>CP106731.1:42293229-42893229 GCA_025506655.1 Gossypium rotundifolium | reverse complement strand
AATAACACAATTGTCGTCCAACCCGAGAAAAAAAAATGTGAAGTTACACACCTCGATATCGTGAGTACTAATCCTTCTCGCTCCTTAACACCTAAAACATATTACGATCTGTTAGAACACTATCATGTATAAAAATATACTATCGATAATCGATCCAAATCCTTACCCTCTTGATTTTGACTCACTTCCATTTTCGGTTTCTCCTCGTTTATCGATTCGTTATTCGCTGAAAATCCACTAACATACAAAGGCTCGGAAGTTCGTATTACTTCAAATAATTGATTTCCTTCGGAAGATGGTCCACAACCTGGTGGAAAATCCCGAATTCCCGAAACAGCCCTTCTTTTATAATTAGGGGGAATAGCGGATCCACCCCTCTTACGAAGACTAAACACCGCCCTTTTCTTCCCTATTTTGAATGTCTTCAATATCAAAAGATTGTTAATCCTAATAATAATATATCGAAAAAAAATACTAAAGATCTTAAAGGTGAGATTTCCTTACCACAAAGATTCTTGCTTCTCTAAAAGAGAGTCGACCAAAAACGTTCCAAGATGCACACGAACACTCGAGTTCCGATCTTCCGTTATCTCACTAAAGTATAATAAAGAGAAACGTTAATAAAATGAACGATTATTTCGATCCAAGAAATCCTTCTTACCTCCATCCATATTCGGCCAAAACCACCATTAATTAACATGAACTTAAAAGAACTCTTACCTATTCTCCACGGTTGAAAAGAGATGATTGAGAAAGATGCTTAAGAATAGAGAGAGATTCACTATGAAAACCAAAGAGAAAAGAAAATGATTTGGCAAAGGCACACTAACATTCAGCCATGAGAGATGTTTATGGAGATATGATGATTGAAAAGAAAAATTAAAAGATGAGTGAAAGGGATGATGAGGATTCGGTTATCAAAAGAAGAAAAAGAAAATAAGAGATGTGTTTAGAGCAAGGTACATTCGGCAATGGAGGAAGGAAGAAAAAGAATGACCTTTGGTGTTGTATTTTCGGCACAATGAAAAGGCATACAAAGAATACTAATGTGATAGCAAAATGACCAAATGGTCAAAAGAATTTTGGTAAACCAAAAGCACAAAGTCGGCCAAAGAGAAGGTTGAGAGAAAAAAAAAAAGAAAAACAAAGTTGCACAAGATGCTAGAAATGACCAAAACAAAATTCCTACCCTAGCTAAGCTACTAGCAAAAATCGGCCAACCTCCCCTAGCCATATTGTCCAAATTCATTGGTCAAATGACCATGAATTTGTTTCCAAAACATCTTCCTTGATACTAGCCTCATGTCCCCATATCTTTCCAAAGTTCCTTGATTCCATACCATAAGTTAAAAATTACCTTTTTCCTTTAGTCTTACTTACCAAAAATAAAACAATACAACTCATCCATCCTTATCCCCTTGCCGACACATGCATGGATTAAAGCCAAAAAATAAAATTTATAGATGCTAACCAAGGGATTCGAACCACTCCCCTCATGCCATAACTCATGCGCCATCACCACCTTACCATTTACTCATCTTATGCTTCACTTTGACACTTATTTTTACTTAAGTATCAATGTCACTTAATCCACTTCATTTATTTCTCAAAATTTAAAAATTTATTCCTTTCCCGAATAATTTTAAACTCTTCTTCAGAACTATAATAACTATGAAAAGAAGTAAGAAAATTTTCCTTCATAATCTAAGCACCAAAATCATGCAATAAAATAAATACTCAAATTTTTAGGGAGTTACAACTCTACCCTCCTTAAAGAAAATTTCGTCCTCGAAATTTACCTGATTAAAAGAGGTGAGGATATTGTTGTCGAATAGTTTCCTCGGGCTCCCACGTAGCTTCCTCCGCTCCGTGATTACGCCATAAAATTTTGACCAACAGCACGATTTTCTTTCTTAGCACTTTTACATCTCGGTCTAAGATTTCCACTGGTTCTTCTTCAAAAGACAAATCTGCATTTAATTCCACTTCCTCAATCTGTATTATATGAGATGGATCCGATCTATAGCGTCTCAGCATGGAAACATGAAAAACATTATGAATTTGACCCAACTCCGGAGGTAACTCAATCTGATAAGCCACTGGACCAACACGCTTCAGCACACGATATGGTCCAATGTACCTAGGACTTAGCTTGCCCTTCTTTCCAAACCTGAAAATCTTTTTCCAAGGTGAGACCTTCAAGAAAACTTGATCCCCCATAGCATACTCGATGTCTTTACGCTTTAGGTCTGCATACGACTTCTGTCTATCTGTAGCTTCCCTCAACCGTGCTCGAATAACCTTTACTTTATCCTCTGCTTCCGATATCATCTCAGACCCAACAACGTCGTTCGCCTTTCACCCCAACAAATAGGAGAACGACACCTTCGACCATACAATGCTTCGTAGGTGCCATCTGAATGCTAGGCGATAACTATTGTTATACACAAATTCTGCCAGTGGTAGATAATCCTTCCAACTTCCCCTGAAGTCGATTACACATCCTCTTAACATATCTTCCAATATCTGAATTACTCTCTCTGACTGACCATCAGACTGAGGATGAAAAGCCGTATTGAAATTCAACTTTGTCCCCAAGGCTTCATGCAGAGCTTTCCAAAATCGTGATGTAAATCTGGGATCCCTGTCTAATATAATAGATACGGGTACCCCATGCAACCTCACAATTTCAGATACGTACAGCTTCGCCAACTTCTACAATGAATAGTCCATACGAACTGGAAAAAAATGAGCAGTCTTCGTTAAACGATCAACAATTACCCAAACAGAATTTTTCTTAGTAGGTGTTAACGGTAACCCACTAACAAAATCCATAGTTATCCGCTCCCATTTCCAAAGAGGAATCCTTACCGGTTTTAACATTCCAGACGATAATTGATGTTCTGCCTTCACTTGCTGACAAGTCATACATTTTCCCACAAACTCTGAAATCTCACGCTTCAACCCTGACCATCAATACTGTTCACGGAGATCTCGATACATATTATTTCCTCCAGGGTGCATAGCATAAGGGCTACTATGCGCCTCCCGTAGAATCATTTGCCTTAGATCTGAGTCCTTAGGCATACAAATTCTTCCTCGAAAGCACAACACACCTTCCTTGTTTATTCCAAAATCCTCGATTTCTCCATTTTCAACCTGCTGAAGTAAAGGTCCCAACTTTTCATCTGATGTCTGTTTTTCCTTGATTTGTTCCAGCCACAGAGGCTTCACCTGAAGTTCTTCTAACAAACTCCCATCCTCATACAAACTCAAATGAGCAAACATTGCTCTCAAATCAGATACTGCCTTACGACTTAACGCGTCAGCTACCACGTTAGCCTTTCCAGTATGATATTCGATTGAGAAATCATAATCCTTTAATAATTCTACCCATATTCTTTGTCTCAAATTCAACTCCTTTTGGGTGAGGAGGTATTTAAGACACTTGTGATCCGTGTAGATTATAGACTTCTCACTATAGAGATAGTGCCTCCAAATCTTTAAGGCAAAGACCACAGCAGCTAACTCCAAATCATGAGTAGGGTAGTTTACTTCGTGCGGTCTCAATTGACGAGAAGCATAGGCCACCACCTTTCCATTTTGCATCAACACACAACCCAGACCCATGTGAGACGCATCACAATAAACAGTGAATTCTTTTCCAGCCTCCGACTGAATCAAAACTGGAGCTTCCGTCAGGATCTTCTTCAATTTCTCGAAACTCTCTTGTTGTTTTTCAGTCCAATTGTACGGAACTCCCTTCCGCAACAGCTTAGTTAGGGGTGCAGCAATCAACGAAAACCCCTCTACAAAACGTCTATAGTAACCAGCCAAACCCAAGAAACTCTAAATTTCAGCTACCGACGTTGGTGGTTTCCAATCCAGAATAGCCTCAATTTTTCGAGGATCCACCCTTATTCCTTCAGCTGATACCACATGACCTAAGAAAGTCACTTCCTTTAGCCAAAATTCGCATTTACTGAATTTGGCATAAAGTTGCTTATCACGAAGTAGCTGCAATACTATAAGCAAATGCGTGTCATGATCCTCTTCATTTCTTGAATAAACCAATATGTCATCTATGAACACTACCACAAACCGGTCTAAATAGGGTTGAAAGACTCGGTTCATCATGGCCATAAATGCGGCTGGTGCATTGGTTAATCCAAACGGCATCACTACAAACTCATAATGTCCGTAACGAGTCCGAAATGCCGTCTTATAAATGTCCGCTTCTTTCACCTTGAGATGGTGATAACCCGATCTCAAATCAATTTTGGAGAAGACTGGAGCTCCTTTTAATTGATCAAACAGGTCGTCAATTCTTGGCAGAGGATACCGATTCTTGATTGGCAATTTATTCAATTGTCTATAATCAATGCACATACGCATCGATCCATCCTTCTTCTTGACAAACAAAACTGGTGCTCCCCACGGAGACACACTCGGTCGAATAAATCTCTGATCCAGTAATTCTTGAATTTGAGCCTTAAGCTCTGCCAACTCCTTCGGTGCCATCCTATAAGGAGCAATGGACACTAGAACGGTTCCAGGCAAAAGCTCAATGCCAAATTTTACTTCCCGATCTGGAGGTATACCAGTAAGTTCTTTGGGAAAAACACTTGGAAATTTCTTCACTGTTCTCACATCATTCACAGATAACTCTTTGGCATCCAAAGCACAGATAAAGGCTAAGAATGCTCCATATCCTTTCCGAACCAACTTCTCTACCTTCAACGCGGATACCACATTTGCCAAGTAGTTCCTTCGTTCGCCAATCATGATGACTTCCTTATCATCTGAGGTTATTATTGACATCCATTTTTCAGCACAATCCAATTGCGCCCGATGTTTGACCAACCAATCCATGCCCAGGATGAGATCGAACTCGTCGGAAGGCAATTCCATCAAATTCGCCAAGAATACCTCCTCTTGAATTTTCAAGGGCACGTCTTTAAACATTTTATTAACAATTACCGACTGTCCTAAAGGACTAATTACTGTCATCCCACTATCGGTAATTTGATTCTAGATTCGTGTTTCGGATATGGCGCTAGCAATATATGAGTGGGTAGAACCAATAACTATTAAGGCAATAACAGGTACATCAAAGATGAAGAACGTACCAGTTACCACATTTGGTGCATTGCCGTCCTCGTGACGTCTAACTGCATAGACCAGTCCAGGCTGTCTTGCATCCGCGTTCCCTCTAGGACCATTGCCTCGAACCGGTGCACCGTGACCACGACCAGCCCCATTACCACCATGACCTGGTCCACGACCTCTCGGTGGCTGCTGTGTACCTCTGGCTGGCTGTGCATCATTATTACGAACTTCTTGAGTAGTATCCATACGTCGAGGACAATTTCTATACTGATGATCCATCGAACCGCATTTGTAACAAGCGCCGCTTTCCTCCAACACTCTCCAAAGTATTTTTCCATATTCAACCAGATTTTGACTTGATTATTTGTTACCGGTGTTCTACCTTGAACTAGTTCATCATTCCGAGGTCTCTTCAAATCTCTTTGAAGAACCGATCATTGTGTCTCTCTTGTTTCTAAATCTTTCTCGGTTACGGCGTTCGAGTTCTTAGCCTCCTCGGCTATCTTGGCCTTCTCCACAAGCGTGGAAAAAGTTCTAACTTGCTGTGGAGCAATCAGAACCCTCAGCTCATCATTAAGCCCATCCTCGAAACGCACACAACGTTCATGATCTGTTGATATAATTGTCCGAGCATAGCGGCTCAAACGTAAAAACTCAGCTTCATATGCTACTACTGTTTTACTCCCTTGTACAAGATTCAGAAATTCCTTCCTTCGGGCGTCTACATAACTCGTTCCAACGTATTTTCCTTGGAAGGCAGCTTTAAAGAATTCCCAACTAATCTGTGCAGCTTCGGTGCCTTCTCGAACAGTGAGGCACCACTGATATGCCTCGTCTCTTAACAAGGACACAGCTCATTTCAGTTTTTGCTCAACAGTGCATTCCATATCATCCATAATCCGTTCCACCACTTCGAGCCAACATTCAGCTACATTCGGAGCTACACCGGAAACTCCTCTAAAACCTTCTGCATTATTTGACTTGAGTCATTTTGAAATTGACCCTCGAGTTGTTGGCCCAATTCTAGTTCCGGCGACCCTTTCTAGGACTCGCAGCATTGCTTGTGTCAAAGCATTATCTTCTTCCATTTGATCGCGTGATCCCATCTCACTCTCAAATGACGCAGTGCATCCATTTCGGCATATGATTTGGTGCTTGATCGTAGCACCTCGGCCTCTACTATGGCCACGCTCTCTGGCCCACTGCCACGTCCTCTAGTGCTCATGATGGCTTATTCGTTTTTATCTGATTACAAGTTTTATGAATCAGAAAATTGTTTCATTGTTTATTAACGATGTTTTATGATAATTGAGAGACAAAGTTGTTTTTCGCAATATATCCTATAGTCTCAATCTCTACGATTTTTCACATCTAAAACTAGAAGTTCTAGAGTGTTCCTATGATCATCATAGTAATCATTAAGTAATAAATACTTACTTGACTTGTTGCCGGATACTTGTGGTGCCATACTGATCTTAAAACATAATTTAATGAATTCATACAAAATTATTTGTGAACCCAAACCACAGCCGAGTTTTTGAAACTGGCTCTGATACCATTAAATGTAACACCCCAAACCCAGTCTATGCGTTAAGACTAGATTTGGTTCGTTACATGGATCGAACTATCTTAAAAATTTCAATGAATTTGAAATCTTCACAATGATTTTTATTACAAGATTTAATAAAACCAAAAAAATATTTTATATCGATGTATATTAGAAAATATTAGTAGAAAACATCATTTATATTGTATTATCAAAATCCTTAAGTAAAATTTATTTTTATAAAAGAGTTCAAAATATTAAAAAAATATTTAAAGGAATTTCATATATTTGAAACCCAAATTATTTTAAGAAAAACATCATATAATCATTAGCCCATATTGAAATGTCCAAAATATAGTTTTTAACCAACCACATAAAAGTCCATGAAATATTAATAGAGGCCCTTATTACATCAACCCAAAATAGTAATTTATAAAAAGTACTTATTAAAAAGTTCGAGTTTAATAAACCCATGTTTTGCAAGATGGCCTCCACGAAGTCATCCTCGCCCAAGTCCACGTCAACTTCCATTACGAGATGAGGAAAAATTTGAGGGAGTGAGTTACTTAGAACTCAGTGTATAACTCACTTTCTTTATCCACTGGGCCAGATTATCAAGTTATAGATTTGGGCTTGAGCCCATTAGCAGAATTAACAATAATGATGTGCATGCAAAATGAATTTTAAACCTAATTTCCATCCGCTACACACCCCCGTACCAACCATCACACCTGTGGGGATCAAGTCAACCCACCCCGCCATCACACCAATCGTAGGCATTAAGCCTTTTATATTTGTGGCAGAGCCATCGAACTAGATTGTGACAAAGTCACCGAACTAGAGGCATTGAGCCAATTATTATTTGTGGCGTAACCACCGAACTAGAGGCAAATAGCCATTTAATAATTTTGTGGCGAGCCAAATAGCCATTTAATGAACTAGATTTTGGCAATGAGCCTTTCTTCTCTTCATCATTTTCCCAACCCATGTAACATGTATGCAAAGTAGTCTATGATCATATAATGATTTTATTAAAAAGGCCCATTAACATAGGAGTCAATATTTCCAATTTTTATTAGGGCCCAAAATTACAAAATAACATTTGGCCCATTTAACAATTTAACATCTTAGGCCCAAATTTACGATCTAGCAAAGAGTTTGGCCCATTTATCGATCTAGCGAAGATTTCAGCCCGTTTAACAATTTAACAGAGATTACGGCCCATTTACGATCTAGCAGAGATTTCGGCCCAATTTTGATCTAACAAAGATTTACATTGAATTATCGATCTAGCGTAGATTTTGGCCCACTTATTATTATCGAGGATTTCACCCATTTTACTAACAAACAATATTTTCCTACCGCTCTACCGATTATCAAACTTATCGGCCCATTTTACGAGGACATAAAAATTCATATTTTACCTTCTAACTCATCGAGGGCTTTTTCATAATTTTCACCATATTAACCGTTTTCATGTAATTTCACCAAATACCAGTTATTACGATTATATCGATCTAGTCGTTTTTACGATTTTACCCAATAACACAATTGTCGTCCAACCCGAGAAAAAAAATGTGAAGTTACACACCTCGATATCGTGAGTACTAATCCTTCTCGCTCCTCAACACTAAAACATATTACGATCCGTTAGAACACTATCATGTATAAAAATACACTATCGATTATTCACTGAAAATCCACTAACATACAAAGGCTCGGAAGTTCGTACTACTTCAAATAATTGATTTCCTTCGGAAGATGGTCCGCAACCCGGTGGAAAATCCCGGATTCTCGAAACAACCCTTCTTTTATAATTAGGGGGAATAGCGGATCCGCCCCTCTTACGAAGACTAAACACCGCCCTTTTCTTCCTTATTTTGAATGTCTTCAATATCAAAAGATTGTTAATCCTAATAATAATATATCGAAAAAAAAATAGTAAAGATCTTAAAGGTGAGATTTCCTTACCACAAAGATTCTTGCTTCTCTAAAAGAGAGTCGACCAAAAACGTTCCAAGATGCACACGAACACTCGAGTTCCGATCTTCCGTTATCTCACTAAAGTATAATAAAGAGAAACGTTAATAAAATGAACGATTATTTCGATCCAAGAAATCCTTCTTACCTCCATCCGTATTCGGCCAAAACCACCATTAATTAACATGAACTTAAAAGAACTCTTACCTATTCTCCACGGTTGAAAAGAGATGATTGAGAAAGATGCTTAAGAATAGAGAGAGATTCGGCTATGAAAAACCAAAGAGAAAAGAAAATGATTCGGAAAAGGCACACTAACATTCGGCCATGAGAGATGTTTATGGAGATATGATGATTGAAAAGAAAAATTAAAAGATGAGTGAAAGGGATGATGAAGACTCGGTTATCAAAAGAAGAAAAAGAAAATAAGAGATGTGTCTAGAGCAAGGTACATTCGGCAATGGAGGAAGGAAGAAAAAGAATAACCTTTGGTGTTGTATTTTCGGCACAATGAAAAGGCATACAAAGAATACTAATGTGATAGCAAAATGACCAAATGGTCAAAAGAATTTTGGTAAACCAAAAGCACAAAGTCGGCCAAAGAGAAGGTTGAGAGAAAAAAAAAGAAAAACAAAGTTGCACAAGATGCTAGAAATGACCAAAACAAAATTCCTACCCTAGCTAAGCTACTAGCAAAAATCAGCCAACCTCACCTATCCATATTGCTGTCCAAATTCATTGGTCAAATGACCATGAATTTGTTGCCAAAACATCTTCCTTGATACTAGCCTCATGTCCCCATATCTTTCCAAAGTTCCTTGATTCCATACCATAAGTTAAAAATTACCTTTTCCTTTAGTCTTACTTATCAAAATAAAACAATACAACTCATCCATCCTTATCCCTTGCCGACACATGCATGGATTAAAGCCAAAAATAAAATTTCTAGATGCAAACCAAGGATTCAACCACTCCCTCATGCCATAACTCACGCGCCATCACCACCTTACCATTTACTCATCTTATGCTTCACTTTGACACTTATTTTTACTTAAGTATCAATGTCACTTAATCCACTTCATTTATTTCTCAAAATTTAAAATTTATTCCTTTCTCAAATAATTTTAAACTCTTCTTCAGAACTATAATAACTATGAAAAGAAGTAAGAAAATTTTCCTTCATAATCTAAGCACCAAAATCATGCAATAAAATAAATACTCAAATTTTTAGGGTGTTACATATAATAATTTTGGATTGTAAGCCTATTTGTCCATGGTTTGAGTTAATGCTCGATTACATGGTATAAGTGATTAAATATATGACAAGGTAAAATGTATGTGTGTGAAAGTAAAGATGACAAAAAGGCTTGGAAGTTAGCCTAAGTCTTGACCACACAGGTAGAGACACGGCTGTGTGGAGGACATGGCCTCTGGCCATGGACGTGTGCCTTGGCCGTGTGCCCTTAAATGATTGCTGATGTCACAAACTGAGAGTTACATGGGCTAAGGACTCGGGCGTGTCCCAAGCCACATTGGCGTGTGTGACTACACGGACCAACCTATACAGGTTTGTGACTCTCCAAAGCAAGAAAATTGGTTAAGTTTCCCAAAGATTTTCAAAGTTCTCAGTTTAGTCTCGAACCACCCCGATGTATGTTATAGGCTTCGAAGACCTGCATAAGGGACGATATGCATGTGTTTGAAAAGTTTTAATTTTGGGCAAAATTTGGTAACCCAACTTTGTACGATTGTGAATGTTTAAGTCTGATAATGCCTCGAACCCTGTCCTAGAGTTGGACACGGGTGAGGGGTGTTCTAGGTAACACTAGAGGGAGAAGAGGGTGTAATTTTTCAAAATCTTTAACTACTTATCCATCGTAAGATTGAAAATTAAATTAAAAAAAAACTATTTTCACTTCTCCACTTTCTTTCTACTATGTTGATAATTTTGTAATCAATATACCCTATTTCATATGAGCCAGATTTTATATAGATTTTTTAATGAATTTGGATTGGTTTTAGTGAATACATATTAAGCAAAATGCTCATTACCCAGCAAAGAAGAAAAAGCTAAATAGGATGTAACAACCCAATTTTTGATAAAATTGGAACAATGGTTTCAGGACCACATATCTGAGTCCCAAAAAGAAAAATCATTTTAATACTATTTTATGATCTACAGTATGATAATAAAATTGTGTGAAAATTTCGTAACGAAATTTTATCGATTACATGTTTAATTTGATAAAGAACTAAATCACGTAAAGTGCAAAAGTTGTGTTCTAATAGCTAATGGGATTAAATCGCTATAGAAATTTAAATTGGAGGTCCTTATATGGTAATTAGACCATTAATGAAAAGTTAGTAGATATTTTTGGATGATTCATCCATGGAAAATTAGAAAAAGGCTAAGGACTAAATTGAAAAGTGATAAAATTAAAAGATGATAAATAATTAAATAGAAATAAAAATCATTTTATATCATCTTCCTCCCAAAATATTCTATGGAAACCCTAGGAAAGAGAAAGTAAGCTTTCTTGGCCAAATTAGGTAAGTATTCAAGCCACGTTTTTAGTAATTTTTATATTTTTAAAACTAGAATAGTTTAATCTATCTATTTGGGGGATTAATTTGAAAAGTTATCAAATTATAGAAATTATTTCATGGATGAATATGCTGAAAATTTAAAATTTATGGTAGAATATGAAAGGTTGATGATAGATAAACAACTTTTACAAAGTGATTTTTGATGAAAACATGATTTAGGGACTAAATTGTAAAATTGTGTAAATTGAAGAAAAAATATGAATTTTATAAAATACATGTGCTGCAAATTTTTTATCTAAAATTTTTTTAAGCTTGGAATAAGAAGTAAATTGCATGAATTTCATTTTCCGAGCCTAAGGATGAAATCGTCATTAACTAAAAGTTTAGGGGCAAAATGGCAATTTTGCCTAAGATGTAAATTGGACTGAATTTAGTTCAAATTGTATTAAATTGATGTTAAATTTACTCGTATTGATCCGGATAGACCAAATTCGGAGCTAGAACGAGAAAAAGAGAAAAATATCGATTAGTAGATTTTACGTATACGAACATTTATCGAGGTAAGTTTGTGTAACTAAATTGTATATTTAAATGCTTGAATTATATTTTTTGTATGTGAATTATATAAATATCATATATATATATGACATTGAAAACATATCTGACAAAGGCCGATCAATAATAATGCCTGATAAATGATAAATGATAAAAATGTTATTTTTATGCTTGAAATGAATGTGGAATGTGTTTATTTAAATTATATGAATATTATAGATGTATGAAATAATCAGATGCCTGATAATGCTTGAAAAATGTTAAATCCCATTTGAATAAATGAAAATCGATGGATAAAGGTGACGTAACACCCATACCCATGTTCAGAGTGTGAGATCGAGTAACATAACGACTAAGGGTAGACCTCCCAGAAACACCAAAAATGTGAGTGGAAGTCAAAGAGGGACTTCAGATATAGCTGTGAGATTCGAGGCGAGAGCACCTACCCGAGCCTATGCTATAAGCATGCGAGAAGAAGCGTCATCTCTAGATGTCATCACTGGTACTTTTACTCTATTTGATACTGATGTGATTGCATTGATAGATCCAGGTTCTACTCATTCTTATGTGTGTGAATCTAGTATCAAGTAAGACTCTACCTGTTTGAGTCTACTAAATTTGTTATTAGAGTATCGAACCTCTTAGGCAAGTGTATCTTGGTGGATAAAGTGTGCAAGAACTGTCCATTGATGTAACATTCTGGTTTAGGGTCTAGTCAGAATAGTGGTGTGAGACCACAAATTTGAGGTTTATGAATGAGTTTTTGAGGTTTATGCTATGTATGCATGCTAGTGTGAAAGTTTCATGAAGTAATTTTAAGAAATTTCGATTAAATTGTCCAAAAGAACTAAATTGTAAAAGTTACAAAATGTGAAATTCTAGAAGCTATTTGTGTGAAATAGCTTTAGAATATTAATTAGAGGTCATTAATGAACAATTTTTCCAAATTTTAGTTTTTGGACAAAATTGAGCAAGGATGAGTTAAAATGGGAAGTTTATCAAAAAAGGCATTTTGGTCATTTGGTTATTAAATGATTAAAATAAGAGAAAAGATGACAAAGTTCATTCATCTTCTTCTCCAAGGCTGCCGAAAATTTGAGAAGCCATTGTTAGGGTTCTTCAAAATTTTCAAGCTTGATAGTAACTGCATTTAAGTCCCGTTTTTGATATTCTTTGTATTTTGAAGTCCTAGTAACATGAGAAAGCTATTTTTAGCTATTTGGTGAGCTATGATGGATGTTCAAAAATGTACATATGTATGAAATGCATGTATTTTGATGTTTTATGGAAGAATATAAAAGCTTGATGTAGTAGAAACATCTTTTACTAAGTGATTTTTCTATGAAAATGCATGTAGGGACTAGTTTGTAAAAAACTTTAGTTTGGTCATACATGTGTGATTTAGTGAGAATTGATGATTTAGTGAGAATTGACTCACATCTCATACTTTAGAAAAATTCTCAGTTTAAAAATTCTCACTTTAGAAATGTGTGTATTGAATAAGTTGATTTATTTATTATAGATCAAGAAAGACAGCCCGGATCGAAACCGAGGCAAAAGCAAAGTGGTGGACTAAATTGCATGTTTCTATACTTTTGAGTATCGAGGTAAGTCTATGAATAAGCAATGCATTTATACTTACAAATTTATTAATGCTAGCTAGTGTGTAGCATGATTGAGAATGATTGAGAACCTATGTGGGATGAATGTGTAACAGCACGATTTTGGGGTTAGTCGGAGCAATGGTCCCGAGACCACTAATTTGAGGTTGAAGAAAATTATTTTAGTATTGTTTTATGTGTTATGGTATTAATATATGGCTATATGGAAATTTTGGTGCTTTAATTTTAGCAATAGCATGCTTAATTGTGAAAAAGGACTAAATCGTATAAAGCGCGAAAGTTCTATTTTATAAGGTAGAGGTACCTAATACCTATAAAATGTAAATTTGGAGGATTTTAAAGTGCAATTGGGCCATTCATCTAATGATGGCCGGCCATAGGAAGCTAGGGGGACAAGAGCATTAATTTTTAGTTAAATTTAGTGATAGTTGTTGTTGACTAAAATATTATAAAATAAGGGAAGGCCATCATCTTTTTTTTCTCTTCTCTTCCTCTTCCACCGATTTTTACACTCAAAAGAAGGGTTTTGAAAGCCTTGAGATTTCAGCAACTTGTCCTCACCCAAGTAAGTGATTTTTGGTGGTGTTAATTGATAATTTTTGTGTTTTTGGAGTCCCTAAAGCTTAAGCTAGCTAATGAGGGGACTAATTTGAGACATGGTTGAAAGTATAGGGACTTGCCATGAGAGTAGTTATGTTGTTAGCTGAGTTTTCATGGAAGAAAATGAATGTTAGGGAGGTGAGAAACAACTTTTGTGAAAGGTGTTAGCATGAAAACACCTAAATATGACTTGAATGCAAAGATTTAGTTTGTGTCATAAATGCATGAAATAGTTGAAATGATGAGTAGTTGTAAGAGAAATAAATGTTCATCTATGCTTATTTATTGAGAAAATGTGATGAAAAAATAAATTACAAGCCTAGGGGCAAAATCGTACAAGGTACCATTTTTGCCCAAGTGTAGAAATTGATGTATTATGATCACAGAATGATCTAAACCAATGAATTTCATTATTATAGATCAAGAAAAGCGTGGAATCAACCTTGACTATGGGAAAGGCAAGGTGATTGAGTAAATTGCTAGCTAACATATTTTGCATTGAGGTAAGTTTATGTGTAAGCAATATATATATTTTCGTAAACATTATGTTGCTAATTAATGTATGGCATGATTGAGAACATATGTGGTTCTAGTGGACTGAATGTGATAGTCTTTGAATAATTATTGTATGAATGACGAAATAATCGTATGAATGTGTATTGATAATATTTGATGGTGGGCTATGTGTGATACCATCTTGTTGCTTAACTACAATGGGCTATGTGCGATACCATCGTCTATATATCTTTTTGGTGGGCTATGTGCGATACCACTGTAACTAATCTTTTGGTGGGCTATATGCGATGCCATTGTAATCAATCTTTTTGGTGGGCTATGTGCGATACCACCCTAATAAAGGCTGATGGTGGGCTAAGTGCAAACCCACCGAGTAATTTGACTATGAGAAATGAAATTACAGATAGTGATGTGTTGGACTACGTGATATTGTGATGCTAAGTGTAGGGGAACTTGTTAATGAATGCATGCATTAAGCTTGTGATATGGTTGCAATGTGGGGATGGAGAAAATGAGTAAGCATGATCATGAATGTAGATTGTTTCTCGCTTAGTATGTAATGCTACGTAATTGTTTAATACATGTTATAATTTTATATTGTTTACATGTGTTTTACTAAGCTTAAAGCTTACTCCCTCTTCTCTTTTTCCCTTGTTTTATAGAGTTTAAGAGTCGAGCTGGGATATGCCGATAACAAGGAGGCCGCCCACACTATCTGCTCACCTCGGTATATTCAGATTTAGTGATTTTGTGTATGGCATGTATAGGGGCTAGACTAGATAGATTATTTTGTTATTTTGGACAAAGGAGTATTGCCTCTTGCTAAGACATTAATTTTGTAAATTGCCAAGAATGATGGCACATTTTATCATTTATGAAATTTCAAAGTTATCAATGTGAGTGCATGTTGAATTATGAGATGTTTATTAGTTGGTTGAATGAACTCATGTAGTGTAAGATATAGGGGTGCTAGAAGCTTGGCAAACAGCCTTATTCTGTGTAACAATTCGGTTTATACCCTAATTGGAATAGTGGTTTCAGGACCACATGTAATATCCCGGGTTAGGGGCTATTTGTTTTGGCATTGTTTGCATGTTAATGGCTTGCTATGTTATTGTTTGTGAGGTTTCGGGGCTTAGTTGTAGGCTAGGAGGGTGCTTGAGTAGGAGGGAAAATGTTAGTTTTTGGGCTTTAGGGATAGGAGTGAAGGAGTGGGTTTTATATATTTTAATTGGTGTTCTTGAGCACAAGAGATAAGTAGCAAAGTGGCAAAGCATGCGCCACTTAGACCTTGGGTGTGACGTCAAGTGCAAGGGAGGAGGTCTTGTGTTCAAGCTGCGGAAATCCCTGTTTTGCATCCTTTTGGCCAAAGAGAGGAGAGTTGTAGGCGATTCGAACTCGCCTTGGACCAAGTCAATAGGAGGAATGGATGACAAGGAGTGAATTGTGGGATTTGACTAGTTCAAACTAGTTTGAATTAGTGGCTTGGGAGTATTTGGGGAAGTTGGCGATTTTAGGAGATTTTGGGGAGAATGGCGGTTTGTGGTAGGTGTGGGAGTGCCAAATTCTCTTAGGCTTAGTGATGTTTTGGTCACTTTAGTCTAGTATGTCAAGCCGATTTTCTTTTCAAAGTAAGTCTCTCATTATTCTTCCTTGAAACCGAAAGCTTCAAGCAAACATACTTAGCCAAAAATTGCCTTGTTTTCTCTTAATTTTGGCTAGTAGCCGAATGTCCTCTTGAATTCTTAAACATTTTTTTCTTCTTTTTTTGTTTTGCTTCTTTCTCTTTGTTTTAGCCGAACTATTCACCCTCCCATATCTCTCTTTTCCTTTTTCTTTGTGCTAAGCCGAAACCACACCCTCCTCAGTAATTGGCCGAATATCAACATTCTTCCTTCCCTTTTCTTTCGGTTTTCTTTCTTTGTGTGAAGCCGAAACTTCTTCTTCTTGTTGTTAAGGGTGTTAGCCGAATCTCCCTTTAACCTTAGCCGATTGTCACCATCTGTTTCTTCCCACTTCTCTTAAGCCGAAACCCTCTCAATCTCACCTCTACTCTCCCTTTTCTTTTCACTCAAAGTCGAACATAGGCGTGTTAAACACCTTGGCCGGACCCTTTTCTTTTAGTTTTGCACTTTGGCTGAATCTCTTTCTTTCTTCCTATAGTTCTTCATTGCCGTAAATAAGAAAAGGAGTGAGACCTCGTTGGAGCCTTGTTCAATCGGCCTAGTAAGAGGTAGGTGTTGGCCGAATGGCCATTTCTTCCCTTTCTTGTTGCTTTGCCGATTTTTAGCCTGTTTAAGGGCCGATTTTGGCATCGGTTATAAGGAGTTAATGTTTAGTTTGGTAATCATTTTTCGTATAGGGCCGTTGGAGTTCGGAAGCAAGCAAGAAGGAGCTTTCTTTCTTTGATAAGCGATCGGTAAGTAGTGGTAAGTAGGGGTAAGAGGTTATCCTGTTAAGTCTATTCTTTTAGAGTTTTATAAGCCAAAGTTCAATGGATTAACTGTTCTTGTAATAGGGTCTGCCGATCGTTAAAGAGGAACCATTGTCGATTCGGGTTTGGTAGGAAACCAAACGTTTGCAAGGTAAGGGTTAATCGATATACCCTTTGGATTAAATGGTTTTGGCCGAATGAGTTAAGTGCTAATCCCTTGTTGGCCGAATGTAGGCTCAGGGTTGTCGAGGTGATCAAGGGACTTTGACCCGTTCTTAGGATTAACATCTTTGCTATTTCAGGTGTGTAAGCTAACACACTGATTCTTAGTAATAAATTAATAACCTGTGTTGTAACAAGTGAAACAGTGATGATTGTCATGATACCCGGTAGGGTATGTTCACGGATTCGGGTAAGTCCGTAGCATTACGAGTTCTATTGTTGATACGTTTGATATGATGATCCATGATATATATGTATGCTATGAGATGCAATGTTGGGCATGTTGGCATGAATTACATGATTTGCATATGGTACATGAGTTAGTATGACATGTATGGGTAATGTGAGAGGAGGGGGAGTATGATATCCGTGTCTTTGGGACACTGTGTCTTTGGGACACCAGAGGTTTGGCACCTCCAGTGGTTTGGTACCACAATGATATTTTGTGACTTTGGGTCACCAGAGGTTTGGCACCTCGGCGTCTCGTCCCATGGCTTAGCACCACGGTGGGTTGGCCCTGATTGATTATACGGGATTGACGACGGTGATTTGGTATCACACGATGGGTTGGCCCCATCATCGGATTTGTATCTGCGGTCACCAAGTGATTTGGTATCACATTGTGTCTTTGGGACACCGAGGTTTGGCACGTCATTGCGACTCGTCCTCGTGGTTGACACCACCGTGGGTTGGCCCCACTTATGAGATACTGGATTGTCGCTAGTGATTTGGTATCACACGATGGGTTGGCCCCATCATTGGATTATTTGTGACTTGGTCACCAAAGTGGTTTGGCACCACATTATGGATATCATGACTTTGGGTCACCAATGGTTTGGCACCACCGGTGGTTTGGTACCACACGGGGTAGAAAAGGTGTAATGGATGGTTAGGAACGGGTGCATTAATTGTATTGCTTTGCTATGATGTATGTTAGTATGTTGTATTATCGGGGGGTTTATACACTTTGAGTCTCGCGACTCACTCTCTCCGCTTGACTTTTCAGTGACACTTAGACGCGACATGGAGCCGGATGGACTCGAGGTGCTCATGCCATGCTTAAATAAGGATTTGCTCGGACTTTTATGAATTTGGTACTTAAGCGTATTTATTACTATTTGGTTTATTTGGGTTTGTAAGTGGCCTCTTAAAATTATGATTTGCTATGTTTATGTTTAAAGTAGATTTATAATATGCTTTAACAAATTAATTGGGTTAAAATGTGCTAAAACTTGGAAAGATAACGATTTCAAAACTACAAAAGTGATATTTTAAACTAAACCATCGGGTAACACACTATAATTTGGGATAAAGTGAACTCAAAATGTTTTCTAACTTAAACACGATTTTCTACTAAGTCAAAATGTTTTAGTAAGAAACAACTTAAACTTCTAAAGGAGATAAACTTGTTTTACCTACACCCTGAGTAAGTTTTAAAATTTTTGGGTTTTCAAATACATCATCGATTTCAATCAAACCTACCCAAGTTTTTCTTCAAATACACAATTTAGCTTGCAGTGTTTTCCTCAAACTTTTAAACTTAAACCTAAACCTCTCAAAACCCTTTTCCTGTGACATACCGTTCGGTCGTGGTGTGTTGACCGAGTTTGGGGTGTTACAATTGTGGTATCGAGCTAAGTTCAAAGGCTTCTTGTGGGCCCGAGGCCCAAAATGTTTTAAAACTATAGTTTTGAGTATTCTGCTTTTTAAAAGTATGGTTTGAAAGGCATGGCACCGAGTCTCCCACACCAATCGCCTGTAAGTACCCGTATTATTGTTTGTGATAATGATATTGATATGATGGAATGGCTAGTGATCGTAAGACTACCTTAGAGACTGAAACTGATAGGACTCTGTGGACTCGCGAAAATGAAACTTCTTTAATAAGCAATATTCATAAGACTTTGCTTTTAAATAGTGGAATAATTACTGATACATAAAATTCTTTAAATCAGACGAGATTTAGTCATGAGTACCCGAGGTGGACGTGGTCGTGGACGTGGTCGCGGTAGGATGATGCTTCAACCCGTAGGTTCTGGTCAGGGGTCAGAGAACGAGATACCGGTTCCACCACCAGCTGGAGGTGGTTAGTTCCAAGAGCAAACTGGGGACGACGCAGATGTCATGCGATCTTTGCGTTCGGAAAGGGTAGCTGGAGTAGGTGGAGGCGTAGGAGCTAGAAAATCGTACTGAGCGACTTCGGCAAACGGGTGAAGTTTTTGAGGTGTCTCGGTGTTGCTCCCAAAGACTCTTGAATATTGGTACGGAAGCGATAGAGCGGATCATGGACGACTGGACTGTTCGCTGAAGAAAAGTTAAAGGGATCGATCACTTCTCGAGATGAGTCATACCAATGGTGGCTCATTTGTGCGGAGACAGTACCGCAGCAGAAGATCGACTTGGGACTATTTTTGGCCGCTTATCGTAAAAAGTACGTGGAGCTAACTACATTAATGAGCGGTGGAAAGCATTTCGAGGTTAGTTCGGGAGCAAATCGTGTCGAGTACGGGCGAGTTTCTCGAGCCGAGTCGGTATGCCAGGGGTATGGTGGCTACTGAACATGAGAGGTGCGTTCGTTTCGAGGATGGCCTGCGAGACGAATTAAGATTGTTGATTGCGCCCAGCCAGGAGCGTGAATTCTGCGGCTCGGTTGAAAAGGCAAAGGTGGTGAGGGTATTCAAGAGTCGTGAGGCAAGGCATGGATAGAAACCGACACAAGAGGAGTTTTGGATCTTCCGGTCGTCGGGAATCAGCAGAAAAGGCTAGACCGAGTGGGCGAATCGGTCGAGTAGGTTTGTTGTCATGAGGCGTGGACCGCCAGATGTAACCGCTGTGGAAAGGCTCATTGGGGAGGATGTTGGACCGATGGTAGAGGCTGCTTTGAGTGTGGCTCATTGGACCACCGTGTGAGGGACTGCCACACAAGTTGGCTAGGATTCATCAGAGTCGTCGTACGTACTCAAAGACAAGAATAATGGACCACCACCGCAGAGGGGCCGAGGTAATGGCGAGGAGGTAATGGTTCGTGTCGCGCCGTGGAGCACCGGGCGAGGTATGCAGTGGTTCCGAGGCCGACGGTACCGGGTTGGTATCTCACGCGAGGCGCCGAGAGGAGGGCGGCGCACTGCACGTCATTACGGTGACGCTTTTTAATCTTTGGTTCTCCATTTATCGCTTTGATTGATGTGGGTTCAACACATTCATATGTTGTAAGTAGCATAGTGAAGACCATGGATTTAGACTCGAGATATCTTCTAGGCGGATGACCGTAATAAGCCCTCAGGTCACTCAGTAGTTGTAGATAAACCGTATAGAGCGCACCTCTAGAACTTCAAGGGGTATTATTTGAGGCTGATCTGATGGAACTGCCGTTTGGGGAGTTCGACCTGATTCTTGGGATGGACTGGCTGGTTAAGTACCAGGCGAAGTTGGACTGCGCGGCTAAGCGCATGGTTCTGAGCACAGCTGAGGGTGATGAGGTAGTTCTGATCGGTAATAGGAGGAATTATCTGTCCAATGTGGTATCTGCTCTGAAAGCCGAGAAGATGGTCGAAAAGGGTCGCGAAGCATATGTGGTTCATGTGTATGCTTTGGAGCTAAGGAGTCTCTTGTGAAAGCAGTTGAGACGCTTAGAGAATTTGTTGATGTGTTTCTGAGGAGCTTAGGGTTTGCCACGGATCGGGAGGTAGAGTTCGGATAGATCATTGCGGAATCGCGCCAAGATCCATTGCTCCGCATGTGATGGCACCTAAGGAGTTAGTGGAGCTTAAGGCTCAAATTCAGGAGTTGTTGGACCGAGGCTTTATTAGGCCAAGTGTTTCGCCTTGGGGAGCGTCGGTACTCTTTGTCAAGAAGAAAGACGGTACCATGCGGATGTGTATAGACTACATGTAACCGAATAAGTCGACGATCAAAAACAAGTATCCACCGCCTCGGATAGATGACTTGTTTGATCGGTGGAAGGGGCGTCGATTTTCTCGAAGATCGACTTAAGGTCTGGGTATCACCAGTTAAGGGTAAAGGAGGCGGATATCTGCAAGACGGTATTTTGTACTCGGTATGGGCACTTTGAGTTCTTGGTTATGCCGTTTGGGTTGACTAATGCGCCGGCAGCCTTCATGGATTTGATGAATAGGGTGTTTCAGTGGTATTTGGATCAGTTCGTAGTAGTTTTTATCGACGACATCTTGGTATATTCAAGGACTGAGGAGGAACATGATGCTCATTTGCGGGTGGTATTGCAGATTCTAAGGGAGAAACAGCTTTATGCGAAATTTAGCAAATGCGAGTTCTGGCTTAGGGAGGTGACGTTCTTGGGTCATGTAGTATCGGCTGAGGGGATTAGAGTGGACCCTTGTAAGATTGAGGCAGTCTTGGATTGGAAGCCGCCTAGGTCAGTAGCTGAGGTTCGGAGTTTTCTGGGCTTGGCAGGATACTATCGAAGATTTGTAGAGGGTTTCTCATTGATCGCAGCACCGATGACTAAATTATGAAGAAAAGGGGTTCCGTTTATTTGGACTGAGAAGCAACAGAGAGCTTCGATAAGTTGAAGAAGATTTTGACTAAAGCTCCGGTTCTGATTCAACCTGAGGCTGGTAAGGAATTCACAGTCTATTGCGATGCATCACATACGGGTTTGGGTTGTGTGCTGATGCAAGAAGGAAAGGTTGTGGCTTACGCGTCCCGGCAGCTGAGGCCACATGAGGTAAATTACCCAACGCACGATCTGGAGTTAGCGGCTGTAGTATTTGCCTTAAAGATATGGAGGCATTACTTGTACGGAGAGAGATCGATAGTCTATACGGACCATAAGAGTCTGAAGTACCTTCGACTCCAAAAGACTGAATCTGAGGCAGCGGCAGATGGATTGAGCTACTGAAAGACTACGATTGCTCAATTGAGTATCATCCGGGTAAGGCTAACGTTGTGGCAGACGCGTTGAGCCGTAAGGTTGTTTCGGATTTAAGAGCATTGTTTGCCCACTTGAGTTTGTATGACAACGGGAGTATTTTGGCAGAGCTGCAGGTTAAGCCTACTTGGGTTGAGCAGATCAGAGAAAAATAGTTGTTGGATGAGGTTCTGAGTGCGTAGAGGACACAAGTGCAGAATGATGGTTTGGAGGGTTACAGTTGTGTCGGGTGATGGAGTCTTTGTGTTTTCGGGAAAAGCTTGTATGCTGAGAGATACTGAGTTAAGGCAGAAGATTCTTCAGGATGCACATAGCAGCCCTACGCTATGCATCCTGGAGGTAGCAAAATGTATAGGGATCTCGGAATGCGATTACGGTGGTAAGTGCGAAAAGGAAGTGATGAGTTTGTAGGAAGTGTCGACATTTCAGCGAGTCAAGGCTCAAATCGATTGCCGTCTGGGTTGCTTGACCGGTGAAGATCCCTCGGTGGAAGTGGGAAAGGATAACTATGGATTTCGCGATGGATTACCGCTACACCGAGCAAGAAGGATTCGATTTGGGTAATTGTGGATTGACCGACTAAATTAGCTCACTTTATTCGGTGAGGTGGATTACTCACTTGTAGAGGTTGGCAAAGTCAGTATGTGTCGAGATAGTGAGATCGCACGGGTGCGATGATCGATCATCTCGGATAGGGATCCGAGATTCACGCCAAGGTTTTGAAAGCGTTGCATCGAGCTCGGTACACGGTTAGATTTCAAAGACGGTATTTTATCCGCAGACCGACGGCGATCGGAAAGGGTTATACTGATCTTGGAAGACATGTTACGAGGTTGTGTATTGGACTTGAGGGTAGTTGGGAGGAGTATTTACCACTAATGAGTTCGCTTATAACAACAGCTACCAAGCAAGCATCAAGATGGCACCATATGAGGCGTTGTACGGTAGGAAGTGTCGCTCACCTACTTGTTGGGCAGAGTTAAGTGAACGTCAATTGTTGGGACCAGAGTTGGTTGCTGAGACCGAAGACAAGGTTAAGTTGATTCAGGCTCGGTTGAAAGAAGCTTCGGACCGGCAGAAGTCCTATGCCGATCTTAAGCGGAGAGATATTGAATTTACTGTGGGAGATCGGGTTTTCCTGAAGGTCTCACCGTGGAAGAAAGTATTAAGGTTCGGGAGGAAAGGCAAGCTAAGTCCGAGGTTTATTGGGCCGTATAAGGTACTGAGACGAGTGGGACCAGTTGCATATCAGCTCGAGTTGCCAGCAGAGCTAAGTCAGATTCACGATGTGTTCCACGTTTCGATGCTTTGGCGTTATCGCTCAGATCCATCGCACGTGGTGGCAGTAGAAGAGATCGAGGTAAACCCAGATTTGACCATGGAGGAAGAGCCTGTACAGATTTTAGATCGGGATGTGAAGGTTCTGCGCAGGAAGTCTGTGCCTTTGGTTAAGGTACTATGGCAGAATCATGGCGTGGAAGAAGCGACGTGGGAACCCGAGGATACGATGAGACAGCAATACCCGCAACTCTTCTGGCCAGGTAATTTTGAGGTCGAAATTATTTTAAGGGGGTAGAACTGTAATATCCCGGGTTAGGGGCTATTTTGTTTTGGCATTGTTTGCATGTTAATGGCTTGCTATGTTGTTGTTTGTGAGGTTTCGGGGCTTAGTTGTAGGCTAGGAGGGTGCCTGAGTAGGAGGGAAAAATTTTAGTTTTTGGGCTTTAGGGGATAGGAGCTGAAGGAGCTGGGTTTTATATATTTTAATTGGTGTTCTTGAGCACAAGAGATGAGCTGGCAAAGTAGCAAAGCATGCGCCACTTAGACCTTGGGTGTGACGTCAAGTGCAAGGGAGGAGGTCTTGTGTTCAAGCTGCAGAAATCCCCTGTTTTTGCATCCTTTTGACGCCAAGGAGAGGAGAGTTGTAGGCAGTTTGAACTCTGCCTTGGACCAAGTCAATAGGAGGAATGGATGGCAAGGAGTGAATTGTGGGATTTGACTAGTTCAAACTAGTTTGAATTAGTGGCTTGGGAGTATTTGGGGGAAGTTGGCCGATTTTTAAGAGATTTTTGGGGGAGAATTACCGGTTTGTGGTAGGTGTGGGGAGTGCTGAAATTCTCTTAGGCTTAGTGATGTTTTGGTCAGCTTTAGTCTAGTATGTCAAGCCGATTTTCTTTTCAAAGTAAGTCTCTCATTATTCTTCCTTGAAACCGAAAACTTCAAGCAAACATACTTAGCCAAAAATTGCCTTGTTTTCTCTTAATTTTGGCTAGTAGCCGAATGTCCTCTTGAATTCTTAAACATTTTTTTTTTTTTTTTTTTTTTTGCTTCTTTCTCTTTGTTTTAGCCGAACTATTCACCCTCCCATATCTCTCTTTTCCTTTTTCTTTGTGCTAAGCCGAAACCACACCCTCCTCAAGAATTGGTCAATATCAACATTCTTCCTTCCCTTTTCTTTCGATTTTCTTTCTTTGTGTGAAGTGAAACTTCTTCTTCTTGTTGTTAAGGGTGTTAGCCAATCTCCCTTTAACCTTAGCCGATTGTCACCATCTGCTTTCTTCCCACTTTTCTTAAGCGAAACCCTCTCAATCTCACCTCTACTCTCCCTTTTCTTTTCACTCAAAGTCGAACATAGGCGTGTTAAACACCTTGGCTTTAATTCCTTTCTTTTAGTTTTGCACTTTGGTCAATCTCTTTCTTTCTTCCTATAGTTCTTCATTGTCGTAAATAAGAAAAGGAGTGAGACCTCATTGGAGCCTTGTTCAATCGGCCTAGTAAGAGGTAGGTGTTGGCCGAATGGCCATTTCTTCCCTTTCTTGTTGCTTTGCCGATTTTTAGCCTATTTAAGGGCCGATTTTGGCATCGGTTATAAGGAGTTAATGTTTAGTTTGGTAATCATTTTTCAGATAGGGTCGTTGGAGTTCTAAGCAAGCAAGAAGGAGCTTTCTTTCTTTGATAGCGATCGGTAAGTGGTGGTAAGTAGGGTAAGAGGTTATCCTGTTAAGTCTATTCTTTTACAGTTTTATAAGCCAAAGTTCAATGGATTAACTGTTCTTGTAATAGGGTCTACCGATCGTTAAAAGAGGAACCATTGTCGATTCGGGTTTGGTAGGAAACCAAACGTTTGCAAGGTAAGGGTTAATCGATATACCCTTTGGATTAAATGGTTTTGGCCGAATGAGTTAAGTGCTAATCCCTTGTTGGCCGAATGTAGGCTCAGGGTTGTCGAGGTGATCAAGGGACTTTGACCCGTTCTTAGGATTAACATCTTTGCTATTTCAGGTGTGTAAGCTAACACACTGATTCTTAGTAATAAATTAATAACTTTGTGTTGTAAAAGTGAAATGTTGATGATTGTCATGATACCCGTAGGGTATGTTCACTGATTCGTAAAGTCCGTAGCATTACGAGTTCTATTGTTAATACGCTTGATATGATGATCCATGATATATATGTATGCTATGAGATGCAATGTTGGGCATGTTGGCATGAATTACATGATTTGCATATGGTACATGAGTTAGTATGACATGT
This sequence comes from Gossypium rotundifolium, assembly GCA_025506655.1. NCBI lineage: Eukaryota > Viridiplantae > Streptophyta > Magnoliopsida > Malvales > Malvaceae > Gossypium > Gossypium rotundifolium. The sequence continues at coordinate 42,867,655 of CP106731.1, read as the reverse complement.
ATGGGTAATGTGAGAGGAGGGGAGTATGATATCCGTGTCTTTGGGACACTGTGTCTTTGGGACACCAGAGGTTTGGCACCTCCAGTGGTTTGGTACCACAATGATATTTTGTGACTTTGGGTCACCAGAGGTTTGGCACCTCAGCGTCTCGTCCCAGTGGCTTAGCACCACGGTGGGTTGGCCCCACGCTTGATTATACGGATTGACGCCATGATTTGGTATCACACGATGGGTTGGCCCCATCATCGGATTTGTGGATCGCGGTCACCGATTTGGTATCACACTGTGTCTTTGGGACACCGAGGTTTGGCACGCTCATTGCGACTCGTCCCCTCGTGGTTGACACCACCGTGGGTTGGCCCCACTTATGAGATACGGGATTGTCGCTAGTGATTTGGTATCACACGATGGGTTGGCCCCATCATTGGATTATTTGTGACTTGGTCACCAGTGGTTTGGCACCACATTATGGATATCGTGACTTTGGGTCACCAAAGGTTTGGCACCACCAAGTTTGGTACCACACGGGTAGAAAAGGTGTAATGGATGGTTAGGAACAGTGCATTAATTGTATTGCTTTGCTATGATGTATGTTAGCATGTTGTATTATCGGGAGGGTTTATACACCGAGTCTCGCGACTCACTCTCTCCGCTTGACTTTTCAGTGACACTTAGACGCGACATGGAGCCGGATGGACTCGAGGTGCTCATGCCATGCTTAAATAAGGATTTGCTCAGACTTTTTATGAATTTGGTACTTAAGCGTATTTATTACTATTTGGTTTATTTGGGTTTGTAAGTGGCCTCTTAAAATTATGTTTTGCTATGTTTATGTTTAAAGTAGATTTATAATATGCTTTAACAAATTAATTGGGTTAAAATGTGCTAAAACTTGGAAAGATAACGATTTCAAAACTACAAAAGTGATATTTTTAAACTAAACCATCGGGTAACACACTATAATTTGGGATAAAGTGAACTCAAAATGTTTTCTAACTTAAATACGATTTTCTACTAAGTCAAAATGTTTTAGTAAGAAACAACTTAAACTTCTAAAGGAGATAAACTTGTTTTACCTACACATCGGAGTAAGTTTTTAAAATTTTCGGGTTTTTAAATACATCATCAGATTTAATCAAACCTACCCAAGTTTTTCTTCAAATACACAATTTAGCGAAGTGTTTTCCTCAAACTTTTAAACTTAAACCTAAACCTCTCAAAACCCTTTTTCCCTGTGACATACCAGATTCGGTCGTGGTGTGTTGACCGGGTACGTTGAATGCACATCAAGTGTGTATAAAAGATAAGTACCTATATGACTTTGATATGAAGAAGAGTATGATTGAAAATGAGAATGTGAATCTTAAAATGTTGAATGTGGCAAATGTGGCCATAAGTTTATGAACCAAGTTATATATGTGATAGTTGCTAAGTGATCAATATATATATATATGTGCCAATGCATTTATTTGTATAAGACTTACTAAGCTTTTGGAAAGCTTACTCTGTGTGTGTGTTTTCTCTATTTTATAGGTCGTCGAAGCTACTGAAGGCTTGGGATTGTCAAGGATCATCCTCACACTACAAAAACTTATTTTGGTACCCTTTTGAAAATGTATATGGCTAATTATGGCATGCATAGGCTAGATAGGTGTATATGTTTATGAAGTGAGCATGGCCATGTGTATTGGCAAGCTTTTGAGTTGTTAAATGTTTGAATGAAAGAGTTAAAGCATATACTTTGTATGTTTTGATATGGAATGGTTAAGTTTTGGTTAAGCAAATGGATGATACATGTTTGAAATGAGGTAGGATTTAGTTTGCAATTTGGAATGGATGGATTCGGTATTGGATGTATGGATGAAGTGAACCATTTGATATGTTTTGGTTGCCATATAAGCATATTATGTTTTGGTATGTATTTCTTGTAGGTGAGACCCAAAATGGGTGGCATATTGGCCTTGTAAAATGGCCTATAATGTCACACGGTTGAGACACACGGGCGTGCCTATGACCGATGGTAATTTGGCAGAATGTGGCTTAAATTGCACATGGCCTCGACACGGGTGTGCTTAGTGGCCGTGTGAGAAATGGCAGTATGTGATCTAGTAGTACATGGCCTTAGCACATGGGCGTGCTTGGTAACCACGTTAAATTTGGCAGTATACCACCACGAGGAGGACACACGGGAGTGTCCAATAGCCGTGGGTGAGGCACGACCTACCCCACGTAGTGTGTCCCCTCAGATTTTAGAAAAGTTTTAAATTTTAATGAAATCTCGTATGTGTTTCAGTTTAGTCCCGACTTGATTTACAAGCATGTTTAAGGTCTCGATGACTTTCTTAAGGGACTTTATGTTTGATATTGATAAATGACTATGTGATAATTCTGTAAATGTTTTCGATCTGTCCGGTAACGCCTTTAACCCTAATTCGATGATCAAACACGGGGTAGGGGTGTTACATTTGTTTGGTATCAAAGCTATGGTTTAGTTGATTCCCGGACTAGCGTAGCGTGCCAGAGTCTAGCTATACATGCCATAATATTTGAACTGTGATAGTGTGGTGAGCCCTGAGGTGTAAAATGTGATTTCTGTATAGCAATGGATCCCGAAAGAGTCGTAGCTGATGACGTAGAACGTAATGCGCCTGCTCCCGCGCAAGGGACAGAGCCTTCTAATCCGAGACCGACTACAAGCGGTCAGGAGGGAGAAGCTAAACAAGCTTTCTTCCAAATGATGAGTGAGTGGTTCACTTAGTTCGTAAAGAATAACTCGACCGTTTCACAACCTTCGCTCCCAGTTAATCCCTCTCAGACTATAGTTATCCCATCAGTTATGTATCTGAATCTATTGAGTAAGCCTTCGGTTGACAAGATCCGTAAGTATGGGGCTGAAGAATTTCGGGCTACTAATGCTGGTGATGCTGAAAAGGCTGAGTTCTGGATTGAAAATACTATTCGAGTTTTTGATGAGATGTCTCTGACTCTGAAAGAATGCATAAAGTGTGCTATATCATTACTTTGAGATGCGGCTTATCAATGGTGGAAAACCTTAATTTCTGTTGTCCCGAGAGAACGGGTTACATGGGATTTCTTTCAAACCAAGTTCAGGAAGAAGTGTATCAGTGAGAGATTCCTTGACCAGAAATGAAAAGAATTTTTGGAGCTTAAATAGGGCCGAATGACTGTCACTGAATATGAACGAAAGTTCATGCGACTAAGTCAATATGCCCGAGAGTGTATATCTTCTGAAGCTATAATATGCAAAAGATTCGAAGATGGTCTTAATGAAGATAATCGTTTCCTAGTCGGGATATTAGAAATAAAAGAGTTCGTTACACTCGTTGATCAAGCATGCAGAGCTAAAGTACTTGGGAAAGATAAAAGAAAAGCTAAAACTGAAGCCCGAGATATGAGAAAGAGATTTTAGAATAAATCATTTCAATCTGCTTCAAAGAGATACTGAGATAATCAAAGCCGTTCCCTAGAAAATGCGGGACATTTGAACAGAAATAAGGCTAGATCGCAAATGAGTTCCAATCCCAGCAACTTCAGTGGCTAGTGTTGGTAATGTTCGATCTAAGAGAACCGAATGTAAACATTATGGAAAAAGACATCCGAGAAGCTGTAGATTAAATGATAGAGCTCGCTTCAGATGTGGTTCGCTTGATCATTTTATCTGTGATTGCCCTGAGCCTGTCGAACCAGAGACTGTTCAGAATTCGAGATCTGATAATACACCTGCGAGAGGTCGATCATTAAATAATACAAGAAATGTTGGTGGTAGTCAAAGAACTACGAGAGACAATGTTGTCAGATCTGAAGCTAGAGCGCCTGTCAGAGCATATGCTATCCGAGCTCGTGAGAAAGCTTCATCACCTGATGTGATAACTGGTACTTTTACTCTTTATGATACTTCTGTGATCTTTGATAGACCCTGGTTCTACGCATTCATATATATATGTATGGATTTAGTATTCAGCAAGACTTTGCCTGTAGAGTCTACTAAGTTTACTATAAAAGTATCGAACCCCTTAGGTAAAAGTGTCCTTGTTGATAAAGTATGCAAGAATTGTCCGTTAATGTTTTGAGATATCTGTTTCCCTGCAGATCTGATGCTTTTGCCATTTGATGAATTCGATATTATTTTTGGAATGGATTGGTTGTTCATGCATGATGCCGTTGGAACCGTAAAAGAAAATCTATTGATTTAAGAAGTCCAAATGATGAGATTGTACAGATAGAGTCTGATGATTTGAATGGATTGTCTGCTGTGATATCTATTTTGAAAGCTCAGAATTATGTGAAAAAGGGGTATGAATCATATTTTGCTTATGTGATTGATTCAAAAGTATCTGAGAAGAAAGTTGAATCAATACCCATTGTTTGTGATTTTTCTGATGTGTTCCCTGAAGAGTTACTGAGTTTACCTCTGATTCATGAAGTTGAATTTGGTATTGAATTATTTCCTGGCATGACACCTATTTCGATAGCTCCGTATGGGATGGCACCAACGGAGTTGAGAGAGTTAAAGTCACAGCTACAAGAATTGACTGATAGTGGGTTTGCTAGATCGAGTTTTTCACCTTGGGGTGCTCCTGTTCTGTTTGCGAAAAAGAAAGATGGCACGATGAGAATGTGTATCGATTACCGTCAGTTGAATAAGGTGACTATGAAGAACAAATATCCATTGCCCAGAATTGATGATTTGTTTGATCAATTAAAAGGAGCTACTGTGTTTTCCAAGATTGATTTGAGATCGGGATACTACCAATTGAGAGCTAAAGATTTAGACATTCTAAAAACTGCTTTTCAAACGAGGTATAGGCATTATGAGTTTTTAGTTATGCCATTCTGACTAACCAATGCTCCTCATTGCCTTTATGGACTTGATGAATGTAATTTTCGCATCGCACTGGATCAATTTGTTGTTGTATTCATTAGCGACATTTTGATTTACTCACGCGATGAAAGTGAGCATGCTGAACATTTGAAAATTGTGTTGCAAACTTTGAGAGAGCAGCAATTGTACGCAAAATTCAACAAATGTGAATTCTGGTTGAATGAGGTCAATTTTCTGGGGCATTCTGTGTCGCTTTCGGGATTCGTGTTGATCCAAGCAAGATTTATGCTATTCTGAATTGGAAACCTCCGAAAAATGTATCTAAAGTTTGTAGTTTTCTAGGTTTAGCTAGTTATTATCGTAGATTTGTAAAGTGGTTTTCAACAATAGCTACTCTGTTGACAAGATTACTTCAGAAAGATATTAGATTTGAATGGTCGGATAGATGTCAGAGAAGTTTTGATTGGTTGAAAACTCTGTTAACAGAAGCTCTAGTGTTAGTACAACCATAATCGGGTAAGGAATTTGTTGTATACAGTGATGCTTCGTTAAACGGTTTGGGATGTGTTTTGATGCAAGAAGGCAAAGTGATAGCTTATGCTTTGAGATAATTAAAGCCTCATAAAAAGAATTATCCGACACACGACCTTGAGCTCGCTGCGATTGTGTTTGTACTTAAAATTTGGCGTCATTATCTGTATGGTGAGAAATGTCATGTGTTTTCAGATCATAAAAGTCTGAAATATCTAATGACCCAGAAAGATTTGAACCTGCGTCAGAGAAGATGGCTTGAATTGTTAAAAGATTACGAGCTTGAGATAGATTATCATCCGGGTAAAGCAAACATTGTTGCTATTGCATTGAGTAGAAAGTCATTATTTGCACTTCATGCTTTGAATGCTCGGATATATTTGTCTGATGATAGTTCTATGATAGCTGAATTGAGAGCAAAACTGTTATTTGTACAGCAAATATGTGATGCTCATAAGGTTGATAATGAATTGTTGTTGAAACGAGCTCAGTGTGAATTGAATTCTGAATCTAAATTTTGAGTTGTTCATGATTGTTTGAGATTCCGAGATCAAATCTGTATTCCAAGAAATCCGGAGTTGATTCAATTGATTTTGGGTGAAGCACATAACAGTCGCCTATCTGTCCATCCGAAAAGTACAAAGATTTATCATGATTTAAAGCAACACTATTGGTGGTCTGGCATGAAACGAGACATTTCTGACTTTGTTTCAAAATGTATAGTTTGTCAGCAAGTGAAAGCAGCACATCAAGTTCCGTCTAGGTTGTTACAACTGATTCTGATTCCTAAATGGAAATGGGATAGAGTAACTATGGACTTTGTTTCTGGGTTGCCTCTGACTCCGAGAAAAAAGGATGTGATATGGGTCGTAGTTGATCGATTGACGAAATCTGCCCTTTTTATTTCGGTAAGATCTGACTATTCACTTGAGAGATTAGCTGAGCTTTATATTTCTGAGATTGTGAGATTGCAAGGGGTGCCACTATCCATTGTGTCAGATAGAGACCCGAGATTTATATCGAGGTTCTGGAAGAAATTGTAAGAAGCTTTGGGCACGAAATTACATTTCAGTACAACTTTTCATCTGCAGACGGATGGTCAATCCGAACGAGTCATTCAGATTGTAGAAGATATGTTAAGATGCTGTGTACTTGAGCTTAATGGTTTATGGGAACAATACCTTCCGTTGATCGAATTTGCGTATAACAATAGTTTTCAGACGAGCATTAAAATGGCACCATATGAAGCTTTGCACAGACGTAAATGTCGTACACCTCTATATTGGACTGAACTTAGTGAGAATAAGTTACACGGGGTCGATTTAATAAAAGATACCAAATAGAAAGTGAAACTGATTCAAGATTGTTTGAAAGCAACATCTGATCGTCAGAAGTCTTATGTAGACTTAAAATGAAAAGATATGGAATTTGAGATCGGCGACAAAGTATTTCTGAAAGTGTTTTCGTGGAAGAAAGTGCTCCGATTTGGACGTTAAGGCAAGCTAAGTCTAAGATTCATCGGACCGTATGAGATCATTGAACGTGTTGGGCCTGTTGCATATAAAGTGAAGTTACCCTCTGAACTAGAAAAGATTCACAATGTTTTTCACATTTTGATGCTCCGTAGATATCGGTCTGATCCATCACATGTGATTACCCCATCCAAAATTGAAATCTGATCTAATATAACATACGAGGAGGAATCGATCCGTATCTTAGCTCGTGAAGTGAAAGAGTTAAGAAACAAGAAAAATTCCATTAGTGAAAGTATTGTGGAATCGACATTGATTAGAAGAGGCTACGTGGGAGCCTGAAGATTCAATGAGACATCAATATCCGGATCTGTTTAACGGTAAGATTTTCGAGATGAAAATCCCTAAGGGGGAGAATTGTAACACTCTGGTTTATACCCTAGTCAAAATAGTGGTTTTGGGACCACAAATCTGAGTCTGTATAATATTTTAATATTATTTTCTGTGCAGTTGATATGTGACTAAGGATGTGTTTAAATTTCGTAAGCTAATTAGTCCGTTTGAGTGTTTAATTTGAGCAAATGATTAAATCGCATAAAGTGTATAAGTGGCCTTCTAATTGATTAAGTGCCTATTTGATGTGGCTTTTAAATGTGGAGGCCTTATGAGGCAATTATGCCAATATTTAGATAGTGGATAGTTGTAGGACTAATATAACCTTGATAAATATATGTATCAAATGTTATTTGATAAAGGGTAAATTAGTAAAATATGTGTTAATGTTATAATAATAAAACAAAAAGATGAAAGTGATCATCTTTTATTCATTCATCTAGCCAAAATTAAAAGAAAGAAGTAAGGATTTGAGTTTTGCACATTTGGCTACTTTAAGGTTTAAATTAAGGTAAGTTTTGATTTCAGTTTTTGATAATTTCTACGTTTCTGCAATCGTTGCTTTGAAAGGTACAAAACCCATGCCTTGATTTTGTGTTTTGATGATGTATGTGAAATATGCCATTGATGGTTTTGCAAGCTTTGTGATGTTTGAGAATGAAAAATGAAAGATATGTGTTTGATGAACATGTTTTGTTCTTGAAGTTTTGATGAATTTAGCTAAATAGGGCTAAATTGTGAAATGGGTAAATTAAAGGACTAAATAGTAAATTTGATGAAATATTTGGGCTTATATAGTCCCTAGAGAGGTCCGGCCAAGCACGTGTGTGTGTGGATTTTGTGAATTTGATGTTTTGTGAAAAATGGACTAAATTGTCAAAGTTTGCAAATATAAGGGTTAATTTGCAAATAGCCCTAAATGTGTGTCTATGGATTGAATTGAATGGAATGGTGAATAAAAGGGTTAATTCTGAATATGTTTAGATCAAGAATCGAGGAAAACGAACCTAGATCTCGAGAAAGCAAAAAACCAAGTAGCCATTTCTGTTCGATAAACCAAATTCGAGGTAAGTCACTATGCAAATAAACTTATCTGTATTGAATTGAATATTTGGATTCATATATCTTTTGATGAAAATGAATGAGTATGAGATGCTAAGTGTGTGAATTCCAAAATAAGTTCGATATAGTGATAAAGCCGATAAGTCCCATATGAACCTAGGAATAGATAGGATTAGCCATGTCACGATATAGATATCTGTTCTGTTTTATCATGTAAGATCACGTCTGGGACATTGGCGTTGATTTGAAATTTCGTGTAAGACCTTGTCTAGGACGTAGGCATCGATATGAACTTTATGAGTAAGACCATGTCGGGACATTGGCATCATATCGACTCGTGTAAGACCACGTTTGGGACGTTGGCATCGTTATGATCTGTACGAGTAAGACCATGTCTGGGACATCGGCAATGTATTGATTTGTGTAAGACCCTGTTTAGGACAGTGGCATTGATATCCGAGTGCATGTAAGACCTCGTCTGGGACGCTGGCATTTTACAACTATTCCAAGCTTTCTGATCATCCTATAGGTTCCTATTGGTTCAACGGGCAAGTCTATAATACGAATGGTATATCCGAGCTATTACCAATAAGTGAGTGATTATCCGTTTCTGGTACGTTGAATGCACATCAAGTGTGTATAAAAGGTAAGTACCTATATGACTTTGATATGAAGAAGAGTATGATTGAAAATGAGAATGTGAATCTTAAAATGTTGAATGTGGCAAATGTGGCCATAAGTTTATGAACCAAGTTTTATATGTGATAGTTGCTAAGTGATCAATATATATATGTGCCATTGCGTTTATTTGTATATGACTTACTAAGCTTTTGGAAAGCTTACGTGTTTTCTCTATTTTATAGGTCATCGAAGCTACTGAAGGCTCTTGATTGCCAAGGATCATCCTCACACTACAAAAACTTATTTTGGTACCCTTTTGAAAATGTATATGGCTAATTATGGCATGTATAGGCTAGATAGGTGTATATGTTTATGAAGTGAGCATGGCCATGTGTATTGGCAAGCTTTTGAGTTGTTAAATGTTTGAATGAGAGAGTTAAAGCATATACTTAGTATGTTTTGATGCATATGGAATGGTTAAGATTTGATTAAGCAAATGGATGATACATGTTTGAAATGAGGTAGGATTTAGTTTGCAATTTGGTATGGTTGGATTCGGTATTGGATGTATGGATGAAGTGAACCATTTGATATGCTTTGGTTGCCATATAAGCATATTATGTTTTGGTATGTATTGCTTGTAGGTGAGACCCAAAATGGGTGACATATTGGCCTTGTAAAATGGCCTATAATTTCACACGGTTGAGACACATGGGCGTGCAAAGACCGTGGGTAATTTGGCAGAATGTGGCTCAAATTGCACATGGCCTCGACACGGGTGTGCTTAGTGGCCGTGTGAGAAATGGCAGTATGTGATCTAGTAGTACATGGCTTTAGCACACGGGCATGCTTAGTGACCATGTTAAATTTGGCAGTATACCACCACGGAGAGGACACACAGGAGTGTCCAATAGCCGTGGGTGAGGCACTGACCTACCCCACGCACCAGTGTGTCCCTCAGATTTTAGAATAGTTTTAAATTTTAATGAAATCTCGTATGTGTTTCAGCAGTTCCGACTCGATTTACAAGCATGTTTAAGGACTCGATGACCTTTCTAAGGGACTTTATGTTTGAGATTGATAAATGACTATGTGATAATTCTGTAAATTTTTTCGATCTATTCGGTAACGCCTTTAACCCTAATTCGGTGATCGAACACGGGGTAGGGGTGTTACATTCTGTCCACATGGGTAGGCACACGGGCGTGTGTCTAGACTATGTGTGACACACGGTCAGCCCACGGGCATGTGACTTGGCCGTGTGTCCACTGCATGTTAACATTTTAAGTTAGAATAGACCACGGACTGCCCATACGGGTATGTCCAGGTAGTGTTAAATTAGTTAGTAACTCCCTACAGTTTAAAGCCATGGGCATGTTATGAGGGTACACGGGCGTGTGCCCTAGCCGTGGGAGTTTTAGCAGAATGCTGGGGTTTTGCGGCACGGTGTGAGCACATGGGCATGTGACACTACACACAGGCGTGTACTCCCTGTTTAGTTGAGAAAGAAATTTTATGGATCGTAAGAGTTTTCAATGTAGTCTCGAGAGCCCTCATATGTACGAGTGAGGTCTCGTAACTCAAAATAAAGTTGTTTTAGTGACTCAAGTAGAGTAGTCACGTGAGCCTAAGTGGCGATCAAGTAGTTTTGTATAGTAACGCTTCTTGCCTGATTTTGACGAGGATTGTGGGTAAGGGGTGTTACATTTAGTAGTATCAGAGCTATGGTTTAGTCGGTTCTAGGACTACCATAGCGTGTGTGGGAGTCTAGCTATACATGCCATAAGCGTATAATGATAATGTGGTGGCTTCTGATGATTCTAAACTTATTTTATGTAGCATATAGATTCTGATCAATCGACTGCTGATGATACAGCTAGTAATGTGCGGCTCTCATGCAAGGGACCGCTACCAGATAGAGTGAATTGACATTAGGGTCAAGGAGAAGAGGCTCGGGAAGCCTTTCTCCAAATGATGAGCAATTGGTACACTGAGTATGTACGAGCTACCCCAATGCTCAACCTCCTCCACCTCCTCCTATCCCAAGGTATAGAAATGGTGAGGGCAACTAAGCCCTCGGTGGACAAAATTTGGAAGCAATGAGCTGAAGATTTTCGAGCTAATAAAGATGATGAGCTTGAGCGGGCGGAGTTCTGGCTTGAGAATTCAATGAGGGTTTTTGATGAACTCTCTTGTACCCCTGAGGAGAGCTTAAAATGTATTGTATCTTTGTTGAGGGTATTGGCATACCATTGGTGGAAAACGTTGACATCAGTGGTTCCTAAAGAGAGGGTAACCTGGGACTTCTTCTTGGAAGAGTTTCGAAAGAAGTATATAAGTCAATGATTTGTAGACCAGAAGCGAAAAGAATTCTTTGAGTTAAAGTAAGGAAAAATGACTGTGGCAGAATATGAGCGTGAATTTGTTTGGCTTAGTAAGTACGCATAAGAATGTGTATCCACGGAAGCTACCTTATGCAAGAGATTTGAAGACGGGTTCAATGAAGACATCAGACTTCTAGTTGGGATTTTAGAGCTAAAAGAATTTGTGGTATTGGTGGATCGGGCTAGTAAGGTCAAGAATTGAATAAAGAAAAAAGGAAAGCCCTGAGTGAGGCTCGAGCTACGAGGAAGAGGCCGATGAGCAATCATACCAAGCTCAATCAAAGAGGTCCAGGGAAACGAACCCTCAGATAACTATGTCAGACGGGCATTCGCAGAGAGAGCAAGGTAACATGTATTCGGGTTCAAGATTTCAGGCCACCTCAATGGCAAGTGTAGGCAATCCAAAGTCCAAACCGAGTGCTCAAGTTATGGCAGACATCACACTGGAGAGTGTTGGGAAACAATCAAAATTGTTATAAGTATGGATGACAAGGAGAAGAAGCAAAAGATAAGATCAAGCAGTGCATCCTTTAGAGGTAGGCCACAAAAGAACCCGGGAGGTGGGACCAGTGGTAGAGGTGTATTACGAGATACTACGGTGAGGTCAGAGGGTCGGGCGCCAACAAGAACCTATGCTATTCGCGCTCGAGAAGAGGCATCATTGCCAGATGTAATAACGAGTATATTCTCTCTCTATGACACCTCTGTTATTGCTTTGATTGACCCGAGGTCAACCCATTCTTATATTTGTATGAGATTGGCATTTAGTTTGAATATGACTATTGAGTCTACTGAATTTGGGATAAAAGTATCAAACCCACTAGATAAACAGGTGTTAGTTGACAAGGTTTGTAGGAACTGTCCCTTGACAATTATGGGTCATTATTTTCCGGCAAACCTTATGTTATTACCGTTTGATAAGTTTGATTTGATTCTTGGTATGGATTGGTTGACTGCCCATAGTGTTTTAGTGAATTGTGGTAGTAAATTTATTGAATTGAAGTGTAAAAATGGAGATGTTATTTGGGTTGAATCAGGTGAGTTAGATAGTCTACCGGTGATGATTTCATCCATGGTAGCTTAGAAATATTTGAGAAAAGGGTGTGAGTCGTATCTCGCCTTTGTACTGAACACTCAAGGGTCTGAAGCAAAGATTGAAACCATGCCAGTTGTATGTGAGTATCCGGATGTATTCCCAGAAGAGTTACTTGGACTACCTCCAATCAGAGAGGTTGAGTTTGGAATTGAGTTAGTTCCGAGAACAAAGACCTATTTCCATCGCTCCGATAGGATGGCACCTTTGGAGTTGAAAGAATCAAGGTCCAAATTGCAAGAGTTGATAGATAAGGGTTTTGCAAGACCAAGCTATTCACCATGAGGTGCTCCGGTATTGTTTGTGAAAAAGGAAGATGGATCGATGAGATTGTGTATATACAACAGACAGCTCAAAAAGGTGACAGTGAAAAATAAGTATCCTTTATCGAGGATAGATGATCTATTTGCTCAACTGAAGGGAGCTATAGTGTTCCCCAAGATTGATCTAAGATCCGGTTATTACTAGTTGAGTGTTAAGCAACAAGACGTGCCGAAAACAGTATTCAGGACGAGGTATGGCCATTATGAGTTTCTGGTCATGCCGTTCGGTTTAATGAATGCTCCTGCGATTTTTATGGACTTAATGAACCATATCTTTCGACCGTATTTGGACAAGTTCGTGGTTGTTTTTATTGATGACATATTAGTTTACTCCCGAGATGAGAGTGATCATGCAAAACATTTGAGAATTGTCTTGCAGACTTTGAGAGACAAGCAATTATATGCCAAATTTAGCAAGAGCGAGTTTTGGCTCCTAGAGGTCGATTTTAGGACACATTGTGTCGGGTGAGGGTATTAGAGTTGATCCGGGAAAGATCTCGGCTATTATGGAATGGAAATCACCGAGGAACATGTCGAAAGTCAGAAGCTTTTTGGGTTTAGTGGGGTACTATAGGCGGTTTGTGAAGGGATTTTCTATGATTGCTACTCCGATGAAGAAATTATTGCATAAGGATGTTAAGTTTGAATAGACTGAAAAATGCCAATAGAGTTTCGAGAGATTGAAAATGTTGTTGACAGAAGCACTGATTTTGGTATAGCCTGAGTCAGGAAAGGAGTTTGTGGTCTACAGTGACGCGTTGTTAAATGGTCTCGGTTGTGTGTTGATGCAAGAGGGTAAGGTAGTCGCTTATGCCTCGAGACAGCTAAAACCCCATGAGAAGAATTATCGACTCATGACCTAGAGTTGGCCGCAATTGTTTTCGCGTTAAAGATTTGGTGACATTACTTATATGGTGAGAAGTGCCAAATCTTCACGGATCATAAGAGTTTAAGGCACTTGATGAATCAAAAGGAGTTAAATTTACAGCAATGACGATGGCTTGAATTATTAAAGGACTACGAGCTAGTGATCGATTATCACCCAGGGAAAGAAAATATAGTTACGGATGCTTTAAGTAGAAAATCTTTCTATGCTTTGAGAGCTATAAGCACGAGTTTGTCATTGTCTGATGATGGTGCAATACTGGCGGAGTTGAGAGCTAGGTCACTATCTGTTCGACAAATATGTGAAGCTCAAAGGAATGATAATAAGATAGTGGCTAAAAGAGCTAATTGTGAATCAGGAGCTAATTCTAAATTTTGAGTAAATTCGAACGGTTGCTTAATGTTCCATGATAGAATTTGTGTACCTAAAGATGACGAGTTGATCCGAGAAATCTTATAAGAAGCACATAGTAGCTATTTTTCAGTACACCTTGGCAGTATGAAAATGTACAATGATCTGAAGAAGTTTTATTGGTGGCCGGGGATGAAAAGAGACATCTCAAATATGTAACAAGATGTCTAATTTGTCAACAAGTGAAAGCTGAGCATCAAGTGCCATCGGGGTTACCTCAGCTAGTGATGGTTCCCGAGTGGAAGTGGGATCGGATTACCATGGACTTCGTGATGGGGTTGCCATTGACTCCTAAAAGGGAAGATTCTGTGCGAGTTGTTATTGATAGATTAACGAAGTCGGCTCACTTTATACCTGTGCATATTGATTATTCGCTAGAGAGGTTAGCCGAGTTGTATATTGCAGAGGTAGTAAGATTGCATGGAGTGCCTATATCCATTATCTCAGATAGAGACCTGAGATTTACTTCGAGGTTTTGGAAGAAGTTACAAAAGGCCTTAGGTACAAGGTTGAACTTTAGTACTTCTTTTCATCCTCAAACTGATGGTTAGTCTGAGAGAATAATTCAAGTTCTTGAAGATATGCTTCGATGCTGTGGGTTAGAGTTCGAAGGTAGTTGGGAAAGATACCTATCCTTGGTCAAATTCGCTTACAATAATAGATATCAGTCGAGCATACGAATGGCGCCATATGAAGCCTTATATGGTCGTAAGTGTCGGACTCCCTTGTATTGGACTGAGCTGAGTAAGAAACAAATTCATGGGGTTGATTTAGTCAAAGAAACTGAAGGGAAAGTGAAGGTTATTTGGGATAGTCTGAAAGCTACTTCAGACCGACAAAAGTCATACGCGGACTTGAAAAGAAAAGAAATTGAGTTTCAATTGGGTGACAGGGTATTTTTAAAAGTATCCCCGTGGAAGAAAATATTGAGATTAAGTCAAAAAGGTAAATTGAGTCCAAGATTCATAGGGCCGTATGAAATTACCGAAAGGATTGGACCAGTAGCATATCGGTTGGCTTTACTGGCAGAGTTAGAGAAAATCCATAACGTGTTCCATGTATCAATGTTAAGGCGTTATCATTCTGATCCTTCGCATGTGATTCCTCCAACGAAAATTGAGATACGACTGGATATGACATATGAGGAAGAGCCGATTAAAATTTTAGCTCGAGAAGTGAAACAATTGAGGAATAAGGACATAGCCTTAGTAAAAGTGTTATGGCAAAAACACGGTGTAGAAGAGGCTACATGGGAACCGGAGGAAGCCATGAGAGAACAATATCCAAACCTCTTTACCGGTAAGATTTTTGTGGGCAAAAAATCCCTAAAGGGGGATAGTTGTAATAGCCCAATTTTGGTGCTAGTCGGAACAGTGGTCTCGAGACCACTAATCTGAGGTTAAAGAAAATTATTTTAGTATTATTTTATGTGTTATGGTATTAATATATGGCTATATGGAAATTTTAGTGCTTTAATTTTAGCAATAGCATGCTTAATTGTGAAAAAGGACTAAATCGCATAAAGCGTGAAAGTTCTATTTTATAAGGTAGAGGTACCTAATAGCTGTAAAACGTAAATTTTGAGGATTTTAAAGTGCAATTGTGCCATTCATCTAGAGATGGTCGGCCATAGGAAGCTAGGGGGACAATAGCATTAATTTTTAGTCAAATGTGGTGATAGTTGTTGACTAGTTGACTAAAATATGATAAAATAAGGGAAGGCCATCATCTTGTTTTTCTCTTCTCTTCCTCTTCCACCGATTTTTACACTCAAAAGAAGGGTTTTGAAAGCCTTAAGATTTCAGCAACTTGTCCTCACCCAAGTAAGTGATTTTTGGTGGTGTTAATTGATAATTTTTGTGGTTTTGGAGTCCCCAAAGCTTAAGCTAGCTAATAAGGGGACTGATTTGAGATATGGTTGAAAGTATAGGGACTTGCCATGAGAGTAGTTATGTTGTTAGCTGAGTTTTCATGGAAGAAAATGAATGTTAGGGAGGTGAGAAACAACTTTTGTGAAAGGTGTTAGCATAAAAGCACCTAAATAGGACTTGAATGCAAAGATTTAGTTTGTGTCATAAATGCATGAAATAGTTGAAATGGTGAGTAGTTGTAAGAGAAATAAATGTTCATCTATGCTTGTTTATTGAGAAAATGTGATGAAAAAATAAATTACAAGCCTAGGGGCAAAATCATAATTTAGCCAATATACAAGGCCAAAATGGTAATTTTTGCCCAAGTGTAATGTATTATGATCATAGTATGGTCAAAACGAGTGAATTTCATTGTTATAGATCAAGAAGAGCGTGGAATCAACCTTGACCGTGAGAAAGGCAAGGTGATTGAGTAAATCGCTAGCTAACACATTTTGCATCGAGGTAAGTTTATGTGTAAGCAATTTATATATATTCGTAAACATTATGTTGCTAATTAATGTATGGCATGATTGAGAACATATGTGGTTCTAGTGGACTGAATGTGATAGTCTTTGAATAATTATTGTATGAATGACAAAAGAATCATATGAATGTGTATTGACAATATTTGATGGTGGGCTATGTGCAATACCACCGTGTTGCTTAACTACAATGGGCTATGTACGATACCATCGTCTATAAATCTTTTTGGTGGGCTATGTGCGATACCACCGTAACTAATCCTTTGGTGGCTATGTGCGATACCATCCTAATAAAGGCTGATGGTGGGCTAAGTGCAAAACCACCGAGTAATTTGACTATGAGAAATGAAATTAGAGATAGTGATGTGTTGTACTACGTGATATTGTGATGCTAAGTGCAGGGGAACTTGTTAATGAATGCACGCATTAAGCTTGTGATATGGTTGCAATGTGGGAATGGAGAAAATGAGTAAGCATGATCATGAATGTAGATTGTTTCTCGCTTAGTATGTAATGCTATGTAATTGTTTAATACATGTTATAATGTTATATTGTTTACATGTAACTTACTAAGCTTAAAGCTTACTCCCCCTTCTTTTTTTCCCTTGTTTTATAGAGTTCAAGAGCCGAGCTGGGATACGCCGATAATAAGGAGGCCGCCACACGATTCTGCTCACCCTCAGATATTCAGATTTAGTGATTTTGTGTATGGCATGTATAGGGGCTAGACTAGATAGATTATTTTGTTATTTTGGACAAAGTTGTATTGGCTCTTGCTAAGACATTAATTTTGTAAATTGCCAAGAATGATGGCACATTTTATCATTTATGAAATTTCAAAGTTATCAATGTGAGTGCATGTTGAATTATGAGATGTTTATTAGTTGGTTGAATGAACTCATGTAGTGTAAGATATAAGGGTGCTAGAAGCTTGGCAAACAACCTTGTTCTCATCCACATGGGTAGGCACACAAAGCAGTGTGTCAGACCATGTGTGACACACGGCAACCCACCAGGCAGTGACTTGGCCGTGTGTCCCTACATGTTAACATTTTAATTTAGAATAGACCACTGACCGCCCACACCAAGCGTGTCCAGGTAGTGTTAAATTAGTCAGTAACTCCCCACGGTTTAAAGCCACGGGCATGTTATGAGGGTACACGGGCGTGTTCCGTTTCATATAGGCATGTGCCCTAGCCGTGGGAGTTTTGGCAGAATGCTGGGGTTTTGGGGCACAGTGTGAGCACATGGGCATGCGAGACTACACACGGGCATGTACTCCCTGTTTAGTTGAGAAATAAATTTTATGGATCGTAAGAGTTTTCGATATAGTCTCGAGAGCCCTCGTATGTACGAGTGAGGTCTCATAAGTCAAAAATAAAGTTGTTGTAGTAACTCAAGTAGAGTAGTCGTATGAGCCTAATTGGCGATCAAGTAGTTTTGTACAGTAACGCTTCTTGCCCGATTTTGACGGGGATTGTGGGTAAGGGGTGTTACTGAATGTATTGGAATTTGTGAATGAATGATAGAGTAAGTAAGCATGTGAATGCGTATTGATAATGCTAGATGGTGGACTAAGTGCGATGCCATCCTAATGCATATTAATAATGAGCTGGCTATGTGCGATGCTATCGTTAGGTATATCATCTAGTGGGCTAAGTGCGAGACCATTATGATTACCTTTGTGGTAGGCTAAGTGCAATACTACCTTATTAATTGGTTGTGGTGGGCTAGGTGAAAAACCACTAAGACATTAGCTGTGTGGATTAGCTATGTGAATTAGTTGTGTGGATTAGCTGTGTGGTGGTAGTAGTGAGTAGTATATCTGTGTGGATGTGTTATCGAGAAATAACGATGTGTTGTATATTGTGCAAATGTGATATTGAATGCAGGGGTCCATTCCAATGGTTATGAGTATGTGATTCATAATGTGTTGGAAATGTGGTAAGGAATAGAAAGAGTAAGCATAGTTGTACATTATATGTTAGTATAATGCTAATTGTTGTTTAGCTTATACTATGATGCTTAATTGTTTATGTGTAAACTTACTAAGCTCAAAGCTTACTCCCTTTTCTTTTCCTTTGTTTATAGAGTAAAAGTGGTGAACCGAGATACGAGGATCATTGGAAGATAGCCCACATATCAACACACTCTGGTATATGAGATTCAATGTTTTGTATATGGCATGTATAGGGGCTAGACAAGTTAGTGAATTTTTGTTGTATATGGCTAAGATGTGTTGGCCTTTAGATGGATAGTGAATTTTGTATAATGCCATAGTTGTTGGCTATCATATTATATGAAAAGATGTAATTTTCTATGTGAGATTTCTTTTAGATTTAAGTTGATTATGGATGTGTTGTATGAGTGCATGTTGTGAATGCCATAGGGGTGAGAAAAGCTTAGCAAATAACTTTGTTCTTGTTCATGTGAATAGATACACGAGCGTGTGTCTAGGCCATGTATGACACATGGTCAGCACACGGGTGTGTGCTCTAGTCGTGCGTCCCCTGCAGGTTAATCTTTTAAGTCAGGATAGACCACGGGCTAGCCACACGGGCGTGTGACTAAGCTTTGAAGCCGTGTGGGTGAAGTCAGTGTTCACCACGGGTTGAAGGCACGGATGTGTGTGACTACAGATGGGCGTGTCTCTTCTTACATGGGTGTGTTAGCCCTATTCAAAAGAGAAAATTTTTAAGATTCAAAAAGTTTCAGAATAGTCTCGAGAGCCCTCGTATGTATGAATGAGGCCTCGTAAATTGAGAATGAGGTTGTTGAGATGACTTTTGAGAGAAGTCGATGAGCCTGAGTGGCAAACGTGAGGATTTTGTTAAGGTAAAGCCTTAAGCTCGGTTCCAGCGTAGAACCCAGGTAAGGGGTGTTACATTTAGTGGTATCAGAGCTATAGTTTAGTCGGTTCTAGGACTACCATAACGGGTGTAAGAGTCTAGCTATACATGCCATAAGTGTAGAATGATAGTATGGTGGCTTCTGATGATTTTAAACCTTGTTTTATATGGAATATGGATCCCGATCAATCTACTGTTGATGAGTAGCTAGTAATGTGTCGGCTCCTGTGTAAGGAACCGCGCCAGTACAAAGTGGACCCGAAGTTGGGGGTCAAGGAGAAGAGGCACGGGAAGCCTTTCTCCAGATGATGAGCAACTGGCAATTAGAGTATGTCTGACCTAACCCTAATGCTCAACCTCCTCCACCTTCTCCTATACCTTAGCCAAACCTAGTGGCTTCGCAAGGTATTGATGTAGTGAGGATATCGAAACCCCTAGTGGATAAGATTAGAAAGCACGGGTCGAGGAGTTTAGAACAAAGGTAGATGACGACCCTGAGAGGGCGGAGTTTTGGTTAGAGAACTCGATGAGAGTGTTTGATGAACTCTCATATACACCTGAAGAGAGCTTGAAGTGTACCGTATCCTTGTTGAGAGATTTGAGATACCACTGGTTGAAAACGCTGACGTTAGTGGTCCCGAAAGAGCGGGTGACGTGGGACTTCTTTCTGGAAGAGTTCCAAAAAAGTATATAGGCCAACGATTTACAGATCAAAAGAGAAAAGAATTCCTCGAGTTGAAGCAAGGAAGAATGTCAGTAGCAGAGTACAAGCGTTAGTTTGTTAGGCTTAACAAATACGCTCAAGAATGTGTGTCGATCGAGACCATCTTGTGCAAGAGGTTCGAGGATGAACTGAATGAGGATATCAAACTCCTAGTGGGTATTTTGGAGTTGAAAGAGTTTGTGGTGCTAGTGGGAAGGGCAAGTAAGGCCGAAGAGTTGAGTAAAAAAAAGAAAAAGGTTGTGAGTGAAGCCCGAGATGCTAGAAAGAGGCCGATGGGCAGGTCGTATCAAGCCCAGTCAAAGAGATCCAAGGAAGGAAATCCTCGGACGATAGCATTAGTGGGTTATTCGCATCGAGACTTAGGAAATACTCATTTGGGTTCGAGAGCCCAAGCTACCTCGATGGAAAGTGTGGGCAATACGAAGGGTAAACCGGGGTGTCCAAGTTGTGGTAGGTATCACACCGAAGAGTGTTGGGAAATAGTCAAAAATGTTGTAAGTGTGGTTCCCCCGACCATTTTATCCGAAGCTGCCCCGAGAGGGATGACAAGGAAGAGAAGCAAGAGATAAGATCCAGCGATGTGTTTACAAAGGGTAGACCACCAGGAAACCCAAGAGCTGGGGCTAGTGGTAGAAGTGCATCTAGAGACTTTGCTGTGAGACCGGAGGGTCGAGCACCTACGAAGACGTATTCCATTTGCGCTCGAGAAGGCATCCTCCCCAGATGTGATAATGGGTACTTTTTTTCTCTCTTTGACACCTTTGTTATTGCTTTAATAGATCCAGGGTCTACTCACTCTTATATTTGTATGAGATTAACATCTAGTTTGAGTATGACCGTTGAGTCTACAGACATAGTGGTTAAGGTGTCAAACTTGTTGGGTAAGCATGTGTTGGTGGACAAGGTGTGTAAAACTTGTCCTTTATTGATTGAGAATTATTATTTTTTGGCAAACCTTATGTTGTTGCCATTTGATGAATTTGATTTAATCCTAGGTATGGATTGGTCAACTACCTATAATGTTTTAGTGAACTGTGGTAGTAAGTATATTGAATTGAAATATGAGAGTGGAGATGTGGTTCAGGTTGAATCAGGTGAATCGGATAGTCTACCAGCGATGATTTCTTCCCTAGTGGCTGAGAAATGTTTGAGAAAAGGGTATGAGTCCTATCTTGCCTTTGTGTTGAATACTCGAGAGGTTGGAGCAGAGTTTGAAACAGTGCCAATGGTATGCGAGTATCCAGATGTATTCCCAGAAGAACTACCCAGATTACCTCCAGTGAGAGAGGTCGAGTTTGGGATTAAATTGATTCCAGGAACGGCATCGATTTCTATTGCTCCGTATAGAATGGCACCTGTAGAGTTGAAAGAACTGAAGATACAGTTACAAGACTTGACAGATAAGGGTTTTGTAAGACCGAGTTACTCACCGTGGGGTGCTCCGGTATTATTTGTGAAGAAGAAAGATGGGTCTATGAGGTTGTGTATAGATTATAGACAACTCAATAAGGTGACGGTGAAGAGTAGGTATCCTTTACCAAGGATTGATAACCTTTTGGATCAATTGAAAGGAGCTACAGTGTTCTCCAAGATAGACCTGAGGTCGAGTTATTATCAGCTCAGTTTGAAAGAGCAAGATGTGTTGAAGACTGCATTTTGAACGAGGTATGGCTATTATGAGTTTTTGGTTATGCCATTTGGTTTGACGAATGCACCTACAATTTTTTGGATCTGATGAACCATGTTTTCAGACCATATGAGGATAAGTTTGTTGTTGTCTTCATTGACAACATATTGATCTATTCTCGGAATGAGAACGATCATGAGGAGTATTTGAGAATTGTCTTACAAACTTTAAGAGATAAGAAGTGGTATGCTAACTTTAGCAAGAGCGAGTTCTGGCTCAGAGAGGTCAGATTTTTGGGACACGTTGTGTCGTGTAACACCCCAAACCCAGCCCAAACACCATGACCGGACCTGGCATGTCACTTGAAAGGGATTTTATAAAATATCGCAAACTTTAGAAAAGTTTAAGTTATCTTTAAAATACCAAGTTTAGTGGTTCAATTGAGAACTCGTTATTTATTTAAGAAAAACTTAAATAGCCAAATTCTTGTGTTTAGGTGACATTTGAAAACACATGTTATTACATCTGATCAAGCTAGAGGGTTGTCGTAAGAAGAATCCGTTTGTAAACTCGTTATTTATGTTGCGTGAAAAACTTAATTAGCATTTTGTAAAAACATCATATCAACTATCTTGTATTTAAAGCGTCTAAAACTTAAAACCGAAATTTTAAACCAAATTAATAGTGGCCTTTTTACAACATAGAATCCCAAAAACAATTTAAAGATAAATAAAATTCTATTTAAAAAGAAAGAAAACCGTGCATGGCCACTACGTAGTCCTCTCCGACCAGGTCCATTGCACTATGTACTACCTGCAAAACGTTAAGCAAAGGGGGTGAGTCAAAAGACTCAGTGTGCAATTTCCAAACACCAAAGATTGGGTCCAAGCCCATTCATTAACCATCCGGCCTTAGCCCTTTTTCATAATCACATTGGGCTTAATACCATTCGAATCGGATTGGGCCTTAGCCCTACAGTACAGAATAGCAGATATCATATGCAAAATGATGCAAAAACCCAACCCAACCTAGATTTCCATTCGCTACACACCACCCATTCCTGCCAATCACACCAGTGGGGATTTCTACAATCGACCCTCACCGCTACACACCATTGATGGCAGTCATGCTACAGTCAGCTACTTATCACCAAAATATGTGGCATAGCCACTGAAATAATGTGACAACGTCATCGAAATATGTGGCAGAGCCACCGAAATTATGTGACAAAGTCACCAAAATATGTGGCAAAGACACCAAAATACACTACCCCTTTCATCAATATCATATCCCCCCATGTCAATGCAACATACGATCATAGTAATGTAAATGCAACATTTAATGGCATACTCAAGATATTCAGGGTATATGCATATTCATGTAACGATAACACTTATCAAGTATTTTCGGAGAATGAACCCACCTGGTGTTACGATTTTATCCTTTATGGGTACACAATTACTGTTACTACGTTTCTGGCTTTTCAACAACATACATATATATAATAACGTACAAAAAAGGTGTGGGAATTACACACCTGTAAGCATGAAGAACTACACTATCAATCTCGTTAACATCGTCACTCGCAGGGATCACAGCGATCTGCTTATCCCGCTCCGAAGTTGGCCCACAACCCGGTGGAAAGTCTCAAATGGCGGACACCGCACGTTTTTGAACTTAGGGGGTAGGGACTACGAGTCCAACCCCCTAATTTGCTTGGCTGGTACTCGAATCCAAGAAAAGGATCTTGGTTAGAAGACCGGGTTAAGGTATTGAAGAATATGAAAATGAGAACCTATGCCCAAAGCGAAGGAGTTCTTACCTACTAGACTTGGATTAAGGAATAGCTGAAGTCCCTACACATTCACCAGATTAGAATCAGTTCTCCAATAACAGATAGATTCAAAGAAGTGGCCTTCCGGCCAATCAAGTGAATACAGGCCTTTATGGCCTATTCGGCCAACAACACTTACAACGTCCCCTTAAAAGCAACCCACACAAAGAAAAGATGATGGATGCATGCCCCTCCACCACGACCAACACCCAAGATACAAGTCAAAACTTTCAATTAACCAACCGAAGAGAAAAAGAAAGGAAAGCGAGAAGAAAGGCGAAGAAAGTCCCTTGTCGATGCAAGAGTGTACCAATTGAGGAGTCTATGTTCGGCTTCCAGTAAAGTCGACTGGAAGAGTGCTAACTCTTTACTCAAAAAGGGGTTCAGCCTTAAGGAGAAATAGAGAAGAAGTATGGAACAAATAGATGCTTCGACTTTGAAGAAGAACTCGTGACCAATGGTGACAAGAAGATGAACACTAGGTTCGATTGAAGTGAAAGAAAGATGAGGGATAGGTTTCAGCAATGAAGAAACAAGTGGGGAAGATATCGAGCAAGAAAGAGAGAAAAGAAACAAAGAAGTGCTACGACTTTGAGTAGATGAGAAAAGAAACAAAAAGGAGAATGGGAGCTTATGAGAATTCAAAAAGGAATGGGAGTTTGACAAGTGAAAAAAATGAGAGAAGAAAGAAAAGAGTAGGAGGGAAAAAGTGCCCAAAAAGGTTTCAGCTTAACCAATGAGGAGATGAATAAATAATAACCTTAGGAGTTTTTGGCAAACAGAGAAAGAAAATGGGTTGAAAAAAGAGCACACCAAATCCTAAAAGGAGAAATTCTCAACACAAAACACACACCAAAATTTCGACACCTAAACCCCTCCACCAAAACCGAACACCTACACCCACCAAAAGACCCCATATGATCGAATCCCCCTAACACTACTTCAAAAATTTAGCCAACTCCCTTCTTGCCTCAATCCCCATGCTTCCTCCTTGATTCTCTCCTTAATCCTCTCTCTTCCACTCATTCAAATCGGTTTGAATACTTCAACTCCCCAAATGCCTCTCCACCACTTATTTAAAATGTTTGAATTAGTCCACTCCCACTCTTCAAGGTCCCTAGCAGAATCCATCACCTCTCATCGTGACGCCAGAATAAAAACCAAAAAGGCAGACCATGTAACTCGAACATGCTCCCTCATTGCTCCCCTGTGGCGTCACTTACCTGTATCCTAAGTGGTGTCTCCTTGCCACTTTGCCATTCCTTTTCTTGTGTCAACAAACACAAGCAATCATCTTTAAAGCCTGGCCCAACTAGCTCTCCCTAAAGTGCCCAAAATTTAAAATTTCACCAAGGCTTCGGCTTAACCTAGAGCCTTCCCGGGAACCCCCAAACACAAAAAATTAACAAATAAAGCATACCAAACACATCAAACATAACAGATGAAAAGCCTTAATTCCTGGATGTTACAGTTCTACCCTTTAAAGAAATTTCGACCGCAAAATTTACCTGGTCAAAAGAGATGAGGGTATTGCTGTCACATAACATCCTCTGGCTCCCACGTTGCCTCTTCCACACCGTGATGTCGCCACAAGACTTTGACCAATGGGACTGATTTCCTTCTCAGCACCTTAACATCTCGATCTAAGATCTACACTGGTTCCTTCTCAAAGGATAGATTTGGTCTTCAATCTCCTCCATCGGCATAATGTGAGACGGATTAGAACGGGAACGCCTCAACATCGAGACATGGAACACATCATGTATTTGCTTCAATTCTGTAGGCAACTCAAGCTAATATGCCAATGGTCCCACATGTTTCAATACCCAATAAGGCCCGATAAACATGGGACTTAGCTTGCCCTTCCGTTTAAACCTCATTACCTTCTTCCACGGTGAAAATTTCAGGAAGGCTTGATCTCCCACTGCAAACTCTATATCCTTACGCTTCAAATTAGCATAGGATTTCTCCTTGTCAGACGCTTCCTTCAACCAAGTTCGCATCAATTTAACTTTCTCCTCTATCTTTGATATCAAATCCGGACCCAACATCTGATGCTCACCCAATTCTGTCCAGCAAGTAGGAGTATGACACCTCCATCCATACAACGCTTCATAGGGCACCATCTAAATACTAGAGTGGTAGCTGTTGTTGTATACGAATTCTGCCAACGGTAAAAACTCTTCCCAACTACCCCTGAAATCAATGACACAACCTCTCAACATATCCTCCAAGATCTGAATTACCCTCTCAGACTGACCATCAGTTTGTGGATGAAAACCTATGCTGAATTCTAGTCTTGTACCCAATGCCTGATGCAGCGCCTTCCAAAATCGCGACGTAAACCTCGGGTCCCTATCCGACATGATCGACACTGGTACCCCATGCAACCTCACAATCTCTGCCACATAAAGCTTAGCCAGCTTTTACAGAGAATAGTCAACACGAACATGTATGAAATAGGCAGACTTTGTCAACCGATCCATAGTCACCCATACCGAATCTTTCTTAGTAGGTGTAAGAGGTAGCCCACTAACAAAGTCCATCGTGATTCTTTCCCATTTCCACTGTGGAATCTTCAATGGATGTAATAACCCCGAAGGCAACTAAGTTCGGCTTTCACTTGCTGACACGTCAAGTACTTACCCACAAACTGTGTAATTTTTCACTTTAATCTAGGCCACCAAAACTATTCACGCAGATCCCGATTCATCTTATTCCCTTCAGGATACATAGCATAAGGGTTACTATGCACTTCCTGAAGAATAATCTATCTCAACTCCATATCCTTTGGTATGCAGACCCTTTTACGGAAACACAAAACCCCATCACAGTTCAAATTATAGTCCTATACCCCACCATTCTGTACTTGCAGAAGTCGATCACTCAAGACATCGTCCGAACAACTGCTTCTCTTTAATCTAAGTTATCCATGTCGGCTTCACCTGAAGTTTAGCTAACAAACTCCCATCATCATATAGGCTGAGATGGGCAAACATTTCCCTTAAATCCGATATTACCTTCCGGCTTAACGCATCTGCCACCATGTTAGCTTTACCCGAATGCTATTCGATCAAGCAATCATAGTCCTTCAACAGCTCAATCCACCTCCGCCGTCTTGCATTAACACGCACCCTAACCCCGTGCACGAAGCATCACACTAAACTACGAACTCCTTCCCAGCCTCAGGCTGAATCAAAATCGAAGCCTCTGTTAAGATTCTCTTCAACTTCTCAAAGCTTTCCTACTGCTTGCCAGTCCAAACAAATGGTACCTCTTTCCGCAGCAACTTAGTTAAGAGTGCCACAATTAAGGAGAATCCCTCAACAAACCTTCTGTAGTACCCAGCTAACCCAAGAAAACTTCAAATCTCCACCACAGACTTAGGCGATTTCCAGTCCAACATAGTTTTAATCTTCCGGGGATCAACCCTAATCCCCTCTGCAGATACAACATGACCCAAGAAGGTAACTTATTTCAACCAAAATTCACACTTACTAAATTTGGCGTATAGTTGCTTCTCCCTAGAAATCTACAAAACCACACGAAGATGTGAATCGTGCTCTTCTTCTATCTTGAAATATACGAGGATGTCGTCTATGAACACCACAACAAACCGATCCAGATAGGGTTAGAATATCCGATTCATCATATCCATAAATGCAGCTGGCGCATTCATCAACCCAAACGGCATCACTAAAAACTCATAGTGACCATAGCGAGTTCAAAACGCCGTCTTATGAATATTCGCTTCCTTGACCTTGAACTAATGATATCCTGACCTCAAATCTATCTTTGAAAAGATCGAAGCCCTTTTGATCTGATCAAATAGATCGTCAATCCTCGGCAGTGGGTACTTGTTCTTAATCATCAACTTATTCAACTAGCGGTAGTCAATGCACATACGCATCGACCCGTCCTTCTTCTTCATAAACAGGACCGGCGCTCCTCACGGAGACACACTTGGTCGAATAAAACCACGATCCAGCAGCTCCTAATATGGGCTTTAAGTTCCATCAGCTCCTTTGGTGCCATCCTATAAGCGGCGATGGACACCGGAGCTGTAGCCGGAAGTAGCTCAATTTCAAACTCCACTTCACGATTTAAAGATATCCCTGGAAGCTCTTCAGGAAAGACATCCATGAATTCCCTTACTATTCTAACCTCATTAACGATCACTTCCCTTGTATCCAATGCACTGATAAAAGCTAGGAATGCCCTACACCCTTTTCGAACCATCTTAACAGCCATTCACGCGAAAACCACGTTAGACAAATAATTCCTTCTTTCCCCTGTTACAACCACCTCTTCGCCTTTTGGGGTACCCGACATCATTCACTTAGCCACGCAATCCAATTTAGCACGATGTTTAACCAACCAATCCATGCCTAAGATGAGATCAAACTCCCCGAATGGTAATTCCATCAAGTCAGCCGAAAATAAAACTCCTTGAATTTCTAAAGGCACATCCCTAAATAATTTGTTCACTACTACGATTGTCCTAAAGGGCTAACCATAGTCATCTCTCTAGCAGCTTTTTTAGATTCTATACTTAAAGTCTCAGATACAGTACATGCAACATAAGAGTGGGTCGATCTAATATCAATCAAAGTAAAAATGGCTTATCAGCTATAAGAAATGTACCGGTTATGACGTATGGTGCGTCGCCATCCTCTCGCCAATGAACTGCATAGATTAGACTTGACTGTCTGGATTTTGCATTATCGACGCCCCTGTCTGGTATTCCATGACCCCAAGTAAAACTGTTTCCCCTTCCAACTAGACCACGACCTCTCGGCGGTTGTTGCCCACTATTCCTGAACTGAGTAAAACCCTGACCTAATGGCCGCACCTTATCCAACTCCTGTGGATAATCTCTGATCATATGATCCTTAGACCCAAACTTAAAACATCCCCTAGTTCTTTTCCAACATTCCCCCAGATGCATCTTCCTACACTGAGCACATGGACGAAACTGACCCACTGCGGTAGGCGCCGGAACTCTAGCTGGCCCAACAAACCTAGGCCTTTTTCATAAACCTCTAGATGATCCCGACGACCGAAAACTTTTCTTGCTTTTACCTCTATCTTTATCCATCTTCTATCTCTCAGTCCGCTTTACTTCTTCGGCTATTTTAGCTTTTTCGACTAACATAGCAAAGTCCCTCTCCCACTGCGGAGCTATCAATACCCTCAACCCATCTCATAGCCCATCTTTGAACCACACGCAGCGCTCATAGTCAGTCGCCACTATCCCTCGGGCGTAACGGCTCAAGTGTAGAAATTCTGCATCGTACTCAGCTACGGATTTACCCCATTGTACCAAATTCAGAAATGCTTTCCTCTGAGCATCCACATAATTGGCTCCAACTTACTTTCCTTGAAGTGTCGTCTTAAAGAAATTCCAGTCAATTCGATTCGCTGGAGTACCCTCTCTTATTGTGAGCCACTGCTGATATGCCTCATCCCGAAGAAGAGACACTGCTCCCTTCAGCTTTTCCTTTTTCATGTAGTCTAGATCATCCATAATCCTCTCGACTACCTCTAGTTAATATCAGCCATATTTGGGGCCACTCCAGAGATACCCCTAAACACTTCAGCTCTGTTTGCTCAAAGTCGCTCATGAACAGATTTTTGAGATACTATCCTAGTGCTCACCCCAACAACTCTCTCCAACACACGTAGCATTGCTTAAGACAGGGCATCATCCCTACCAGTTCTATCTTGCGATCCCGCTTCTGCCACACGTGATGCTGGTGCCTCACCTTAAGCTCATGCCTTGTTTTTGAGAACTCAGCCTCAACACCTCGGCCTTTACCATGACTGCGTGTAACTCATCCACACCCTCTGGCACTCATGTCTACCATTCCGTCATAGTCTGCTTTACAAATTTTATGCATTAACTTTTCTTTCCACTGTTGATTAATGAGTAATTTTATGAGAATAGAGTTTTAAGTAGTATTCCGCAGAACATACATATACCTATAGGTTTTAATCTCTAGAGGAGGGTTTTCTTAATTCTAACATCCATAGCAATATATTCACATAATATATTCACCTAACAATCAGAAGACTTACCTTGCAGACTTGGGCTGGAGACTCAGGTGCCAAACTTCCAGAAAACATGTGCATATGTATCTTCTGTCTAAACCATCTGTTGGAAAATGTTTTGAACCCAAAACCCAATGGCCGGACTTTTGAAACGATGCTCTAATACCATATTATAACACCCCAAATTTGGCCCAAACACAACGACCGGATCTAGCATGTCACTTGAAAAGAATTTTATAAAATATCGTGAACTTCAGAAAAGTTTAAGTTATCTTTAAAATACCAAGTTTAGTGGTTCAATTGAGAACTCGTTATTTATTTTAAGAAAAACTTAAATAGACAAATTCTTGTGTTTAGGTGACATTTGAAAACACATGTTATTACATCTAATCAAGCTAGAGGGTTATCATAAGAAGAATCCATTTGTAAACTCGTTATTTAAGTTGCGTGAAAAACTTAATTAGCATTTTGTAAAAGCATCATATCAATTATCTTGTATTTAAATCGTCTACAACTTAAAACCAAAATTTTAAACCAAATTAATAGTGGCCTTATTACAACATAGAATCTCAAAAATAATTTAAAGATAAATAAAGTTCTATTTAAAAAGAAAGAAAACCGTGCATCGCCACCACGTAGTCCTCTCCGGCCAGGTCCATTACACTATGTACTACCTGCAAAATGTTAAGCAAAAAGGGTGAGTCAAAAGACTCAGTGTGCAATTTTCAAACACCAGCATTGGGCCAAAGCCCATTCATTAACCATCTGGGAAGCCCATTCATTAACCATCTGGGCCTTAGCCCCTTTTTCATAATCACACTGGGTGAAGCCCATTCGAAATCGGATTGGGCCTTAGCCCTACAGTACAGAATAAAAGATATCATATGCAAAATGATGCAAAAATACAACCCAACCTAGATTTCCATCAGCTACACACCGCCCATTCCTGCTAATCACACCAGTGGGGATTTCTACAATTGACCCTCTCCGCTACACACCATCGATGGCAGTCTTACTGCAGTCAGTTGCTTATCATCGAAATATGTGGCATAGCCACCGAAATAATATGGCAACGTCATCGAAATATGTGGTAGAGCCACCGAAATAATGTGACAAAGTCACCAAAATGTGGAAAGGCAATCGAAATACACTGCCCCTTTCATCAATATCATATCCCCCCATGTCCATGCAACATACGGTCATAGTAATGTAAATACAACATTTAATGGCATACTCAAGATATTCAGGGTATATGCATATTCATGTAACGATAACACTTATCAAGTATTTTCAGAGAATGAATGCACCTGGTGTTACGATTTTATCCTTTATGGGTACACAATGACTGTTAGTACGTTTCTGGCTTTCCAACAACATACATATATATTAATAACATATAAAGAAGATGTGGGAATTACACACCTGTAAACACGATGAACTACACTATCAATCTCGTTAACACCTTCACTCACAGGGATCACAGCGATCTGCTTATCCCACTCCAAAGCCGGTGCACAACCCGGTGGAAAGTCTCAAATGGTAGACACCACACATTTTTTAAACTTAAGGCTAGGGACTACGAGTCTAACCCCCTCCTTTGCTTGGCTGGTACTCGAATCCATGAAAAAGATCTTGGTTAGAAGACCGGGTTAAGGTATTGAAGAATTTGAAAATGAGAATCTATGCCCACCTAAATCGATAGAAATCGGAGGCTACTAGACTTGGATTAAGGAATCGCTAAAGTACCTACACATTCACTAGATTAGAATCGGTTCTCCAATAATAGATAGATTCAAAGAAGTGGCCTTCCAGCCAATCAAGCGAATAGAGACCCCTTATGGTCTATTCGGCCAACAAAACTTACCAACGTCCTCTTGAAATCAACCCACACAAAGAAAAGATGATGGATGCACGCCCCTCCACCATAACCAACACCCAATATACAAGTCAGAACTTTCGATTAACCAACCGAAGAGAAAAAGAAAGGAAAGTGAGAAGAAAGGCGAAGAAAATCCTTTACCGACGTAAGATTGTACCGATTGAGGAGTCTATGTTTGGCTTTCACCAAAGTCGACCGGAAGAGTGCTAACTCTTGATGCAAAAAGGGGTTCGGCCTTAAGGAGAAATAGAGAAGAAGTATGGAACAAATAGATGCTTCAGCTTTGAAGAAAAACTCGTGACCAATGGTGACAAGAAGATGAACACTAGGTTCGGTTGAAGTGAAAGAAAGATGAGGGATAGGTTTTAGCAATGAAAAAACATGTGGAAAAGATATGGAACAAGAAAAAAGAGAAAAAAACAAAGGAGTGCTATGGCTTTGAGTAGATGAGAAGAGAAACAAAAAGGAGAACGGGAGCTTATGAGAATCGAAAAGGAATGAGAGCTTGAGAAGTGAAACAAATGAGAGAAGAAAGAAAAGAATAGGAGGGAAAAAGTGCCCAAAAAGGTTTCAGCTTAACCAATGAGGAGATGAACAAATAATATCCTTAGGAGTTTTCAACGAACAGAGAAAGAAAATGGGTTGAAAAAAAGAGCACACCAAATGCCGAAAGGAGAAATTCTCAACACAAAACACACACCAAAATTTTGGCACCTAAACCCCTCCACCAAAACCGAATGCCTACACCCACTAAAAGACCCCATATGACTGAATCCCCCTAACACTACTTCAAAAATTCAGCCAACTCCCTTCTCACCTCAATCCTCATGCTTCCTCCATGATTTATTTTTTAATCATCTCTCCTC
Source organism: Gossypium rotundifolium (assembly GCA_025506655.1). NCBI lineage: Eukaryota > Viridiplantae > Streptophyta > Magnoliopsida > Malvales > Malvaceae > Gossypium > Gossypium rotundifolium. Next base: position 42,835,411 of record CP106731.1, on the reverse strand, counting down.
CACTCATTCAAATTGGTTTGAATACTTAAACTCCCCAAATGCCTCTCCACCACTTATTTAAAATGTTTGAATTAGTCCACTCCCACTCTTCAAGGTCCTTAGCATAATCCATCACCTCTCATCTTGACGCTAAAATAAACACAAAAAAGGCAGACCATGCGACTCCAGCCTGCTTCCTCACTGCTCCCTTGTGGCGTCACTTACCCGTATCCTAAGTGGCATCTCCTTGCCACTTTTCCACTCCTTTTCTTGTGTCAACAAACACAAGCAATCATCCTTAAAGCCTGACCCAACTAGCTCTCTCCTAAAGTGCCTAAAATTTAAAATTTCACCAAGGCTTCGGCTTAACCCCGAGCCTTTTCGGGGACCCCTAAACACAAAAAATTAACAAATAAAGCATACCAAACACACCAAACATAATAGATGCAAAGCCCCTAATTCTCGAATGTTACATGTCGGGTGATGATGTTAGAGTTGACCCAAGTAAGATTTCGACTATTGTGGATTGGAAACAGCCGAAGAATGTGTCACATGTTAGAAGCTTCTTGGGATTAGTAGGATATTACAGACATTTGGTGAAGGGTTCTCTGTTATTGCTAGCCCAATGACAAAACTATTGCATAAAGATGTCAAGTTTGAATGGACTGAGACATGTCAACAGAGTTTCAAGAGACTGAAAATAACATTGACGGAGGCACCAATTTTGGTTTAGCCAGAATCAAGGAACGAGCTTGTGGTTTTTAATGATGCATCGTTTAATGGTATCGGTTGCATATTAATGTAAGAGGGTAAGGTAGTCGCTTACGTCTCGAGGCAATTAAAATTGCACGAGAAGAATTATTCAACTCATGATTTGGAGTTGGCTGCGATTGTTTTTGTGTTAAAGATTTGGCGACATTATTTGTATGGTGAGAAGTTCTAAATCTTTATGGATCATAAGAGTTTGAGATACTTGATGGACCAGAAGGATCTAAATCTGAGAAAGAGGCGGTGGCTTGTGTTACTGAATGATTATGAATTAGTCATTGATTACCACCCGGGAAAAGTGAACGTGGTTGCGGATGCCCTGAGTAGGAAATCCTTGTATGCTCTATGAGCTATGAACACGAGTTTAGCACTATTTAAAGATGGTGCTATTTTGGCAGAGTTGAGAGCTAAGCCACTATTTGTTGAACAAATATGTGAGGCTCAGAGGAATGACAGTGAGATGCAAGCTAAAAGAGCTAAGTGAGAATTAGAAAGTGATTCTGATTTTTGAGTGGGCTCGAATGATTGTTTATTGTACCGTGATAGAATTTTTGTACCTAGAGATGAGGAGTTGATCAAAATATTTTGCTTGAGGCACATAGTAGTTATTTGTCAGTGCACCCGGGTAGTACGAAAATGTACAATGACTTGAAGAAGTTTTATTAGTGGCCGAGGATGAAAAGAGATGTTTCAGAGTTTGTGGCAAAGTGTTTGATTTGTCAACAAGTGAAAGATGAACATCAAGTGTCGTCGGGATTGCTTCATCCGTGATGGTTCCCGAATGGAAGTGGGATCGGGTTACCATGGACTTTATGTCGGGATTGTCGATGACTTTGAAAAAGAGAGATGCTGTGTGGGTTGTTGTGGATAGACTTACAAAGTCAGCTCATTTTATTCCAATATGTGTTGATTATTCACTGGATAAGTTAGTTGAGTTGTATATGTCAGAGATAGTAAGATTGCATGGTGTGCCTATGTCAATCATATCGGATAGAGATCGGAGATTTACTTCAAGGTTTGGGAAGAAGTTGCAAGAAGCCATGGGTACGAGGTTGAATTTCAGTACTGCGTTCCATCCGCAAACTGATGGCCAGTCTGACAGGGTGATCCAAGTTCTTGAGGATATGCTCCGATGCTGTGTGTTAGAATTCAAGGGTAGTTGGGAGAGATATCTACCTTTGGTCGAATTCTCCTACAATAATAGTGATCAGTTGAGTATACGGATGGCTCCGTATGAGGCCTTGTATGGTCATAAGTGTTAGACTCCCTTGTATTGGAACAAGCTTAGTGAGAAACGGATCCATGGAGTCGATCTAGTGAAAGAAACTGAAGAGAAAGTGAGAGTAATCCGTAATAGTCTGAAAGCTGCTTCAGATCGACAGAAGTCGTACGCAATTTGAAAAGAAAAGAGATTGAGTTTGAGGTGGGTGATAAACTGTTTTTGAAAGTGTATCCGCGGAATAAGATTATGAGGTTTGGACAAAAAGGGAAATTGAGTCCAAGATTCATAGGGCCGTATGAGATTACAGACAGAATTAGGCTAGTAGCTTATCGATTGGCTTTGCCAGTCGAGTTGGAAAAGATTTATAATGTGTTCCATGTATCGATGTTGCGATGGTATCACTCCGGTCCTTCACATGTGATTCCTTCAACGGAAATTGAGATAATACCGGATATGTCTAATGAAGAGGAGTCGATTAAGATCTTGGCTCGAGAAGTGAAATAGTTGAGAAATAAGAGCATAGCACTAGTGATAGTGTTATGGTAGAAACACGGTGTGGAAGAAGCTATATGGGAAGCATAAGAAACTATGAGAGAACAACATCCATACCTCTTTACTGGTAAGATTTTCGGGGGCGAAAATCTTTTAAGGGGGAGAGTTGTAACATCCTTGTTTAGGGTCTAGTCAGAATAGTGGTGCGAGACCACAAATCTGAGGGTTATGAATGAGTTTTTGAGGTTTATGCTATGTATGCATGCTAGTGTGAAAGTTTCATGAAGCAATTTTGAGAAATTTTGATTAAATTGTCCAAAAGGACTAAATTGCAAAAGTTTCAAAATGTGAGATTCTAGAAGCTATTTGTGTGAAATAGCTTTAGAATATTAATTAGTGGTCCTTAATGAACAATTTTCCCAAATTTTAGTTTTTGGACAAAATTGGGTAAGGATGAGTTAAAATAAGAAGTTTATCAAAAAGGGTATTTTGGTCATTTGGTTATTAAATGATTAAAATAGGAGAAAAGATGACAAAATTCATTCATCTTCTTCTCCAAGGTTGCCGAAAATTTGAGAAGCCATTGTTAGGGTTCTTCAAATTTTTCAAGCTTGATAGTAAGTGCATTTAAGTCCCATTTTTGATATTCTTCGTATTTTGAAGCCCTAGTTGCATGAGAAAGCTATTTTTAGCTATTTGGTGAGCTATGGTGGATGTTCAAAAATGTACATATGTATGACATGCATGTATTTTGATGTTTTATGGAAGAATATGAAAGCTTGATGTAGTAGTAACATCTTTTGCTAAGTGATTTTTCCATGAAATTGCATGTAGGGACTAGTTTGTGAAAAACTTTAGTTTGGTCATACATGTCTGATTTAGCGAGAATTTATGAATGCTTTAGTTGAGTAAGTGGTTTGATTTAGTAAGAAAGGCTAGAAAGTTGAATAAAAATCACTTTACGAGCCTTAAGGCTAAAATGTAAATGTGAGAAAGTTTAGGGGCAAAATAGTAATTTTGCTAAAGTATGAGATGTGAGTCAAATTAGTCAATGTGTGTATTGAATAAGCTGATTTATTTATTATAGATCAAGAAAGACAAAGCCCAGATCGAAACCGAGGCAAAAGCAAGGTGGTGGACTGAATTGCACATTTCTATACTTTTGAGTATTGAGGTATGTCTATGCATAAGCAACACATTTATACTTACAAATTTATTAATGCTAGCTAGTGTATAGCATGATTGAGAATGGTTGAGAATGATTGAGAACCTATGTGGGATGAATGTGTTAGAATTTGTGATTGAATGATATAGTAAGTAAACATGTGAATGTGTATTGATAATGCTAGATGGTGGTGTAACAGCCCGATTTAGGGCCTAGTCGGGATAGTGGTGTGAGGACACGAACCTGAGGTGAAATTATGAGTTTTTTCAAGTTTATGCTATGTTTGCATGCTAGTATGAAAGTTTTGTAAAGTAATTTTATTAAGTTGAGGTCAATCGATCTAAAAAGGACTAAATTGCAAAAGTTGCTATATATGAGTTTCTAGAAGCTTTTTGCATGAAATAGCTCTAGAATAATAATTATGAGCCCTTAAATAGCAAATTTCCCAAAAATAAAATTTTGGACAAAATTGGCCTTAAGATGGTAAAATAGAAATTTTTAAGAGTAAGGGCATTTTGGTCATTTGGCCTAATTAGTGTTTTAAGTGGGAAAAAGGTGAGAAAAATCCACTCATCTTCTTCCTTGGACTGCCGAAAATTTGGAGACACCATAGCTAGGTATACCTCATTTTTTTCAAGCTCATAGTAAGTTCATCTTAGCCCCGTTTTTAATGTTCTTCGTATTTTTGAAGTTCCCGTATTATGAATTAGCTAATTTTAGCTATAAAATGAGCTAAGATGCATGTTCAAAAATCTACCCTTGAATGACATGCTTGTTAAATGATGTTTCATGGAAGTTTAAGAGAGTTTGATGTTAGATAAACATCATTTCCATAATGAATTTCATGAAAAAGGTAGTAAGGACCATTTGGTAATAGTTATGAAATTTGGTCATACCTACTAGAAAGAGAGAGAATTGATGATTATTATATTAGAGAAAATGATTAAGCTAAGCATGAAGTTTAAGAAAGTTGCATGAAAATCATATTACGAGTTCTAATGGCAAAAATGCAAATATTAAAAGTATAGGGGCAAAATAGTAATTTTGCCAAAGTATGAGTTATGAGTCAATTTAGTCAAAATGGTTTTTAAATGATCTATTTTTATTATAAATCAAGAAAAACGGAGGCCGAATCTAAATTGAGGCAAGAACAAAGTCGAGGACTAAATTGCACATCTACATACATTTTGTATATTGAGGTAAGTTTGTATGATTTCTAAGCTTTATGATTATTATCATTAAATTGCTCAATATAATGTACAATAATTGTATGAAATGATCATGTTATGTTCAAGCAATAAATCATGATGATAAGTACGAGCAAGTCCCGATGGGAGATGAATTTCCCAGGATACTTGATCTACCGCGCTAGATATCATGTAAGTCCAAGGCGAGCTTGGCATTGAGCAAGTTATCATGTAAGTCCAAGGCAAGCTTGACATTGATCAAGATATCATGTAAGTCCAAGTCAAGCTTGGCATTGATCAAGTTAGCAAGCAAGTTATCATGTAAGTCCAATGAAAGCTTGGCATTGAGTATGTTAACAAGAGCAAGACTTCATATAAGTCCATGTCAAGATATGGCCGTGAAACCAAGTTGAGATAACCCATGTAAGACCATGTTTAGGATATGGCTTTGGCATCATATTAGGTGGGAAGAGATTTAGTATCCTCGGTTATTCACAGAAATTCATCGGGCAAATGAGTAAGCTAAAAGAAGATAGCAAGACAGCTAAAAAGTAAAGTTAGTATCAAGATGAAGTTAGATGAAGTTGAGTATTATTCATATTGTGAATCAAAAAGTAGATATCATGTTTGTTGTTATTATAGTATACTGATCAATGTGATCAAGTGATACAGGTATCATGGTTACCTTACAAGTATGATAATAGTAAGTGTTATGAGACATGTAAGAATTTATATGAGTAAGTAAGCTTTTTAGCTAAAATTCATGATACCATTGTTTATGTGAAATGGTTTAAATTAAGCAATGATGATGCTATGAGTTGTTACATGCAAACTTACTAAGCTATATGCTTACGTTATGATTCTTTCTTTCTATGCAGTCCCGCCAAGCTAACTCGTGGATCATTAAAGTCGGAGCTCGCAACACACTATCAACTCTTATTTTGGTATAGCCAAGTTACTTTACTAAATATGGCATGTATAGGAAACATTCATTTTGTGGACATGTTTTAAGAAGGGCCTTGTAAAGGCTATCAAGTTTATTATTCATTTGTATATGGTTAAGTGATTGGCGAATTTGACTAAGCATGTATGTTTATTGAAATCAATGAAGCATGTAGTATTATTCATAAAATTGGGTTGTTATTGCATCGTTGAATTGGGTATGGATATGATCTTCATTTCAAGGTGGTTAACGGCTTGGTAAATAGCCTGTAAGTGCCCACACGGTTGGACACAAGGGCGTGTGTCAAGACCGTGTTAACCTTGCACCTTAGTATTATTAATCATAAAAGGCCACGAGCAAATCCCATGGCCGTGTGTGTGTGTCATGTAAGACACACGGTTTGGACATGGGTGTGTTCCGCGAGACCGTGTTGATTTAGTCAGTATATCAAGGATTAGCACACGGTCTAAACCCACGAGCGTGTCATGGCCGTGTGAAATTAGTTAGTAACCTCCCACGGTTGGTAGACATGGATGTGTCTAAGCCGTGTGGTAATAGTCAGTAGCCCTACACGATTTGAGGGCATGGGCGTGCTTAAGGGTACACGGGTGTGTTCCCAAGTTACACGGGCGTGTGAGCCCTGCTTAAAAAAATAAGTTATTTGATTTTAATCCCGAAAGTTTTCTGACATGAGTTAAAGGCCTCGTAGGCGCTTGTTATATGTGTTGACTAAGAAAGTGAAGTTTTTAAGTTGGAACAAAGTTTTATAGCCCGTAAGTAGATGTTTTAGTGAGTTTAAGCATAGTAATGTCTCGTATCCAGACCCAGTATCGGTCTTGGGTGCTAGGTATTACATTTAGTGGTATCAGAGGTACGATTTAGTCAGTTCTAGGACTAACGTAGCACCAGTATGAGTCTAGTTATACATGCCATACGTAAGAATGTTTTTTATAATGATAGTGTGACGACTCTTGACGACTTAAATTATGTTTATACATATAGTAAATGGATCCCGAAAGAGCTGAAGCGGATGATGTAGAAAGTAACGCACTAGCTCCCGCAGAAGGGACGGTACCATATGAGAATGAGAATAGACCCACTACGGTGAGTCAAGAAGGAGGAGTAGAAGAGGCTAGAGGAGCCTTCCTCTATATGATGGATGCCTGGTATACGGAGTTCGTTTGAGCGAACCCGAATGCCCAACCCCCTCCACCCTCGCCTGTTCCACAACCTACTCTAGTAGCACCTCAAGTAGTAGAGGTGGTAAGAGGAGGTAAACCTCCAATTGATAGGATCAAGAAGCATGGGGCAGAAGAATTCCGAGCTAGAAAAGATGATGATCCAAAAAGAGCTGAGTTCTGGTTAGAAAATACCATCAGAGTATTTGACGAACTGTCCTGCGCACTTGATGAATGTATGAAGTGTGTAGTCTCTCTCTTAAGAGATTCTACTTAGCAATGGTGGAACACCCTTGTGTCGGTGGTACCAAATGAAAGGATCTCATGGGAATTCTTTTAAGAAGAGTTTAAGACAAAGTATATCAGCCAGAGGTTTGTAGACCAGAAGAGAAAAGAATTTCTAGAGCTGAAGCAAGGCAAGATGTCAGTAACCAATTATGAGCGAGAGTTTGTATGACTCAGCAAGTTCGATCGTGAATGTGTGTCCACTGAGGCCATTATGAGTAAAAGGTTTGAAGATGGTTTAAATGAGGACGTTAAGCTGGTTGTTTCTATCCTCGAATTAAAAGAATTCGTTGTGCTAGTGGAAAGGGCTTGCAAAGCCGAAGAACTAGTAAAAGAGAACAAGAAATTTAAAATGGAGTCTCGCGATTCTAGAAAGAGACAATGGAACAAGTCGTTCCAATCATCATCCAAGAAGTCAAGAGATTTTCCAGCTCGATCAGCTACTTCCATTGGGTTTTCCAGGAAAGACAAAAGTAAGCAGTATTAGAGAAATAAAGCACAGACCACTTCAGTTGCGTGTTGGGAATTTTAGACCTGACAGACCAGAATGTCCACAATGTGGCAGACGCCATTTGGGAGAATGCCGAGCACATGAAAATGCATGTTTTAGATGTGGTTCCCAAGACCATTTCATAAAGGATTGTCCAGAGATGGCTAAAAAAGAGAGAACTCAGAACCCGAGGTCTGGGAGTATGGTCAGAGGGAGACCGTAGAGGAACCTGGGAAGTGGGGCAAGTGAAAGAGGTAACCCCAAAGAGCAGGCTGCAATACCCGAGGGCAGAGCGCCTGCAAGGACTTATGCCATTCGCACTCACGAAAAGGCATCTTCCCCTGATGTTATTACGGGTACCTTTTCTCTTTACAATACCAAAGTTATTGCTTTAATAGACCCCGGATCCACACGCTCTTACATTTGCATGAAATTAGTACCCGGTTTGGGTGTGCCTATAGATACCACAGAATTTGTGATTAAGGTGTCTAATCCTTTAGGCAAGAGTATGCTAGTTGATAAAGTTTGTAAAGATTGTCCATTAATGATTAGAGGTCATTGCTTTAAAGCAAATCTTATGTTGTTACCTTTTGATGAATTCGACCTCATTTTTAGTATGGACTGGTTGACTACTCATAATGTAATTGTAAATTGTGGGAAGAAATACATTGAGATGAGGTGTGAGAATGGGGATACTCTTCATGTAGAATCAGATGAGCAAGGTAGATCGTCGGTAATAATTTCTCATATGATGGCGCAGAGATATCTAAGAAAAGGGTATGAGGCATTTTGGCCTTTGTATTGAATGATAAAGAGACGAGTTAAAGATTGAATCGATTTAGATAGTATGTGAGTATGTGGATGTTTTTCCCGAGGAATTACCAAGATTACCACCGGTTAGAGAAGTTGAGTTTGGCATTGAGCTAACTCCGTGCATCGCACAATATCCATTACTCCTTATAGAATGGCTCCAACAGAGTTGAAAGAGTTGAAGTTACAGTTGCAAGAGTTGACAGACAAAGGCTTTGCAAGATCAAGTTGTTCACCATGGGGCACTTCGGTTTTATTTGTGAAAAAGAAAGATGGCACCATGAGATTATGCATTGATTACCGTCAGCTTAAAAAAGTGACAATAAAGAACAAGTATCCATTGCCTAGGATCAACGATTTGTTTGATCAATTGAGAGGAGCGACTGTATTCTCCAAAATAGACTTGAGATCAGGGTACTACCAGTTGAGAGCGAAGGATTCAAATGTATCCAAGACTGCCTTTGGAAAAAGATATGGGCATTCTAAATTTTTAGTCATGTCCTTTGGGCTGACCAGTGCTCCTGCGGTATTCATGGACTTAATGAATCGCATTTTTAGACCATACCTTGACAAGTTTATAGTCATATTTATTGACGACATACTAATTTATTCTCGAGACGAGAATGAACATGCTGATCATCTACGATAGTTTTACAGACACTTCGAGAAAATCAGTTGTATGCCAAATTCGGTAAAAGTGAATTTTGGCTCAAGAAAGTGGGATTCTTGGGACATATTATCTCGAGAGATGGAGTCTGAGTAGATCCAAGTAAGATTTTAGCTATAATAGACTGGGAACCACCGAAGAACATCACTAAGATTAGAAGTTTTTTGGGCCTAGTCGGCTCCTATACACAATTTTTAAGGGGTTTTCAATGATTGCAACCCCGATGACTAAATTGTTACAGAAGAACGTGAAGTTTGAGTGGTCTGAAAGATGCCAACAAAGTTTTGAGAAGTTGAAAGCAATGCTAATAGAAGCTCTAGTCTTAGTACAACTCGAATCAGGGAAATAATTTGTAGTCTACAGTGATGCATCCTTAAATGGATTGGGTTGTGTACTCATGCAAGAAGGCAAAGTGATTGCTTATGCCTCAAGATAGTTAAAACCTCATGAGAAGAATTATCCGATACATGAACTAGAATTGGCCGCCATAGTCTTCGCATTGAAGATCTGGAGACACCATTTATATGGTGAACGATGTCAGATTTTTACCGATCATAAAAGTATGAAATACTTGATGGCGCAGAAAGAGTTGAAGTTAAGACAACGAAGATGGTTAGAGTTGATAAAGGACTATGAGCTGGTCATTGATTACCATCCTGGAAAGGCGAATGTGGTCGCCGATGCTTTAAGCAGAAAATCCATATTTGCTTTGAGAGCATTGAATTCAAAAATATCATTATCAGATGATGGTTCTATTTTAGCTGAGTTGAGAGCTAAACCAATGTTCCTTCAAGAGATCTTTGAAGCTTAGAAAGAAGATAGTGAGTTGCAAGTCAAGAGAGCTCAATGTGAGTCAGATACTGAAACCAACTTTCGGATTAATTTTGATGAATACTTGATGTTCAAAGATAGAGTTTGTGTTCCGAGAAAAGAGGAGCCTATTCAGAAAATTTTGCACGATACACATAACGGATGTTTATCTGTACATCCGAGTAGCACCAAGATGTATAATGATCTAAAGCAACAGTATTGGTGGCCGAAAATGAAAAAAGACATTTCAGAATTTGTTACCAAGTGCATGATTTGTCAGCAAGTAAAAGCTGAACACCAAGTACCATCGGGTTTACTTCAACCTATCTTGATTCCTGAGTGGAAATGGGACCGTACCACCATGGATTTTGTAACAGGTTTACCATTGTCTTTGAGCAAGAAAGATGCTATTTGGGTAGTAGTTGATAGACTCACGAAGTCATCCCACTTTATACTTGTACGAGTGGATTACTCCCTAGACAAGTTGGCAAACTTGTATGTTTCAGAAATAGTAAGACTTCACAGAGTTCCCTTATCGATCATATCGGATAGAGATTCGAGATTCACATCTAGATTCTGGAAGAAGCTGCAAGAAGCTTTGGGCACAAAATTGAGTTTTAGCACATCTTTTCACCCTCAGACTGATGGTCAGTCAGAAAGGTTAATTCAAGTACTCGAGGACATGCTCAGATGTTGTGTTTTGGAATTCCAAGGTAGTTGGGAAAAGTTTCTCCCATTGGTAGAATTTGCCTACAATAATAGCTTTCAGTCTAGCTTAAAGATGGCACCTTATAAGGCCCTATATAGGCGTAAGTGCGAAACCCCTTGTTTTGGACTGAACTCAAGAAAAATTAAATTCACAGGGTTGATTTGGTTAAAGAAGCTGAAGAGAAAGTGAAAGTAATTCGAAAATGTTTAAAAGCTACCTCAGACAGATAGAAATCCTATTCGAATTTAAAGAGAAAAGAGATCGAGTACCAAGTTGGGGATAAAGTCTTTTTGAAAGTATCACCATGGAGAAAAGTTCTCAGATTTGGCCGTAAAGGCAAGTTAAGCCCACGTTTCATTGGACCTTACGAGGTTACGGAGAGAATTGGGCCGGTAATGTACTGTTTGGCTTTGTCGTTAGAATTAGAGAAGATACATGATGTGTTTCACGTGTCAATGTTACGACGCTACAGATCAGACCCTTTGCATGTAATTACCCTTTCGTAAAACGAGATTAGTCCCGACATGACTTATGGTGAAGAACCAGTCAAGATTTTGGCTCGGGAAGTTAAGCAACTAAGAAATAAAAGTATTGCCTTAGTAAATGTATTGTAGCAAAGGCAAAAAATCGAAGAAGCTACATAGGAATTAGAAGAGAGTATGAGAAATTAGTATCCAAACCTTTTTGCTGGTGAGATTTTCGAGGACAAAAGTCCCTAAGGGGGAGAATTGTAACAGCCCAATTTAGGGCCTAGTCGGGATAGTGGTGCGAGGCCACGAACCCGAGGTGAAATTATGAGTTTTTCCAAGTTTATGCCATGTTTGCATGCTAGTATGAATGTTTTGTAAAGAAATTTTATTAAGTTGAGGTCAATTGGTCCAAAAAGGACTAAATTGCAAAAGTGGCAATATATGAGTTTCTAGAAGCTTTTTGCATGAAATAGCTTTAGAATAATAATTATGAGCCCTTAAATAGCAAGTGCCCAAAAATAAAATTTTGGACAAAATTGGCCTTAAGATGGTAAAATAGAAATTTTTAAGAGGAAGGGCATTTTGGTCATTTGGCCTAATTAGTGTTTTAAGTGGGAAAAAGATGAGAAAAATCCACTCATCTTCTTCCTTGGGCTACCGAAAATTTGGAGACACCATATCTAGGGATTCTTCATTTTTTTCAAGCTCATAGTAAGTTCATCTTAGCCCCATTTTTAATGTTCTTTGTATTTTTGAAGTTCCCGTATTATGAATTAGCTAATTTTAGCTATAAAATGAGCTAAGATGCATGTTCAAAAATCTACCCTTGAATGACATGCTTGTTAAATGATGTTTTATGGAGGTTTAAGAGAGTTTGATGCTAGATAAACATCTTTTCCTTAATGAATTTCATGAAAAAGGGTAGTAGGGACCATTTGGTAATAATTATGAAATTTGGTCATACCTACTAGAAAGAGAGAGAATTGATGATTGTTATAGAAGAGAAAATGATTTAGCTAAGCATGATGTTTAAGAAAGTTGCATGAAAATCATATTACGGGCCTAGGGGCAAAAGTGTAAATATTAAAAAGTATAGGGGCAAAAAAATAATTTTGCCAAAGTATGAGTTATGAGTCAATTTAGTCAATATGGTTTTTAAATGATCTATTTATGATTATAGATCAAGAAAAATGGAGCCCGAATCGAAATCGAGGCAAGAACAAAGTCGAGGACTAAATTGCACATCTACATACATTTTGTATATTGAGGTAAGTTTGTATGATTTCTAAGCTTTATGATTATTATCATTAAATTGCTCAATATAATGTACAATAATTGTATGAAATGATCATGTTATGTTCAAGCAAGAAATCGTGATGATAAGTACGAGCAAGTCCCGATGGGAGATGAATTTCCCAGGATACTTGATCTACCACGCTAGATATCATGTAAGTCCAAGGCGAGCTTGGCATTGAGCAAGTTATCATGTAAGTCCAAGGCAAGCTTGGCATTGATCAACATATCATGTAAGTTCAAGACAAGCTTGGCATTGATCAAGTTAGCAAGCAAGTTATCATGTAAGTCCAATGAAAGCTTGGCATTGAGTATGTTAACAAGAGCAAGACTTCATATAAGTCCATGTCAAGACATTGCCGTGATACCAAGTTGAGATAACCCATGTAAGACCATGTCTAGGATATGGCTTTGGCATCATATTAGGTGGGAAGAGATTTAGTATCCTTGGTTATTCACAGAAATTCATCGGGAAAATGAGTAAGCTAAAAGAAGATAGCAAGACAACTAAAAAGTAAAGTTAGTATCAAGATGAAGTTAGATGAAGTTGATTATTATTCATATTGTGAATCAAAAAGTAGATATCATGTTTATTGTTATTATAGTATACTGATCAATGTGATCAAGTGATACAGGTATCATGGTTACCTTACAAGTATGATAATAGTAAGTGTCATGAGACATGTAAGAATTTATATGAGTAAGTAAGCTCTTTAGTTGAAATTCATGATACCATTGTTTATGTGAAATGGTTTAAATTAAGCAATGATGATGCTATGAGTTGTTACATGCAAACTTACTAAGCTATATGCTTACGTTATGATTCTTTCTTTCTATGCAGTCTCGCCAAGCTAACTTGTGGATCATTAAAGTCGGAGCTCGCAACACACTATCAACTCTTATTTTGGTATAGCCAAGTTACTTTACTAAGTATGCATGTATAGGAAACATTCATTTTGTGGACATGTTTTAAGAAGGGCCTTTGTAAAGGCTATCAAGTTTATTATTCTTTTGTATACGGCTAAGTGATTGGCTGAATTTGACTAAGCATGTATGTTTATTGAGATCAATAAAGCATGTAGTATTATTCATAAAATTGGGTTGTTATTGCATCATTGAATTGGGTATGGATATGATCTTCATTTCAGGGTGGTTAACGGCTTGGTAAATAGCCTGTAAGTGCCCACATGGTTGGACACACGGGCGTGTGTCAAGACGTGTTAACCTTGCACCTTAGTATTATTAATCATAACAGGCCACGGGCAAATCCCACGTCCGTGTGTGTGTGTCGTGTAATATACATGGTTTGGACATGGGTGTGTTCCCAGACCGTGTTGATTTAGTTAGTATATCAAGGATTAGCACACGGTCTAAGCCCACGGGCGTGTCATGGCCATGTGAAATTAGTCAGTAACCTCTAACGGTTGGTAGACATGGGCGTGTCTATGCCGTGTGGTAATAGTCAGTAGCCCTACATGATTTGAGGGCATGGGCGTGCTTAAGGGTATACGGTGTGTTCCCAAGTTACACGGGCGTATGAACCCTGCTTAAAAAAAATGAGTTATTTGATTTTAATCCCGAAAGTTTTCTGACATGAGTTAAAGGCCTTGTAGGCCCTTGTTATATGTGTTGACTAAGAAAGTGAAGTTTTTATGTTGGAACAAAATTTTATAGCCCGTAAGTACATTTTTAGTGAGTTTAAACATAGTAATGTCTCGTATCCAGACCCAGTATCGGTCTTGGGTGCAGGGTGTTACAGGTGGGCTAAGTGCGATGCCATCCTAATACATATTAAAGATGAGCTGGCTATGTGCGATGCTATCGTTAGGTATATCACCTAGTGGGCTAAGTGCGAGACCACTATGATTACCTTTGCGGTAGGCTAAGTGCGATACTATCTTATTTATTGATTGTGGTGGGCTAGGTGCGAAACCACCGAGACATTAGCTATATGGATTAGCTGTGTGGTGGTAGTAGTGAGTAGTATATCTGTGTGGATGTGTTATCGAGAAATAACGATGTGTTGTATATTGTGTAAATGTGATATTGAATGCAGGGGTGCATTCCAATGGTTATGAGTATGTGATTCATAATGTGTTGGAAATGTGGTAAGGAATTGAAAGAGTAAGCATAGTTGTACATTATATGTTAGTATAATGCTAATTGTTGTTTAGCTTATACTATGATGCTTAGTTGTTTATGTGTAAACTTACTAAGCTCAAAGCTTACTCCCTTTTTCTTTTCCTTTGTTTATAGAGTAAAAGTGGTGAACCGAGATACGAGGATCATTGGAAGATAGCCCACATATCAACACGCTCTGGTATATGAGATTCAATGTTTTGTATATGGCATGTATAGGGGCTAGATAAGTTAGTGAATTTTTGTTGTATATGGCTAAGATGTGTTGGCCTTTAGATGGATTGTGAATTTTGTATAATGCCATAGTTGTTGGCTATCATATTATATGAAAAGATGTAGTTTTCTATGTGAGATTTCTTTTAAATTTAAGTTGATTATGGATGTGTTGTATGAGTGCATGTTGTGAATGCCATAGGGGTGAGAAGAGCTTAGCAAATATCTTTGTTCTTGTTCATGTGAATAGATACACGGGCGTGTGTCTAGGCCATGTGTGACACACGGTCAGCACACGGGCGTGTGCTCTGGCCGTGTGTCCCCTGCAGGTTAATCTTTTAAGTCAGGATAGACCACGAGCTAGTCACACGGGTGTGTGGCTAAGCTTTGAGGCCGTGTGGGTGAAGTCAGAGTTCACCACGAGTTGAAGGCATGGGTGTGTGTGACTACACACGGGCGTGTTAGCCCTATACAAAAGAGAAAACTTTTAAGATTCAAAAAGTTTTGAAATAGTCTCGAGAGCCCTTTATGTATGAATGAGGCCTCGTAAATTTAGAATGAGGTTGTTGAGATGACTTTTGAGAGAAGTCGATGAGCCTGAGTGGCGAACATGAGGATTTTGTTAATGTAACACCTCGAGCCCTGTTCCGGCGTAGAACCCGGGTAAGGGGTGTTACATTTGATGTTTTGAGATATTTGCTTTCCGGCTAATTTGATGTTGCTACCTTTTGATGAATTTGATATTATTCTGGGTATGGATTGGCTCACTTTGCATAATGCTATTGTGAATTGTAAACAAAAGAGCATTGATTTGAGAAGTCGAAATGGTGAGATGGTTCGTATTGAATCCAGTGATTTGAATGGGTTACCAACTGTTATATCGTTAATGAAAGCTTTGAATTATGTGAAAAAGGGTTGCAAAGGTTGTCTTGCTTATGTGATAGACACAAAAGTGACAGAAAAGAAAGTTGAATATGTACCTGTAGTAGGTGAGTTTCCAGATGTGTTTCCTGAAGAACTACCGGGATTACCTCCAATACGGGAAGTCGAGTTTGGTATTGATTTAGTGTTGGGGACGACTCCTATTTCAATAGCTCTGTATAGAATGGCACCAACAAAATTGAAAGAGTTAAAATCACAGTTGCAAGAGTTGACCGATAGAGGTTTTGCTTGATCGAGTTTTTCGCCTTGGGTTGCTCCTGTGTTGTTTGTGATAAAGAAAGATGGCACTATGAGGATGTGTATTGGTTGCCGATAGTTGAACAAAGTGACGGTAAAGAATAAGTTTCCCCTGCCACAGACTGATGATTTGTTTGATCAGCTGAAAGGAGCTACAGTGCTTTCGAAAATATATTTGAGATCGGGTTATTATTAGTTAAGAGTTAAAGAATCAGATGTACCCAAGAATGCTTTTAGAACGAGGTACGGACATTATGAATTCTTAGTTATGCCTTTTGGACTAACGAATGCTCCTGCAGTATTTATGGATTTGATGAACTGAATATTCAGATCGTATTTGGATTGTTTTGTTGTGGTGTTCATTGATGACATTCTGATTTACTCATGTGATGAAATGCAACATGCCGAGCATTTGAGAATTGTGTTACAGACTTTGTGCAAGAAGCATTTGTATGCAAAATTTAGCAAATGTGAGTTTTAGTTGCGTGAGGTTGGTTTTCTGGGGTATATTGTATCAGCTGCGGGAATACTAGTTGATCCAAGTAAGATCTCAACTAATTTAGAAAAGAAGCCTCCGAGAAATGTGTCTGAAGTCCGTAGTTTTCTGGGACTAGTGGGATATTATAGACTATTTTTGAAAGGCTTCTCGATGATTGTGACTCCGCTGGCGAAGTTGATATAAGAAGATGTTAAATTCGAGTGGTCAGCAAAGTGCCAACAGAGTTTTGAGCAATTGAAAGCATTATTATCAGAGGCACCTGTGTTAGTTCAACCTGAATCGGGTAAAGAATTCATAGTTTACAGTGATGCATCGTTGAATGTTTTGGGCTGTGTGTTGATGCAAGAAGGAAAAGTCATTGCTTATGCTCCAAGGCAGTTAAAGCTAGATTAAAAGAATTATCCGGCGCATGATCTTGAAATAACCGTAATTGTATTTGCATTGAAGATTTGGCGTCATTACTTGTTTGGTGAGAAATGTCATGTTTTTACTTATCACAAGAGTTTGAAATATTTGATGACTTAGAAAGAATTGAATTTACGACAGAGAAGATGGTTAGAATTATTGAAAGATTATGAACTTGTGATTGATTATCATCCGGGAAAAGCTAATGTTGTTGCTAATGCCTTGATTCGAAAGTCTTTATGTGCTTTGCGAGCTATGAGTACTTAGATAGATCTACGTGATGATGATTTAGTTTTGGCTGAGTTGAAAGTAAGGCTGATGTTCGTACGTTAGATTTGTGATGCCCAGAAAAGTGATGTTGAAATGATAGCTAAACGAGATCATTGTGGATTGAGTGTTGATTCAGAATTTCGAGTTGATAGTGATGATTGTTTGAGATTCAGAGATCGGATTTGTGTTTCGAGGAATTCAGAGTTAATTCAGTTGATTTTGAATGAAGCTCACAATAGTCGTTTGACTGTTCATCTAAGGAGCACGAACATGTACAACGATCTGAAATAGTTTTATTAGTGGCATGGTATAAAACGGGACATCTTAGAGTTTGTTTCGAAATGCTTGGTTTGTCAAAAGTTAAAGCTGAACATCAGATTTTGTCCTGTTTGTTACAACTGATTATGATTCCTGAGTGGAAATGGGAGAAAATCACAATGGACTTTGTGTCGGGATTGCCTTTATCTTGAGGAAAGAAAGATACAATCTGGGTGATAGTTGATAGATTGGTGAAATTAGTTCATTTCATTCTTGTAAGAACAGATTATTCACTTGATAAATTCGTTGAATTGTATATTGCTGAGATTGTGAGATTGCACGGGGTGCCATTATCTATTGTATCTGATAGAGACCCGAGATTTACCTCGCGGTTTTGGAAGAAATTGCAAGAGTCTTTAGGCACAAATTTTCATTTCAGTATTGCATTTCATCCGCTAACGAATGGACAATCCAAGCAAATCATTCAAATTCTTGAGGATATGTTGAGATGCTGCATTCTTGAGTTTGAAAGTATGTGGGAAAAGCATTTGCCGTTGATTGAGTTTATGCACAATAACAGTTTTCAATCTAGTATCAAAATGGCACCATATGAGGCTCTTTACGGTAGAAAATGTTGAACTCCATTGTATTGGACTGAGCTGAGTGAGAATAAGATTCACGGGGTTAAATTGATAAAATAGACCGAACAGAAAGTAATAGTGATTCATGACAGTTTGAGTCAGATCATCAAAAGTCTTATGCAGACTTGAAACAAAAAGATATCGAATTTGAGGTTGGTGATAAAGTGTTTTTGAAAGTGTCTTCGTGGAAGAAAATACTTCGATTTGGCCGAAAAGGCAAGTTGAGTCCGAGGTTCATTGGACCGTATGAGATCATTGAACGAGTTGGGCCGGTTGCTTATAGATTGTTGTTGGCACATGAAATAGAGAAAATTCATAATTTGTTTCACGTATCGATGGTTTGACGATACAGATCTGATCCATCGCATGTAATTGCTCCTACTGCGGTTGAAATTTAGTCAGATTTCTCGTATAGTGAAGAACCGATCCAAATTCTGGCACGTGAGATCAAAGAGTTGAGAAACAAAAGAATACCTTTGGTGAAAGTGTTGTGGCATAAACACGAGTTGAAAAGGCTACGTGGGAGCTTGAAGATGTTATGAGAGAGCAATATCCAAACCTATTTACTGGTAAGATTTTCGGGGATGATAATCCCTAAGGGGGGGAGAGTTGTAGCAGCCCGGTTTGACCCTAGTCGGAACAGTGGTTTTGAGACCACAAATCTGAGATTGGAAAAATGTTTTAATATTATTTTTGGTGTTCATAATATGTGATTAAGCATGTGTGAAAGTTCTGTGTGAAAATTTTATTGATTGTGTACTAAATTAAGAAAAAGGACCTAATCGCGTAAAATGTAAAAGCTGTGTGCTGATTTTTAAAGTGCTTATTTGGAATGGCTTATTAAATGAAAGGTCCTTAAATTGATATTAGACCATTAATAGACGGGATGGACAAAAATGGCCTAATGTTAGTGGATTTTAAATGTTAATTTTAAATGTTATTAAAATGGCAAAAATTGGTATTTAATAATTATGTTAATATAACTTCAATAAAACAAAAAGAATGGCCATTTAATCATCATCTTTGGCCGAATACAAGCAAGAAAAGAAATGAGAAAGAACATAAGGGTTGGGCACATTATGATCTTGATTGAGGTATGTTTTGAGCTCAGGTTTTGATAATTTCTACATTTTTGTAATCGTTGCTTTGTGCTCTATAAAACCCATGCTTAAATTTTTTGAATTGATGATGAATTTGAAATGTTCCATGGATGAATTCATGAGCTTTGTGAAGTTTGGTGATGAATTATGAAAGATATGTTTTAGATTAACATATTTTGTCTTTGAATTTTTAGTGAAATTGAGTAATTTGGGCTTAATTGTGAAAATAAGAAATTAGAGGACTAAAATGTAAAGTAAATGAAATGTGTGGTCTTGTATAGATATAAGGATAATTCGGATAGGCATGGGTTGTAACACCCCAAACCCGACCTAGACGTTATGACCGGATCTAACATGTCACATTGAAGGGTTGTTTTAAACTTGTGCTTTCGTTAAAAGTTTGTAATCTTTTTGAAACTTCAAGCTTTGTTGTTTATGAAAAATCCAATTTAATTTTTTGAGTTTTCTTGTAAAAACATTATTGTGATTGTTTTCAAAGATTTTGTTTTCAATAGAAATCCGATTCAATGAGTTGCAAAAAACGTGAGATTTTGTAAAATAGTTATCAGAGTTTTTAGGAAAACCCTCATATTAAGACATATTATAATAAGCATTAACGGAAATGAAAGTTTAAAAGAAACCTTAAGTCCAATGGCCTTATTACAAAATATTAAACCCAAATTTAAATAAATCTCAAAGTAAGGTAAAATGGAAGTTTACTAAAATCTCGATGTATGGCCATTACGGAGTACCTTACAGCTCCAAATCCTCAGTGCTGGGGATCACTTGCAAGATTAAGCAGAGGGGTGAGTTGCGAGAACTCAGTGTGTAATCCCCTAATCGGTCACTAATTGGGCCCGAGCCCACAGAAGCAGACTGGGCCTTAGCCCAAATAGAAGCGAATTGGCCCGAGGCCCAAACAGAATCAAATTGGGCCTTAGCCTTATTAGCATGGTAAAATAGATAATACATGCAATCCATCCCAACCCCACCTAATAATCTGTCTGCTACACACCACCCGTACCAGCCCAACACACATGTGGGGATTTCTACAATCAACCTTCCATCCACTACACACCTTGATGGCAGTCACGCTGCTCATCGCCGAATTTGTTGGCGAAGCCACCAGAATAACAGAATACATATGGCATAGCCACTATACAGATTGTGGCAGAGCCACCAAATTACACTTCCTCGATCATCCTCATTATCCCAATCCCATGCAGAATGTCGTAACATAATATCTTAATGTATTCAAAAATGTACCACATAGAAAATAAACTAAAAAATGCAAAAATGTACCACATAGCAAATATACTAAAAAAACACATTAGCATGCTAAATCCACCATTGAGGGTTTAACATCAATTTACCCGCCGGGGTATTTTGGTAATTTACCCACTAAGGATAATTTGGTAATTTTATCTATTCATAGCTTTCTGAAAGCCCAATGTTGTCTCTTGCGACACAGGATCCTTATGGGGTTTTTGAGTTATGGGCCAAAAATCCATTTCAGGCCCAAACAGGCCCACCATCTCGTGTGGCCCACTATGCGGGTTTTCGGTCTCAGTTTTCTAGATTTCTCAACCACCCTTGCCCTTAAACTATTTTTCAACAATTTTGCCCATGTGGGCCGAAAAGCCCATTGGGCTGTCAAGCCCGATCGGCTCGGTTAGGCCCATCACAACCTCAGTTTCGCAAGAGTGCTCGTGACACTCTCCGTGACTTTTCATCTTTACTTGTGCCTCGTTTTACCACTATGAGATTTCGCACGCTTGAGTGGTCACAGATGCCGGTTTTTGGCTTTTCGACTTTTGGCCGATTTGTGAAGTAACATATGCAAACAATCAAAAGGGTGTGAGATTACACACTTGATACGAGCATAGATTGAATCCTCGAGATTACGCACCTATGAATCCATACACTTAAACCATTAGCCTTAATCTCAGTAAGACTTACCAATTAGATTGAAAATGACAACCCAATTCATGCCACTTACTAAGAACGTCAACAACTCCTTACTACGTTTGAGAGTTCGATTCACTACCTCCGATCACAAAATTGAGTCCCTAAGAAAGAGCACGAGCTAGTGATGTTGATTCTAGAATAACAAAGAAATGGCCTTTCGGCCTGAATGAACCCGAAATGGCGAATGACCACCCATTTTCCCCCTTCGGCCATAACGACTTACCAATAATTGTAGAAGGTCCCTAACGTGGTTTGCACCTAGAGGGCCTTAGAGGATTCGACAATGGCCTTGAACCATATTACGTATTCCACGATGAGAGAAGAAAAGAAAGAGTTAGACAACAACTTGGAGAAATAGGAATGGTACATTCGGCTATGTGAACACATGAGGGAAAAAGGAAAGAAAATAAATAAAGAAAGAATTATGATTACCTTAGACCAAAGAGAAGTCGTCTGGAAGAAAAGATTCGGCCCCCCAAAATCAAAACACCAAGCAACCGGCCACCAGAATCAAAGTAGGTAGGGTGGCTATCAATCAAAGAAAAGAGATGAAGTAAATGAGTAGAAGGGAGGTTCAGCTATAATGTGCACCAAGAAAGAAAGAAGGATGAGAGAAAGAAGAAAAACAAGAGAATAGCATTAGAGGTTTCGGCAAAGGGAATGGAAGCAATCGAAATGTTTCTAGCCAAAAAGCAAAAAGAATTAACTCTCTCTCAAATGACCAATTAGAGAAAATGACACTCTCTCTACCCACTTATGACCGAGTGTGCTAAAATTGCCTAGGACACACACACACACTAACCAAAACGATTATGCTCCCTAAGAACCCCCCACTTTCGGCCAAACACCTTCACTTACCAACTCCCACGATCCTCTCCTTGACTTGCTCCACAATCCACTCTCCATCACCCATTCAAATGGTTTGACCACTTCAAACCTTCCCCTAGCAGAATCCCATTCCAACTCCACCTCTTCTTCTCCCTTAGCATAAAATTAACTCACAATTTGCATGCCATGGGATTTGAACCCGACTTCCCTTGCTACACAAGTGATGCCAACTCCACTAGGCCACCTTGCTCTTTTTGTTAACACAATACCAACAATTACACTTTAATCCTGCTTCCACTAGCTCTCCCCCCTTAAGTGCTGAAAAGTCAAATTTTACCAAGGCTCCCACACGACCCTAGGCCTCCTTAGGGCCCCTAAACTCCCTTAAACATCACAAAAAACCAGCATAACATGCAATTACACAAATATGACAAACATTTAATTTTTGGGATGTTACATGGATGAAATGAAATTTTGTGTATTTGATGATTTTATGAAATAGGGACTAAAGTTTCGAAATGTGAAAATGTGAGGGCTATTTTGTGAAATTCCCTAAATATGTGTGTGTGGACTAAATTAAATGAATTGGTGATTGAATGAGTTAAATTTGAATATGTATAGACCAAGAAAGGAGAGATTCAGATTGAGATCGAGGCAAAAACAAAGTACTCGATTGATCGGCTAGTCTCGGTATTTCGACGTTTGAGGTAAGTTCGGATATAATACTAATTTTTAAATTGTAATAATATGCCCAAAAATCAGTCCTGAGATGGTTGTAATAACATACCTGATTTACCATGTTTATTAATATAAAGCATTGTCATTATTATTTCGGCTTTTCTTTCTATGTGTACAAATAAACTGTTTTATAATAATGTCTTGAGAATAATATGATTATTCTTAAAAGATCCTGAGTCAAGTATTATTGTTGACTAGGACAACAATAATGCATTAAGACTAACATGTAGTTGATTGATGATAAAGAGTTGTCATTGATATGGAGTGCCAAAATCAATGCATGAATATGTGTGTTAGAGAACAACATATTGGATTGACCCACTATGAGTATATTTCTTGGATTATTATGTAATTGTCACAACATTACTCATAGTGATTAATATGTATATGAACCTCAGACTTGAGATCATCATTCTCCCAACATCGTAAGTTGTATATTTTGATACAGCCAAATGTACACCATAACAGGTTTTTCTATAAAGGCTGATGTTGGATATACCACAATCTATGTAGAGGGATATGGTTGATCAATATAGGATAAGTCCCTCCATAATAGGAGTAATATCTTAGGCCACTTGATTGAGTGAGACTAGAAATGCATGGCCATGCTCAAATAAGTTGATATGAGATGTCATACTAATTTGTATATCATAGTATACTCAAGATATCAAGAAACATGGGATGGACTATGCAAGTGTGACTTTCCCATGACTTGTATCCGTTCCAGAGATAAAAGACTTAAGGATTAATGCATGAAAGTTTAATCACAAAAGGTTATGTCGAATCATGACTTCTTGTAGCTTAGGTAGCAATGATGCAATGCTAGATGCCACTCATTGTTTGTAACATTATAATCGTTCTAGTATTATTGCTAACGTTACAAGAACCTACAGGGTCACACCCTATGGTTGAAATGAACGGAATAAAACATAGTTGGTATTGTGTTTGGTTGTCACATGAATTAAATTAATTAAAGAATTAATTTAATTGGGCAATCAAATATTGAACATATTATATGTACAAGGATGTTGTACACATAATGACAACATAGTTCTATTAATATATGAATTTGATTCAGATATAAATTTAAATAAATATAGTTTATCAAATCCTTGTTATAATTAATGTAATTATAATTTTCTAATATAATTAATGTAATTATAATTTTCGTTAAAAACTTTCTTGTATTTATTTAATTTTATGATACGTTCAAGAGATACTAATTATAAAAGGTATTAAAAAGATACAAAGCTTAAAAAAAAAGAAACCCTAAGAGATTATTTGTGAGGTCTAGCAGCCGTTGATAAACCGTAAAAGTAACATATTTTAGGCCCACATTTTATAGGCTTTTGGATGATTTAGCCCTTGATTTATGTAAAAAGGTGCTCTTAATCCTTTCTTTTCATGTTTTTACTCAGGAAAGCACCCGAGGATGAAAAGAACAAGAAACGGGCTTAAAACGGGCCAATTTGGGCTAAAAAAGAAATTGACACAAACTGGACTTCAAGCCACAAGGCAGTGCCTCGACAATCAACTAAGACACGACCATGCCACAATTTACACAGCTGTGCCCCAATCGACAGAATCGAGACACGGCTTGAAAACGATTTACACGGGCGTGTACCATGGCCGTACCCCTGCCACGGGAGAGAGCAATTTCACTCGGATTTGGATACTTTGAGGCAAAGAAACACATTCCAAATCCTATTCAAACACCGAGTAGGAAGTGTACTTGAATCGGGACACTTAGAGGCCAAGTAAAGCATTCCAAAAGTCTATATAAACACGCTAAGTGTAACCTGATAGGGGCGTTAGGCGTTCAGCGAGGACAAAGAGCCGAAGCTAGAATAGTTCAATTCAGGGAATTACTCGAAGATAGCCAGTTGATCCATCTGCAAGAGACAAAATTCTACTTAAGACGGCGAGATTCTCCTTCAATTCCTTCAAGGGGTTTTAGGGATTTCTTATGTTTTGTTTTATCTTTTCTCTTGAGATGTTTTCTTTATTCATTATGAACTAAACCTTTCAGATACCTGAAGGAGATGAAACATAGATGAATCTTGTTATTATTTTCTGAATTATATGATAAATACTTAGTTTGTTCTTAATTGTGCATGCTTAATCCAAATCTGATGTGCTTAGGTGGAGGAGGAATAGGCCCTGCTTAAGAGTAGATCTAGCATAATTAAGCGGAGTCAATTGCACGCCTAGAGATAGGATGACGAGATTTTTTCGGATTAGGGTGAAACCTAATATGGGAATCCATAGATCGATTTATTACTATTCTAGGGGGTTATTATAAGAGAACGAGAGTTCCACTAGTTAACCTAGGGTTAGACATTATTCGCCTCGAGAGAGGGTTTAATATACATTAGGGAGTCTTACGGATCAAACTAAGTGAATAAATTGTATGATTCAATGTTAAATAACAAGTGAAGTCTAGGTGGATTCTTCCTTAAGGTATCGTCGTGATCAACTGAGTTTTTCATCAAGTTATTTCCCAATTCACTCTTTTTGACTTTGTTTCTTTAGCTTAGTAGTTGTTAAATTAGATTAAATCAACCAATCACTCCATATTTTAGGTTAAGTAATAAAAAGAAAGTCAGTATTAGTACTTTTAGTTCCTTTGGGTTCGACAATCTGATTTTTCCTAAGCTATACTACTGTTCGATAGGTACACTTGCCAATAATTGTTGTCAGAGTTAGTTTCCAGGTTTGATCATATTTTTTATAAATTTTAAAACTCAACAAAACAACAATCAAGTTTTTGGTGCCATTGCTGGGGAACTAAAATATTGAGAAATCTCTATTTTTATTACTTTAGCCATTATTTTTATTTTTATTTTTATTCCGCAATTTATTTTATTTTATAGTTTTTACTAATTTTCTCTCTTTCTTTCTTTTCTAGTAGGTACCTCTAGTTTATGACTAGAAGGAACCCGAATGGACCACTAGTATATGATAATGATATCGAAGCTACCGCACATAGGAATCGCAGAGAAGTCAGACAAGCCATAAATTACGCAGAGGAAGATCAAGAAGACATATCCAATCCTACTGAAGGGATGGACGAGAATAACCCACTAGCACTTGATGTGTGAGAAAATAATGCTCCACCTACAATATTTGATTATGCTAAACCGTATTTGACAGGAGCAAAATCGAGTATTGTTAGGCCTACTATAATCGCTAATAATTTTGAATTAAAGCTAACACAATACAAATGATTTAATAGTTTGTTCAATTTGATGGTTTGCAGGACGAAGATCCAAACACTCATATAGCTAATTTCTTAGAGTTCTATGATACCTTAAAAATAAATGGCGTTTTTGATGATGCCATACGTCTTCGGTTATTTCCCTTTTCATTAGGGAATAAAGCCAAACAGTGGTTAAACTCGTTACCACGAGGGTCAATCACTACATGGGAGCAGATGACCAAAAATTTTTTATTAAAATATTTTCCACTGGCCAAAACGGCCAAATTACGGAATGATATCTCTTCTTTGTGCAGATGGATTTAGAAATATTATACGACGCATGGGAGAGATACAAGGATCTCTTGAGGAGGTGTCCACACCATGGTTTACCCTTGTGGCTACAAGTCCAAACTTTCTATAATGGTGTAAACCCCTCAACGAGGCAACTAATCGTTTCAGCCACCGGTGGAGCCCTAAACAACAAAACTCCTGAAGTAGCTTACGAGTTCATTGAAGAGATGTCACTGAATAACTATCAGTCGCAAGTTACAAGGACAAAACCAACAAAATCAACCGAGTTTACAACCTCGATGTAATGACCATGCTATCAACACAGGTAGAGATGATGAATAAAAAGCTTGATAGTTTGTGCTCTTCGCAGGTACATCCAGTCATGCAGTAGAACAGTGGTGAATCCGAGTACCTACCCTACCAACCGGATGCAGAGAGCGAATAGATGAACTATATAGGTAATAATTTTAGATCCAATAATAATCCTTATAGTAACAACTATAATCCAGGTTGGAGGAACCACCCAAATTTTTCAAGGGGAGGCCAAGGAATTCAACGAAATCAAAGACAACAACCTCCTTCAAATTTCCAAAATCAGCCATACCCACAAGAGAAGAAGCCAAACCTCGAGGAGATGCTGACAAAATTCATGCCAAACACAAAAAATCACTTCTAAGAAACTGAGAAAAAAATTAAAAGCAACGAGAGCCGAATCGGGGAACTTACTAAGTCAGTCAAGGTAGCCTCTAATGCAGTCGAACAACTCGCAAAGCTAATGTCAGATCGACCGCAAGGACAGCTACCAAGTAACACTGAGATTAACCCCAAAGAACAAATCCAAGCCATTACAATTGATGACAATAAAAGAGAAGATGAATCTAGCTCAGTACAAGAAAACGAGGGAGAAAAAGGTAAGATAAAGATAACACAAGAAAAGATAAAACCGATAATCAAGGAGTACCAACCATGCATACCTTATCCCGAAGCAATGAAAAGAGACGATTCAGAGGAGTAGTTCGGTAAGTTTCTTAAAATCTTAAAGAAATTACATATTAACTTACCTCTTCTTGAAGCTCTTTTTTAGATGCCAGACTCGAGGAAATTTTTAAGACAGCTCTTGACTAACAAACGCAAATTAGAAGAAGAGCACCACGTGGAATTGAACGCAGCATGCTCAGCAACGTTACAGAATAGACTACCACGAAATCTAAAAGATCCAGGGAGTTTTACAATTTCAAGTTTAATTGATGGTTTAGCTATTGATAATGCGTTAGCTGATTTAGGGGCAAGCATAAATGTCATGCCTTACACATTATATAAACGACTAGGTCTAGGGAAGCCCAAACAAACTAGGATGAGTATACAATTAGCTGATAAAACTGTTAGAATTCTTAGGGGCATTATCGAAGATGTTATTGTTAAAATAGATAAATTTTTTTCCCAGTAGATTTTGTTGTCTTAGATATGAATGATGATAATACAATCCCCTTAATTTTAGGAAGACCTTTTCTAGCAACAGCGAAGACTAAATTGATGTTGCCACAGGAGAACTCATATTTTGTGTAGGTGATGAATCAATCAATCTTCAAGATCATGACTCGACTAGGACAACAATCAATGAAGGTAAGAAGGTCAAGATAGATGATAAACAAATTGTTCAACCTTTATCGCAGGAAACACCGCCAAGACACAACCCTGAGCTGACTCATAGATCCCAAATCGATAAAGAAAAACCGAACCGCACGAAGTAAAACCAGAGGATCCACCAGAAGAGCTCGTAGGAACATCCAATCACTTTAAAATAGCAGACCAGGTACTATTAGATAAAATAGATCCGCACATCATCACAACTGGCCTAAAGGAAAAGGGAGAAACCCTTCTTAAGGTATACAATATCTTCTCACACGGAATATTCGAGGTAAGTGACCCAACATTCAACACTTTTGAGGTAAACACTTCTCGGCTTTAGCTTTGTCAAGAAAATAGAACATTAAGCAAGAGAGAAGATATCCAAACCTTTAAACCTCCCTTATTTAAGTACATGGAAAGGTCTAGCTTAAGACTATAAACGAGCACTTCTCGGGAGGCAACCTGAGCACTAACCCTACTTATTTTTACATTTGTTTTCTTCTTTTCCTTTTTCCCTTTGTAGCTTAACCAAAAGTGCAGATTTCTAGGACACACGTCCTTACACACAGCCGTGTCCTTGGCCGTGTGGACCACTGAAATCTCCGTACTGACATAGCGGAGGCTATGCGAATCAAATCCCAACCACTTTTTGACATCACGGATCCAAACACTCCCCCACGGGCACTAAAAAATTGGCACTGTCATGCTCCATAACCGTGTGAAGCCACTAACTTATCAGACATGGGACAAACACGGCCATGCTACCCAACCGTGCCAACACACTGCCTTTTCAGAAACGGGCGTGGCACTTGGAAAACGGGCGTGGGGGAGCAAACACGCCTAGACACATGGCCGTGCGATGTGGCCGTGTAATTTAACACACCTTCGGTGCACGGGGGTGGGAACGTGCCAAATTTGAGACTCTATTTAAACCCCACATCCCTCCTCCTTCTCCCATCATTCTTCTTCCTTCTTTTTCTTTCTTTCTTTAAGTGTCCAGACTCTTGAGCTACACTAGAATCATGCCAAAAAGCATAAGAAGCCAAGCATTGTCTCCTTTAAGTAGATCCCAACACATAAATTCATGTTGGCCACTTCATCCAAACACCAAGCCAAGGGTCTTTTAGACCATTTAAATTTTTCTTTATTTTTATTTTCCCCTTTATCCTACTTATCTATAATTCTCTTCTACTTAATATATTTTAAATTCTCTTAGTTTATTGGTTTTAGGTTTTAAAGGCTGCTTGGGAATCACGCACCACAGCCTTAGAGGTCACACCCACCTCGCGAACCACCCAACAATAAGGACTCTTTAGTCCATTAGTCTTTTCTTTTAATTTCAGTTTTCTTCTTAGTCTCATTCTCTTTATTTCTTTTGTCTTTAATTATAGTATTAGTATATTATTAATGTTTCTTTAGATTTCTTGGTTATATCTTTGCAGGCTACCCAATTTCTTTATCTAGCACAAAGCTCATCGGTAGACACCCTACCAGGCCCATAGAAAAAGTCACCACCGCCTCCTCCACCCGCCTTTCACCACAACCTCTGCCAACTCCCAAAATCATCCAAAATTCAGGAAGTGTTACTTCTCCCCTTTTCTTTTGATTATTTTATTACATAATTGTTTATCTATATTTGTACATTGAGGGAAATGTACATCTTAAGTGTGGGGAATTAAGTACCTAACTTTTTCCATTATTCTAAAATCCTGAATTTTAGTCTTGTTCCTAAGTAATTTTCTCATATTACTAATTAGGATGAAATTTCTAATGATTTATGATTTTTATCGATATGTTTTTGAGTAAGTCATTGATAATTGTGCATTGATGATTTAAACTTGAAGAATACTAGAGAATCAAGCATGATAAGTCTATTTTTCAAGAATAAAAAAAATTTCTAGGTTATTGAACTGAATTTTAATATTACCTTGAAGTTTGAAATTTACAAGGATTGATATCAAATACCCATAATTTTTGTGAGATTTTGAGCCTTATGGAGCATATATTCTTTTTCATCCCCACTTTATTGATTATGAGTGTGTCAACACTGAATTATTATTCTAGAACTTGCCTAGATTATACATATCGAGACCACATTAATGATTTGATATACTGAGATGATAAAGGCACCTAGGTTTTAACCCATTCACTCCACTAAAAAGCCTACCTTCACAAATTAACCCTTAGTGAACCCATTTGATCTTAACAACCCTTTTATTGATTTACCCGCTAAATTCTATCCCAAAACCCTTTGTATTTGTTATCATCATTCTTTTGAATACCCTTCTATCGATAATTGATTTGATCAGTTACCTAATTAGTTTATTTCAGCTGATAAAGTCTTTCTTTACTATGTATTTACTTAGTTTTTTCTTAAAAAAATAAAATAAAATTCAAAAAATCGAAGTATATTCATTATTAATAGTATAAAAAGTGAGCTTCAGCATTTAAATTTCAATTATCAAAGAAAAAGCTCGTATTATTATTAGTTTAAAGTTTCAATTGATGTAATCATTTATCTTCTAGTTCATTGTTTTTAGTTAGGTAATTTGTCAATTCGATCTTGATTTTAACCTTCTAATTCAGCCTTTATCCACACCTTTTAACCCAAGCCCCGTTACAACCCTGATTAAAGACCTTTTGATTTGTGTATCATCTCATATCACAATGGTGGAGATTTGATTTTCAGGTAAGCCTATGGGATTAACTTTTCAGGTTTGACTTATGAGTGCTTTTCTTGAAACATAAACACTTTGAGTGATTTGAGTCAATCTTTAGTGAGGACGTCAATCCTTGTCAATTTTGAATTAAAGTTAATTATTTAGATAAGGGGAGACACCTATGTTTTCGTGCTATAAAATATATGACTTAGAATTGTTTGAATCTTTAGGAGTCTTTGAGTTAAATTATCCAGGTATGAATTATATGTGAATTATGATAAGGCATTGTTGATAAGAATTGTGTATTATGGAAAGTTCGTTTTATTTATAAGTTGAGAATTTTGCTTGAGGACAAGCAAAAGCTTAAGTGTGGGGGTCTTTGATAAACCGTAAAAGTAACATATTTTAGGCCCACATTTAGTATTCTTTTGGATGATTTAGCCCTTGATTTATGTAAAAAGGTGCTCTTAATCCTTTCTTTTCATGTTTTTAGTCAAGAAAGCACTCGAGGATAAAAAGAACAAGAAACGAGCTTAAAACGGGGCCAATTTTGGCCAAAGAAGAAATCGACACGGCTTGGACTTCAAGCCATACGGCAGTGCCTCGACAATCAACTAAGACAAGACCATGCCACTATTTACACGGCCGTGCCCCAATCGACAAAATCGAGACACGGCCTAAAAATGATTTACACGAGCGTGTACCATGGCCATGCCCCTACCACGGGAGATTGCGATTTCACTTGGATTTGGATACTTTGAGGCAAAAAAACACATTCCAAAGCCTATTCAAACACCGAGTAGGAAGTGTACTTGAATCAGGACACTTAGAGGTGAAGTTAAGCATTCCAAAAGTCTATATAAACATGCTAAGTGTAACCTGATAGGGGCATTAGACGTTCAGTGAGGCCAAAGAGCCGAGGCCAGAACAGTTCAATTCAGGAATTACTCTAAAATAGCCAGTTGATCCATCTCAAGGAGCCGAATTCTACTCAAGACGGTGAGATACTCCTTCAATTCCGTCAGGAGGTTTTAGGGATTTCTTATGTTTTGTTTTATCTTTTCTCTTGAGATGTTTTTTATTCATTATGAACTAAGCTCTTTAGATACATAAAGGAGATGAAACGTAGATGAATCTTGTTATTATTTTCTGAATTATATGAGAAATACTTAGTTTGTTCTTAATTGTGCATGCTTAATGCAAATCTGATGTGCTTAGGTGGAGGAGGAATAGACCTTGCTTGAGAGTAGATCTAGCATTATTAAGCGGAGTTGATCGCACTCTTAGAGATAGGGTGACGAGATTTTGCCGAATTAGGGTGAAACCTAATATGGGAATCCATAGATCGATTTACTGCTATTCTAGGGGGTTATTATAAGAGAACGAGAGTTTGACTACTTAACCTAGGGTTAGACGTTATTCACCTCGAGAGAGGGTTTAATATACATTAGGGAGTCTTACAGATCAAACTAAGTGAATAAATCATATGGTTCAGTGTTAAATAACAAACGAAGTCTAGGTGGATTTTTCCTGAGGGTATCATCGTGATCAAGTGAGTTTTTCATCAAGTTATTTCCCAATTCACTCTTTTTTTCTTTGTGTCTTTAGCTTAGCAGTCGTTAAATTAGATTAAATCAACCAATCACTCTATATTTTAGGTTAACTAATAAAAAGAAAGTGAGTATTAGTACTTTTAGTTCCTTTGGGTTCGACAATCCGATTTTGCCTAAGCTATATTATTGTTCGATAGGTACACTTGCCTATAATCATTGTCAGAGTTAGTTTCCAGGTTTGATCATATTCTTTATAAATTTTAAAACTCGACAAAACAATGATCAAGTTTTTGGCGCCATTGCCGGGGAGCTAAAATATTAAGAAATCTCTATTTTTATTACTTTAGCCATTATTTTTATATTTATTTTTATTCTGTAATTTATTTTATTTTATAGTTTTTACTAATTTTTTTCTTTCTTTCTTTTCTAGTAGGTACCTCTAGTTTATGACTAGAAGGAACCCGAGAGAACCACTAGTATACGATAATGATATTGAAGCTACCGCACATAGGAATCGCAGAAAAATCAGATGAGCCATAAATTACACAGAGGAGATCAAGAAGACAGATCCAATCCTACTGAAGGGATGGACGAGAATAACCCACTAGCACCTAATGTGTGAGAGAATAATGCTCCACGCACAATGTTTGATTATGCTAAACCGCATTTGATAGGAGCGGAATCGAGTATTGTTAGGCATACTATAGCAGCAAATAATTTTGAATTAAAGCCTAACACAGTACAAATGATTCAACAGTTTGTTCAATTTGATGGTTTGCAGGACGAAGATCCATACACTCATATAGCTAATTTCTTAGAGTTCTGTGATACCTTCAAAATAAGTGGAGTTTCTAATGATGCCATACGTCTTCGGTTATTTCCCTTTTCATTAAGGAATAAAGCCAAACAGTGGTTAAACTCGTTACCTTCAAAATAAGTGGAGTTTCTGATGATGACCGAAAATTTTTTATAAAAATATTTTCCACCGGCCAAAACAGCCAAATTACGGAATGATATCTCTTCTTTTATGTAGATGGATTTAGAAACATTATATGATGCATGGCAGAGATACAAGGATCTCCTAAGGAGGTGTCAACACCATGGTCTACCCTTGTGGCTACAAGTCCAAACTTTTAATAACGGTGTAAACCCCTAAACGAGGCAACTAATCGATTCAGATGCCAGGGCAACCCTGAACAACAAAACTCCTAAGAATCTTATGGGTTCATTGAAGAGATGTCACTGAATAACTATCAGTGGCAATTTACAAGGACAAAACCGACAAAATCAGCCAGATTTTACAACCTCGATGCAGTGACCATGCTATCAACACAGGTAGAGATGATGAATAAAAAGCTTGATAGTTTGTGTTCTTCAGAGGTACATCCAGTCATGCAGTGCAACACAAGTGGAACTGTGGCAAATCCTGAGTACCAACCCTACCAACCGGACACAGAGAGCGAACAGATGAACTATATAGGTAATAATTTCAGATTCAATAAAAATCCTTATAGTAACAACTATAATCCAGGTTGGAGGAACCACCCAAATTTTTCATGGGAAGCCAAGGAATTCAAAGAAATCAAAGACAAAAACCTCCTCCAAATTTCCAAAATCAGCCATACCCGTGAGAGAAGAAGCCAAACCTCGAAGAGATGCTGACAAAATTCATTGCAAACATAGAAAATCGTTTCTAAGAAACTGAGAAAAATATTAAAAGCAACGAGAGTCAATCGGGGAACTTACTAAGTCAGTCAAGGCAGCCACTAATGCAGTCGCACAACTCGCAAAGCTAATGTCAGAATGACCGCAAAGACGGCTACCAAGTAACACTGAGATTAACCCGAAAGAACAAATCCAAGCCATCACAAATGATGACAATAAAAGAGAAGATGAATCCAAACAAGACAAGAAAATGAGGGAGAAAAAGGTAAGATAGAGATAACACAAGAAAAGCCAAAATCGGTAATTAAGGAGTACCAACCTCGCATACATTATCCCGAAGCAATGAAAAGAGACGATTCAGAGGAACAATTCGGTAAGTTTGTTAAACTCTTAAAGAAATTACATATTAACTTACCTCTTCTTGAAGCTCTTTTTTAGATGCCAGACTCGATGAAATTTTTAAGACAGCTCTTGACTAACAAACGCAAATTTGATGAAGTGCACCGCGTGGAATTGAAAGTAGCATGCTCAGCAATGTTACAAAATAGACTACCACGAAAGCTAAAAGATTTAGGGAGTTTTACTATTCTATGTTTAATTGGTAGTTTAGCTATTTATAATGCGTTAGTTGATTTAGGGGCAAGCATAAATGTCATGCCTTAAACATTGTTTAAATGACTAGGTCTAGGGAAGCCCAAACAAACTAGGATGAGTATACAATTAGCTGATAAAACTGTTAGAATTCCTAGGGGCATTATCGAAGATGTTCTTGTCAAAATAGATAAATTTATTTTCCCAGTAGATTTTGTTGTCTTAGATATACATGAGGATAATACAATCCCCTAAATTTTAGGAAGACCTTTTATCGCAACCGCCAAGACTAAAATTGATGTTGCCACATGAGAACTCATACTTTATGTAGGTGACGAAACAATCAATTTTCAAGCTCTTGACTCGGCCAAGACAACAATCAATACAGACGATAAACAAATTGTTCAACCTTTATTGCAAGAAACATCACAAAGACACAACCCTGAGCCGACTAATAGATCCCAAATTGACAAAGAAGAACCGGAACCGCACGAAGTAAAACAAGAGGAACCACCAGAATAGCTCCTAGGAACATCCAATCACTTTAAAATAGGAGACCAGGTACTATTAGACAAAACAGATCTATACATCATCACAATAGGCCTGAAGGAAAAGGGAGAAACCCTTCTTAAGGTATACAATATCTTCTCATGGAATAGTCGAGGTAAGCGACCCAACATCCAACACTTTTGAGGTAAACACTTATCGACTTCAACGTTGTCAAGAGAATAGAACTTTAAGCAAGAGGGAAGATATCCAAACCTTTAAACCTCCCTAATTCAAGCATAAGGAAAAGTCTAGCTTAAGACTATAAACGAGCGCTTCTCGGGAGGCAACCTGAGCACTAACTCTATTTCTTTTTACATTTGTTTT
This sequence comes from Gossypium rotundifolium, assembly GCA_025506655.1. NCBI lineage: Eukaryota > Viridiplantae > Streptophyta > Magnoliopsida > Malvales > Malvaceae > Gossypium > Gossypium rotundifolium. Next base: position 42,800,244 of record CP106731.1, on the reverse strand, counting down.
CTTCTCTTCTTTTTCCTTTGTAGCTTAACCAAAAGTGCAGATTTCTAGGACACACGTCCTTATACACGGCCATGTCCTTGGCCGTGTAGACCACTAAAATCTCCGTACTGACATAGCGGAGGCCGTGCAAATCAAATCCCAACCACTTTTTAACATCATGGATCCAACCACTCCCCCACGGGCACCAGTAAATTGGCACGGTCGTGCTCTACAACCTGTGGAAGCCACTGACTTATCAGACATGGGACAAACATGCCCATGCTACCAAACCATGCCAACACACTACCTTTTCAAGAACGGGTGTGGGGAGCAAACACGCCTAGACACACGGTCGTGTGATGCGGCCGTGTAGTTTAACACACCCTCGGTCCACGGGCGTGGGAACGTGCCAGATTTGTGATCCTATTTAAACCCCACAACCTTCCTCCTTCTCCCCTCATTCTTCTTCCTTCTTTTTCTTTCTTTCTTTAAATGTCCAGACTCTTGGGCTACACTAGAATCATACCGAAGAAGCATAAGAAGGCAAGAATTGTCTCTTTAAAGGAGACCCCAACACATAAGTTCATGCCCACCGCTTCATCCAAACACCAAGCCAAGGGTCTTTTAGACCATTTAAATTTTTCTTTATGTTTATTTTCCCCTTTATCCTACTTATCTATAATTCTCTTCTACTTAATATATTTTAAATTCTCTTAGTTTCTTGGTTTTAGGTTCTAAAGGCTGCTTGGGAATCATGCACTACAGCCTTAGAGGTCACACCCACCTCGTGAACCATCCAACAATAAGGACTTCTTAGTCCATTAGTCTTTTCTTTTTAATTTTAGTTTTCTTCTTAGTCTCATTCTCTTTATTTCTTTTGTCTTTAATTATAGTATTAGTATATTATTAATATTTCTTTATATTTCTTGGCTATATCTTTTCAGGCTACCCAATTTCTTTATCTAGCACAAAGCTTATCAGGAGACACCCCACCGTGCCCATAAAAACGCCACCATTGCCTCCTCCACCCACCTTTCACCACGATCTCGCTAACTCCTTAATCATGCAAAATTCGTGAAGTGTTACTTCTCCCCTTCTCTATTGATTATTTTATTACATAATTGTTTATCTATCTTTGTACATTGAGGGCAATGTACATCTTAAGTGTGGGGGGATTAAGTTCCTAACTTTTTGCATTATTCTAAAGTCCTGAATTTTAGTCTTATTCCTAAGTAATTTTCTCATATTATTAATTAGGATGAAATTTCTGATGGTTTATGATTTTTATCGATATGTTTTTGAGTAAGTCATTGATAATTGTGTATTGATGATTTATCCTTGAAGAATACTAGAGAATCAAGCATGATAAGTCTATTTTTCAAGAATAAAAAATTTTCTAGGTTGTTGAACTGAATTTGAATATTACCTTGAAGTTTGAAATTTACAAGGATTGATATCAAATACCCATATTTTTTGTGAGATTTTGAGCCTTATAGAGCATATATTCTTTTTCATGCGCACTTTATTGATCATTAGTGTGTCAACACTGAGTTGTTATTCTAGAACTTACCTAGATTATACATATTGAGACCACATTAATTATTTGATATACTGAGATGATAAAGGCACCTAGGTTTTAACCCATTCACTCCACTAAAAAGCCTACCTTCACAAATTAACCCTTAGTGAACCCATTTTATCCTAACAACCCTTTTATTGATTTACCCGCTAAATTCTAACCCAAAATTCTTTGTATTTGTTAGCATCATTCTTTTGACTACCCTTCTATCGAGAATTGATTTGATCAGTTACCTAATTAGTTTATTTCAGTTGATAAAGTCTTTCTTTACTATGTATTTACTTAGTTTGTTCTGAAAAAAATCGAAAAAAATTCAAAAATCGAAGTATATTCAGTATTAGTAGTATAAAAAGTGCGCTTGTGCATTTAAATTTCAATTATCAAAGAAAAAGCTCGTATTATTATTAGTTTAAAGTTTTAATTGATGTAATTTCTTCTAGTTCATTATTTTTAGTTAGGTAATTTGTGAATTCGATCTAGATTTTAACCTTCTAATTCAGCCTTTATCCACACCTTTTAACCCAAGCCCTATTACAACCCTGATTAAAGACCTTTTGATTTGTGTATCATCTCATATCACAGTGGTGGAGATTTGATTTTCAGGCAAGCCTATGGGATTAACTTTTTTGGTTCGACTTATGAGTGCTTTTCTTGAAACTTAAACACTTTGAGTTATTTGAGTGAATCTTTAGTGAGGATGTCAATCCTTTTCGGTTTTGAATTAAAGTTAACTATTTAGATAAGGGGAGACACCTATGTTTTCGTGTTACAAAATATATGACTTAGAATTTTTTGAATCTTTAGAAGTCCTTGAGTTAAATTATCCACGTATGAATTATATGTGAATTATGATGAGGCATTGTTGATAAGAATTGTGAATTATGGAAAGTTCGTTTTAATTATAAGTTGAGAATTTTTCTTAAGGACAAGCAAAAGCTTAAGTGTGGGGGTATTTGATAAACCGTAAAAGTAACATATTTTAGGCCCACATTTAGTATGCTTTTGGATGATTTAGCCCTTGATTTATGTAAAAAGGTGCTCTTATTCCTTTCTTTTCATGTTTTTACTTAGGAAAGCACCCGAGGACGAAAAGAACAAGAAACGGGCTTAAAACGGGCCAATTTGAGCCAAAGAAGAAATCGACACGGACTGGACATCAAGCCACACGGTCGTGCCTCGACAATCAACTAAGACACGACCATGCCATGATTTACACGATCGTGCCCCAATCGATAGAATCGAGACATGGCCTGAAAAAGATTTACATGGGCGTGTACCATGGCCGTACCCCTACCGCGAGAGATTGTAATTTCACTCAGATTTGGATACTTTGAGGCAAAGACACACATTCCAAAGCCTATTCAAACACCGAGTAGGAAGTGTTCTTGAATCAGGACACTTAGAGGCCAAGTAAAGCATTTCAAAAGTATATATAAACACGCTAAGTGTAACCTTATAGGGGTGTTAGGCATTCAGCGAGGCCAAAGAGCCAAAGTTAGAACAGTTCAATTTAGGGAATTACTCGAAGATAGCCAGTTGATCCATCTTAAAGAGCCAAAATTCTACTCAAGACAGTGGATTCTCCTTCAATTCCTTCAGAGGGCTTCAGGGATTTCTTATGTTTTGTTTTATCTTTTCTCTTGAGATGTTTTCTTTATTCATTATGAACTAAACCCTTCAGATATCTGAAGGAGATGAAATGTAGATGAATCTTGTTATTATTTTCTAAATTATATGATAAATACTTAGTTTGTTCTTAATTGTGCATGCTTAATCCAAATTTGATGTGCTTAGGTAGCTTGAGAGTAGATCTAGCATAATTAAGCGAAGTTAATTGCACGCCTAGAGGTAGGGTGATGAGATTTTGCCGGATTGGGGTGAAACCTAATATGGGAATCTATAGATCGATTTACTGCTATTCTAGAGGGTTATTATAAGTGAACGAGAGTTCCACTAATTAACCTAGGGTTAGACGTTATTCACCTCGAGAGAGGGTTTAATATACGTTAGGGAGTCTTACGGATCAAACTAAGTGAATAAATTGTATGGTTCAATGTTAAATAAAAAGTAAAGTCTTGGTGGATTCTTTTTGAGGGTATCGTCGTGATCAACTGAGTTTTTCATCAAGTTATTTCCTAATTCACTCTTTTTGTCTTTGTGTCTTTAGCTTAGTAGTCGTTAAATTAGATTAAATCAACCAATCACTCCATATTTTAGGTTAAATAATAAAAAGAAAGTGAGTATTAGTACTTTTAGTTCCTTTGGGTTCGAGAATCCGGTCTTGCCTAAGCTATACTACTGTTCGATAGGTACACTTTCCTATAATCGTTGTCAGAGTTAGTTTCCAGGTTTGATCATATTCTTTATAAATTTTAAAACTCAACAAAACAACGATTAGCTGTCAAGCAAATAAACTCCAAAATAGTTTTGGAGATTTCTTCCGTTCATAGTCAAACCGGGTGGATTACGTAGAAGCCGACATCGAATAAGGTTGCGGCTTGGTTCGACAGTAGATCAAAACTCTTGTTGTCGAGGCATCGCTGTCTACTCAGATTGAAGTTTTGGTAATTTTGAAACCTTTATTTCACCCAATTCATTCCTCACACATGGATTCATGGTTTGGATTGTCGAAATTAATTTTATTTTGTGGTGCCATGGGGGTGCCGGTGTTCCAACAGTGGTATCAGAGCCACTTGTGTGATACAAACTCAGGTTTAAATACTTGGGTGATGCAATTGTATGAGATGCATGCTTTAATTTTATTGCATTTTTTATTGTTTAAATCGTTTAAGCATAACCTGATAACTGTTCCTTTCAATAATTGATTAAATGTTAATCATGGTGTTGTGGCCTATTCGATTTTATGTTATTACTGTTAACTATTAACAAATCTGTAATAATGCGACGGTGGTATTTATAGTTTTCAGTAAGAGTTAACTGGCTAGTGGAACAAGGGTTGTTCCGATATGAAACCTCAAGGATTAAAATCTTAAAAACATGATTCTATTGATAAAAGTTATCAAATCGTGGGGTTTCATTTGACTAGGGTATGCAGTTCGTACCGCGGGGGCTTCGCCCAGCACCTCCAACTTCTACCATGACATTCTCTCTCATATTTTAGGAATGGAGATCTGAGGACAACTCTAGCCGCCTCAGACCCTATCTTCTTATTACAGTATGTTTTGTTAATAAAAGAAATTTATAAACTTGATGGGCCACAAAAGGTTGAAAGGACATTTTATAATTCACCTTAGTAATAAGCGTTGAATTATGTATGCTATTTTTGACATGCGCGGTGTTGAAATGCATAGTTATAGCCCGATGACCCATTTGATAAAAGGTTTTAATTATATATATATAAATATGGTTTGCGTGTCGTGTCTTACTACTATTCTCTTGTATTTCTCTTCTCATCTTACTCCTTCATATGTAAAACAAGTTTCTGCATATTGTAATTTGCAAGAGTTACTGTGGGCTAGATGAGAAGGAAGTTGGGACAACTATTGTGGATTGATAGCTTGTGAAACAGCTTACACCTTTAGGTTTTCTTTTAGGTCTCCCATTGGCTTGGGTTGAATCACCTTAGTTTATGGGCTATAACTATTGCATTTATTTATTGCTTTATTTATTCATGTTTGAGGTGCTATGGATGTCTAAAGCATGCCAATTTATATATATTTAAATTTGATAATAATAAACCCCACTAATTGATGAGATCAATTAAAAGACTAAATGGACTAAAGTAGACCATAATTGGTGAGATGGAACAACCTTAATAAAATCCCTCTATTAAAATATTAAGTCAACATAGCCTTCCAATTTTGCCCTCGTTAAGGCCTCGATCAATACTATGTGGGCTCTACCAAAGCGAAGTACTCGTATTTATCTTGGTTAAACGCGAAGAATAAACAAGTGATATTTGCTGGTTAAAAATTGGTTAATGACTTAACTAGGTTACTCTAATAGGATTAGAAAACTAGAGGCAAGTAAATTGGATAAATCATAAGATTATTGGAACAAGAGTTGTTCACCAAATATTAGGAGTTACATATGATGTAATTAGCAAATGTTGCTTACCTAAATAACCATATTCTTAAGAGTAAAGCCAAATGACTTAAGAGGAGGTGAAATATGGATCCTTAACCCACTAGAAATACTTTTGAGAAAGTTTTTTCGAAATTAATATATGAGGGTTATTAATTTTGAAATAAAATAATGGGAACATCATTTAATAAAGTCTTTTTAATGATTGATATAAAATTGGTAAATTTACTCACACGCATATTTAATTGTTGTAGATATATTATGGCTGCAAACACTAGCACACTCTCATTGCGATTGGTCCTTAAGAAGGACAAATTGAATGGTTTGAATTTTCTTGACTGGTTCCGTAACTTAAGGATTGTTCTCAAACAAGAATGGAAATTATATGTCATTGAACAACTATTTCTTAATGAACCACCCGCTAATGCCTCGAGGACTGATAAAGATGCTTACAAGAAGTATCTCGATGACATGGTAGATGTTGGATGTCTTATGCTTGCCACTATGGATCCTGAGATTCAGAAGCAAAATGAGGACATGGTTGCCACAGTTGCTCATTATGTTACGAACTGCTAAAGGAAACATGAAAAAGGTTGGACCCAAGCCCATACTGATGGTCCGTAATAACAAGGGCAAGGTAAAGGCCAAAGTTCAAACAAAGCCCAAGGGAAAATGTAAGCCCAAGCTTGGAAAAGGAAATGCTGCACTGAAACCTAAAGGTGGGGTGTCTAAGGAAGGAAACTGCTTTCATTGTGGTGTGACTGGACATTGGAAACGGAACTACCCTACCTATTTTGAGGAAGTCAAGAAGGCTAAAGCAAGCGGAATGTCTGCTTCAGGTATTTATGTTATTGATATTAATTTATCAACTACTACTTCTTGGGTATTAGACACTGGTTGTGGTTCTCATATTTGTACTTCTGTACAGGGACTACAAAGGAGTAGGACTTTGGGTAGAGGAGATATGGACCTGCGAGTTGGAAATGGAGCAAAAGTTGTTGCATTAGCTGTGGGAACATATACTTTATCTTTTCCTAGTGGACTTGATTTATGTTTAGAGGATTGTTATTTTGTGCCTAGTTTGACTAAAAACATTATTTCAATTTCTTGTTTAGATAAAATTGGTTTTGAGATAATTATTAAGAATAATTGTTGTTCCTTCTATCTCAATAATGTTTTCTATGGTTCGGCACTGATAAACCGTAACATATTTTAATCCCACATTTAGTATGCTTTTGGATGAATTTATCCTCAATTTATGTAAAAAAGGTGCTTTTAATCCTTTCTTTTCGTGTCTTATACTCAGGAGAACACCTAAGGATAAAAAGAACGTAAAATGAGCTTAATACAGGCCAAATTGGGCCAACCCAAGAAGTCGACATGGCCTGGGCTTTATTCCACACGGCCGTGCCTTGCTATCCACCTAGAACATAGGCCTGTCACCAATTTACACGGTCGTGTCTTGTCGACAAAAAGCCCAACATAGCCTATCCTCGATTTGCATGGCTGCGCCCCAATTGACAGACCCGAAGCACAACCTGACCCTCGACTTGGACGGACGTGCCTAAATCAATAGAATAGAGACATGGGCTGAGCCTCAATTTACACGGGCATGCCTTAGCCGTGCCCCTACCGCGGGAAAGAGCAATTTCACTCAGAATAGGACACTTGGAGCCCAAGAAACACAATCCTAAGTCTACTCAAACACATAGGATGAATTATACCTGAATTATGAGTACTTAGGAGACAAGTAAAGCATCCCAAAGTCTATAAAAACACCCCAAGGTGGCTATTCAAGGGGGTCGATCATTGAGCAGAGTTTTCTGCCAAGCCTTCCTCGTTTAGGGATTGTCTCAAACATAGCCAATTGATCCATCTCGAAGAGTCGAGTTCTACTCAAGACGGAGGATCTCCTATTCAATTCCTTCAGGGGTTTTAGGGATTTCTTATGTTTTTTTTATCTTTTCTCTTGAGATGTTTTCTTATTTAGTTATGAACTAAACCCCTCAGATACCTGAATGGGATGAAACCTATGATGGATTTTGTTATTTAATTCTTTCGGTTTATATGATAAATACTTAGTTTGTTCTTAATTATGTTGCTTATATTTATCTGATGTGCTTAGGTGGAGGAGGAATAAACCCTGCCTAAGAGTTGATCTAGCATAATTAATCGGAGTTGATCGGGTGCCTAGAGATAAGGTTACGAGATTTTGTCGGATTAAGGTGAAACCTAATATGGGAGTCCATTGATTGATTTACTGCTTCCTTAGGGGGTATTATAAGAGAACGAGAGTTCCACTAATTAACCTAAGGTTAGACGTTATTCACTTCGAGTGAAGGTTTAATATAGGTTAGGGAGTCTCACGGATCAAACTAAGTAAAAAAATCATATGAATTGAAAAGGTAGATAATAAGTGAAGTCATAGGTGGATTCTTCCCGAAGGTATCGTCTTTATCAATTGAGTTTCTTCAAAGTCTTTTCCCAAAGTTTCGTTTCTTTTGTCTTTGCATTTAAGTTTAATGTATTTCATTTTTTTTAGATTAATAAACCAATCACTCCATATTTTAGGCTAAATAATAGAAAGGAAGTGAGTAGTGGTACTTTTAGGTTCCTTGGGTTCGATAAGATATTCTTGCTAGAGTTATACTACTGTTTGATAGGTACGCTTGCCTCTATCATTGTCGCAGTCAATCTACAGTTTCGATCACTCTTTTATAAATATTAAAACTAGATTGTTTTGCAGCGATCAAGTTTTTGGCGCCGTTGCCGGGGACTTCTTAAAATATTGAGAAAACTCTATTTCTATTACTTTAGCCATTATTTTTATTTTATTTTATTTATTATTTCTCTTATTTTTATACATATATTTTTGTTTTTCTAAATTTCTTCCTTTCTTTTTATAGCAGGTACATCTAGTTTATGACTAGAAGAAATTCGAGAGGCCCATTAGAATACGGAAGTGACATTGAAGCTACCGCTCGTAGAAATCATAGAGAAATTAGATGAGCCCTAGACTATCACAGAGGAGAATAGCAAGGATCCAATCCTACTGAAGGGATGGATGAAAACAATCCACTGCCAAATGTGCAAGAACAGAATGCTCCGCGTACTATGTACGATTATTCTAAACCTAATTTAACAGGAGCGGAATCTAGTATTGTTAGGCCCGCTATAACTGCTAATAATTTTGAATTAAAGCCTAACACAATCCAAATGATTCAACAATTTGTTCAATTTGATGGTTTGCAGGATGAAGATCCAAACACTCATATATCTAATTTTTTTAGAATTTTGTGATACCTTTAAAATAAATGGTGTTTCTAACGATGCCATACATTTTCGGTTATTTCCTTTTTCCTTAAGGAATAAAGCAAAGCAGTGGTTGAACTCATTACCACGAGGGTCAATCACCACATGGGATCAAATGACCAAAAAATTTCTTTTAAAGTATTTTCCACTTGCCAAAATGGCCAAATTTAGGAATGATATATCTTCTTTTGTGCAGAATGAAGCAGAAACATTATATGATGATGGGAAAGATATAAGGATCTCCCAAGGAGATGCCCACACCATGGATTACCTATGTGCCTTCAAGTCCAAACTTTTTATAATGGTGTGAATTCTCCAAAAAGGCAAATGATTGATTCATCAGCCAGTGGAACTCTGAATAATAAAACTCCTGAAGCGGCTTACAATTTTATTGAGGAGATGTCTTTGAACACCTATCAATGGCAAATTATAAGGGCTAAACTGACAAAATCAGCCGGAGTTTTTAACATAGACGCAATGACAATGTTGTCAACACAAATGGAGTTAATGAATAAAAAGCTTGATAATTTATGTTTTTCACAGGTACATCCAGTCATGCAATGCGAAGCAAGCGAGAATGTGGCAAATTTTGAGTACCCACCTTACCAACCAAGAGCAGAAAATGAGCAGACAAACTATATAGGTAACAATTTCAGATCTAATAATAATCCTTATAGTAACACTTACAATCCAAGTTGGAAAAACCACCCAAATTTTTCATGGGAAGGACAAGGAAATCAAAGGCAGCAACCTCTTCCAAATTACCAAAATCAACCTTATCCACAGAAAAAGAAGCCGAGTCTTGAAGAGATGTTGAAAAAAGTTCATGGCAGACACAGATGCCCATCTCCAAAGAACTGATACAACGCTTGATAACCAAGGAATATTGATCAAAAAAATCAAGGAACAAGTTGCGGAAATCACTAGGTCAGTGGGACAACTTACAAAGCTTGTTTCAGAATGACAACAAGGATGTCTACCAAGCAACACAGAAATAAACCCAAAAGAACATATACAAGCCATCACATCTCAAGAGGATACAATGGTAGTCAAGCCCACCCCAGTACAAGAAACCAAGGAAGAAACAGGTGAAATAGAGGTAGCACAAGAAAAACCAGTAATTAAAGAGTACCACCCTCGAATACCTTATCCCAAAGCATTGAAAGGAGATGATTCAGTGGAACAATTTGGTAAGTTTCTAAAACTTCTAAAGAAATTACACATTAACTTACCTCTTCTTGAAGCTCTTTTTTAGATGCCCGATGCAAGGAGATTTTTAAGACAGCTCTTAACAAACAAACGCAAAATAGATGAATAGCACCATGTGGAACTTAACGCAACATGCTCAGCAATGCTACAAAACTGACTACCGTAAAAATTAAAAGATCCAGGGAGTTTTACAATTCCATGTTTAATTGGTAGTTTAACTATTGATAATGCGTTAGCTGATTTAGGGGCAAGTATAAATATCATGCCTTATACACTGTTTAAACGACTAGGTCTAGGGAAGCCCAAACAAACTAGGATGAGTATCCAACTAGCTGATAAAATTGTTAGAATTCCTAGGGGCATTATTGAAGACGTTCTAGTAAAAATTGATAAATTTGTTTTCCCAGTAGATTTTGTTGTTTTAGACATGGATGAGGAAAATTCAATCCTTTTAATTTTAGGAAGACCTTTTCTTGCAACGCCAAGAATAAAATTGATGTTGCCACAGAGAACTCATACTTTGTGTAGGAGATGAATCACCAATCTTCAAGCTCTCGACTCAGCCAGAACCACAGAAGATGAAGGTAAGAAAGTCGTTTCAATAGATAATCAAATTATTCAACCTCCATCATAGGAAACATCACGAAGCATCAAAACTAAGCCAACACAAAAGCATAGGATCAACAATTTAGAAGAGCAGAAGATATACACCAAAGAAAAGTCGGATCCATATAAAGTAAAACCTAAGGAACCACCAAAAGAGCTCATAGGAACATCAAAACACTTTAAAATAGGAGACCAGGTGCTGTTAGACAAAGCAAATCTTCACATCACTTCAACAGACTTGAGGATAAAGGGAGAAATTCTTCCCAAGGTACACGAAATCTTCCCTCACAACACAGTCGAGGTAAGTAACCCAAAATTCGATAAATTCAAGGTAAATGCTTCTCGAATCCAACTTGGTAATGAAAATAAAATCGCAAGAATGAGGGAAGATATTCAAACCTTTAAACCTCCCTGAAATTTTCAAACATGAGGACAGTCTAGCTTAAGACTATAAACGAGCGCTTATCGAGGCAACCCGAACATTAACACTATTTATTTTCAAATTTGTTTTCAATTTCTTTTCTTTCCATCTTTCTTTCCAAAGTATTTAGTTGGAAACTAACACAAAAGTGCTGATTTCCAGACCACACGACCTTACACACGGCCGTGTCCGTGGCCGTGTGGACCACCTAAAATCGCCACACTAACAAGAGCAGGGCCATGCAAGTCAGTCCAACCACTCCCTGACGTCACAAGTCCAACAACCTTGAAGCACGGGCACCAAAAAAAATAGCACAGTCGTGCCTCACAACTGTGCTAAGATACTAACTTATTTAGCACGGGAAGGCCACGCCTGTGCAGTCCAACCGTGCTCCTATACTAATTTTTTAGGAATGGGCGTGCAAACCAACAAAATGAGCGTGGAAGGACAACACACCCCACAACACGGTCGTGCGATACGGCCGTGTGAATCGACACACCCTCGGTACACGGGCGTGGGAACGTGCCATATTTGAAATCCTATTTAAATCCCCACAGCCCGTCCTCTTTGTCCCATCTTTTTTCTTATTCATTCTCTCTCTTTTCTTTCAAATTTTTCTTCCTATTCATAGAAAAGATCCAAGACACTTGAGCAACACAAAGATCATACAAAAGAAACGTAAGCATCATCTCCTCAGAGGAGACCTCAACATGAGTTCATGCCTGCAGCTTCACTTAATTGACATGCCAAGGGTCTTGGAAACCTTTTCGTTCTATTTTTCTTTTCTCGTCTCCTTTATTTTCATTATCTTTACTTATTTCCTACTTAAATTAATTTATTTCATATAAATTTCTTGGTTTTAGTTTCTAAAGGCTGCTTGGGAATCACGCACCACAGCCTTTGAGGTCACACCCACTTTGCAAACCATCCAACAATAAGGACTCCTTAGTCCATTAGTCTTTTCTTTCAATTTCAATTTTCTTCTTAGTTTCCTTCTTTTTATTTCCTTAATCTTTAAATATATTATTAGTATATTATTATTATTTCTTTAGATCTCTTGACTATATCTTCACAGGCTACCCAATTTTTTCATCTAGCAAATTGCTTTTCGGTAGCCACTCCACCAAGCCCATAGAAAACACCACCACCGCCACTAAAGATGCAGGGGATCATCCAGATTTCAGGGAGTATTACTTTCCCCACTTATCTTTTTGATTTGGCACATAAATTTCATTATCTATCTTTGTACATTGAGGACAATATACATCTTAAGTGTGGGGGTAATAGTGCCTAACTTTTTGCATAATTTTTAAATCCTAAAATTAGTCTTGATCTTAAGTATATTTCTCATATTACTAATTAGGATGAAATTTCTAATGATTTATGATTTTTATTGATATGTTTTAGAGTAACTCATAGTTAATTGTGCATTGAGAATTAAATTTGAAGAATACTAGAGAATCGAGCATGATAAGTCTACTTTCTAAAATTAAAATTGATAGGTTGTTGAACCTAATTTGAGTATCACCTTGAAGTTCAAAATTTATAAGGATTGATGTCAAAACACCCATAATTTTTGTGAGATATTGAGCTTTATAGAGCATATGCCCTTTTTCATGCACACTTTAATTGATTATGAGTGTGTCAACTTTGAACTGTTATTCTAGAACTTGCCTCGTTTATACATGTCGAGACCACATTAATGATTTAATACACTGAGATGATAAAGGCACCTAAGTTTTAACCCGTTCACTACACTAAAAAGCCTACCCATACAAATTAACCCCTAGTGAACCCTATTGAATCCTAACAACCTTTCTATTGACTCACCCACTAATATTAACCCAAAATCTCTTTGTATTTGTTATCAACATTCCTTTGACTACCCCTTTATCGAGAATTGATTTGATCAATTGCCGAATTAGGCTATTTCAAAGTTCCTTCTATTATGTTTATTTTAGTTTGTTCTTAAAAAAAATCCAAGTATATTCAATATTAGTAGTAAATAAAAGAGCTTAGAGCATTTAAAACTCCAATTGTTGAAGAAAAGCTCAGATTAAAGTATTATAAAAAACTCCTTATTATAGAGTAATTATCAATATTAATATTAGTAATTTTCATTCGAAGTCAATATTCATATTTAAGTTTAGTTTCTAGTTAAGCAATTTGTCAAGACAGTCTCGATTATAACCTCTAATTTAGCCTTTATCCACACCTTTTAACCCTATCCCTGTTACAACCCTGATTAAAGACCTTTTGATCTGTGTATCATCTCATATACAGTGGTGGAGATTTGATTTTCAAGCAAGCTTACGGGATTAACTTTTCAGGTTTGACTTAGAGTGCTTATTCTTGAACCTTAAACACTTTTCAGTGATTTGAGTGAATCTTTAGTGAGGATGTCGGTCATTGTCGGTTTTGAATCAAAGCTAATTATTTAGATAAGGGGAGACACCTATGTTTTCATGCCACAAAATCATGACTTATCTCGTTTGAATCTTTAGGGCTCTTTGAATTAAATTGTCCATGTATAAATTATCTATGAATTATGATGAGGCATTATTAATATGAATTATGAATTGTGGGAAGTTAGTTTTAATTGGAAGTTGAGAATTTTGCTTGAGGACAAGCAAAAGCTTAAGTGTGGGGGTATTTGATAAACCGTAAAAGTAACATATTTTAATCCCACATTTAGTATGCTTTTGGATGAATTTATCCTCGATTTATGTAAAAAGGTGCTCTTAATCATTTCTTTTCATGTCTTATACTCAAGAGAACACCTAAGGATAAAAAGAATGTAAAATAGGCTTAATACGGACCAAATTGGGCCAACCCAAGAAGTCGACACGGCCTGGGCTTTATTCCACATGGCCGTGCCTTGCTATCCACCTAGAACAGGGCCTGTCACCAATTTACACGATCGTGTCTCATCGAAAAAAGCCCAACATGGCCTATCCTCGATCTACATGGCTGTGCCCCAATTAATAGACGCGAAGCACGGCCTGACCTTTGACTTGCACGGGCGTGCCACGGCCGTGCCTAAATCAACAAAATGGAGACACGGGCTGAGCCTCAATTTACACGGGCGTGCCTTAGCCATGCCCCTGCCACGGAAAGAGCAATTTCACTTGGAATAGGATGCTTGGAGCCAAGAAACGCAATCCTAAGTCTACTCAAACACCTAGGACGAATTATACTTGAATTATGAGTACTTAGGAGACAAGTAAAGCATCTCAAAGTCTATAAAAACACCCCAAGGCGGCTATTCAAGGGGGGTCGATCATTGAACAGAGTTTTCTGCCAAGCCTTCCTCATTTAAGGATTGTCTCAAAGATAGCCAATTGATCCATCTCGAAGAGTCAGAGTTCTACTCAAGACGGAGGATCTCCTCTTCAATTCCTTTAGGGGGTTTTAGGGATTTCTTATGTTTTGTTTTATCTTTTCTCTTGAGATGTTTTCTTATTTAGTTATGAACTAAACCCCTCAGATACCTGAATGGGATGAAACCTATGATGGATTTTGTTATTTAATTCTTTCAATTTATATGATAAATACTTAGTTTGTTCTTAACTATGTTGCTTAAATTTATCTAATGTGCTTAGGTGGAGGAGGAATAGACCCTGTCTAAGAGTAGATCTAGCATAATTAAGCAGAGTTGATCGGGCGCCTAGAGATAGGGTTACTTAGATTTTGCCAAAGTTAGGTGAAACCTAATATGGGAGTCCATTGATCAATTTACTGCTTCCTTAGGGAGTTATTATAAGAGAACAAGAGTTCCACTAATTAACCTAAGGTTACACGTTATTCGCTTCGAGAGAAGGTTTAATATAGGTTAGGGAGTCTCACGGATCAAGCTAAGTAAAGAAATCATATGAATTGAAAAGGTAGATAATAAGTGAAGTCATAGGTGGATTCTTCCCAAAGGTATCATCTTTATCAATTGAGTTTTCTTCAAAGTCTTTTCCCAAAGTTTTGTTTCTTTTATCTTTGCATTTAAGTTTAAAGCATTTCATTTGTTTTAGATTAATAGACCAATCACTCCATATTTTAGGCTAAATAATAGAAAGAAAGTGAGTAGTAGTACTTTTAGGTTCCTTGGGTTCGATAAGATATTCTTGCCTGAGCTATACTACTGTTCGATAGGTGCGCTTGCCTTTATCGTTGTCCCAGTCAGTCTACAGGTTTGATCACTCTTTTATAAATATTAAAACTAGACTATTTTGCAGCGATCAGGCACAATTGATTAATGGCCTCTATATTTTAGATCAAACGAATCCTATTTACAACATAAATACTAAAAGATCTAAAATAAATGACTCAAATCAAACTTATCTTTGACATTGTCATTTGGGCCACATAAGTGAGAAACGCATATCCAAACTCCATAAAGATGGTCTCTTGAACTCATTTGTTTTTGAACAATTTGAAGTATGTGAATCTTGCTTATTGGGAAAAATGGCTAAATCTCCTTTTACTAGTAAAAGTGAATGAGCTAGTGATTTATTGGGCCTAATACATTCTGATGTATGTGGACTAATAAATATACAGGCCAGAGGTGGATTTCACTACTTTATTACTTTCACTGATGATTTCAGTAGATATGGTATGTTTGTCTCATGCGCTATAAGTCTTAGTCCCTTGAAAAGTTCAAGGAATTCAAAAATAAAGTACAAAATCAACTAGGAAAAACTATCAAGTCACTTCGATCTGATCGAGGTGGAGAGTATTTGAGCCTAACGTTTGATGATCTTTTGAAGGAATGTGGGATTGTCTCACAACTTACTCCTCCTGGTACTCCTCAATGGAATGGAGTATCTAAGAGAAGAAATCAAACTTTGTTAGACATGGTTCGATCCATGATGAGTCATGCTGATCTACCGACTTCCTTTTAGGGACATGCACTTGAGACAGCTGCTTTCACACTAAATCATGTTCCATCTAAATCGGTTCAAAAGACGCCATATGAGATGTGGATTGGGAAACATCCCAGTATATCTTTTATGAAAATTTGGGGTTGTGAAGCTTATGTTAAACATTAGACGTCTTATAAGCTTGAACCCAAATCTAACAGGTGTATTTTTGTGGGGTATCCAAAAGAAACCAAAGGTTATTATTTCTTTAATCCCACTAAGAACAAAACGTTTGTTGCTTGGACTGGTGTCTTCCTATAGAGAGAATTTACTTCTAGAAAAAAAGTGGGAGAAAGATTAAACTTGAAGAAATTTGAGAATCACAAGATACCACTGAACCAGAGATTGAACAACAACAAATTCCACAAGAAATTGAAGAACAAACAACTACTGTATAAACACAACCACCACGCAGATCTTTAAGAGAACGCCATACACCTGAGAGATATGGATTTCTCATTACAACGCATGGTGACGTTCTTCTTATAGATCAAGATGAGCCTAGGACTTATCAAGAAGCGGTGATGAGCCCAAACTCTGAGAAATGGCTTGAGGCCATGAGATCTGAGATGGATTCCATGTATGAAAATCAAGTATGGACTTTGATTGACCCACCCAAAGGGGTTAAACCTATAGGGTGCAAATAGGTTTTCAAAAAAAAAAAAACTGACATGGATGGTAATGTACAAATATACAAAGGGCGATTAATCGCTAAAGGTTTTCGCTAAATTCATGGTGATGACTATGATGAAACCTTTTCTCCTGTAGCTATGTTTAAATCCATCAGGATCTTGCTCGCCATAGCTGTATTTCATGATTATGAAATCAGGCAGATGGATGTCAAAATAGCTTTCCTTAACGGGAAACTTGAAGAGGATGTGTACATGACACAACCTGAAGGTTTTGTCAATCCAAAGGATGCTAGAAAGATATGTAAGCTACAAAGATCCATTTATGGATTAAAGCAAGCTTCTCAAAGTTGGAATCTTCGTTTTAACGATGCAATCAAAGAGTTTGGTTTTATCAAAAATGAAGATGTACCATGTGTTTACAAGAAAGTTAGTAGGGAGCACTATCATATTCTTGGTACTGTATGTGGATGACATACTTATCATGGGAAATGACATACCTACCTTGCAGTCTATTAAGACTTGGTTAGGAAGTTTTTTTTTCTATGAAGGACTTGGGTGAAGCCACTTACATCTTAGGAGTCAAGATCTATAGAGATAGATCAAGATGACTACTAGGTCTAAGCCAAAGTACATACATAGATAAAGTACTGAAAAGGTTCAGTATGGAAGAATCTAAAAGAGGATTCCTAACTATGAGACATGGTATTTCACTCTCGAAGGATATGTGTCCTTCAACTCCACAAGAGAGAGAATGCATGAGTAAAATTTCATATACTTCCGCTATTATATCTATCATGTATGCCATGTTATGTACTCGTCTAGATGTCTCATATGCCTAAAGTATGACGAGCAGGTACCAAGTAGATCCCGTGAAGGTCACTGGACCATAGTCAAAAATATCCTTAAGTACTTAAGAAGAACTAAGGATACGTTCCTAACTCGTCTAGATGTCTCATATGCCTAAAGTATGACGAGCAGGTACCAAGTAGATCCCAGTGAAGGTCACTGGACCATAGTCAAGAATATCCTTAAGTACTTAAGAAGAACTAAGGATACGTTCCTAATATATAGAGGTGAGGAAGAGTTAAGTGTAAAAGGTTACATTGATGCCAGCTTCCAAACCGAAAAAGGATGATTCTCGATCACAATCAGGTTTTGTGTTTTGACTTAATGGTGGTGCTGTGAGCTGGAAGAGTTCAAAGCAAAGTATAGTAGCAGATTCTACAATAGAGGCCAAGTATATTGTAGCCAGTGAGGAAGCAAAAGAAGCGGTTTGGATCAAGAAGTTTATTACTAGACTAGGGGTTGTGCCTAGCATATCAGATGCTATATAACTCTGATGTGGTAATAATGGAGCTATTGCACAAGCTAAAGAACCCAGAGATCACCAGCAATCCAAACATATTGTAACACCCCAAACCCGGACAAGACACCACGTCCGAATCTGGTATGTTACGGGAAAACATGTTTGTGAGAGGTTAAATTTTTCGCTAAAAGCCGAGTGGAAACACAGTGTATTTTGGGAGACAATTTGAGTAGACTTGTTTGAAATCAGATGAAGTATTTGAAACCCGGAGATTTTGAAATCCTAACTAGAATGTGTGGTTAAACGAGTTTAAACCATTTAGACCTTAGTAGTTTCTTAGTGTTACTTAAAACCCTTTTAGACTTAGGAGTAATACAAGTTTGATTTGAAAATCATTTGAATTTGCTTACTATAAAGACATAGTGTGATACCCGATGGTATGGTTTAAAATCACATTATGCTATAATTTTGAAATCATTATCTTTCCAAGTTTTAGTAAAATTCATACCAACTTGTTTTGTTAAGGCATATTAAAAATCTAATTAAAACATAAACATCACCAAAACATAAATTAAAGGCCTTTTACAAATCCAATATAAAACCCAAATAAAGTAAATAAGCTAAAGTACCCAAATTCAATAGTCCATTATTAAAGCATGGCATGTGCATCCCGAGTCCATCCGGCCCATGTCCGCTCTACGAGTCACCGAAATGTCAAAGGAGAGGGTGAGTCGAGTGACTCAAAGTGTAAATCCCGCCCCAAGAACAACATGCTAACACACATCATACAAAGCAACATAATTAATGCAACCCGATCCTAACCATCCATATCGCCTTTTCTACCCCGTGTGGTACCAAACCACCGGTGGTGCTAAACCACCGTGACATATAGTCACAATGTGTTACTAAAACACCGGTGTCCCAAGGACACATTATCTCACAATGTGGTACCAAACCACCGGTGTCCCAAAGACACAATTGTGCTACTAAAGCACCGGTGACCAAGTCACAAATCCGATGATGGGGCCAACCCATCGCGTGATACCAAATCACTAGCGACAATCCCATATCTCATGTGGGGCCAACCCACGGTGGTTAAACCACGTGGACAAGTCGCAATGAGGTGCCAAACCTCCGTGACCCAAAGTCACAAAGTGTGCTACCAAAGCACCGGTGCTCGTCGGCACAAAGTATCACCGCTCCTCCACTCAGATCACCCATCAACATACCACACTCATGTAATCATGCATATCATGCTATTATGTCTAACCTCATATCCTATGTCACATATAGCCATAGCCATGGTATCACATAGATCATCAGTAAACTCATAATAATAATACTGACTTACCCGAGTCCAGAATCATACCCATTAGGGTACCATATCAATCATCACTGTTTCATTAATCATCACACAGGTTATTAATCATATTACTAAACAGAAGTGTGTTGGTTTACACACCTGAATTAACGGAGGTTTTAATACTAAGAACCGGTCTAAGACCCTCGACCACCTTGACAACTTTGATCCTAAGATAAACCAACCAAAGGGTTAGCACACATATCATTCGGCCATAACCAAAGAAATCAAAGGGTATACCGGCTTACCCTTACCTTATCCTGGATTTGGTTTCCTACCAAATCCGAACCCAACAGTGGTTCTTTCAGAAACTGCCTTCAACAATGGTGTCTCCTCACACAATCGGCACACCCTGATAAACGAGCAGTTAATCCCTTAACAACTGGTCTTAAAGAAAACTAAATGAAATCGAATATAGCACTCGTTCTACCATCGCTCCTCGCCGCTACTGAGAAAGAAAACTCCTTTAGAACGCTCCTTAGATCCGAATGTCCTATAATAAGAATTGGTTTATAAAAGATTAGCACCTTCCAACAATCACAATCGGCCATCAACATAATAAGAATCGGCAAGGTGTGAGAAAGAAGAGAAATGGCCATTCGGCCTAGTACTTACCCACTACCAAACGATTGGAACCAAGCTCCCAACACCACCAAATATTCGGCCAACACAAGGAGGATTCGGCTAACTGGTTTTGGAAAAAGAGATGAAACGAAGAGAGATGAGTGGAGGGGGTCACTTTCGGTTTTGAAAGGGAAAGAAATGAATACGGTGTGTTTGGAAGAAGGACTAGTTTCGGCTACTATCCTTTAAGAAAAGAGAAGGAACATGCTAGGTTCGGCTCAAAATGATGAAGAACAAAGGCTGGTTTTTGTTTAAAAGAGATGGTATGGAACAAAGGGAAATCGGCACAAGGTTATGAAAGCAAAAAGAAAGAAAATGAGAAGGAATGATCACTAGTTTCAGCTTAACTAAATTGAGAAAAGAAAAGGAGGTAGGAAGGCCTTGACTAACAATCAAAAGGAGAAAAGGATAATGGAGTGCTTGGTTGGCCAAAACAAAGAGAAGAAGCAAAACAAAACAAAGAAGCAATTTCGCAACACCCGGGCTTTTGTTTCAAGAATGAATGGAAAAAGAAGATGTGGTTTTGGCTTAGGCTAATTTGCAAGTGAAGAGAATTTTCTTTGCAAGCTTTTGACTTGTAGACACAAAGAAAAGAAGAAAAGAAACTTAATTGACCCTCCCTAAACCGAAAATACACCCAAAAGGCCAAGGAGTTTCGGCACTTCCCAAGCTCCCCAAACGCTCCTCCAAACCGCCAAATCCCCAATTACTCACACACCACTAATTCAAATGGCAAAGACCAAGTCTCCCTCCTACAATTGCTCTCCATCCACCGTTTGAATAGGTTGACCAAGTCCATGGTAGAGTTCAAGTTGCCCACAACCTCTTCCTCCATGCCGTCCAAAATGGGAGCCAAAAGGGGTGGGATTCTCACGACTTGAACCCAAGACCTCCCCCTTGCATTTGACGCCACACACATGCTCCAAGTGGCGCATGCTTGCCACTTTGCTAGCTCCTTATTTGTGCTTTAAATTCACTTAATTTATTTATAAGCCCCATCTCCTTCAGCTCCTATCCCCTAAAGCCCAAAAATAAAACTTATCCACCTACTCGGCACACCCTAGTCTACAATTAAGCCCCTAAAACACCGAAATAGCAACACAAAGACACTAAACACATGCAATAACATGCAACAATAAAATAGCCCCTAACCCGGATACTACGCTTCTACCCCTTAAAAATAATTTCGACCTCGAAATTACCCGATCGAAGAGTTATGGTATTGCTTTGTCTCATCATATCCTCGGGTTCCCACGTCGCTTCTTCCACGCCATGATTCCGCCAAAGGACCTTAACCAGAGGCACAGACTTCCTGCGCAGAACCTTCACATCCCGATCTAAAATCTGTATCGGCTCTTCCTCCATAGACATATCTGGATTTACCTCGATCTCTTCTACTGTTACCACATGTGATGGATCGGAACGATATCGACGAAGCATCGAAACGTGGAACACGTCGTGAATCTGACTTAGCTCAGCTGGCAACTCGAGCTGATATGCAACTGGTCCCACTCGTCTTAATACCTTATACGGCCCAATAAACCTCGGACTCAGCTTGCCTTTCTTCCCGAACCTTAATACCTTCTTCCACGGTGAGACCTTCAGGAAAACCCGATCTCCCACAGCAAACTCAATGTCTCTCCGTTTCAGATCAGCATAGGACTTCGCGGCCGAAGCTTCCTTCAATCGAGCTGAATCAACTTAACCTTGTCTTCGGTCTCAAAGAACCAACTCTGGTCCCAATAATCGACGCTCACTTAACTCTCGTCCAACAAGTCGGTGAACGACACTTCCTACCGTATAACGCCTCATAAGGTGCCATCTTGATACTTGCTTGGTAGTCATTGTTGTAAGCGAATTCAACTAACGGTAGATACTCCTCCCAGCCTACCCTCAAGTTCAAAACACACCTCAAGCATGTCCTCCAATATTCAGATAACTCTTTCCGATCGCCGTCGATCATGGATGAAATACCGTCTTTGAAATCTAACTGTACCCAGAGCTCGATGCAAAGCCTTCCGTAACCTAGACGTGAATCGGGATCCCTATCCGAGATGATCGACACGGCACACCGTGCAGCCTCACAATCTCGACACATACCGCCAACCTCAAAGTGAGTAATCCACCCTCACCGGAATAAAGTGAGCGGATTTAGTCAGCCGATCCACAACTACCCAAACTGAATCCTTCTTACTCGGTGTAAGCGGTAATCCACTGACGAAATCCATAGTTATTCTTTCCCACTTCCACTGTGGAATCTTCACTGGCTGAAGCAACCCAGACGACAAATCGATGCTCGGCCTTGACTCACCGACAAGTCGACACTTACCCACAAACTTCGGTCACCTCCTTTTTCGCACCCGACCACCGTAATCGCTTCTCCGAGATCCCTATACATTTTGCTACCTCCGGATGCATAGCGTAGGGTCTATGAGCATCTCAAGAATCTTTTGCCTCAATTCAAATCTCTCGGATACAAGCCTTCCCTAGAAACACGTAACCCCATCATCGGACAAGTCAGAACCCTTCAAACCATTATTCGCACTTGTGTCCTCTCAAGCACTCAAAACTTCATCCAACAACCGCTTTTCTTTGATCTCGCTCAACCCAAGTAGGCTTAACTCGCAGCTTCGCTGAGAATACTCCCGTCATCGTACAAACTCAAGTGGGCAAACAATGCTCTTAGATCCGAAACAACCTTACGGCTCAACGCGTCTGCCACGACGTTAGCCTTGCCCGGATGATACTCAATTGAGCAATCGTAGTCTTTCAAAGACTCAATCCATCTGCTACATCTCGATTCAAGTCTTTCCGAGTCAAGGTACTTCGACTATTATGGTCCGTGTAGACTATCGATCTTTCTCCATACAAGTAATGCCTCCATATCTTTAAGGCAAATACCACAACCGCTAACTCCAGATCGTATGTGGGATAATTTACCTCATGTGGCCTCACCGTCGGGATCGTAAGCCACCACCTTCCCTTCCTGATCAAGACAAAACCCAAGCTCAGATGTGATGCATCGCAAGATATCAGAATTCCTTACCGACCTCGGGTTGAATCGAACCGAGCTTCATCAAAATCTTCTTTAACTTATCGAAGCTCTCCTGCCGCTTCTCGGTCCAAATAAATGGAACTCCTTTCTCAACAATTTGGTCATCGGTCTTTGCAATTAACGAAACCCTCTACAAACCTTCTGTAGTATCCCGCCAACCCCAAAAACTCGAATCTCCGCCATCGACTTAGGCGGCTTCCAATCCGAACGGCCTCTATCTTTCGAGGATCCACTCTAATCCCTCACCGACACTACATGACCCAAGAATGTCACCTCCCTGAGCCAGAACTCGCATTTACTGAACTTCGCATAGAGCTGTTTCTCCCTTAGAATCGCAATACCACCGTAAATGAGCATCATGCTCTTCCTCGGTCCTTGAGTATACCAAGATGTCGCCGATAAAACCACCACGAATCGATCTAGGTACTGTTGGAACACCCTATTCATCAGATCCATGAAAGCTGCCAGTGCGTTAGTCAACCCGAACGGCATAACCAAGAACTCAAAGTGCCCATACCGAGTACGAAATGCCGTCTTACAGATATCCGCCTCTTTTACCTTCAATGGTGATACCTGCACCTTAGGTCGATCTTCGAGAAAACCGACGCCTCTTTAGCCGATCAAACAAGTCATCTATCCGAGGTAGTGGATACTTGTTTTTGATCGTCGCTTTATTTAGTTGGCGATAGTCTATGCACATCCGCATAGTACCGCTTTCTTCTTTACAAAGAGTACCGCGCTCCCCATGGCGAAATACTTGGCCCGATAAAACCTCGGTCCAATAACTCCACGGATTTGAGCCTTAAGCTCCACTAATTCTTTAGGTACCATCCTCAGACGGAGCAATGGATACGGTGCGCTCCGCAATGATCTATCCCAAACTCTACCTCCGATCCGGTGGCAAACCCTAAGCTCCTCAGAAACACATCCACAAATTCCCTAATCGTCCAATAGTCTCCACGAAGACTCCTTAGCCTCCAAGGCATACACATGCACCATATATGCTTCGCACCCCTTCTCGACCATTTTCTGGCTTCAGAGCAGATACCACATTGGATGAGATAGTTTCTCCTATTACCGATCGAACTACTTCATCACCCTCACCGTGCTCGAGAACCATGCGCTTAGCCGCAGATCCAACTTTGCTCGATACTTACCCACCACCATTCCGAGAATTAGATCGAACTCCCGAATGGCGCTCCATCAGATCGCCTCAAATACTACCCTTGGAGTTCTAGAGGTATCGCCTCTATACGTTTATCTACCACTACAGAGTAACCTAGAGGGCTTATTACGGTCATCCGCCTAGAAGATATCTCGAGTCTAAATCCATTGTCTCTACTATACTATCGGCAACATAAGAGTCGAGAACCCACATCAATTAAAGCAGATAAGGAGAACCAAAATCAAAACATACCTTGGTGATGACGTCCGGCATGCGCGCGCCTCCTCTCGGCGCCTCGCAAAGATATACCAATCCAGTATGTTCGCCTCGAACTACTCGCACCTCCTTGCCGTGCTCCACGGTCCCGACCGAATCATACCTCCTCTCGCCATTACCTCGGCCCTCTGCGGCGGTCCATTATTTTGTATTGATTACGGCTCGATTCTCGATCAATTCTAGCCAACTTGCGCGACAATTCCCTCACACGGTGGTCCAAATGAGCCACACTCAAAATACCTTTCCGCCTTCGGTCCAACATCCTCCCCAATGAGCCTTCCCATAACGGTTACAATGCGGCGGTCCTCGTCTAGCAAAGAACAAACCTACCCGATCGATTCGCCCACTCGGTCTAGCCCTTTCGTTGATTACCCGACGACCGGAAGATCCAAAACTCCGTTTATGACGGTTTCTATCCATACTACGCCTCACGACTCTTTAATGCCCTCGGCAACCTTCGCCTTTTCAACTAGAATCGCAAATTCACGCTCCTGCTGGGCGCAATTATCGCCCTCGGTTAGTCTCGCAGCCATCCTCAAACGAACGCACCTTTCCTCTTCAAGAGCCACCATACCGGCATACCGACTCAGCCTCAGAAACTCGGCCTCATACTCCGATACAGATTTGCTCCCCTGGACTAACTTCAGAAATGCTTTCCGCTGCTCATTTATGTAGTTAGCTCCGACGCATTTTTTCCGATAAGCGGCCAAAATAGTCCCATGTCGTCTTCAACAGCAATTGCTATCACGGACCGTGAGCCACCATCGGTATGACTCATCCCGAGAAGTGATACGATCCCTTTAATTTCTCCTCACCGTTAGGTCTAGATCGTCCATAATCCGCTCGCCGCTTCCGGCAAGATTCAAGAAAGGCTTGGAAGCAACACCGAGACACCTCGAAAGAATTCAGCCCCATTTGCCCAAGTCGCTCAGCA
This sequence comes from Gossypium rotundifolium, assembly GCA_025506655.1. Taxonomy (NCBI): domain Eukaryota; kingdom Viridiplantae; phylum Streptophyta; class Magnoliopsida; order Malvales; family Malvaceae; genus Gossypium; species Gossypium rotundifolium. The sequence goes on along the minus strand of CP106731.1, from coordinate 42,774,832 downwards.
CGATTTCCTAGCTCCTACGCCCCCACCGCTCCAAATACCTCTCTAAAACCCGCAAGATCGTCAGGATATCGCATCATCGCCGGTCATTCTCGAACTCACCACCTCCACCGGTGGCGAATCCAGACCTCATTCTCTGAACCCCGCCTGTAACCTACGGCTCGAAATATCATCCTACTGCCACCACGCCCACGACCACGCCCACCTCGGTACTCATGACTAAATCTCGTCGATTAAAGAATTTTATGTATCACCATTATTCCACCGTGTTTAAAGCAAAGTTTTATGAAATTTTAAAGAAGCTTTGTTTTCATGAGTCCACGAGTCCTATTAGTTTCATCTCTAAAGTAGTCTTACTAGCCACCAATCATATCAATCAATATCACAACAAATAGTACAGGTACTTACTGGGCGAATCGGGTGCTTGACTCGGTGCCATGCCCTTCAAATCATACTTTTAAAATGAATACTTGAAAATTATAGTTTTAAAACATTTTGGGCCTCGGGCCCACAAGAAGCTTTTGAACTTAGCTCGATACCACAAATGTAACACCCCAAACTCGGACAAGACACCACGTCCGAATGCTGTATGTTACGGAAAACATGTTTGTGAGAGGTTAAATTTTTCGCTAAAAGCCGAGTGGAAACACAAGTATTTTGGGAGATAATTTGAGTAGACTTGTTTGAAATCGATGAAGTATTTGAAACCCTGAGATTTTGAAATCCTAACTGTAATGTGTGGTTAAACGAGTTTAAACCATTTAGACCTTAGTAGTTTCTTAGTGTTACTTAAAACCCTTTTTAGACTTAGGAGTAATACAAGTTTGATTTGAAAATCATTTGAATTTGCTTACTATAAAGACATAGTGTGATACCCGATGGTATGGTTTAAAATCACATTATGTTATAATTTTGAAATCATTATCTTTCCAAGTTTTAGTAAAATTCATACCAACTTGTTTTGTTAAGGCATATTAAAATCTAATTAAAACATAAACATCACCAAAACATAAATTAAAGGCCTTTTACAAATCCAATATAAAACCCAAATAAAGTAAATAAGCTAAAGTACCCAAATTCAATAGTCCATTATTAAAGCATGGCATGTGCATCCCGAGTCCATCCGGCCCATGTCCGCTTCACGAGTCACTGAAATGTCAAAGGAGAGGGTGAGTCGAGTGACTCAATGTGTAAATCCCGCTCCCAAGAACAACATGCTAACACACATCATACAAAGCAACATAATTAATGCAACCCGATCCTAACCATCCATATCGCTTTTCTACCCGTGTGGTACCAAACCACCGGTGGTGCCAAACCACCGTGACATATAGTCACAATGTGTTACCAAAACACCGTGTCCCAAGGACACATTATCCATCAATGTGGTACCAAACCACCGTGTCCCAAAGACACAATTGTGCTACTAAAGCACCGTGACCAAAGTCACAAATCCGATGATGGGGCCAACCCATCGCGTGATACCAAATCACTAGCGCACAATCCCATATCTCATGTGGGGCCAACCCACAGTGGTTAAACCACAGGACAAGTCGCAATGAGGTGCCAAACCTCCGTGACCCAAAGTCACAAAGTGTGCTACCAAAGCACCGGTGCTCACAAGACAAAATATCACCGCTCCCTCCACTCAGATCACCCATCAACATACCACACTCATGTAATCATGCATATCATGCTATTATGTCTAACCTCATATCCTATGTCACATATAGCCACAGCCATGGTATCACATAGATCATCAGTAAACTCATAATAATAATAATACTGACTTACCCGAGTCCAGAATCATACCCATTAGGGTACCATATCAATCATCACTGTTTCATTAATCATCACACAGGTTATTAATCATATTACTAAACAGAAGTGTGTTGGTTTACACACCTGAATTAACGGAGGTTTTAATACTAAGAACCGGTCTAAGACCCTCGACCACCTTGACAACTTTGATCCTAAGATAAACCAACCAAAGGGTTAGCACACATATCATTCGCCATAACCAAAGAAATCAAAGGGTATACCGCTTACCTTACCTTATCCCGGATTTGGTTTCCTACCAAATCCAACCCAACAAAGGGTTCTTTCGAAATCGCCTTCAACAATGGTGTCTCCTCACACAATCGGCACACCTCGATAAACGAAAGCGCTTAATCCCTTAACAACCGGTCTTAAAGAAAACTAAATGAAATCGAATATAGCACTCGTTCTTACCACTACTCCTTCCCCGCTACTGAGAAAGAAAACTCCTTTAGAACGCTCCTTAGATCCGAATGTCCTACAATAAGAATTGGTTTATAAAAGATTAGCACCTTCCAACAATCACAATCGCCATCAACATAATAAGAATCGGCAAGGTGTGAGAAAGAAGAGAAATGGCCATTCGCCTAGTACTTACCCACTACCAAACGATTGGAACCAAGCTCCCAACACCACCAAATATTCGCCAACACAAGGAGGATTCGCTAACTGGTTTTGGAAAAGAGATGAAACGAAGAGAGATGAGTGGAGGGGTCACTTTCGGTTTGAAAGGAAAGAAATGAATACGATGTGTTTGGAAGAAGGACTAGTTTTGGCTACTATCCTTTAAGAAAAAGAGAAGGAACATGCTAGGTTCGGCTCAAAAATGATGAAGAACAAAGGCTGGTTTTTGTTTAAAAGAGATGGTATGGAACAAAGGGAAATCGGCACAAGGTTATGAAAGCAAAAAGAAAGAAAATAAGAAGGAATGATCACTAGTTTCGGCTTAACTAAATTGAGAAAAGAAAAGGAGGTAGGAGGGCCTTCGGCTAACAATCAAAAGGGAGAAAAAGGATAATGGAGTGCTTGGTTCGGCCAAAACAAAGAGAAGAAGCAAAACAAAACAAGAAGCAATTTCGGCAACACCCGGGCTTGGTTTCAAGAATGAATGGAAAAAGAAGATGTGGTTTCGCTTAGGCTAATTTGCAAGTGAAGAGAATTTTCTTTGCAAGCTTTTGACTTGTAGACACAAAGAAAAGAAGAAAAAGAAACTTAATTGACCCTTCCCCTAAACCGAAAATACACCCCAAAAGGCCAAGGGAGTTTCGGCACTTCCCAAGCTCCCCCAAACGCTCCTCCAAACCGCCAAATCCCCAATTACTCACACACCACTAATTCAAATGGCAAAGACCAAGTCTCCCTCCTACAATTGCTCTCCATCCACTTTGTTTGAATAGGTTGACCAAGTCCATGGTAGAGTTCAAGTTGCCCACAACCTCTTCCTCCATGCCGTCCAAAATGGGAGCCAAAAGGGGTGGGATTCTCACGACTTGAACCCAAGACCTCCCCCTTGCATTTGACGCCACACACATGCTCCAAGTGGCGCATGCTTGCCACTTTGCTAGCTCCTCATTTGTGCTTTAAATTCACTTAATTTATTTATAAGCCCCATCTCCTTCAGCTCCTATCCCCTAAAGCCCAAAAATAAAAACTTATCCACCTACTCAGGCACACTCCTAGTCTACAATTAAGCCCCTAAAACACCGAAATAGCAACACAGCACACTAAACACATGCAATAACATGCAACAACAAAATAGCCCCCTAACCCGGGATATTACACATATACTTAGGCGCTACCATCTTATTCGAGAGATTATCGATCGAGGGGATGTAGAGATATGAAGAGTACCTACAGATGATAACATTGCTGATCCCCTGACCAAGCCTCTAACACAGCAGAAGCATGATCATCACACTAAGTCGCTTGGTATTAGATATATGAGTGATTGGTCTTAGTGCTAGTGGTAGATTGTAAGAGTATGCCCAAAGATCAATCATGAGATGGTTGTACTAACATACTTGATTTACAAGGTTTATTAATATAAAGCGTTGTCATTATTATTTCAGTTTTTCTTTCTGTGTGTACAAATAAACTGCTTTATAATAATGTCCTAAGAATAATATGATTATTCTTAAAAGATCCTTAGTCAAGTATTATTCTTGGCTAGGACAACAATAATGCATTAAGACTAACATGTAGTTGACTGATGATAAAGAGTTGTCATTGATATGGAGTGTCAAAACCAATGCATGAATATGTGTGTTAGAGAATAACATATTGGATTGACCCGCTATGAGTGTGTTTCTTGGAATATTATGTAATTGTCACAACATTACTTATAGTGATTAATATGTATATGATCATCAGACTTGAGATCATCATTATCCCAACATCGTGAGTTGTATATTTTGATACAGTCAAACGTACACCATAACAGGTTGTTCTATAAAAGCTGGTGTTGGATATACCACAATCTATGGAGAGGGATATGGTTGATCAATATAGGATAAGTCCTTCCTACATAATAGGAGCAATATCTTAGGCCACTTGATTGAGTGAGACTAGAAATGCATGGCCATGCTCAAATAAGTTGATATGAGATGTCATACTAATTTGTATATCATAGTCTACTCAAGATATCAAGAAACATGGCATGGACTATACAAGTGTGGCTATCCCATGACTTGTATCCATTCCAGAGATAAAGGACTCAATGATTAATGCATGAAAGGTTAATCACAAAAGGTTATGTCGAATCATGACTTCTTGTAGCTTAGGTAGCAATCATGCATTGCTAGATGCCACTCATTGTTTGTAACATTAGAATTGTTCTAGTATTACTGCTAATGTTGCAAGAACCTACAGTGTCACACCCTATGGTTGAAATGAACGGAATACAACATAGTTGGTATTGTGTTTGGTTGTCACATAAATTAAATTAATTAAAGAATTAATTTAATTGGGCAATCAAATATTGAACATATTATATGTACAAGGATATTGTACACATAATGACAACATAGTTCTATTAATATATGAATTTGTTTTGTATATAAATTTAAATAAATATAGTTTATCAAATCCTTGTTCTAATTAATGTAATTATAATTTTGGATATAATTAATGTAATTATAATTTTCGGTTAAAAACTTTATTGTATTTATTTAATTTTATGATACATTCAAGAGATACCAATTATAAAAGGTATTAAAAAGATACAAAGCTTAAAAAAAAAAGAAACCCCAAGAGATTGTTTGTGAGGTCTAGCAACCGTCAAGCAAATAAAGCTCCAAAATAGTTTTGGAGATTTCTTCCGTTCATAGTCAAACCGGTGGATTACGTAGAGGCCGACATCAGAATAAAGTTGCGGCTTGGTTTGACAGTAGATCAAAACTCTTGTTGCCAACGCGTCACTGTCTACTCAGATTGAAGTTTCAGTAATTTCAAAACCTTTATTTCACCCCGATTCGTTCCTCACACATTGATTCATGGTTTGGATCGTCGAAATTAATTTTATTTTGCTGCGCCATAGGGGTGCTGGCGTTTCAACATAAATTATATCTATGTGATGTGAATTGACTTAATCTATAATTATTGAATTAGAAATGTTAAATATGAGATTGAGAAATTTGGCACTAAGTGTGCGTAATTGAAATAGAGACAGAGATGAATAGCACTATGTGTGCGAAGTAATGGAAGCTTCGGCTTTACTGATTGGCATTGTGTGTGCGATGTCGAAATAAGTTCGGTTTTGTATCTAGGCACTAAGTGTGCGATGTTAATTAAGCTTTGGCTATGATTTGGGCACTAAGTGTGCGGTTGAGTTGAAAAGATATTGAGCAGTGAATGAGATATGGTATCAAGCATCGAATAGCAAGAATGTTTATTAACTAAGTGTTGGCAAAGGTATGTTTGAACCTATGTGGTTGATGATAGTTTTAATGGTTGAATGAATAGATAATTGAGTATATGGTTGAGGATGATAATGTACCTAATTGTGCATCTATCTATGTGATGATTTAATTATGTATTGATGTTGCATTATTGAGTAGTATGTATTATATTATGGACTTTCTAAGATTTAAAGCTTACTGTGTGATGTGTTTCTCTATTTTACAGTGTCAGTAGAGCTAGATTGGATACGGGGATTATCAGTGACTCAATCACATTATGGGCTATCTATTTCGGCACTTTTGAAAGATGTACATATTTGGTATATGGCATGTATAACCTAGTAAATATGGTGCATTTTGAGGTGTTGGACCTTGCTATGTGACATGGCTTGGATGTTAGATGATTTTGGTTATTATGTGTGAGCTATGTAAATGATGAATGTGGTATGAAATAGTGAGGTTAGAAATGGTATATTTTATGCTTGAATTAGTTGATGGAAAAGGTGTTTTAAGTATGAATTTGTGGCTTGACTGAATGATGTTTAGCTTACATGATTTGAGTTGTGAAAATGGTGCTTTGAATGGATTTATTTGAGTAAGAATTGAGTATAAGAATAGATGGTATTGTTGATTAATTGGTTCTTGAAATGGTATGTTTTGGTTGCAAATAAGGCATGAATTGATATTGATTTAATGCTTATAGGTGATTCCAAATTGTAGATGGAAATTTGGCCTTGAAAATGGCCTATAATTGCCCACACGGTTGAGCACACGGGCATGTGGCTCGACTATGTCTTTCGAGGTTAAAGCTTAGTAAGTTTGCATGTAAAACACATATTAATAAACTTGCTTAATATAAACCATTTGACATAACAATGGTACCATAAATTTCAGCTATAGAGTTTACTTACTCATACTGATTCTTACATGTCTCATGAAACTTACCATTCTCATACTTGTAAGGTAAACATGGTACCTGTATCACTTGATCATATTGATCAACATATTTTAACATAATAATCATGATCTCTAATTCATCATTCATAACATAAATGATACTCAATTTCAACTTGGTAATAGCTTTGCTTACCTAGCTTTCTTGTTAACTCATTTAACTTTACTCAATTGCTCGATAAATTTCTGCGAATAACCGAGGATACTAAATCCCATCCCACATATCTTGATGCCAAAGCCATATCCTAGATACGGTCTTACATGAAATATCTCATCTTGGTTTCAAGGCCATGTCTTGACATGGACTTATATGAAGTCTTTCTTGTTCTCACCAATGCCATGCCTTGGCTTGTACTTACATGGGATTTCTTTCTCTTGATAGCTTTTCAATGCCAAGCTTGCCTTCGACTTACATGATAACTTGTTCAATGCCAAGCTTGCCTTGGACTTACATGATAACTTATTCAATGCCAAGCTTGCCTTAGACTTACATAGTAACTTGTTTAATGCCAAGCTTGCCTTGAACTTACATGATAACTTGTTCAATGCCAAGCTTGCCTTGGACTTACATGATAATTTGCTTGATTGCCAATGCCATGCCTTGGCTTGGTCTTATAAGGACTTTCTTATCTTATGTGGTAGATCGAGTATCCTGGGAAATTCATCTTCAATCGGGACTTGCTCATACTTAATCTCATTGATTTCTTGGTTTAACAAAACAATAAGCATTCCATGATAATAATGTACATTATACTAAGCAAATCAATGATAGAAATCATAAAGCTTAGAAATCATACAAACTTACCTCAATATACAAAATGTATATAGATATGCAATTTAGTCCTCGACTTTGTTCTTGCCTCGGTTTCGATCCGGCTTCATTTTTCTTGATCTATAATCATAAGTAGATCATTTAATAATCACATTGACTAAATTGACTCATTACTCATACTTTGACAAAATTATTATTTTGCCCCTATACTTTCTCATATTTGCACTTTAGCCCAAAGGCTCGTAAAATAATTCTCATTAAACTTTCTTAAACTTCATGCTTAGCTGATTCATTTTCTCTACTATAACAATCATGAATTCTCACTATTTCTAGTATGTATGACCAATTTTCATAACTATTACAAATTAGTCCATACTATCATTTTTCATGAAATTCACTTAGAAAAAGATGTTTATCTAACATCAAACTCTCATAAACTTCCATAAAACATCATTTAACATGCATGTCATTCATGGGTAAATTTTTGAACATGCATCCTAGCTCATTTTATAGCTAATTCATAATACGAGAACTTCAAAAATACGAAGAATATTAAAAATGGGGCTAAAATGAACTTACTAGCAAGCTTGAAAAAAATGAAGAACCCTAGCTATGGAGTCTTCAAATTTTCGGCAATAAGGGGAAGAAGATGAATAGATTTTTATCAGATTTTCCCATTTTAATCATTTAAATTGATAAATGACCAAAATGCCCTTCTCTTTAAATTTTTACAATTTACTATCTCATGTCCAATTTTGTCCAAAAATTATAATTTGGGAAAATTGCTACTTAAGGACTTCTAATTGATATTCTAAAGCTATCTCATACAAAAAGCTTCTAGAAACTCATATTTTGTAACTTTTGCAATTCAGTCCTTTTAGACCATTCAACCTCAGTTTAACAAAATTGCTTCATGAAACTTTCACACTAGCATGCAAACATGACATAAACCTTAAAAGCTCATAAATTCGCTTCGAATTCGTGGCCTCGCACCACTATTCTAACTAGGCCCTAAATCGAGCTGTTATGGATTCCGATCAAGTGGCTGCTGATGACGCAGCTAGTAATATGCTGGCTCCCGAGCAAAAGACCGCACCTATGTAGGGTGGACCTGAGGCTAGAGGTCAAGGGGAAAAGGCTCGGGAAGCCTTTCTCCAAATGATGAGTAATTGGTACACAGAGTATGTATGAGCAAACCCCAATGCTCAACCTCCTCCACCCCCTCCTATAACTCAGCCAGTTCCAATGGATCCTCAAGGTATAGATTTAGTGAGGATAATGAAGCCCCCAGTAGACAAGATTTGGAAGCAAGGGGCTGAGGAGTTTAGAGATAATATAAATGATGACCCCGAGAGGATGGAGTTCTAGCTTGAGAACTTAATGAGAGTATTTGATGAACTCTCCTGTACACCTAATAAGAGCTTAAAGTGCATTGTGTCTTTGTTGAGACACTCGGCATACCATTGGTGGAAAATATTGACGTTAGTGGTTCCTAAGGAGAGAGTAACATAGGGCTTCTTTTTGGAGGAGTTCCAAAAGAAGTACATAAGTTATAGGTTTGTTGACCAGAAACAGAAAGAGTTCCTTAAGTTAAAGCAAGGAAAGATGACTGTGGCGGAATATGAGCATGAATTTGTTAGGCTCAACAAGTACGCACAAGAGTGTGTGTCTACGGAAGCCATCTTATGCAAGAGGTTTGAAGATGGACTGAATGAGGATGTTAGACTTTTAATTTGGATTTTAGAACTAAAAGAATTTGTGGTATTAGTGGATAGAACAAGTAAAGTTGAAGAACTGAATAATGAAAAGAGGAGGGCTGTGAGTGAGGCTCGAGATGCAAGAAAATGACCAATAAGTAAATCGTATCAAGCTCAATCGAAGAGGTCCAAGGAAGTGAACCCTTAGACGACTGCATCAGTTGGATACTCACATCGAGACCGAGGTAACACGTACTCAGGCTCGAGAGTTCAAGCCACTTTGATGGCAAGTGTGGGCAATCCAAAGTCTAAACCAAAGTGTCCAAATTGTGGAAGACAACATACGGGAGAGTGTTGGGGGAATAATAGAAACTATTACAAATGTGGTTCATGCGATCATTTCATTCAAAATTGCCTTGAGAAGGATGACAAAGAGAGGAAGCAAGAGGTAAGATCCAGCAATATATCTTCTAGATGTAGGCGACAAAGGAACCCGGGAGTGGGACTAGTGGTAGAGGTACACCTCAAGATTCTGCTGTGAGATCAGAAGGTCGAGCACCTGCAAGGACTTATGCCATTTGCTCTCGCGAAGAGGCATCATCTCCAGATGTGATAATGAGTACTTTTTCTCTTCATGACACCTTTGTTATTGCTTTGATTGATCCGGGGTCTGCCAATTCTTACGTTTGCATGAGACTGGCATCTAGTTTATATATGATTGTTGAGTCTACAAAATTTTGGTAAAGATGTCAAACCCGTTAGGTAAGAATGTGTTAGTTGACAAGGTGTGTAGGAATTATCCTTTGACAATTAAGGGCCATTATTTTTTGGAAAACCTTGTGTTGTTGCCATTTGATGAATTTGACTTGATTCTTGGTATGGATTGGTTGACTACTCATAGTGTTTTAGTGAACCGTGGCAGTAAATTTATTGAATTGAAATGTGAAAATGGAGATGTGTCATTTGGGTTGAATCAAGTGGGTTAGACAGTTTACCGGTGATGATTTCTTTCATGGAGGATGAGAAATATTTAAAGAAAGGGTACGAGTCTTATCTCGCCTTTGTATTAAATACTCAAGAGTTTGAGGTAAAGATTGAGACAGTGCCGGTGGTATGTGAGTTTCCAGATGTATTCCCGGAAGAGTTACCCGGATTGCCTCCAATTAGATAGGTCGAGTTTATAATTGAGTTAGTTTTGGGAATGACACCTATTTCGGTTGTCCCCTATAGGATGGCACCATTAGATTTGAAAGAATTGAAGGTTCAATTGCAAGGGTTGATGGATAAGGGTTTTGCAAGACCGAGCTTTTCGCCGTGGGGTGCTCTGGTACTTTTTGTGAAGAAATAAGATGGGTTGATGAGATTGTGCATAGACTATAGACAACTCAACAAGGTAACGGTGAAAAATAAGTATCCTTTGCCAAGGATAGATGACTTGTTTTACCAATTGAAGGGAGCTACGGTGTTCTCCAAGATTGACATGAGGTCTGGCTATTACTAGTTGAGGGTTAAGAAGCAGGATGTGCCGAAGACTACCTTTCAAACAAGGTATGGCCATTAGGAGTTTCGATCATGCCGTTCGGTTTAATAAACGCTCGTAATTTTTACGGATTTGATGAATCGTGCCTTCCGACCATATTTAGACAAGTTTGTAGTTGTCTTTATCGATGGCATACTAATTTATTCCCAGGATGAGAGTGAACATGCAGAGCATTTAAGGATTGTCTTATAGACTTTAAGAGACAACCAGTTGTATGCTAAATTTAGTAACATTGGGTTTTGGCTCTGAGAGGTCGATTCCTAGGACACATTGTGTCGGGTGATGGTATTAGAGTTGATCCAGGAAAAATCTTAGCTATTGTGGAGTGGAAACCGTCGAGAAATGTGTTAGAAGTTAGAAGGTTTTGGGGTTTAGCCGGGTATTACAGACGGTATGTGAAGGGATTCTCCATGATTGCTACCCAGATGATGAAGTTGTTGCATAAGGATGTTAAGTTTGAATGGGATGAGAAATGCCAATAGAGCTTCGAGAGATTGAAAACCTTGTTGAGTGAAGCACCGATTTTGGTACAACCGGTGTTGGGAAAAGAATTTGTAGTCTATAGTGATGCTTCATTTAACGGTCTTAGCTGTGTGTTGATGCAAAAGCGTAAGGTAGTCGCTTACGCCTGTGTGTCTACCCGTGTGGACACTTAAAGGCTATTTTCCAAGCCAATTACCACCCTAAAATCAAAATCATTCATATACCCAATCCAACCACTCAAATACTTCATCAAAAACATGAACATTAATGCATAACTCATCATCAATTGATGTATAAACTTAGTAAATATTGGCCAATCCCTTTATCCATATACAAAAAGAATAATAACCTTAATAGCCAACACCTTGGCCCATCTTAGGACATACATCAAGATGAAATAATTCCTATACATGCCATACTAAATAAAAACAACTTAGGTATACCAAAATAATGATTGATAGTGTGCTCTGAGCTCCAATGTCAATGATCCATGAGTTAGCTTGGCGAGATTACAAGGAAAGAAGAAGAGAGAGAAGTAAGCATATAGCGTAGTAAGTTTGCATGAAACTCATATAGCCATATATTAACTCAATATAACTCATCCATTTAGAGATAAGGACAACATAAATCTCAAGTGCATGGCTTACTTACTCCTCACATGTTATATAATAATTTCATGCTTGCATTATTATCATGGTACCTGTGTCACTTGATCACATAGATTAGTACATTTTGCTGCTGCAAAAGTAAACTTAACTTTCATCTTTCTTAACATGAATTATGCTTTATATTAACCTTGTATAACTTAACTTAGTACTATCTTTACTTACTTGACTTTCTTGTTGCCTCATTCATATTTGGCTCTTTTACTCGATGAAATTTTTGAAATAATTGAGGTTACTCAATCTCATCAAACATGTATCTCGATGCCAATGCCATGTCCTAGACATGGTCTTACATGGGATCACCTCATGATGCCAATTCCATATCCCAGATATGGTCTTACATGGGATCACCTTAACTCGGAGTCGATGCCATGTCCCAGACATGGTCTTCCACAAGACCTTCCTTATATGTTTCCTTTGGAAACTTACCATTGCCATGTCTTGACATGGTCTTACGTGGTATCCTTGCCTTATGAATCTTATCAATGCCATGTCTTGACATGGACTTACATGACCTCTTTGCCTTATGAATTCACTAATGCCAATCCTTGGCTTGGACTTACATGGGACCTTTGCCTCATAGTAATCTTTCAATACCATGACTTGTCGTGGACTTACATGATAACCTTGCCTTATGTCGATGCCATGTCTTGACATGGTCTTACATAGGCTTTCCTTATCTCATGTTGTGATAATTATCCTCATTACTCCGAGACTTCAACCGGGACTTTCTAATACATATTCTCATTTACTATTCTCATCATAATATCAATAATTTAGCTTCATAGAAATAATGTCTATTTTACAACATAATAAGTAATTGAATGAGAATACATGTAAAACTTTAATTCATACAAACTTACCTCGATATTCAAAATGTATGTAGAGATGCAAGTTAGTCCTCAACTTTGTTCTTGCCTTGGTTTCGATCCGAATCATAATTATTGATCTATAATAACAATTTAACTTGTTAAATTCACACATTGACTAAATTGACTCAAAATTCATATTTTAGCAAAATTACAATTTTGCCCCTAGACTTTGGCAAAATGACCATTTTTCCCCTAGGCTTAGAAATTAATTCTAATCACATTTCTACCTTCAACAAGCCTAGGTGAACATTTAATACTCTTATAGCTATCATCAAAACTCAACATTTCACATAATTATTACAAATTTATAACCTTTTCATCAAGGTTCAATTAGGTGTTTTAAAAGCAACACCTTTCACAAAAGTTGTTCATCTAACAACTAATACTCAATTTCTTCCATAAAAATATAGCAAATAACAATAATAACTCTCATTGCAAAGCTCTAAACCCTTCACCAAATTGCACAATAGTCCCTTTATTTGAAAGCTTAAGCTTTAAGGGTCTCAAAAGTACATCTATCATAAAGAAAAATCATCAAAATCACTTACTAGAATGAAGGAGAGCTTGCTCAAAATTTGAGCTTTCAAAACCCCTATTTTTCTTGGAAATTTCAGTGGAGAAAGATGGAATAAAGGATGATATTTTCTCTTTCTTTATTCTAATATTGAACTAGTCAAATTAGCCACCAACTCTTACCAACTTTGACCAAATTTTTGTCCATCTTTGTCTCCCATGATAGCCTATGGCCGGCCAAGCAATTACAAGGTGCTAAATTTCCTTTTAAAGACCTCAAATTTACAATCTATGGCTATTTGGCACCTTTAGATTATAGAATGGAACTTTCGCACTTATGCGATTTAGTTCTTTTTCGCGATTAAGCATGAAATCGCTAGAATTAAAATTCCAAAATTCTCATGTACTTATACAATAAAATCACATGAAAATAAATTTCTCAAATCTCAGATTAGTGATCACAAGATCACTGTTCTAACTAGCCCCTAAATCGGGTTGTTACAATTCTCCTTTTTAGGGATTTTCGTTCCCAAAATCTTACCGTGAAAAGGTTGGAGTATTGGTTTCTCATTGTTTCCTCTGGCTCCCATGTAATCTCTTCTATCCCATGCCTTTGCCATAGAACTTTCACTAGGGCTATGCTTTTGTTTCTTAATTGCTTGACCTCTCGTGCCAAAATTCTATCTGGCTCTTCACCATAAGTCAAGTCGGGTTGTATCTCTACCTCTGTCGGTACTATGACGCGTGAAGGGTCTAAAAGGTATCGGCGTAACATGGATACGTGAAAGATGTCATGAATCTTTTCTAGCTCAGGTGGCAAGGCCAACCGATAAGCTACCGGTCCTATCTTCTCAGTAACTTCATAAGGTCCGATAAAACATGGACTTAATTTTTCCTTCCGGCCAAATCTGAGGACTTTTATCCAAGGTGATACCTTCAAAAACACTCTATCACCTACTTTGAATTCAATCTCTTTCCTTTTCAGATCTGAATAGGACTTTTGCCTATCTGAGGCGGCTTTTAGGCAGTCACGTACCACCTTTACTTTCTCTTCATTTTCCTTAACCAAATCGACCCCGTGTATCTGTTTCTCTTTGATATTTGTCCAATACAAAGGCATTCGGCACTTACGCCTATACAATGCCTCATAGGCGCCATATTCAAACTTGACTAAAAACTGTTGTTGTAGGCGAATTCCACCAGTGGTAAGTATTTTTCCCAATTACCTTGGAACTCTAAAACACAACATTGAAGCATGTCTTCGAGTATCTGAATTACTCTTTTTGACTACCTATCGGTCTTTGGGTGGAAGGCTGTACTGAAACTCAATTTCGTGCCCAAAGCCTCTTGCAACCTTTTCCAAAATCGTGACATGAATCTCGGATCTCTATCTAAAATGATCGACAACAATACACCTTAAAGTCTTACTATCTCTGACATGTATGTAACACCCCAAAACTAGGCCCATGCGTTATGACCAGATCTGACATGTCACATGAGAAAAACATGTTAAGTCATTTTTATTCATACTAAAAAGGATTATTTGTTATAATCAAGAAAGAAAGTTTGATTTGAAATATTTGATAAAGTATTACAAACCTCAAAGGTTGATTTGATAAATTGATAATTTGAACTAGAGATCTTATAAACCATGACTTTTGAAAATATTGTTGATAATTCGAGAGAAATTTTCTGAGTTAAAATATTTGTAAAAGCTGGTTATGAAATCCTTTTGTTAATCTATTTTAGAAAATCTTCATTTAAGTTTTTAGAAAAATTCACATTTAAAACAATTTAAGCAAAATAAAAGTGCGTCAAACATATAGCAAAAAATAAAATACTCCAGAGGCCTTATTACATCATAAAAACCCCAAATAGTAAAGAGAACGGAAATAGAAATTTAAATCTCAAAATAAAACACCATTTCTGAAGTATGGCCTCTACTGAGTCATCCATGGCTGAAGTCCACATCACTGAGCATTACCTTCAAGGGTTAAGGAAATGGGGTGAGTTACTAGAACTCAGTGTATAATCTCCTTACCATTGTCCACTGGGCCTGAACCCATATTTCAATATCTTGGGCCTAAGTCCATTTACGTAACAAAATATATATATATAAGCAATGTATACAACCCAACCCATCCATCCAACACACCCCCGTACCAACCATCACACCTGTAGGGATCAAGTCAACCTACCCCACCAATCACACCAAAACGCAGGCAAATTGCCATTTATAATATTTTATTGTGGCCAAGCCACCGATATCATCTGTAAACATTATAATAAATAATTTATTGTGGCAATGCCATCAGAACTCTGATTCTCTTCAACATTTTTCCCAACCCATGTAATATATGAAAATGCAACATACATAATAAGATGTTCGCATATAAATAGCAACCATTTATCAAGTAATTTATTACAACAACTAGGCCCATTTAAGCATTAATAATCAGCTCATTAAGGCATTCTAACATATCGGCCCATTAGGGGCATTTCCATAATTCGACCCATAAGGGCATTTTCGTAATTCGGCCCATAAGGGCATTTTCGTAATTTAACCCATAAGGGCATTTTTGTAATTCAACCCATAAGGGCATTTTTGTAATTTGGCCCATAAGGGCATTTTCTTAATTTTAACAATCTTAATGCCAATTTTTTCATATCTTTCAAAATAGTATACTTTAAGCATATTCTTCGTTTTATGCCAATGTTACGATTTTTAGCCGTATAATGATAATATTCTACTTATTCGATATGTTACCAAATCATAATTTTACGGGATTACACTGTGAGATTACACACCTGCTTACGGTAAGTATTAAACTCTCTTGATCGTCGGCTCCTATGACAACATAACACTCGATTAATCTAACGAACGAGATTTTTATTAATCCAAAACTAAACTAAGCGATCTAGAATACTTACTCTCAAAATCGTGAAAGACCACGAATTGTTTATTCTCACCGAATGATAGTCCACAGCCCGGTGGGAAATCTCAAATCGTCAAAACTACTCTACGCTTGAACTTAGGAGTAGGAATCGTAAATCCACTCCTTTTGAGTTCTCAAATCGCTTTTCCTTTCGGTTCGGTACCGCTTGCCTCCATTGGAAAAATCTTAATCAAAATGATATTACAATATATATATATCGATTGTTTAAGAAAGAAGGGTTCGTCATACCACTAAATAAGGAGAGAATATCAAGTGAGTTCGTCCCTAACAACATAATCGATTAGCCAAACTTTCAATCCAATTAACACCATAACTGAGTAGTGATTTCGAATGGACTATGAAAAGACTCCTTACCTTAATCGATGATAATCCCGATTCCCGCCGATTGATTTATGGCTACGGATGAATCAACGGTAATAGATTCGGCCTTCCCACTATTACACTACAAAAAGATATCGATTAAGATATGAGGGAGTATGGAGAAACTCCATTTCGATTTTGAACAAAGTGAGTATAACCGAATGATAATAAACACACATTCGACTAGGAAGGAAAAAAAAAGGAAAAGAGTAGAATAAAGCCCTTACCCAATTCAACCAAGAAGGAACGTTCAACACGCAAGAATGGAGAAGAGAGAAGATATTTAAGAATCGGCTAATGAAAAGGAAAAGGGCGAGGAAGATTCATTCAATCAAAATTTGTCAACTAAGAAGAAGAAAAGAGATGTTGAAGAAGTGGTGAAAAGAAAAGAAGAAATGGAGAAGGGTGCTAGATAGTTTCGGCTAGCACACAAAGAAAATGAACCAAAATGTTATGAGTGATTCGGTAAAACAAAGGAGTAAGATGAACAAATGGGCTAGATGTTTCAGCTATCAAAGAGAAACTATGCACACTTTTGGCTTTAGAGTTTTGGCAAATGAGGGAAGATGTTGGAAGAGAGCAACCAAATATGCTAGAAAGGAACAAGCATTTCACACAAAATTGCAAAATGCCTAAAGGAAAAATCGGCTACCAAGTATTCCCCTCCCCAAAACTATGTATACCATATCAAAAGGAAAAAAATTGACCCCAAAACTTTCCAAAACATCACCCACGAAAAAGGCCAACATGCTCCCTTATCTTGAATTTTTCTTTTGATTCTTTCCTTCCTTATCCCTTATTTTCCTCCTTACCATATTCCGTAGCCACCTTACCATAATTAAAAAGTCTTCCTTACCTTATTTAAGACCTTGGCTGAAACTTGATAAGAAAGTACATAAATCAAATAAAAAAATTTACATTTGGTGGGATTCGAACTCCACCCCTCAAACCCATTCATGCAACGCCACACTACTCTTCTACTAGCTTCACTTGTGCTAGTAAAATAAACACTTATTTCCTTAAGTCTTGATGTGATTTAACTTCTCTCCTTAAAATGCTTAAACACAAAAATTTTGCTAAGGTCCAACTCAACCCCGAGCCTTCTTAGGACCCTTAAACATACACAATTAACATCCTTGACTAACCTATAGTATGATATAGTGCACAACATAAAATTCTAAATTTTAGGTTGTTACAATTCTACCCCCTTAAAGAAAATTTTGGCCTTGAAATTTACCTGATTAAAAGAGGTAAGGCTATTGTTGTCAAATCGCGTCCTCAGACTCCCATGTAGCTTCTTCCGATCCATGATTATGCCATAATACTTTGACTAACGGTACCGACTTCCTTCTCAGCACCTTAACATCCCAATCTAAAATCTGTACTGGCTCTTCTTCAAAAGATAAGTCAGGTCTTAACTCAACTTCCTCAACTGGCACTACATGATATGGATCCGAATGATAATGCCTTAACATTGATACATGGAATACACTACGTATCTGATTTAACTCCAGAGGTAACTCAAGCTAATAAGCCATTGGCCCAACACGTTTCACTACACGGTATGGTCCGATGAATCTAGGGCTCAACTTGCCTTCTCGCCCAAATCTAAAGATCTTCTTCCAAGGTGAAACCTTCAAAAAGACCTGATCACCCACAGTAAATTCTATATCCTTTCGCTTTAGATCCGCGTATGATTTTTTCTTGTCCGAAGCTTCCTTTAATCGTGCCCGAACTATCTTTACTCTTTCCTCTATCTCCGAGATCAACTCAGGACCCAACAACTGTCTCTCCCCCAGTTCAGTCTAACAAGTAGGAGTATGACACCTACGACCATACAACACCTCATAGGATGCCATCTGGATGCTGGATTGATAGCTGTTATTGTATGAAAACTCTGCCAATGGTAGAAAATCTTCCCAACTACTCCTGAAATCGATTACACAGCCTCTTAACATATCCTCTAGAATCTGGATCACTCTCTCCGACTGACCATTTGATTGCGGATGAAACGCTATGCTGAAATTTAGTCTTGTACCCAAAGCTTCATGTAAAGCCTTCCAGAACTGTGATGTAAATCTAGGATCCCTATCCGATATGATAGACACTAGTACCCCATGCAACCTCACGACTTCTGCTATATACAACTTGGCCAACTTCTATAACGGATAATCTGTACGAACAGGTAGGAAATGGGCAGTCTTCGTTAACTGATCTACTATAACCCATACTGAATCTTTCCTAGTAAGTGATAAGGGTAACCCACTAACAAAGTCCATCATTATCCTCTCCTATTGCCATTATGGAATTTTCACAGGTTGTAGCAACCCTGACGGCAATTGATGTTCTGCCTTCACCTGTTGACATATCAAGGACTTACTCATGAAATTAGTAACCTCCCGTTTCAACCCTGGCCACCAATGCTACTCATGGAGGTCTCGGTACATCTTATTTCCCTCGGGTGCATAGCATATGGGCTACTATGCACCTCACGCATAATCATTTATCTCAATTTCAAATCTCTGGGCATACACATTCTTCCGTGGAAACACAATACCCTGTCACTATTCAATCCAAAATCCCCTATCACACCACCTTCCACTTGCTGAAGTAAAGAACCCAACCTTTCATCTAATAACTGATTTTCCTTAATCTGGCTTACCCACGCAGGCTTCACCTGAAGTTCGGCTAGCAGACTACCATATTCATACAGGCTGAGATGAGCGAACATCGCTCTCAAGTCTGATATCACCTTACGACTCAATGCATCTACCACTACGTTAGCCTTTTCGGGATGATACTCGATTGAGAATTTATAATCTTTCAATAGTTTTATCCACCTCTGCTGTCTTAAGTTCACCTCCTTCTGGGTAAGGAGGTACTTCAGACTCTTATGATCTGTATAGATAATCGACTTCTCACCATACAGATAGTGTCTCCAAATCTTCAGAGCAAGCACCACTGCATCAATTTCAAATCATGAGTAGGATAGTTCACCTCATGCGGCCTTAATTGACGAGATGCATAAGCCACCACCTTTCCACCTTGCATCAGCACACATCCCAAGCCCGTGTGTGTGCATCACAATAAACAATAAAATCCTTACCAGCCTCAAGTTGAATCAATATTGGTGCTTCTGTCAAAATCTTCTTCAATTTCTCAAAGCTCTCTTGCTGCTTGTCTGACCACACAAACGTTACTCCCTTACACAACAGCTTAGTTAGGGGTGCAGCAATCAACGAAAACCCCTCAATGAATCGCCTATAATAACTAGCCAACCCTAGAAAACTCTGAATTTTGGCCACTGTCTTTGGTAGTTTCTAGTCCAACATAGCCTCGACCTTCCGGGATCAACTCTAATTCCTTCGGCAGACACAACATGTAACACCCCAAACCCAGCCCAAAACATCACGACCAGTCTGGTATGCTACGAGTTAAATGTTGAAAACTTTGCTTTGGAGGGTTTTGAAAATCTCAGTTCGTTTATGCAGGTATTTGTTAAATAAGTGATATTTGTAGAAAGCATTTGTAGTTTTTTTTCTAAACTTATTTGAAAATCTCTTTTTTTTTTTCCTTCTTATAATCAAGTCCTTGAACATAAGTTTGTAGAATATAAACATTAGTAAATGGAAATTGATAACCTAAGCTATAGAGGCCTTATTACATAAATAATCCCAAAATTAAAACTTAAAGGAAAGCCGAAAATAGTTTATAAAACTAAAAACTTGATGGCCCCTCGAGTCCCCCTCGGCTCCCATGTCCACGATCTACTGCTCATCTGAAAAGTCAGGGAAATAAAATGGTGAGTCACAAAGACTCAGTGTGCAAATCCCGAAAACACATAAAAGTGTGAGGCCCACAAACACATTATGGGCCTTAGCCTATACACAATGGCAACAAAATATATATACATGCTACATGGCCCAACCCAATCCTATAATCCATCCTCTACACACCAGCCCGTACCAGCCATCACACCTTGGGGATTTCTACAATCCATCCTCCGATCCAAGTAGGGTTGGAATATTCGGTTCATCATGTCCATGAATGCTGCTGGCGCGTTGGTCAATCCGAATGGCATTACCATGAACTCATAATGACCGTAGCGAGTTCTAAAAGCCGTCTTATGAATCTCTGCCTCCTTGACCTTAAGCTGATGGTATCTTGGCCTCAGATATATCTTTGAAAAGACTGAGGCTCCCTTCAACTGATCGAACAAGTCCTCGATCCTTGGAAACAGGTATTTGCTCTTGATTGTTAGCTTATTCAACTAGCGATAGTCAATGGACATATGCATTGATCCATCTTTCTTCTTGACAAATAGCACCGGCGCTCCCAAGCTGACACACTTGGTCGAATAAACCCTCTATCTAGCAACTCCTGAATCTGCGCTTTCAATTCCACCAACTCCTTTGGTGCCATCCTATATAGAGTAATAGATACTGGCGTTGTTCCCGAAAAAGATCGATACCAAACTCCACTTCACGATCCAGAGATAATCCCAGAAGCTCTTCTGGAAAAACATCAGGAAATTCCTTCACCGTCCTAATTTCCCCAACTGTTAGGTCTTTGTCTTCCAGAGCCCGAACAAACATTAAAACTGCCTCGCATCCTTTTCTCACCATTCTTTCTACTCTTAGGGCAGTCACCACATTCGACAAACAGTTCCCCCTTTCTCCTATCACCAACACTTCACCACCTTCGGGGGTTTTCAACACCATACGCTTGGCTGCACAATCTAAATTAGCTTAATACTTCACCAGCCAGTCCATGCCTAATATTAAGTCAAACTCCCCGAACGGTAATTCCATCAAATCCGTCCAAAAAACTATTCCCTGAACTTCTAAGTGTACCTCCCGATAGAGTTTATCTACTACCACAGATTGTTTTAATGGGCTAATTATAGTCATCGCCCTAGGGGTAATCTCAGAATCTAAACTTAAAGTTCCAAACTCACTACTAGCAATATATGAATGTGTCAACCCAATGCCAATCAATGCAGTGTAAGGCAAATCAAATAGTAAAAACATACCGATTATAACATCTAGTGCGTCAGCCTCCTCACGACGTTTGGAAACATAGACTAACCCTGGTTGTCTTGCCTCAGTGTTTCTTGCCCCTCGGCCTAGTGCTCCACTGCCCTGACCAAAATCGTTACCACCTTTAGCTGGACCACGACCCCTCTGCGGCTACTGACCTCCTCTACCTGGTTGAGCTTTTCCCTTTCCTACGGGTCCTACATCGCTCTGTGGCTATGGACAGTTCTTAATCTAATGGTCCAAAGACCCACACTTAAAGCCCTTTCCACTACCTGCCTAACACTCACCTACATGGAATTTACCATAGAGAACACACCTCCGTGTCTGGTTAGCAATAGGTCTCTCCACCCGGTTCAGCCCATCCGATCTAGGTCTTTTCTAAGTATGCCCAGCTACTCCTGGACAATCTAAAATTCCTCCTACTTTCACTTTTATCTTTATCCCGATTCAGCTTTTCCTTTTGCTTTACCTCCTTAGCTATCTTAGCCTTTTTCAAAAGCACAGAAAATTCCCTCTCCCGCTGTGGAGCTATCAGAACACGTAAATCATCCTTCAGGCTATCTTTAAATTGAACACACCGTTCGTGTTCTGTGGCCACTATCCCTCGAGCATAATGGCTCAAGCGTAAGAATTCTGCTTCATGCGCCGCCACCGGCCTACTTCCCTGAACCAGATTCAGGAATGCTCTACGCTGTGCGTCCATATAACTCGTTCCAATGTACTTACTCTAGAACGTCATTCTGAAGTAATCCCATATGATACGGTCAGCCACTGTACCATCCTTAATTGTAAGCGACCATTGATAAGCTTCATCCCGGAGAAGGGACACTACTCCTTTCAGCTTCTTTTCTTCCGTGAAATCTAGATCATCCATTATGCTTTCGACAGCCTCCAACCAATACTCAGCTATACTTGGGGCTATCCAGAAATTCCCCTAAACACTTCTGCCCCATTAGCTCTAAGTCGCTCCGACACAGATATCCGGGCTCTTGTGCCCATGCCTGCCCCTAGCAACCCTCTCTAAAACCCTCAACATTGCCTGAGATACCGCATCATCTCTGGCCGTTTGATCCTAAAATTTTGCCTCCACAGCTGGTGGCACTGGTACTTCATTCCCTGACTCGTGACCAAACACTGCCAATTCTGACACAGCAGTCCTGGCTCTACCTTGACCACGCACACCACGCCCTCTAGTGCTCATTATACCGATTCACATTTATCTGATTAGGAATTTTATGAATTATTAATTTCTTCCACTGATTAATAACGAACAATCTTATGGAAAGTAGTTTTAACAGTAGTTCTTTCGAATTCGAACTCTATCTACAAGGTTTAGTTCTAAGGTTTGTATTTCCTATCTCTAGAATCCACATACATTTAACCATCCATTTAAATTCTAAACAAAGCACCACATAAATACATCAAGCACACAAGTAACATCCATGAACTCACACTCGTCACATAGGGGTATTTTCGTCATTTCACTACCTAGGGGTATTTTCGTGATTCTACCCTACAGGGGTATTTCTGTAATTTTCCAAAATAGGGTATCTTGGTGATTTTACAAAATAAGGGTATTTTGGTAATTTTACAATCTGGGGGTATTTCGATAATTTTGCCTATCGGGGTATTTCGATAATTTTTACAAATTTTGATAACTTTACAAATTCAAGGTATTTTGGGAAGTTTTCATAAATCAAGGGTATTTCAGAAATTTTACTAAACTAGGGATATAAGTAATTTCACAAAAATAAGGTGGCCGGTCCCTTTCGTGTTTTAGTTATAAATTTTGGCCCGTCAACAAGCCATCTCGATTAAAGTGAACAAACACTACGCACTAGGTAGGATTCCAACGAAGAGGAGGTGAGCCGCTATGGCCGCTTAAATACCAAGCTCTCCCTGGATCCAATCCTAGACATGCATATGCCTGTTACCACACCCTAACCTTGTGACTTGTTCACAGACAGGTTTAATTAGAAACTAAGTCTTATGAGATTTGAAGAATTGTTTATACTAAACCTAAAGTCCATAAACTCTAGCATACTAGGTCATGTCCCTAGAGAGCCCATCATGCCCAACATGCATATCACATAATGAGTTTAGAATATTTACCTACGTGGATCGAGTGCCGGTAAACTTGATGGCCATATCTCAACTGAACTTTTCTCAAACTTACATCGCTTTTACAAATCGCTAATGGACCCATTTCAAAGCCCGAGTTCTGAACTAGGCTTTGATACCAAAAATGTAACACCCCAAACCTGGCCCAAAATGTCATGACCAGATCTGGTATGCTACGAGTTAAATGTTGAAAACTTTACTTTGGAGGGTCTTGAAAATCTCGGTTCATTTATGCAGGTATTTGTTAAATAAGTGATATTTGTAGAAAGCCTTTGTAGTTTTTTTTAAACTTATTTGAAAATCTCTTTTTTTTCCCTTCTTATAATCAAGTCCTTGAACATAAGTTCGTAGAATATAAACATTAATAAATGGAAATTGATAACCTAAGCTATGAAGGCCTTATTACATAAATAATCCCAAAATTAAAACTTAAAGGAAAACCGAAAATAGTTTATGAAAATAAAAACTTGATGGACCCTCGAGTCCGCCTCGGCTCTCATGTCCACGATCTACTACTCATCTGAAAAGTCAGGGAAATAAAAGGGTGAGTCACCAAGACTCGGTGTGCAAATATCAAAAACACATAAAAGGGTGAGGCCCACAAACACATTATGGGCCTTGGCCCATACACAATGGCAACAGAATATATATACATGCTACATGGCCCAACCCAATCTTATAATCCATCCTCTACACACCAGCCCGTACCAGCCATCACACCTTGGGGATTTCTACAATCAACCCTCCATCCGCTACACACCATTTCGACAAATTGTGTCTTTCATCATAAAGACCGATCACTATGTGAAGATCGCCACCACTATGTGACCTAATAATATATTGTGGTTTAACCACCGATCACTATATGACCTATTAATCAGATGTGGCAGAGCCACCGATTGCCATGCGACCTAAATAATATGTTGTGGATTAACCACCGATCACTGAGTGACCTATTAGCATGCTCTTCCTCTTCGTCATATCAATCCCAACCCATGCATACATACATGCAGAATCAAAACAATATACTATCTAAAAAGATCACAGACTACCACATCCTTCGATACATATAGAGAAGTTTCTATGATTACGTATTTGGCATCCTTTGCCTACCCCTTTCGGGTAACACGACTGTTCATACAACCATTTTCTGGCTTTTAGCCCATAATATATATAGTATAGATTAACTAGTGTGATAGAGATCCACACCTGATTAGCAACAGGACAGTACTTTCTATGTCGACATTATCAGAAGTCGATACGACTGCTAATTGCCTAAGGTTTTACTCCGAAGTCGATCCATAACCCGGCGGCCAATCCCAAACTGCTGACACCGCACGTTTCTTGAACTTTAGGGCTGGGACTACAGATCCAACCCCTTCCTTCAATTTGCTGACATTCGAGTCCATGAATGACCTTAGTTAGAGGATACTATAATGATTGCTTAACGAGGCATTAGGTTAAGGCACAATTAATTGAAAAGAAACTGATTAAACATCATAAGGAGAATTGAACCCTTACCTTGAAATCCCAAAAATAATAATATGGTTCGAACGTTAACGATTTCTGGCTTAGAAACCTAGGCGATTAGATCTCCTTCAAATCCCGGAATGCCGCCCAAAAAGAACATGAGATCAGTGAAAATGTCAAACTACAGAAGGCCTAACAGCCAACTAGCCATTCGACTATGGTCTCAAAAATCGAAAGAGAAGAAAAAAGAACAGAAGAAATTGGCACTTACCTTAACACAGAGAATTCGACAACTCCTAGGGAATTTTGGCTTTTGAGAAGATCGAGAAAGAAAAGATGATCTCAAGAGATCTATGAAGATTCAGCTTTGATGAAGAAATCGACAAAAAGAAAAGAATAGACAAGGGTATTGGCTATGGAGATAAAAGTAGAAAATAATGAAATTTCGGTTTTTGCATAAAAGTGGAGATGAGAGAATAAGATTAGGGTTTTCGGCTTTTGAATAATGAGAGAAGAGAATGGGAAATAAAACCCTAATGCCGAAAATAAAAAGATATTCCCCCCACCTAAACACAGAATTTTGGCACCTACTACCTAAAACCCAAAAATGCCCCTTTTTAAATCGTCAAACTAAGCAATTAATCAAGGGAAATTTTGGCACCCCTTTGGCATATTGAAATCGATTTTTGCCCCTCCAAGAGATGGAAATTTGACCACCACTTGGTATTCAAAGAAATAACTCCTATTCTTTCTCCTTATCTTTATTCATTCACACCTCCAAAGAGGCCTAAATAACACCACCTCGTCCTTCCTTTATCGATTATATTATCCACATTATCCAAGTCATTTAATCCCTCCTAATTTTAAGCCTTATTGTCGTCCCACTTGCTCCTCCTTTAACTGTCGAAAATTAACTAAATTTAATTAAAAGAATTGGGCTTCATGCAACTTGAATTTGGGCCTCCTCAATTGATGTCACTTCTCTGCTCTTTAAGTGGTGCCACTTTGCCACTGGGCCACAAGCCCCATTTTGTATCTTAAAACACAGATAACATCTTTTAAGCCCTATCTTATCCGGGTTTCCACTAGATTGTCCAAACAAAAAATTTAATTAAGGCCTCGGCCCAACCCTGAGCCCATTTTGGACCCCTAACACTCACATTAAACTTAACCACACATTAACGTAAAGGCCCATTAATTCAAGATGTTACACAACATGCCCCAAAAGATCACTTCCCTCACCAAAATTCACACTTCTTGAATTTGGTATCGATTCTTCTCCTTAAAATCTATAATATTACTCGTAGATGTGAATCATGCTCTTCTTCAATGAATTGAGTACACCAAGATGTCATCTATGAAAACCACCACAAACCGGTCTAGATATGGTTGGAAGACGGTTCATCATATCCATAAATGCATTTGGTGCATTAGTCAACTGAACGGCATCACCAAGAACTCGTAATGCCCTTAACGAGTTTGAAACGCAGTCTTATGAATATCTGCCTTCTTGACTTTAAGCAGATGATATCCTGATCTCAAGTCTATCTTGAGCTGAAGCTCCTCGCAGTTGATCGAGCGGATCATTGACTCGACAATAGATACTTATTCTTGATTGTCAACTTATTCAATTTCCTATAATCGTTGCACATACGCATCGACCCATCCTTTTTCTTAATGAACAAGACCGGCGCTCCTCACAGTGACACACTCGATCGAATAAATTAAGCTATCCAACAACTCTTGAATTTGAGCTTTAAGCTCCACTAACTCCTTGGCTCCATTCTATAAGGAGCAATAGACACCGGGCCGTTCACGCAGCGACTCAACACTAAACTCCACCTCCGTCCGGAGGTAATCACAAAGCTCCTCAAAAGGCGTCGAAAACTCTTTCACCGTTCGACACTTTCTACCATCAACTCTTTGGCATCCAAAGCATCGATAAAGACTAAGAACGTTCCACACCCTTCGCACCAACTTTTCTTCCTTTAAAGGCGTCGACATTAGACAGATAGTTTCTTCTTTCACTTATCATCATCACTTCTTTATCCTTCGAAGTTCTTAGCACCATCTACTTTGCAGCACAATTTAAGGTAGCACGATGTTTTACCAACCAGTCCATGCTCAAAATAAGGTCGAACTCACCGAATGGCGCTTTCATCAAATCCATGAAATATTTCCCCAATTTCTAAGGCACATCCCTAAATAACTTATTTACTATCCTTGATGTCCTAAAGGGCTAATTATAGTTGTTTCTCTAGCAACAATCTTTGTTCAAATTTCGGATATAGCACAAGCAACATATGAATGGGTGGATCCAATATTTATCAAAGCGATGAATGGTATAGCATGTATGAAGAATGATAAACCGTAAAAGTAACATATTTTAACCCCATATTTAGTATGCTTTTGGATGATTTAGCCCTTGATTTATGTAAAAGGTGCTTTTAATCCTTTCTTTTCATGTTACACTCAAGAAAGCACCCGAGGACAAAAGAACGAGAAGCGAGCTTAAAATTGGCCAATTTTGGCCAAAGAGAAATTGACCTGACCTAAACTTCAAGCCACATGGCCATGCCTCGTGAAATTACTTCACACGACCATGCCACAATTTACAGTGTGCCCCAATCGATAGAATCGAGACACGGCCTAAAGATAATTTACACGGGCATGTACCATGGCCGTGTGCCTGTCATGGGAAAGAGCAATTTCACTTAGATTTGGATGCTTGGAGGCAAAGAAACACATTTCTAAGTCTACTTAAACATCCTAGGAGGAATTCTACTTGAATTAGGATACTTAGGAGCCAAATAAAGCATCTCAAAGCCTATATAAACACCTAAGGTAACAACTAAAAAGGGGAGTTCGGCAGAAGCCGAAACAAGGAAGTTTTAGGCGAGTTTTACGCGAGCTTTTATTTAGGGAATTACTCGAAGATAGCAGTTGATCTATCTCAAGCCGAGTTCTACTCAAGGCGGAGGATCTCCTCTTCAATTCCTTGAGGGGTTTTAGGGTTTTCTTATGTTTTGTTTTATCTTTTCTCTTGAGATGTTTTCTTATTTTGTTATGAATTAAACCCTTGAGATACTTGAAGGGATGAAACCTATGATAGATTTTGTTATTTGATTTATAAATTATATGATAAGTACTTAGTTTGTTCTTAATTATGTTGCTTAATTTAATCTGATGTGCTTAGGTGGAGGAGGAATAGACCTTTCCTAAGAGTAGATCTAACATAATTAAGCATTTGATCGCATGTGCCTAGAGATAGGGTGACGAGATTTTGTCAGATTAGGGTGAAACCTAATATGGAAGTCCATTGATCGATTCTTTGCTTCCTTAGGGGGTTATTATAAGAGAACGAGAGTTCCACTAATTAACCTAAGGTTAGACATTATTCACCTCGAGAGAGGGTTTAATATAGGTTAGGGAGTCTCACGGATCAAGCTAAGTAAAGAAGTTATATAAATTAAAAGTTAGATAACAAGAGAAGTCATAGGTGGATTCTTCCTGAGGGTATCGTCGTAATCAACTAAGTTTTTCCACAGTCTTCTCCCAAAGTTTCATTCTTTTGTCTTTGCATCTAGGTTAGTTTTTTCATTAGTTTTAGATTAATAAACCAATCACTCCATATTTTAGGCTAAATAATAGAAAGAAAGTGAGTAGTAGTACTTTTGGGTTCCCTTGGGTTCGATAAAATAATCTTGCCTAACTATACTATTGTTTGATAGGTGCACTTGCCTCAATCGTTGTCATAGTTAGTCTATAGGTTTGATTATTCTTTATAAATATCAAAACTCGACTGTTTGACACGATCAAGTTTTTGGCGCCGTTGCCAGGGAACACTAAAATATTAAGAAAGCTCTATTTCTATTACTTTAGCCAAATTTTTTTTTTTTACAATTTATTATTATTAATTATTTTTTTACTTGCCTAATTTTTCCTCTATTTTGCTTTTGGCAAAAAATTTTAGTCCATGGAAAAGATGGCACTGGATAATTATCAGTGGCAAGTCATGAGGACAATTCCTACTAAAATAGCCAGTGTCTTAAACCTTGATGTGGTCATCAGGTTATCTAATTAGTTAGAGATGATGAATAAAAAGATTGATGATTGGTATAGTCCCTCGCAGGTACAACCAGAAATACAATATGATTTGAATCTAGGAGGCGTGGCGAATCCTGAGTACCCACCCTAAGGATATGGCATGGAAAATGAGCAAGCTCACTATACAGGTAACTATTCAAGATATCAAAATGATTTTTATAGTGACACTTATAATGCAGGATGGAAGTACCATCCCAATTTCTCGTGGTATGATCAAAATAGCCAAAGATCGGAACTTCCTCCAGATTTTCAACAACCACCTCACCAACAAGAAGAGGAGCCGAATCTTGAAGAGATGCTGACAAAATTCATGGCAAACACAGAAAATCGCTTCCAATAAACTGAGAAAATACTTAAAAGCAATGAGAACCAATTAGGAACTTACTAAGTCAGTCAAGGTAGCCACTAATGTAGTCGAACAACTCATAAAGGTAATGTCGAACATCGCAAGGATGTCTACCAAGTAACACCGAGATTAAACCGAAGGAGCAAATTCAAGCCGTCTCAGCCCATGATAGTAAAGGGTTAGATGAACCCAATCCAATACAAAAAGCCAAGGTAGACGACGGTAAGGTAGAGGTAACACAAAAAAAGCCAAAACCGGTAATCAAGGAGTACCAACCGTGCATACCTTTTCACGAAGTAATGAAAAGAGATGATTCAGAAGAAACGAGACGGTAAGTTTCTTAAACTCTTAAAGAAATTACATATTAACTTAACCCTTCTTGAAGCTCTTTTTCAGATACCAGACTCAAGGAAATTTTTAAGACAACTCTTGACCAACAAACGCAAATTAGATGAAGAGCACCACGTGGAGCTAAACGCAATGTGCTCAGCAATTCTACAAAATAAACCGCCACGGAAATTAAAAGATCCGGAGTTTTACAATTCCATGTTTAATTGGTAGTTTATCTATTGATAATGAATTAGCGAATTTAAGCGAGCATCAATGTTATGCCTTACAAAATGATTAAACAACTAGGTCTAGGAAACCCGGACAAACTAGGATGAGTATTCAATTAAGCGATAAAACTACAAGAATTCCTAGGGGTATAATAGAAAATGTTCTAATCAAAATTGATAAATTATTCCCAAGAGACTTTGTCGTTTTAGACATGGATGAGGACAACACGATCCCTTAATTTTAGGAAGACCCTTTTTAGCAAGCGCCAGAGCTAAAATTAATATCTATACTGAGAACTCATACTTCCACTTAGGCAATGAGATAGTCACTCTTCAAGCTCTTGACTCGACTAGGACATCGAGTAATAAAGGTACGAACGTTAATTCAATTGATAACCATTTGGTTCAACCTTCTTTCGAGAAACATCACGAAATCACCTAGTGAGCTAGATCTTGACCTCGTGCCAATAAAAAGAATTATATAAAGAATGAAGCCTTAGGGTCGACAAACTAGAAGAGTGAAAAACACAATTTAAAGAAGAACAAGAACCACACGTAGTGAAACCGAAAGAAACCCCAGACGAGCTGATAGGAACAACAAATCACATCAAAATAGAGGATCAGGTATTGTTGAATAAGGAAGACCCTCGAATCACCAACTCAGAACTCAAAGCAAACAAAGAAATCACTTTTGAGGTACTTAATGTCTTCCTATACGGCACAGTCAAGGTAAGCAATCCTAAATTCAACACTTTTGAGGTAAACTTTACTCGACTTAAACTTTATATTCATAACCTAGTTGATCGCATGAAAAGGATTTCCACCTCCTAAACCACCATGATTGTGCATATAACAGTAAGTCTTGCTCAAGACTTTAAATCGCTTTTGAACCCCAAGCACCTTCATTCCCTTTTCGTATTTAAGACATACCCACACGCCTTGCAGACTTTAAAATTTCTTTCATTTCTTTTTACTTGGAAACCAAACTAGCTTTCTTTACTCCCATATTTTCTTTTCTTTTGGCAATACCCCATTAGCTTAGGATACAAAAGACCTTCATCCTTCTTCTTTCAAAACGATTCACCTTCCCCATTCACCATCTTATCTTCTTCTTTTCATAGACTTCATCCAAAAATTCAGAAGTGTTACTTCTCCCTTCTCTTTGATTTTATTATTACATAATTATTTATCTATCTTTGTACATTAAGGGCAATGTACAACTTAAGTGTGGGGGTAAAAGTACCTAACTTTTTGCATTATTCTCAAATCCCTTAGCTTTTGTTCCCAATCGTTAGGATTCCCATTTCTGATTTTTATTGATATGTTTTGGAACCTCCTTTCCATATTGATTAAAGGGTGCTAGCGAATCTTTTACTTCTTCCTATAGTTCTTCATTGATGTAATATCAACCCATTTCATTTTAGTCTATACTCTCGATTCTCTTTAATTCACAAACCTTTTAAGTAGGAGTGTTAACATCTTAGGACGAATCTTTCTTCTCTCATATCTGAGTGGTGTTTGTTGGTAAATATCGCGTGTTTGTTGGAGTGCTTGTTTCCAATCGGTTGGTATTTGAGTGAATCTTTTGTGAGAATGTCAATCCTTGTCGATTTTGAATGGCCATTACTTAGATAATAGGAGACACCT
Organism: Gossypium rotundifolium; assembly: GCA_025506655.1. Classification (NCBI taxonomy): domain Eukaryota; kingdom Viridiplantae; phylum Streptophyta; class Magnoliopsida; order Malvales; family Malvaceae; genus Gossypium; species Gossypium rotundifolium. The sequence continues at coordinate 42,743,021 of CP106731.1, read as the reverse complement.
CTGTTTTTTGTATTGTGGCTTAGACAAAGGTATGACTTTCTTGATTGAATCTTTAGGGTCCTTAAGTTAAATTATCCATGTATAAATTTCTATGAATATGATGGACATTGTCGATAGGAATTATGAATTATGTCAAGTTCGTTTTAATTATAAGTTGAGAATTTTGCTTGAGGACAAGCAAAAGCTTAAGTGTGGGGTATTTGATAAACCGTAAAAGTAACATATTTTAACCCCATATTTAGTATGCTTTTGGATGATTTAGCCCTTGATTTATGTAAAAAGGTGCTTTTAATCCTTTCTTTTCATGTTTATACTTAGGAAAGCACCCGAGGACGAAAAGAACAAGAAACGGGCTTAAAACGGGCCAATTTGGGCCAAAGAGGAAATCGACACGACACGGACTTCAAGCCATACACGTGCCTCGTCAAATTACTTCGGCCATGCCATGATTTACGAACATGCTCCAATCGTGAGAATCGAGACACGACACGAAGACGATTTACACGGCGTGTACCATGGCCGATGCCCTTACCGCATGAAAGAGCAATTTCACTCAGATTTGGATGCTTGGAGGCAAAGAAACACATTCCTAAGTCTACTTAAACATCCTAGGAGGAATTCTACTTGAATTAGGATACTTAGGAGCCAAGTAAAGCATCTCAAAGCCTATATAAACACCTAAGGTAGCAACTAAAAAGGAGTTCAAGTTTTGGGCGATTTTTTTGCCGAGCTTTTATTGTGGAATTACTCGAAGATAGCCAGTTGATCCATCTCAAGAAACCGGAGTTCTACTCAAAACGAATGATCTCCTCTTCAATTCCTTCAGGGGGTTTTAGGGATTTCTTATGTTTTGTTTTATCTTTTCTCTTGAGATGTTTTCTTATTTTGTTATGAACTAAACCCTTCAGATACCTGAAGGGGATGAAACCTATGATGGATTTTGTTATTTGATTTCTAAATTATATGATAAGTACTTAGTTTGTTCTTAATTATGTTGCTTAATTTAATTCAATGTGCTTAGGTGGAGGAGGAATAGACCCTGCCCAAAAGTAGATCTAGCATAAATAAGCAGAGTTGATCGTACGCCTAGAGATAGGGTGACGAGATTTTGCCAGATTAGGGTGAAACCAAATATGGGAGTCCATTGATCGATTTACTGCTTCCTTAGGGGGTTATTATAAGAGAACAAGAGTTCCACTAATTAACCTAAGGTTAGACGTTATTCACCTCGAGAGAGGGTTTAATATAGGTTAGGGAGTCTCACAGATCAAGCTAAGTAAAGAAGTCATATGAATTAAAAGTTAGATAACAAGAGAAGTCATAATTGGATTCTTCCTGAGGGTATCGTCGTAATCAAATGAGTTTTTCCACAGTCTTCTCCCACAGTTTCAATCTTTTGTCTTTGCATCTAGTTTAGTTTTTGATTAGTTTTAGATTAATAAACCAATCACTCCATATTTTAGGCTAAATAATAGAAAGAAAGTGAGTAGTAATACTTTTAGGTTCCTTTTGGTTCGATAAAATAATCTTGCCTAACTATACTATTGTTCGATAGGTGCACTTGCCTCAATTGTTGTCATAGTTAGTCTCTGAGTTCGATCATTCTTTATAAATATTAAAACTTCATTGTTTGACATGATCAAAGAACATACATTATTATATCGTGCATCACTATCCTCTCGACGTCGACCGCATAGACCAACCTTGGTCATCTCACCTCCGCGTTACCCTATTACTAGTACCTCTACCCGGTGCACCACGACCTCGTCCCACGCCATTACCACCTCGACACAGGCCACGACCTCTCGATGGCTCTTGAGTGCCTCTAGCTTGTCTGGGAACATCATTACGAACACCCTGAGTTTGATTAGGCTGTAGAGGGCAATCTCTAAACTGATGATCTTTGGAACTACATCTGTAACAACCACCGATTCTCCTCCAGTATTCACCTGGGTGAAATTTTCCACAATCCACACATGGCTGTAACTGGTTAGTAGCAGCTGGTACTCTCGCTCGAGCTGGCTCCTCATTCTTGGGCCTCTTTTGAAACCCTATAGCACAACCTGAGTACCTAGAGTCTCTTGTTCTTTCACCTATCCTTGTCTCGGTTTTACCTCTCTATAACAAATTCAATTTAGGGCTTAGTCGTAATAATGATGCGAGACCATGAAACGAGATGAATTTATGAGTTTACAAAGTTTATGTTATGTTTGCATGCTAGTATGAAAGTTTCATGAAGCAATTTTGTTAAATTGTTGTGGAATGGTCCAAAAGGACTAAATTGCAAAAGCTACAAAATATGAGTTTCTAGAAGCTTTTGTATGAAATTGCTTTAGAATAATAATTAGGAGCCCTTAAATAACAATTTTCCAAAATTTAATTTTGGACAAAATTGGCCTTGAGATGGTGTTACGAAATTTTTAGTGATAAGGGTATTTTGGTCATTTATGAATTAAATGATTAAAATAGGAAAAAGATGAGAAAAATCTACTCATCTTCTTCCCCCATTGCGAAAATTTGAAGGAAGCCATAGCTAGGGTTCTTCAATTTTCAAGCTTGCTAGTACTCCTAAGCCCTTTTTGATATTCTTCATTTTTGGCGTTCTGGTATAATGATTAATCCATTGTTGGCTATTATAGGATCGGGGATTGTCGAGGTGATCAATGGACTTAGCTAAATGATTTTTAGGATTTAAGAGAGGTTGATGTTAGATAAACATCTTTTCCTTAATGAATTTCATGAAAATGATAGTATGGACCATTTTGTAATAGTTATAAAATTTGGTCATCCTACTAGGGGGCAAAATAGTAATTTTTCCAAAGCATGAGTTATGAGTCAATTTGGTCAATATGATTATTAATGATCTATTTATGATTATAGATCAAGAAAAATGAAGCCAGATCGAAACCGAGGCAAGAACAAAGTCGAGGACTAAATTGCACAACAACATACATTTTGTATATTGAGGTAAGTTTATATGATTTCTAAGCTTTATGATTTATATCATTGAATTGCTTAGTATAATGTACATTGTTATCAGGAAATGTTTAACGTTTTGCTAAATAAATAAATCAATGAGATTAATTACGAGCAAGTCCCGATGGAATAAGAATTGCCCAGGATACTCGATCCATCACATGAGACAAGTAAGTCCGTATAAGACCATGCCAAGGCATGGCATGTAACAGACCGAACCCTACCCAAACCTTCGCTATTTGGTTTGCTAAACCAAAACCTTTTGAAATCATTTAAAAATCGGTTTAAGTTTTTGATAGAAGATAGCGTTTTGTTAAAAAGCAGTTGAGGTCCGTAATTCCATACTTGGATTTGTTTTGAAAATACTTGTTAAGTCAAGTTATTATGTATATTTTATATGTAATGCCTTGAAAACCCTTTTCGATTGCTTTGGAAAAAAAACATGTGAATTCATTCTTATAATCATAAAGTTTGAAACGAATACTCAAGCATATCACAAGAATAAAATAATTTTAGGAGGCCTTATTACAACCCAATTAAAATCAACCAAAATAAAGAAAAATGTAAAGAGCCAAAGTCTAATAAATTTAAAATTCCTTTGCATTCAAGTCCCTCCTACTCCATATCCATAACTATGTGTCACTTGAAAAAATAAAGGAGAAGGTGAGTCACCAAGACTCATGTAACCCTTCCCTTTGATGATTATGGGTGTATATTCGTTGAGATGCCATATTAAGCATGTGAGCATGATAGCATGATTGCACGATTTTGCATTTAGTATGATGTGCTATTGGGTGATATGAGAGGAGGGGGAGTATGATATCCGTGTCTTTGGGACATTGTGTCTTTGGGACACGGAGGTTTGGCACCTCCGATTGGTTTGGTACCACATATTTTGTGACTTTGGGTCACCACAGGTTTGGCACCTCGGCGTCTCGTCCCAAAGGCTTAGCACCACGGTGGGTTGGCCCCACAATTGATTATCTGGGATTGACACGGTGATTTGGTATCACACGATGGGTTGGCCCCATCATCGATTTGTATATTGCGGTCACGGTGATTTAGTATCACACTGTGTCTTTGGGACACGGAGGTTTGGCACCTCATTGCGACTCGTCCACGTGGTTTGACACCACCGTGGGTTGGCCCCACTTATGAGATCTGGGATTGTCGCTAGTGATTTGGTATCACACGATGGGTTGGCCCCATCATTGGATTATTCGTGACTTGGTCACCGGTGGTTTGGCACCACGTTATGGATATCGTGACTTTGGGTCACCGGTGGTTTAGCACCACCGGTGGTTTGGTACCACACGGGAAGAAAAGGAGATACTGGTTGGTTAGGATCGGGTGCATTACTTGCATTACTTTGCTATGATGTGTGTTGGCATGTTATACCGGGAGAGGATTTATACACTGAGTCTTGCGACTCACTCTCTCTCCTTTGACTTTTTCAGGTGACACTTAGACGCGGACATGGAGTCGGGATGGACTCGAGGTGCCCATGCCATGCTTAAATAAGGATTTGCTCGGACTTTTATAAAATTTGGTACATTAGCTCATTTAATACTATTTGGTTTTATTTGGGTTTGTAAATGGCCTTTTAAAATTATATTTTGCTTTGTTTATGCTTAAAGTAGATGTTTACTATGCCTTAACAAATTAATTGGGTTAAAATGTGCTAAAACTTGAGAAGACAACGCTTTCAAAATTGCAAAAAAATGATATTTTAACCTATACCATCGGGTATCACACTAAGGGTTGGAATAAAGAGAACTCAAATTTTTTTCTAACTTAAACTCGATTTTTCTTCTAAGTTAAAATGTTTTAGCAATAATAAGAAATGACTTAAACTTCTAAATGAGATAAATTAGTTTTACCTACACATCGATTAAGTTTTTCAAATTCTGGGTTTTCAAATACACCAATGATTTTTATCAAGCCTACTCGAGTTTTTCTTCAAATACACAATTTAGCAAGTGTTTTTATCAAACATCTAAACTTAAACCTTTTCTCAAAATCCTTTTTCCCAGAACATACCGATTCGATTGGTGGTGTGTTGACCGGGTTTAGGGTGTTACATTTGAGAAGATCAAAAAGAAAAGATGATCACAAGAGATCTATGAAGATTCAGCTTTGATGAAGAAATCGACAAAAAGAAAAGAATAGACAAGGGTATTCGGCTATGGAGATAAAAGCAGAGAAAATAATGAAATTTCAGCTTTTGTATAAAAGTGGAGATGAGAGAATAAGATTAGGGTTTTCGGCTTTTGAATAATGAGAGAAGAGAATGGGAAATAAAACCCTAATACTGAAAATAAAAAGATATTCCCCCCACCTAAACACAGAATTTCGGCACCTACTACCTAAAACCCAAAAATGCCCCTTTTTAAATCGTCAAACTAAGCAATTAATCAAGGGAAATTTCGGCACCCCTTTGGCATATTGAAATCGATTTTTGCCCCCTCCAAGAGATGGAAATTTGACCACCACTGGCTATTCAGCAGATAACTCCTATTCTTTCTCCCTTATCTTTATTCATTCACACCTCTAAAAGAGGCCTAAATAACACCACCTCGTCCTTCCTTTATCAGCATATTATCCATATTATCCAAGTCATTTAATCCCTCCTAATTTTAAGCCTTATTATCGTCCCACTTGCTCCTCCTTTAACTGCCGAAAATTAACTAAATTTAATTAAAAGAATTGCGCTTCATGCAACTTGAATTTGGGCCTCCTCAATTGATGCCACTTCTCTGCTCTTTAAGTGGTGCCACTTTGCCACTGGGCCACAAGCCCCATTTTGTATCTTAAAACACAGATAACATCTTTTAAGCCCTATCTTATCCGGGTTTCCACTAGATTGTCCAAACAAAAAATTTAATTAAGGCCTCGGCCCAACCCTGAGCCCATTTTGGACCCCTAACACTCACATTAAACTTAACCACACATTAACGTAAAGGCCCATTAATTCAAGATGTTACACAACATGCCCCAAAAATATCACTTCCCTCAGCCAAAATTCACACTTACTAAATTTGGTATACTGTTGCTTCTCCCTTAAAATCTATAATATTACTCGTAGATGTGAATCATGCTCTTCTTCAGTAATTGAGTACACCAAGATGTCATCTATGAAAACCACCACAAACCGGTCTAGATATGGTTGGAAGACGCGGTTCATCATATCCATAAATGCAGCTGGTGCATTAGTCAACCTGAACGGCATCACCAAGAACTCGTAATGCCCTTAACGAGTTTGAAACACAGTCTTATGAATATCTGCCTTCTTGACTTTAAGTAGATGATATCCTGATCTCAAGTCTATCTTCGAGAAAACTGAAGCTCCTCGCAGTTGATCGAACAGATCATTGACTCTCGACAATAGATACTTATTCTTGATTGTCAACTTATTCAATTTCCTATAATCGATGCACATACGCATCGACCCATCCTTTTTCTTAACGAACAAGACCGGTGCTCCTCACAGTGACACACTCGATCGAATAAATTCGCTATCCAACAACTCTTGAATTTGAGCTTTAAGCTCCACTAACTCCTTCGGCTCCATTCTATAAGGAGCAATAGACACCGGAGCCGTTCCTGGCAATAGCTCAACACTAAACTCCACCTCCCGATCCGGAGGTAATCCTAAAAGCTCCTCAAAAAAGACGTCTGAAAACTCTTTCACCGTTCTGACACTTTCTACCATCAACTCTTTGGCATCCAAAGCACTGATAAAGACTAAGAATGTTCCACACCCCTTTCGCACCAACTTTTCTTCCTTTAAAGCTGATACGACATTAGACAGATAGTTTCTTCTTTCACTTATCATCATCACTTCCTTATCCTTCGAAGTTCTTAGCACCATCTACTTTGCAGCACAATTTAAGGCAGCACGATGTTTTACCAACTAGTCTATGCTCAAAATAAGGCCGAACTCACCGAATGGCAGTTTCATCAAATCTGCCAGAAATATTTCCCCCTAAATTTCTAAGGGCACATCCCTAAACAACTTATTTACTATCACTGACTGTCCTAAAGGGTTAATTATAGTTGTTTCTCTAGCAACAATCTCAGATATAATGTTCAAATTTCCAGATATAGCACAAGCAACATATGAATGGGTGGATCCAATATTTATCAAAGTAGTAACAGGTATACCATGTATGAAGAATGATAAACCGTAAAAGTAACATATTTTTACCCCATATTTAGTATGCTTTTGGATGATTTAGCCCTTGATTTATGTAAAAAGGTGCTTTTAATCCTTTCTTTTCATGTTACACTCAAGAAAGCACCCGAGGACAAAAAGAACGAGAAACGAGCTTAAAATGGGCCAATTTTGGCCAAAGAGGAAATTGACACAGCCTAAACTTCAAGCCACATGGCCATGCCTCATCAAATTACTTCACACGACCATGCCACAATTTACACGGCTGTGCCCCAATCGATAAAATCGAGACACGGCCTAAAGACAATTTACACGGGCATGTACCATGGCCGTGCCCTTGTCATGGGAAAGAGCAATTTCACTTAGATTTGGATGCTTGGAGGCAAAGAAACACATTTCTAAGTCTACTTAAACATCCTAGGAGGAATTCTACTTGAATTAGGATACTTAGGAGCCAAGTAAAGCATCTCAAAGCCTATATAAACACCTAAGGTAACAACTAAAAAGGGGAGTTCGGCAGAAGCCGAAACAAGGAAGTTTTGGGCAAAGTTTTCTGCCAGAGCTTTTATTCAGGGATACTCAAAGATAGCCAGTTGATCTATCTCAAGAAGCCGGAGTTCTACTCAAGACGGAGGATCTCCTCTTCAATTCCTTCAGGGGGTTTTAGGGCTTTCTTATGTTTTGTTTTATCTTTTCTCTTGAGATGTTTTCTTATTTTGCTATGAATTAAACCCTTCAGATACTTGAAGGGGATGAAACCTATGATGGATTTTGTTATTTGATTTATAAATTATATGATAAGTACTTAGTTTGTTCTTAATTATGTTGCTTAATTTAATCTGATGTGCTTAGGTGGAGGAGGAATAGACTTTTCCTAAGAGTAGATCTAACATAATTAAGCGGATTTGATCGCACGTCTAGAGATAGGGTGATGAGATTTTGTCAGATTAGGGTGAAACCTAATATGGAAGTCCATTGATCGATTTACTGCTTCCTTAGGGGGTTATTATAAGAGAACGAGAGTTCCACTAATTAACCTAAGGTTAGACATTATTCACCTCGAGAGAGGGTTTAATATAGGTTAGGGAGTCTCACGGATCAAGCTAAGTAAAGAAGTTATATGAATTAAAAGTTAGATAACAAGAGAAGTCATAGGTGGATTCTTCCTGAGGGTATCATCGTAATCAACTAAGTTTTTCCACAGTCTTCTCCCAAAGTTTCATTCTTTTGTCTTTGCATCTAGTTTAGTTTTTCATTAGTTTTAGATTAATAAACCAATCACTCCATATTTTAGGCTAAATAATAGAAAGAAAGTGAGTAGTAGTACTTTTGGGTTCCTTTGGGTTCGATAAAATAATCTTGCCTAACTATACTATTGTTTGATAGGTGCACTTGCCTCAATCGTTGTCATAGTTAGTCTATAGGTTTGATCATTCTTTATAAATATTAAAACTCGACTGTTTGACACGATTAAGTTTTTGGCGCCGTTGCCAGGGAACACTAAAATATTAAGAAAGCTCTATTTCTATTACTTTAGCCAAATTTTTTTTTACAATTTATTATTATTAATTGTTATTTTTTTTACTTTCCTAATTTTTCCTCTATTTTGCTTTTGGCAGAAAATTTTAGTCCATGGAAAAGATGGCACTGGATAATTATCAGTGGCAAGTCATGAGGACAATTCCTACTAAAATAGCCAGTGTCTTAAACCTTGACGTGGTCACCAGGTTATCTAATCAGTTAGAGATGATGAATAAAAAGATTGATGATTGGTGTAGTCCCTCGCAGGTACATCCAGAAATACAATATGATTTGAATCTAGGAGGCGTGGCGAATCCTGAGTACCCACCCTAAGGATATGGCATGGAAAATGAGCAAGCTCACTATACAGGTAACTATTCTAGATATCAAAATGATTTTTATAGTGACATTTATAATGCAGGATGGAAGTACCATCCCAATTTCTCGTGGTATGATCAAAATAGCCAAAGATCGGAACTTCCTCCAGATTTTCAACAACCACCTCACCAACAAGAAGAGGAGCCGAATCTTGAAGAGATGCTGACAAAATTCATGGCAAACACAGAAAATCGTTTCCAATAAACTGAGAAAATACTTAAAAGCAACGAGAACCGATTCGGGGAACTTACTAAGTCAGTCAAGGTAGCCACTAATGTAGTCGAACAACTCGCAAACGTAATGTCAGAACGACTGCAAGGATGTCTACCAAGTAACACTGAGATTAAACCGAAGGAGCAAATTCAAGCCATCTCAGCCCATGATAGTAAAGGGTTAGATGAACCCAATCCAATACAAAAAGCCAAGGTAGAGGTAACACAAAAAAAGCCAAAACCGGTAATCAAGGAGTACCAACCGTGCATACCTTATCCCGAAGTAATGAAAAGAGATGATTCAGAAGAACAGTACGGTAAGTTTCTTAAACTCTTAAAGAAATTACATATTAACTTAACCCTTCTTGAAGCTCTTTTTCAGATACCAGACTCGAGGAAATTTTTAAGACAACTCTTGACCAACAAACGCAAATTAGACGAAAAGCACCACGTGGAGCTAAACGCAATGTGCTCAGCAATTCTACAAAATAAACTACCACGGAAATTAAAATATCCGGGAGTTTTACAATTCCATTTTTAATTGGTAGTTTATCTATTGATAATGAATTAGCGGATTTAAGCGCGAGCATCAATGTTATGCCTTACAAAATGTTTAAACAACTAGGTCTAGGGAAACCCAGACAAACTAGGATGAGTATTCAATTAACTGATAAAACTATAAGAATTCCTAAGGGTATAATAGAAAATGTTCTAATCAAAATTGATAAATTCGTATTCCCGATGAGACTTTGTCGTTTTAGACATGGATGAGGACAACACGATCCCTTAATTTTAGGAAGACCCTTTTAGCAATCGCCGAGCTAAAATTAATATCTATACAGAGAACTCATACTCAGATAGGCAATGAGATAGTCACTCTTCAAGCTCTTGACTCACTAGGACATCGAGTAATAAAGGTACGAACGTTAATTCAATTGATAACCATTTGGTTCAACCTTCTTTCCAGGAAACATCACGAAATCACCTAGCTGAGCTAGATCTTAGACCTCGTGCCAATAAAAAAGAATTATATAAAGAATGAAGCCTTAGGGTCGACAAACTAGAAGAGTGAAAAACACAATTTAAAGAAGAACAAGAACCACACGAAGTGAAACCGAAAGAAACCCCAGACGAGCTGATAGGAACAACAAATCACATCAAAATAGAGGATCAGGTATTGTTGAATAAGGAAGACCCTCGAATCACCAACTCAGAACTCAAAGCAAACAAAGAAATCACTTTTGAGGTATTTAATGTCTTCCTATACGACACGTCAAGGTAAGCAATCCTAAATTCAACACTTTTGAGGTAAACTTTACTCGACTTAAACTTTATATTCATAACCTAGTTGATCGCATGAGAAAGGATTTCCACCTCCCTAAACCACCATGATTGTGCATATAACAGGTAAGTCTAGCTCAAGACTTTAAATGAGTGCTTTTTGGGAGGCAACCCGAGTACTAACCGTACTAATTAGTTTGGTTTTATTTCTTTTCGTATTTAGGCATAGGTTTCCATACCCACACGGCCTTGCACACGGCTGTGGCCGTGGTCGTGTGGATACCACGAGTAGGCACATGAGCGTGGACCTTATCTCTATTTAATTATTTACTTTTATTCATATTTTTATTTTATTTTTATTTTTATTTTTACTTCCTTTATTATTTTATCCTTTTTCTCAATGGCATTTAGATTTAGCTTAGGATACAATAAACTAGGCCGGCTACTTCGAGGATTCAATTTCAAACGATTCGAGATGCTTCCCCACGTTCACCTCCAATCTTATCTAGTTTCTTTTCATAGACTTCATCCAAAATTTCAGGAAGTGTTACTTCTCCCCTTCTCTTTTGATTTTATTATTACATAATTATTTATCTATCTTTGTACATTAAGGGCAATGTACAACTTAAGTGTGGGGGGGTAAAAGTACCTAACTTTTTGCATTATTCTCAAATCCTGAATTTTAAATCTTGTTTTTAAGTATTTTTCTCATATTACTAATTAGGATGAAATTTCTAATGATTTATGATTTTTATTGATATGTTTTGGATTAAGCCATTGATAATTGTGCATTGATGATTTAAACTTTTTATTGATTTTAAGGGGTTCACTAGGGATTAAAAAGTTAGGTACTTTTACTAATTGGTATTATTAGTTTTCATTCGATGTAAATATTCATATTTAGTTCATTGTTTTTAGTTAGGTGATTTGTCAAAGTCGATCTCGATTCTAACCCTTCTAATTCAGCCTTTATCCACACCTTTTAACCTAAGCCCCGTTACAACCCTGATTAAAGACCTTTTGATTTGTGTATCATCTCATATACAGTGGTGGAGATTTGATTTTTAGGTAAGCCTATAGGATTAACTTTTCAGGTTTGACTTATGAGTGCTTATTCTTGAACCTTAAACACTTCGAGTGATTTGAGTGAATCTTTTGTGAGAATGTCAATCCTTGTCGATTTTGAATTAAAGGTAATTACTTAGATAATAGGAGACACCTATGTTTTCGTACTACAAAGGTATGACTTATCTTGATTGAATCTTTAGGGTCCTTTGAGTTAAATTATCCATGTATAAATTATCTATGAATTATGATGAGACATTGTCGATAGGAATTATGAATTATGTCAAGTTCGTTTTAATTATAAGTTGAGAATTTTGCTTGAGGACAAGCAAAAGCTTAAGTGTGGGGGTATTTGATAAACTGTAAAAGTAACATATTTTAACCCCATATTTAGTATGCTTTTGGATGATTTAGCCCTTGATTTATGTAAAAAGGTGCTTTTAATCCTTTCTTTTCATGTTTATACTTAGGAAAGCACCCGAGGACGAAAAGAACAAGAAACGGGCTTAAAACGGGCCAATTTGGGCCAAAGAGGAAATCGACACGGCCTGGACTTCAAGCCATACACCGTGCCTCGTCAAATTACTTCACACGACCATGCCATGATTTACACGAACATGCTCCAATCGACAGAATCGAGACACGACCTGAAGACGATTTACACGGGCGTGTACCATGGCCGTGCCCTTACCGCGGGAAAGAGCAATTTCACTCAGATTTGGATGCTTGGAGGCAAAGAAACACATTCCTAAGTCTACTTAAACATCCTAGGAGGAATTCTACTTGAATTAGGATACTTAGGAGCCAAGTAAAGCATCTCAAAGCCTATATAAACACCCAAGGTAGCAACTAAAAAGGGGAGTTCGGCAGAAGCCAAAACAAGGAAGTTTTGGGCAGATTTTTTTGCCAGAGCTTTTATTCAGGGAATTACTCGAAGATAGCCAGTTGATCCATCTCAAGAAACCGGAGTTCTACTCAAAACGAATGATCTCCTCTTCAATTCCTTCAGGGGGTTTTAGGGATTTCTTATGTTTTGTTTTATCTTTTCTCTTGAGATGTTTTCTTATTTTGTTATGAACTAAACCCTTCAGATACCTGAAAGGGATGAAACCTATGATGGATTTTGTTATTTGATTTCTAAATTATATGATAAGTACTTAGTTTGTTCTTAATTATGTTGCTTAATTTAATTCAATGTGCTTAGGTGGAGGAGGAATAGACCACCTTAAAAGTAGATCTAGCATAAATAAGCGGAGTTGATCGCATGCGCCTAGAGATAGGGTGATTTAGATTTTGCGGATTAGGGTGAAACCAAATATGGGAGTCCATTGATCGATTTATCGCTTCCTTAGGGGTTATTATAAGAGAACAAGAGTTCCACTAATTAACCTAAGGTTAGACGTTATTCACCTCGAGAGAGGTTTAATATAGGTTAGGAGTCTCACAGATCAAGCTAAGTAAAGAAGTCATATGAATTAAAAGTTAGATAACAAGAGAAGTCATAATTGGATTCTTCCCGAGGGTATCGTCGTAATCAAATGAGTTTTTCCACAGTCTTCTCCCACAGCTTTCAATCTTTTGTCTTTGCATCTAGTTTAGTTTTTGATTAGTTTTAGATTAATAAACCAATCACTCCATATTTTAGGCTAAATAATAGAAAGAAAGTGAGTAGTAATACTTTTAGGTTCCTTTTGGTTCGATAAAATAATCTTGCCTAACTATACTATTGTTCGATAGGTGCACTTGCCTCAATTGTTGTCATAGTTAGTCTACAGGTTCGATCATTCTTTATAAATATTAAAACTCGACTGTTTGACATGATCAAAGAACATACCTGTTATTATATCAGGTGCATCACTATCCTCTCGACGTCTGACCGCATAGACCAACCTTGGCTGTCTCACCTCCGCGTTACCCCTATTACTAGTACCTCTACCCGGTGCACACCCTGACCTCGTCCTAAACCATTACCACCTCGACCTGGCCCACGGCCTCTCGATGGCTACTGAGTGCCTCTAGCTTGCTACGGAACATCATTACGAACACCCTGAGTTTGAGTAGGCTATAGAGGGCAATCTCTAAACTGATGATCTTTGGAACTACATCCACCGATTCTCCTCCAACATTCACCTGGGTGAAATTTTCCACAATCCACACATGGCTGTAACTGGTTAGTAGCAGCTGGTACTCTCGTTCGAGCTGGCTTCTTAATCTTGGGCCTCTTTTGAAACCCTATAGCACAACCTGAGTACCTAGAGTCTCTCTTGTTCTTTCACCTATCCTTGTCTCGGTTTTACCTCTCTATAACAGCTCAATTTAGGGCTTAGTCAGAATAATGATGCGAGACCATGAAACTGAGATGAATTTATGAGTTTACAAAGTTTATGTTATGTTTGCATGCTAGTATGAAAGTTTCATGAAGCAATTTTGTTAAATTGTTGTGGAATGGTCCAAAAGGACTAAATTGCAAAAGCTACAAAATATGAGTTTCTAGAAGCTTTTTGTATGAAATTGCTTTAGAATAATAATTAGGAGCCCTTAAATAACAATTTTCCAAAAATTTAATTTTTGGACAAAAATTGGCCTTGAGATGGTGTTACAGAAATTTTTAGTGATAAGGGTATTTTGGTCATTTATGAATTAAATGATTAAAATAGGAAAAAGATGAGAAAAATCTACTCATCTTCTTCCCCCATTGCCGAAAATTTGAAGGAAGCCATAGCTAGGGTTCTTCAATTTTTCAAGCTTGCTAGTACTCCTAAGCCCGATTTTTGATATTCTTCGTATTTTCGAAGTTCTCGTATTATGAATTAGCCATTTTTAGCTATTAAATGAGCTAAGATGCATGTCCAAAAAATTTACAGATGAATGAAATGCATGCTAAATGATGTTTTATGGAAGTTTAAGAGAGGTTGATGTTAGATAAACATCTTTTCCTTAATGAATTTCATGAAAAATGATAGTATGGACCATTTTGTAATAGTTATAAAATTTGGTCATCCTACTAGAAAGAGAGAGAATTGATGATTGTTATAGTAGAGAAAATGATTCAACTAAGCATGAAGTTTAAGAAAGTTGCATGAAAATCATATTACGAGCCTAAGGGCAAAAGTGCAAATATCAGAAAGTATAGGGGCAAAATAGTAATTTTGCCAAAGCATGAGTTATGAGTCAATTTGGTCAATATGATTATTAATGATCTATTTATGATTATAGATCAAGAAAAATGAAGCCCAGATCGAAACCGAGGCAAGAACAAAGTCGAGGACTAAATTGCACAATAACATACATTTTGTATATTGAGGTAGGTTTGTATGATTTCTAAGCTTTATGATTTATATCATTGAATTGCTTAGTATAATGTACATTGTTATCGTGAAATGTTTAACGTTTTGCTAAATAAATAAATCAATGAGATTAATTACGAGCAAGTCCCGATGGAATAAGAATTGCCGTGATACTCGATCCATCACATGAGACAAGTAAGTCCAGATAAGACCATGCCAAGGCATGGCATGTATGAATTAAACTCTACCAAACACTTCAATCGAATTTGGTTTGTCATGAGAAAACCTTTTGAAATCTTTTAAAACCGGTTTAAGTTTTTAATAAAAGATAGCATTTTGTAAAAAAAAAATGAGGTGTACAAATCTCATACTTGGATTTATTTTGAAAATATTTGTTAAGTCAAGTTATTATGTATATTTTATATGTACCGATGGTACTTGAAAACCCTTTTCGATTGCTTTGGAAAAAAAACATGTGAATTCATTCTTATAATCATAAAGTTTGAAACGAATACTCAAGCATATCACAAGAATAAAATAATTTTAGGAGGCCTTATTACAACCCAATTAAAATCAACCAAAATAAAGAAAAGAAATGTAAAAGAACCAAATTCAAAGTCTAATAAATTTAAAATTCCACCGCATGGCCACCTCAAGTCCCTCCTACCCATATCCGCGAACTATGTGTCACCGAAAAAAATAAAGGAGAAGGTGAGTCACCAAGACTCAAGATGTAACCCTTCCCCGTAAATACCACATCATACACACTATATAACACATTAATCATGCATTAAGACATGTACCCCACCTAGCCAACCAAACGCCTGCTCACCCCATTGTGGTACCAAACCACCGGTGGTGCCAAACCACCGTGACGATAGTCACGATGTGATACCAAATCACCGGAGGTGCTAAACCTCCGTGTCCGAGGACACAAATCGGTTGATGGGGCCAACCCATCGCGTGATACCAAATCACCGTGTCAATCCCATATCTCAAAGTGGGGCCAACCCACTTGGTGGTGCTAAGCCACGTGGACGAGACGCTATGAGGTGCCAAACCTCCGAGGTACCAAACCTCCGTGACCGTAGTCACAAGCAGTGTTACTAAAACACCGTGTCCGTGGACACAATATAACCGCCCCTCCACTCATCAACCCATATCAAATCATATTATAACAGAGTTTATAACAACATACATTTATCACATGTATCACATAAGCTATGCTTCCCAAAAGCATTATTATCAATCTCATATTGACAGAGACTTACCGAGATCCTCGCTTGTACCATTAAGGTACTAAATTCAGATCTACATAAATCGATTTACATACAACATGTACTTAATACGCTTTATTAATTGTTATAAGTGTGTATGTACACACCGCCACCACCGAATGCTCTAAATCCCGAAAAGAGATGTTGATCACCACAGCTTCTCTCGCACCTATATTCGCCAACATAGAATTAGTACTATGGCCTAATCGGCCAACCCAAATATTTAAAAGGGTTCTCCTTTGAACCCGAATCCTTACCCGAGTGCCTTTAAATAATTACTCCAAGCGCTCGCTTCCTATTAATTGGCAACCTTATGTTAGTAATCTTCTACTTAAACACTAACTAAATAACTTGCTTAAATTAGATCTTACCATTACTTACCAAAATCAAATACTAGAGATCAAATCGATCGCTACGCTTCTCGCAGAAGAGATCGATTACCAAAAGTGTTTAGAGCCCTCCCGCCAAATCAATACTTTATTCTTGTAAAAAGTTGATGAACATGAGTGAAAAGAACAATAGGTATTTGGCCAAGGTACTCACCTTCTTAAATCGCTTGCCGAGGAAGATTCAAGGAGATCTACCCTACTCTAATATTCGCCAAGATGGGTTCAAAGAAGAAAGAGAGATTCGCACACAAGTGAAAAGTAGATTCGCTATAGTTTGGAAAGAAGGAAAATAATGGGGAAGAAGGTGTTAAAAGTTTCGCTTAAGGGGATTTTGAGAAGAGAAGGTGTAAAGAGAAGGTGGTTTCGGCATAATAATGAAGAAGGAGAGAAGAGAAATGAAAGAGTAGGTGTTTTTGGTCGAGATCAAAAGTAGAAGAAGAGAAAGATGGTGATGTAGAAATCGGTTTTGAGAAGGAAAGAAAGAAGAATGGTAATTGCTAGCCTAAAATTAAGAATAAAAGACTTAGCAAATTCTAAGACTATCCCCCTTTTACTTGCCATCCACTCCTTCCAAAGGAGTTCAAATTCATCCCACTACCTTAATTTACTCTAGGCCACTTGTTTGATTCAATTCAAAATAACTTGAATTAATCCCAATAATCAATTAATAATCCAAATAATATCCCTTTATCTACTATTATCTTGTTATCTAAAATAATATTATCCTTGATTATCTCTTATTATCTAATACTAATAAATAAAAGAGTTTAAAGAGAGAAAGAACTCTCCTTCCTATGCCATCCAAAATAAAGAGTAAAAGGAGAATTGTGACTCAACCAAGGCTCTCCCTTCCTTGTGGCGTCACATGTAACTCCCAAGTAGTCCTCCTTTGCCACTTTTCCAAGGCTCATTTTGTGTCAATAAATCCTCTATTTAATCTTGTAACCCCTACTTGCTAGAGCTCCTTACCTTTAAAGTTTCCAAATACAATTTTCTACTAAACCGAGCCAACTTAAGACCCTTAATTAAATCTTATCACTCCATAAATAATACCATAACAATTCAAACATTAAGAAAAACATTTAATCACAAATAGCCCCGATTTTAGGATGTTACAGTTCTACCCCCTTAAAAGAATTTCGTCCTCGAAATTACCCGTCAAGAGGTGGGGTATTGTCGCCAGATCACATCCTCGGTTCCCACGTAGCTTCCTCTCGCACCATGGTTCCGCCATAGCACTTTCACTAAGGGCATCGACTTCCTACGCAGAACCTTTACATCCCGATCCAAAATCAATCGGTTCTTCCTCGAAAGATAAGTCCGAGTTGACCTCAATTTCTGCCACAGGCACCACGTGTGATGGATCTGACCGATATCGCCTAAGCATCGACACATGAAAGACGTTATGGATCTGACTTAACTCCGTCGGCAGTTCGAGCTGATAAGCTACCGGTCCTACTCGCTTCAACACTGTATATGGGCCAATGAACCTTGGGCTTAGCTTTCCTTTTCGCCCAAATCTCAACACCTTTTTCCAAGGTGATACCTTCAGGAAAACCTTGTCTCCTACATCATACTCCATTTCTTTGCGCTTCAGATCAGCATAAGACTTCTGTCTATCTGATGCTTCCTTAAGACGAGCCCGAATCACCCTAACTTTGTCCTCCGCCCAACTCTAGGCCCAACACTTGTCGTTCACCCAACTCGCCCAACACGCTCGGAGTTCGCATTTTCGTCCATACAAGGCTTCATATGGTGCCATCTCGATACTCGCTTGGTAACTATTGTTGTAGGCGAACTCGCTAATGGTAAAATTCCTCCCAACTACCTCGAATTCCAAGACACAACCCTCAAAGATATCCTCTAAGATCAGATGACCTTTTCGAATCGCTCGTCCGATTGTGGATGGAAAGTCAGATCGAAATCCAATCGTGTTCCCAAAGCTTGATGCAATGCTTTCCAAAACCTCGACGTGAACCTTGGATCCCTATCTGAGATAATTGATACTGGCACACCATGCAATCTGACTATCTCGGCCACATACAACTTTGCTAGCTTCTGGAGTGAGTAATCCATTCTCACCGGTACGAAGTGAGCTGATTTAGTCAGGCGGTCTACGATTACCCAAACTGCATCTTTCTTGCTGGGCGTGAGGGGTAGACCACTGACGAAATCCATAGTGATCCTCTCCCATTTCCATTGAGGAATCTTTACTGGTTGAAGTAGTCCTGATGGTAACTGATGTTCAGCTTTAACCTGCTGACACGTCAGACACCTTCCCACGAACTCGCCACTTCGCTTCAACCTGTGCCACCGTAATCGCTCTCGCAAGTCTCCGTACATTTTGCTACCTCCGTGATGCATAGCGATGGGCTGCTATGTGCATCATGGAGAATTCTTTGTCTCGCTTCTACATCCTTCTAATATACAAGGCCGCCCTTGGAAACATAACACACCATGATCGACAAACTATACTCTTCCAAACCACCATTTTGGACTTGCAATCTCTTTGCATTCAATCCTCGCCTACCAACCGCTTATCCTTAATCTCCTCGATCCAAGTTGGCTTAACTTGCAGCTCCGCCAAAAGACTTCCATCATCGATAGGCTCAAATGAGCAAACATCGCCAGTAAGTCCGCCACGACCTTCCGACTCAACGATCACCACCACGTTAGCTTTGCCCGGATGGTACTCAATTGAACAATCTTAGTCTTTTAACAGCTCAATCCACCGTCGTTGCCTCAAGTTCAAGTCCTTTTGAGTCAAGAGATACCTTAAACTTTTGTGATCTATGTAGACTATCGACTTCTCCCCATACAAGTAATGCCTCCATATTTTCAAGGCGAAGACTACTGCTGCTAACTCCAAGTCGTGAGTTGGGTAGTTAACCTCATGCGGTCTTAGGCGACGGGACGATAGGCTACTACCTTCCCTTCCCAGATCAATACACATCCCAACCTCAGATGGGACGATCACAAGAAATCAGAACAACTTCCCCGCCTCAGTCAGTACCAAGACCGAGCTTCACGTTAATCTTTCTCAACTTATCAAAACTTTCTTGTCGCTTTTCGACCAAACAAATGGTACTCCTTCCTCAATAGCTTAGTTAATCTGCAAAGAATTAACGAGAATCCTTCCACAAACCTTCGATAGTACCCGCTAGACCCGAAAGCTTCAATCTCGCCACCGACTTAGGCGGTTTCCACTCCAACACCGCTTCAATCTTATGGGATCCACTCTAATCCTTCCACGACACCACGTGACCTAAGAAAGCCACCTCCTTAGCCAAAATTTGTACTTCATCGAATTTGGCATATAACTGCTTTCTCCTCAAGATTTGCGTAACTATTCGCAAATGCTTGTCGTGCTCCTCCTCCGTCTTTGAGTAAACCAATATGTCGTCTATGAACACTACGACAAATTGGTCCAAGTACTATTGAAATACCCTATTCATTAAGTCCATGAATGCCGCCGGTGCATTGGTCAACCCGAATGGCATCACTAGGAACTCGTAATGCCCATACCGAGTTCGAAATGCCGTCTTGTGAACATCAACTTCCTTCACCTTTAATTGATGATAACCCGACCTAAGGTCAATCTTTGAAAATACCGACGCACCCTTCAGTTGGTCAAACAAGTCATCGATCCGAGGCAACGGATACTTGTTTTTGATCGTTAACTTGTTTAACTCGATGGTAGTCGATGCACATCCGTGATAGAACCGCCCTTCTTCTTGACAAACAATACAGTGCTCCCACGGAGATATACTAGGTCGAATAAACCTCTATCCAAGAGCTCCTAAATTTGAGCCTTCACTCCACCAATTCCTTTGGTGCCATTCGATATGGTGCTATAGATACAGTGCCATTCCGTAGCAAATCTATACCGAATTTGACTTCCCGATCTGAGGCAAACCCGAAGTTCCTCCGAATACATCAATGAATTCCCCACCGTTTCGGACCTTTTCAATCACGACTCCTTAGCCTCCAAGGCACAAATTCAACTATAAACGCCTCACACCCTTTCCTAACCATCTTGTCACCTTCAAGGTCGACACCACATTAGAGAGTAATTTCTTCGACACGATCATAACCACTTCATCCCTTCTACCATCTTAAGAACCATGCGCTTAGCAACAGTAATCCAACCTCGCTCGGTACCTAACCAACCACCATTCCAAGGATCAAATCGAACTCCCCAAACGGTAGTTCCATCGATCACCACGAACACGACCCTTGGAGTTCTAGGGTACATCCCTAAAAAGTTTGTTCACAACTAAAGAATGGCCTAAAGGGCTAATTACAGTCATCTCCCTAGCAGCAGTCTCAGAGTCTAGGTTCAAAGTCTCTACCACACTACTCGCTACGTATGAATGCGTTGAACCCACATCAATTAATGCAACATAAGGAAAACCAAAAATCAGAACGTACCGGTTATGACATCCGGTGCGTCACCTCCTCGCGACGCCACAGATAGACTAAGCCAGTCGCTTTGCCTCAGATTGCTCTCGCGCCTCGCCTCGACTTCCACGACCACGATTAGCACCATTTCCTCTACCATTACCACGACCTCTCTGTGGTCCCACACTTCTATCCCGAGTATGGTTCGCCTCCGACCGATTCTCGAGCTCGCTCGGGACAATCCTCACGCGTGTTCCAAAGACCCACATTCAAAGCAACCTCGCCACCACCCAACAACCTCCCCAATGGGCTTTTCCACAATGATTACACCGAATCGGTTTCGATTAGCGCCATGGGCCTTGTCGCCGAACTTGGCCCACTCGCTTAGCCTTTTTCTCGATCATTACCACCGACCTAGATGGCCCAAAACCTCTCTTCGCTTGAGCCTATCATAGTTTTGCCTCACAGATGCCTTGATACCCTCGGCTACCTTAGCTTTTTCTACTAGGGATGAAAACTCACGAACTCATTGTGAGCAATCAGCAATTTCAAATCATCTCTCACCCCGTCCTCAAAGCGGACATAAATACCATGTTTTGTAGCCACAATGCCTCTCGTGATATCTACTCAAATTTTAGGAACTCCGCCTCATACTCCGGCACGCACTTAGTTCCTTGTACTAACCCTAAAAGCCTTTCTCTGCACGCTGTAGCTAGTACCCACATACTTTTTTTGAAAAGCGCTTTAAAGTAATCCCATGTAAGATCCTTCACCGTGGCACCATCTCCGACCGTGAGCCACCATCGATATGCTTCATCCTTCGGTTTACACGGCCCTTTCGCTTTCTCCCCATCGTCATGTCAAGATCGCCCATGATCCTTTCAGAGATTCTAGCCAAGATTCCACAAGACTTGGTGCCACTCCCGACACACCTGGAACACTTCAAATTGTTAGACCGAATTCTCTCGAACCGATTTTTGAGCTCTAAATTTCCACCAAATTTCACCACTAACTCAAGAACTCACAACACGACTTGACATCGCCTCCTCCCGTCTCGATCTCGCTCCTCGGCTCCAAAAGTTGGAGGTGGTGGTGGCATGGTACTTCATTTTCGTAACCATGTCCCGACCTAACGGGTTCAGATATGGTCATTCTTCCCTTACCACGTCCACGCCGCCACGCCCTCTAGAACTCATTCTATCTAACGCGCTTTTAACTGATTAAGAAAAATTTTATGGATTAGTAATTTGTTCCGCTTGATTATCCGCAAAGAATTTTATGAAAAGTTTAATAAGGATTCTTTCGATCAAACAATGTTTTAAGTCTTCTACCCTAGTTCACACAAAAGGCCACATTCATTCCCTAGTACTTTCCATACCTATTCACCCCTGACATTTCGTCTTGTTTCTAACCTGTGGGTATTTTCGCCATTTTCCTATAGGATATTTTTGTAATAGAATCCAAGAGATTTCAAACTTTAATAAAGGTGTCACTTTGAAATTCCCAAAATCAAGGGCATTATCAAAATTTTATAAAATTTATTGATATGGCATCATTTTGGAAACTAGGGTATTTTGGTAATTTGTCAATCGGGGTAATTTTGTAATTTTAAAAAATCCGGTTTTTAAAAGTTGTAAAACTCGAGGGTTCCTTTTGAGAGTTTCCTTTCTTGAAACGATGATGTTGCAAAATTTTAAATTCGAGGTCATTATGGTAATTTTACAAGTTGAGGGCATTTTCAAAATTTTCCAAAACAAAAGTATTTTATTGATGATTTGCAAAGTATAGTGTTTGGATATTTCTAAAAATTTTTGGGCAAAACCATTGAATTAATATTTTATGAGTCAAGGGCATTTTAGTAATTTCACCCCAAGGGCATTTCGTAATTTTCACAAATCAACTTTTTCGAGAAAACATTGTAAAAATGGTTGTTCTCATATTTGGAAGAGTGACTTTAAAAGTTTTGAAGAAATTAGGGTTTTGTGTTTTTTTCAAAACATGGTTAGTTCCTTTCGGGTTTTAGTCGTTATGTTTAGCCTATGACCGAGCCCTCTTGGTCGTGGTGAACCAAAGCTACGCACTAGGTAGGATTCGAGTGGAGAGGAGGTGAGTCACGCGATCGCTTAAATACCAAGCTCCCACCAAACCTTTCTAGAAATGCGCATGAGGTTACCACACCACCGAGCCCTCTCGAGTTAGGGTGAACTGCTACGCACTAGGTAGGATACCAAGAGGTGGTGAGTCACCTGACCGCTTAAATACCAGTGCTCTTCCGGATCCAATCCTAGACATGCGTCATGGGGTTACCACACCCTAGCTCAATGACTTGGTCATAGGTTGGTTGAGTTCATTAAGTCTTATGTTCTGCTTGTGTGTTTGAGTAATCTAATCCTAGGGTTCAAAATTCCTATAAGTCTATTCTACGTTCCATGCTCCCTACCCTTCTACGAAATTAAATCATACAGAGTTAGGAGTACTTACCGGGCGGATAGGTGCCGAGACTCGGTGCCATGTCTGTTCAAAACCCAAAAATACTTCAAAAGGCCTACTAAAACATTTTTGGGCCTTGGGCCCCACAAATGAAGTTTTGAACTGGCTCGATACCAATTTGTAATAAATGAAACCCTACCAAACACTTCAATCGAATTTGGTTTGCTACGAGAAAACCTTTGAAATCTTTTAAAAATCGGTTTAAGTTTTGATAAAAGATAGCGTTTTGTTAAAAAAAGTTGAGGTGTACAAATCTCATACTTGGATTTATTTTGAAAATATTTGTTAAGTCAAGTTATTATGTATATTTTATATGTATCCGATGGTACTTGAAAACCCTTTTCGATTGCTTTGAAAAAAACATGTGAATTCATTCTTATAATCATAAAGTTTGAAACGAATACTCAAGCATATCACAAGAATAAAATAATTTTAGGAGGCCTTATTACAACCCAATTAAAATCAACCAAAATAAAGAAAAGAAATGTAAAAGAACCAAATTCAAAGTCTAATAAATTTAAAATTCCACCGCATGGCCACCTCAAGTCCCTCCTACCCATATCCACGAACTATGTGTCACTTGAAAAAAAAATAAAGGAGAAGGTGAGTCACCAAGACTTAGTATGTAACCCTTCCCCGTAAATACCACATCATACACACTATATAACACATTAATCATGCATTAAGACATGTACCCCACCTAGCCAACCAAACGCCTGCTTCACCCCATTGTGGTACCAAACCACCGGTGGTGCTAAACCATCGGTGACGATAGTCACAGATGTGATACCAAATCACCGGAGGTGCTAAACCTCCGTGTCCGAGGACACAAATCGGTTGATGGGGCCAACCCATCGCGTGATACCAAATCATTGGCGCAATCCCATATCTCAAAGTGGGGCCAACCCACGGTGGTGCTAAGCCACGTGGACGAGACGCTATGAGGTGCCAAACCTCTGAGGTACCAAACCTCTGTGACCATAGTCACAAGTGTGTTACTAAAACACCGTGTCCGCCGACACAATATAACCGCCCCTCCACTCATCAACCCATATCAAATCACATTATAACAGAGTTTATAACAACATACATTTATCACATGTATCACATAAGCTATGCTTCCCAAAAGCATTATTATCAATCTCATATTGACAGAGACTTATCGAGATCCTCGCTTGTACCATTAAGGTACTAAATTCAGATCTACATAAATCGATTTACATACAACATGTACTTAATATAGTTTATTAATTGTTATAAGTGTGTATGTACACACCGCCACCACCGAATGCTCTAAATCCCGAAAGAGGTGTTGATCACCACGCCTTCTCGCACCTATATTCGCCAACATAGAATTAGTACTATGGCCTAATCGGCCAACCCAAATATTTAAAAGGGTTCTCCTTTGAACTCGAATCCTTACCCGAGTGCCTTTAAATAATTACTCCAAGCGCTCGCTTCCTATTAATCGACAACCTTATGTTAGTAATCTTTGGCTTAAACACTAACTAAATAACTTGCTTAAATTAGATCTTACCATTACTTACCCAAAATCAAATACTAGAGATCGTATTCTAATCGATCGCTTTACGCTTCCTCGCACCTAGAAGAGATCGATTACCAAAAGTGTTTAGGAGCCCTCCCCCAAATCAATACTTTATTCTTGTAAAAAGTCGACATAACATGAGTGAAAAGAACAATAGGTATTCGCCAAGGTACTCACCTTCTTAAATCGTTTGCCGAGGAAGATTCAAGGAGATCTACCCTACTCTAATATTTGGCCAAGATGGGTTCAAAGAAGGAAGAGAGATTCGGCACACAAGTGGAGAGTAGATTCAGCTATAGTTTGGAAAGAAGGAAAATAATGGGGAAGAAGGTGTTAAAAGTTTTGGCTTAAGGGGGATTTTGAGAAGAGAAGGGTGTAAAGAGAAGGTGGTTTCGGTTTGGTAATAATGAAGAAGGAGAGAAGAGAAAGGAAAGAGTAGGTGTTTTTGGTCAGAGATCAAAAGTAGAAGAAGAGAAAGATGGTGATGTAGAAATCGGTTTTGAGAAGGAAAGAAAGAAGAATGGTAATTGCTAGCCGAAAATTAAGAGCAAATTTGGCACTATCCCCCCCTTTTACTTGCCATCCACTCCTTCCAAAGGAGTTCAAATTCATCCCACTACCTTAATTTACTCTAGGCCACTTGTTTGATTCAATTCAAAATAACTTGAATTAATCCCAATAATCAATTAATAATCCAAATAATATCCCTTTTATCTACTATTATCTTGTTATCTAAATAAAAATAATATTATCCTTGATTATCTCTTATTATATAATACTAATAAATAAAAAGAGTTTAAAGAGAGAAAGAACTCTCCCTTCCTATGCCATCCAAAATAGAGAGTAAAAAGGGAGAATTGTGACTCAACCAAGGCTCTCCTTCCCTTGTGGCGCCACATGTAACTCCCAAGTAGTCCTCCTTTGCCACATTTCCAAGGCTCATTTTGTGTCAATAAATCCTCTATTTAATCTTGTAACCCCTACTTGCTAGAGCTCCTTACCTTTAAAGTTTCCAAATACAATTTTCTACTAAATCGAGCCAACTTAAGACCCTTAATTAAATCTTATTGCTCCATAAATAATACCATAACAATTCAAACACTAAGAAAAACATTTAATCACAAATAGCCCCGATTTTAGGATGTTACATGGCATCAGCAATCAAGCAAGTTATCATGTAAGTCCAAGGCAAGCTTGGCATTGAACAGAAATATCATGTAAGTCCAAGGCAAGCTTGACATTGAACAGAGATATCATGTAAGTCCAAGGCAAGCTTGGCATTGAACAGAGATATCATGTAAGACCAAGGCAAGCTTGGCATTGAACAGAGATATCATGTAAGTCCAAGGCAATCTTGTCATTGATTGAAGAAGAGATATTCAATGTAAGTCCTTATTTAAAATCTGGCTTTGGTATCAAGATCATGGCAAGAGATTTAGTATCCTCGGTTAATCGTATAAATTCATTGGGCAAATGAGTAAAGTTAAAATGTGATAACAAGAAAGCAAAGAAAGCAAAGTTATCATCTAGTTGAAATTGAGTATTAATTATGTTATGAATGATGAGTTAGAGATCATAATTATTATGTTTAAAAATTGCTAATCAATGTGATCAAGTAGTACAGGTACCTTGTTTACCTTACAAGTATGAGAATAGTAAATATCATGAGACAAGTAAGAATCATGTATGAGTAAGTAAGCTTTATAGCTGAAAATTATGATACCATTGTTATGTTAAATGGATTATATTAATCAAGTTATTCTTTTATGAATTGTCCATGCAAATTTACTAAGCTAAATGCTTATGTCTTTAGTTCTTTCTTTCTATGTAGTCCCGCCAAGCTAATTTGTGGATCATCGGAGTCGAAGCTCGTAGCACACTATCAACCCTTATTTTGGTATAGCCAAATTATTTTACTAAGTATGGCATGTATAGGAAGCATTCATTTTGAAAACATGTTTTGAGAAAAGCCATTGTACAGACTATCAAGTTTATTATTCTTTTGTATATGGCTAAGTGGTTGGCCAAATGGTTTAAGTTGGTTTGTATATAGAAATCAATGAAATACGTAGTATTATTCTTGGAAGATGTGTTATTGTTCATTTGAGTATGATCTTTATTTCAGGGTGGTAAATGGCTTGGTAAATAGCCTTTAAACGCCCACACAGTTAGACCCACGGGCGTGTGTCTAGGCCATGTAAACCCTGCACTTTAATGTTTTAATTCAGGATATGCCACGGTTATCTTACACGGCCGTGTGTATGAATCATGTAAGACACATGGTCAAAGTATAGGCATGTGCCCAGGCCGTGTGATTGAAGTCAGTAGCCTCCCACGGTTGTGGACATGGGCGTGTTAAGGCCGTGTGATTGAAGTCAGTAACTCCCCACAGTTGTAGGCATGGGTGTGTCTAAGGGTACATGGGCGTGTCCCAAGTAACATGGACATGTGAACCCTGCTTCAAAATTTAGTTTTCGATTAAGTGTCCGAAAGTTTTTGGATAAGTGTTTAAGGCCTTGTAAGCCCATAATACATATGATTTGACCAAGAAATTTAAGTCGAATAAAAAAATTTATAACCCGTAAAAGTATGTTCCAGTAAGTCAAGCATAGTAATGTCTCGTATCTAGTTCTAGCATCGAACACGGGTATGAGGTGTTACATTTAGTGGTATCAAAGCTACGGTTTAGTCAATTTTAAGACTAACGTAGCACGAGCACGAGTCTAGCTATACATGCCATATGTAAGAATGTTTTTATAATGGTAGTATGACGACTCCTAACAATTTTAAATTATGTGGCGGATGGCGTAGAAAGCAATACGTCGGCTCTTGCTGAGGGGACAGTGCCAAGCGAGAATGAGAATAGACCCACTACGGTGAGTTAAAGAGGAGGAGAATAAGCCAGAGAAGCCTTCCTCCACATGATGAATACATGATATACGGAGTTCGTATATGCGAACCCAAATGCACAACCTCCTCCACCCTCGCCTGTTCCACAACCTGCTCCAGTAGCCCCTCCTGTCGTAGAGGTGGTAAGAGGAGATAAACCTTCAATCGATAGGATTAGGAAACATGGGGCAGAAGAATTTTGGGCTAAAAGAGATGATGATTCAGAAAAAGTTGAGTTCTGGATGGAAAATACCACGAGGGTATTTAATGAGCTGTCATGCACATCTGAGCAATGCATGAAGTGTGTAGTCTCCCTCTTAAGAGACTCTGCTTACCAATGGTGGAACACCCTTGTGCTGGTTTTACCGAGGGAAAGAGTCACATGGGAATTCTTCCAAGAAGAATTCAAGAAAAAGTATATCAGTCAAAGGTTTGTAGACCAAAAAAGGAAAGAATTCCTAGAACTGAAACAAGGCAAAATGTCAGTGACTGATTATGAGCGTGAGTTTGAACGACTCAGCAAGTACGCTCGTGAAAGTGTTTCCACTGAAGCCATCATGAGTAAAAGGTTTGAAGATTGGTTAAATAAGGACATCAAATTGGTTGTTGCTATCCTAGAGCTAAAGGAATTCGTTGTGTTAGTAGAGAGGGCTTGTAAAGCCGAGGAACTGATAAAGGAGAAGAGACAGTATGAAATAGAGTCTCGTGACTCTAGAAAGAGACAGTGGAATAAGTCATTCCAATCTTCATCCAAGAAGTCAAGAGATTTTCCTACTCGATCAGCTACTTCCACTGGGTTTTCAAGAAAGGATAAGAGTAAGCAGTATTCAGGAAATAAAGCACAGACGACTTCAGTTGCAAGTGTTGGAAGTTTTAGATCTGACAGACCTAAATGCCCACAGTGTGGCAGACGACATCTCGGAGAATGCCGAGCACATGAAAATGCATGTTTTAGATTTGGATCTCAAGACCATTTCATAAAAGATTTCCCGGAGATGACTAAAGAAGAGATAATTTAGAACCCAAAATTCGGGAGTATGACATGAGGAAGACCGCAAAAAAACCCAGGAAGTGGATGAATTGGAATAGGTAACCCCAGAGAGTAGGCTGTGAAACCCGCGGGTAGAGCGCCTGAAAGAACTTATGCTATTCGTGCTCGCGAAGAGGCATCTTTCCCTGATGTTTTCTCTTTACAATATCAAAGTTATTGCTTTAATAGATCTTGGATCCACACACTCTTACATTTGTATGAAATTAGTATGTGAATTGAGTATGCCTATAGATTTTACAGAATTCATGATTAAAGTGTCTAATCTTTTAGGCAAGAGTGTGTTAGTTGATAAAGTTTACAAAGATTGTCCATTAATTATTAGAGACCATTACTTTAAAGCAAATCTTATGTTGTTACCATTTGATGAATTCGACCTCATTCTTTGTATGGACTTGTTGACCACTCATAATGTGATTGTTAATTGTGGGAAGAAATACATTGAGATGAGATGTGAAAATGGGGATATTCTTCATGTAGAATCAGATGAACATGATAGATTGACTGTAATGATTTCTAAAATGACGGCATAGAGATGTTTAAAAAAAGGGTATGAAGCATATCTAGCATTTATGATGAATGATAATGAAACAGAGCTAAAATTGAGTCAGTATCGATAGTATATGAGTACGTGGATGTTTTTCCTGAGCAATTACCGAGACTTTCGCCAGTTAGAGAGGTAGAGTTCAGTATTGAGCTAGCTCTCAGTATAGTACCGATATCTATTACTCCTTACAGAATGGCTCCAACAGAGTTGAAAGAATTGAAGTTACAGTTACAAGAACGGACTGACAAGGGTTTTACAAGGTCAAGCTATTCACCATGAGGTGCTCCGATTTTATTTGTGAAAAAGAAAGATGGCACCATGAGATTATGCATCGATTACCGTCAGCTTAATAAAGTAACAGTAAAGAACAAGTACCCATTGCTTAGGATCGATGATTTGTTCAATCAATTGAAAGGAGCGACTGTGTTCTCCAAAATAAACTTGAGATCAGGGTACTACCAGTTAAGAGTAAAAGATTCAGATGTGTCCAAGACTGCCTTTCAAACGAGGTATAGGCATTATGAATTTTTAGTCATGCCCTTTGGTTTGACCAACGCTCCTGCGGTATTCATGGACTTAATGAATCACATTTTTAGACCGTACCATGACAAGTTTGTAGTCTTATTCATTGACAATATATTGATTTATTCCCGAGATGAGAATGAGCATGCTAAGCACCTACGGACAATCTTACAAATTCTACGAGAAAGTCATTTATATGCCAAGTTCAGTAAAAGTGAATTTTGGCTTAAGGAAGTGGGATTTTTGGGACATATTGTCTCTAAAGATGGAGTCCGAGTAGATCCAAGTAAGATTTCGGCCATAATGGACTAGAAGCCACCTAAGAACATCTCTGAAATTAGAAGTTTTCTAGGCCTAGCCAGCTATTACAGGCGATTTGTCCAAGGGTTTTCTATGATTACAACCTCGATGACTAAATTGTTATAGAAGAATGTGAAGTTTGAGTGGTCAGAAAGATGCCAACAAAGTTTTGAGGAGTTGAAATCAATGTTGACAGAAGCTCCAGTTTTAGTACAACCTGAGTCAGGGAAAGAATTCATAATTTACAGCGATGTATCCTCAACTGGATTAGGCTGTGTACTCATGCAAGAAGGCAAAGTGATTGCTTATGCCTCTAGATAGTTGAAGCCTCACGAGAAGAATTATCCGACATATGATCTAGAATTAGCTGCAATAGTCTTCACTTTGAAGATTTGGAGACACCATTTATATTGTGAAAGATGTCAAATTTTTACTGACCACAAAAGTTTAAAGTACTTGATGACGCAGAAAGAGTTGAACTTAAGGCAACGAAGATGGTTAGAGTTAATAAAAGACAATGAGTTGGTCATTGACTACCATCCAAGAATGGCGAATGTGCTTGCCGATGCTTTGAGCAAGAAGTCCCTTTTTGCGTTAAGGGCAATGAATTTGCGGATGACCTTATCCGATGATAATTCTATTCTAGTTGAGTTGAGAGCTAGACCAATGTTTCTTCAAGAGATCTTTGAGGCTCAAAAAGAAGATGATGAATTGCAAATCAAGAGAACTCAGTGCGTGTCAGATATTGAATCTGACTTTCGGATTAATTCTGATGGATACTTGATGTTTAGAAATAGAGTTTGTGTACCGATAAAAGAGGAGCTTATTTAGAAAATTTTGTATGAGGCACATAATGGATGTTTGTCTGTACATCCGAGAAGTACTAAGATATATAATGACTTGAAACAACTGTATTGGTGGCCGAAAATGAAGAAAGACATTTCAGAGTTTGTTTCCAAGTGCATGATTTGTCAGCAGGTAAAGACTGAACACCAAGTACCTTCTGGTTTACTTCAGCCCATTTTGGTTCTCGAGTGGAAATGAGACCGTATCACTATGGATTTCATAACGGGTTTACTATTGTCACCAAGCAAGAAGGATGCTATATTGGTGGTAGTTGATAAACTCATGAAGTCATCCTATTTTATACCCGTACGAGCTGATTACTCACTAGACAAGTTGGCAAACTTGTATGTTTTAGAAATAGTAAGGCTTTATGGTGTTCCTTGTCGATAATATCAGATAGAGATCCGATATTTACATCCAGATTTTGGAAGAAGCTGCAAGAAGCCTTGGGTACAAGATTGAGCTTTAGCACAGCTTTTCACCCTCAAACTGACGGTCAGTCGGAGAGAGTAATTCAAGTGCTAGAGGAAATGCTTCGATGTTGTGTTCTCAAATTTCGAAGCAGTTGGGAAAAGTTTCTCCCATTGATAGAATTTTCTTACAAAAATAGTTTTCAATCGAGCTTAAAGATGGCGCCTTATGAGGCTCTATATGGGCGCAAGTGCAGTACGCCTTTTTTTTGGACTGAACTCAAAGAGAACCAAATTTATGGGGTTGATTTGGTTAAAAAAGATGAAGAAAAGGTAAAAGTGATTCGAGAATGTTTAAAGGCTGCATCAGACGGACAAAAATCCTATTCAGATTTAAAAAGAAAGAAATAGAGTATCAAGTCGGGGATGAAGTTTTCTTGAAAGTGTCACCATGGAGAAAGGTTCTCAAAATTGGCCGAAAGGGCAAGTTAAGCCCACGTTTTATTGGACCTTATGAGATTATGGAGAGAGTTGGGCCAGTAGCTTATCGTTTATCTTTGCCATCAGAATTAGAAAAGATACATGATGTGTTTCACGTGACAATGTTACGACGCTACAGATTAGACCCTTCACATGTAATTACCCCGTCAGAAATCAAGATTCATCCCGACATGACTTATGGTGAAGAACCTATTAAGATTTTGGCTCGGGAAGTCAAGTAGTTGAGAAATAAAAGTATTGCTTTAGTGAAAGTATTGTGGCAAAGACATGGGATAGAGGAAGCTACGTGGGAAAAAAGAAGAGAATATGAGAACCCAGAATCCAAACCTTTTTACTGGTAAGATTTTCAAAGACGAAAATCCCTAAAAGAGGGAGAATTGTAACAGCCCGATTTAGGGCTTAGTCAGAATAGTGGTGCGAGACCAGAAACTGAGATGAATTTATGAGTTTACAAAGTTTATGTTACGTTTGCATGCTAGTATGAAAGTTTCATGAATCAATTTTGTTAAATTGTTGTTGAATGGTCCAGAAGGACTAAATTGCAAAAGTTGCAAAATATGAGTTTCTAGAAGCTTTTCGTATGAAATAGCTTTAGAATAATAATTAGGATCCCTTAAATATCAATTTGCCCAAAATTTAATTTTTGGACAAAAATTGGCCTTGAGATGGTGTTATAGAAATTTTTAGTGATAAGGGCATTTTGGTCATTTATGAATTAAATGATTAAAATAGGAAAAAAGATGAGAAAAATCTACTCATTTTCTTCCCCCATTGCCAAAAATTTGAAGGAAGCCATAGCTAGGGTTCTTCAATTTTTCAAGCTTGCTAGTAAGTGCTCCTAAGCCCGGTTTTTGATATTCTTCGTATTTTCGAAGTTCTCGTATTATGAAATAGCCATTAAATGAGCTAAGATGCATGTCCAAAAATTTACCCATGAATGACATGCATACTAAATGATGTTTTATGGAAGTTTAAGAGAGGTTGATGTTAGATAAACATCTTTTCCTTAATGAATTTCATGAAAAATGATAGTATGGACCATTTTGTAATAGTTATAAAATTTGGTCATATCTACTAGAAAGAGAGAGAATTGATGATTGTCATAGCAGAGAAAATGATTCAGCTAAGCATGAAGTTTAAGAAAGTTGCATGAAAATCATATTACGAGCCTAGGGGCAAAAGTGCAAATATCAGAAAATGTAGTGGCAAAATAGTAATTTTACCAAAGTATGAGTTATGAGTCAATTTGGTCAATATGATTATTAAATGATCTATTTATGATTATAGGTCAAGAAAAACTAAGCCTCGATCGAAACCGAGGCAAGAACAAAGTCGAGGACTAAATTGCACAACTACATACAATTTGTATATTGATGTAAGTTTGTATGATTTCTAAGCTTTATGATTTCTATCATTGAATTGCTTAGTATAATTTACATTGTTATCAGGAAATGTTTAATGTTTTGCTAAATAAAGAAATCAATGAAATTAATTACGAGCAAGTCCGGATGGAATAAGAATTGCCCAGGATACTCGATCCATCACATGAGACAAGTAAGTCCGTATAAGACCATGACAAGGCATGGCATCGGCAATCAAGCAAGTTATCATATAAGTCCAAGGTAAGCTTGGCATTGAACAGAGATATCATGTAAGTCCAAGGTAAGCTTGGCATTGAACAGATATATCATGTAAGACCAAGGCAAGCTTGGCATTGAACAGAGATACCATGTAAGTCTAAGGCAAGCTTGGCATTGAACAGAGATATCATGTAAGTCCAAGGCAAGCTTGGCATTGATGCAAGAAGAGATATTCCATGTAAGTCCATATTTAGAATCTGGCTTTGGCATCAAGATCATGGTAAGAGATTTAGTATCCTCAATTATCTTACACGGCTAACTCGTGCTTTTAATTAGGGACTCAATTTCGTAATCGAGGGGAGTAACCAAACATTCAAAGCATAGCAAGGAGTTGTTGTTGTTCTTGGTAAGTGTTGTGGATTGTATTATCAATTTCAATTTTTGGATTATCGAATAAGAAAACTAACTGATAGCCAATTATGTCCTTAGGTGCTTCGGAGAGTATCATGACACGTATTCCGAATCAGGTGTGTAATTTCACACCCTTCTAGATGAATGCTTGCAACAATCTGTGAATCGAATGAAAGTCGAAAAGTCAAAAAATCAGAAACTGTGACCACTCGAGCGTGCGAGCACTTGTAGTGGTGAGCCGAAACACGATTGATGATGGTAAGTCATTGGGAGTGTCACAAAAACAACCGCAAAACTGAGGCTGTAACGGGCCTGACCGAACTAAAACGGGTTGAACGGGCCCAATAGGCCAACAGGCCCATATGGGCAAAATTGATGAAACACTATTAAATGATAGAGGTGATTGCAAAATCTGAAAAACTGATATCAAACCATGCGTAATGGGCCATACGCATGTGTGGGCCTGTTTGGGCCTGAAATGGATTTTAGGCTCAATAGTTCCGTTGAGACCCAAAAAGGATCCTATGTTGCTCGAGGCGACAGTAGGCCTTTCGAGAGGCTGTTAAATGTGAAATTACCGAAATACCCCTAGAAGGGTAAATTATCGAAATGCCCCTGTAGGGTAAATGATCATTAGACCCCTGACTATGGATTGGTTATCATGTATATGCTTTATTTGCACTTTTGTACATACGACGCATTGCATTCATAATATGTTGCATGGGTTGGGTTTGATGATTGGAGGAAGTGTTATTTTGGTGGTTCTGCCACATTCTGTCTGGTGGCTATGCCACATATATTCTGTTATTCTAGTGGCTCCGCCATAAATTCTGTGATTAGCAGCTTGTCTGCCGTATTGGTGTGTAGGGCTGGGTGGGTTGACTTGATTCCCCACAGGTGTGTAGGGTTGGTACGGGGGTGTGCTGGGTTGGGCTGCATTCTTTGTTTGCATTATCATGTTTTAGGGCCTCGGCCCAGTCTGGTTTCATTTGGGCTCGGGCCTAGTTAATGACCGATTAGGGGATTACACACTGAGTTCTTGTAACTCACCTCTCTGCTTTAACCTTGCAGGTGATCCCCAATGTTAGAGGATTTGGAGCTGCGGAGGACTCTGGATGGCCATACGTTTGAGTATTTCTCATGAACTTTAGTAAATTTTATTTTTGCTTCATTTTAAGATTATTTTTAATTTGGGTTTAGTATTTTTTTAATAAGGCCTTTTAACTTAAATTTTCTTTTAAACTTTCTTTTCCGCTATGATTTATTGCTAGAGGATTAATCTAGAGTTTTCTTAAAAGGTTAATAAACGGTTTTTCAAAATATCACGTTTTCGCATATTTTCGAATCTGATTCCTGCCATAAACAAAGTTTTCATGAATAATAATAATAACGTTTTTACAAGAAAACCATAAAAGCAAACCTGAATTTCACTAACAACAAATCTCGGAGTTTCAAAGAGAATACGAAGTTTTTAACGAATGTGTAGTTTTTATACAACCCTTTTTTGTGACATGCCAGATTTAGTCGTAACATCTAGGCCATGTTTGGGGTGTTACATTGTCGGAACTATATCACACTATCCATCGGCTCTTTCGGTACTTTTGGTTGCTTAATTTTTGTTATAATGGCATGTATATGCTATTTTGGCTAATGTTGGCCTATATGCTTTGTTGATAATTTAGCCATTTGTTTGGCTAGTGTTTTGACAATTTGAGGATAGTATAAGTCTAGTACATGGTATGTAATTAATTTCTCTCTAAAGGTTGATGAATAACTTGGTATAGTTGAATTATGGAAAATGTAAATTGTGGTATAAATATGCATATTGTGTAACAGCTCGTTTTTAGTCAAATCGAAATAGTAATTTTGAGATCAAAAATATGAAGTCAAAATATTTATTTTAATATTATTTTATGATCTACAGCATAATAGTATTACTGTGTAAAAATTTCATTAAGAAATTTTACCATTTGCATGTTTAATTTGTGAAAAAGGACTAAATCGCCAAAGTGCAAAAGTTGGATTCTATTTGCTAAAAGGGTTAAATAGCTATAGAACATTAAAGTGAAAGTCCTTATATGGTAATTAGACCATTAAATGAGTTAGTGGATGTACATGACTTGGTATTTTTGAAATTTTTAAAGTTAGGTAAGGGTATTGTAACACCCCAAACCCGGCCCATTCGTTCTGAATTTAAATTTGAAATGCTCTCATGGAAAACGTTTAACAATATCCTGACTTGTGGTGGAACTTGAAAATTTTGTTCTTATTCAAAAATCATGTCCATTTAAAAATTTAAATAATATAAGCTTTATAAAAATATCTGAATTAAAACTTTATTATATATATAGATTTAAGAAAATAAAACCATTTAGAAAGATATCTCAATTGTCGATCCATAATAAAACATAATAATAAAGATACTTAATAAAAATACTTAAATACTTTAATGGGCCTTATTACAATAAACATTTAATCAAAATACTGAAAATATAAATACTTAATTAATTAAATAAAATGTCTTCTCAGATGGGCCACCTCGTATCCACTCCAAACCCGGTCCAAGCATCACTGCGATGTTGATAAAAATTGGGTGAGTCATACGGACTCGGTGTGTAATTAAACCACCAATTCCACCCACATGTTAACCCTATATTAACCCATATATCGGATAATGATATCATAATCACATATTACCACATCACGGCTTGGCCCACATTCATATCACATTCATATAATAGTGTAAATAACCACATGTTTCCACATACTGGGCTTGGTCCACTACCACATTATTCCACATATCATATATTGGGCTTGGCCCATTTCTCATTCCAATCCACATTCACATTTTGGGCTTGGCCCATTTCCACATTAATACCACATTTCACAGGTCACATAGAATTATGCAAAGTGCACCCAACCCAAACCTAGGGTCCATCCTCTACACACCCCCTTATCCAGCCTACCACACACCAGGGGATTAATAAATCACCCTCTCCTTTTCACTCCAAAAGGCAATCAATGCCGTCCACGTGCAATAAAGCACAAAAATCCACAACGCGACCTCAGTCAGCGCCAATCCACGATGTAGCCGTAGCTAACACCGAAACCACGATGGGACACATAGTCACTCATCAACCACGATATGGCACTTAGCCGATATCAACCACGATGAGGCACATAGCCACTCATCAAGCCACGCAAACTAAATCGTAATTAATCCACAACGTGACCTCAGTCAACGTCAATCCACGATGTAGCTCAAGGCTAACATCAAACCACGTACTCGAAGTACACCGTACCTTCTTTCATATCCCAACCCATGCACATGCAACATGTAATAGTGGCATAATAATAATAAATGCATGCACATGTTATTAAGGCAGACCATCATGTTTCCATAGGCATAGTCACATTCACATCGGCACTTTCACATTCATATCAACAGATAACACTAACCTGATTATCGATATACCCCTTTTTAGGGTAATCACCACACAACTGCCACAGCACTGGTTAGCACATAATTCACACATGCAAATATAGCAAAAAACCGAAAAATGGTGGGTTAATCACACACCTTACTATTTAGCAAAATCCCGAATTACTAGGATCTAACACGATGAACAGGGTTTTTCTTCCTCCCTTAATGCCAATTTGGTCTCCTACCAAATCTCGAAGGCTTTGGTTATCTCTGCCGATTTAACCCTAAATATCATAGTACACAATCGGTCAACACTAAAACCAAAAATATGGCCTTAGGTCAAATTCTAGCAACTACTTACCCTGCTCTTCCAAATCCCGAAACTGTCACTTGATCCATGAGACTGTTAAAATCCTACATGCCATATGTCAAATTTGGCTTTAATACATAAATCTATGGAAAATGGCCCTTTGGCCGAATACCATATTGTCTTACCTTGATGAATCGACTCCCGAAAGACTCCTTCAAAGCACCTTGACGTTATCTACCCACAAGTGATCACATCACTTATTGTCTTAAGGAAACATTCGGCCAACCTATAACCAAAGTTTAATCACTTGATTCGGCACCCTTATGAAAAAGAATCCAAAACCGATTACTACAGAAATACTTACCATTACACGTTACTTGAAGAGGCTAGAAGAAAGACTCACACTAACGCTTTCGGCTCTTAAGTCTTGCGACAAAAAGAGAGAATGAGGCCACTATGGGATTCGGCTATGGCTTCTAAATGGTAAGGGTTATTCGCTAAGAAAATATGTACAATTAAAGTTGAAGAAAAGAGAAAGAATGGGGAGAAGAAGTGAGAAGCAATTCGGCTCAAAGAGAGAATTAGAGGAACAATTTTCGGCCAAGGAAAATAAAATGAAGAAAAGAATAGCTTAAAAGATGGTCACCCCTATTTATACAACTCAAATTCGGCACTCCTACCTCCTCTCAAATTCCACTTCCTTCTCCTATAATAACTCTTGAACACATATTCAAAATATATAAAAATAAATCTATAATTATCTTCTATCTATCAACTTAAAATAAATCCACCTTTATCAACTTAATTAATAAAATAAAAATTATCCATCATTAATCCCTTATCAAGCTCCTAAATCATCTCTTATCTACCTATAAAAGAATAATAAAATAAATTAACAATTATCTACTACTTATCTAGCCAAAATTCAAAATAAAATCCAGCTTAATCCTTACCCAATTAGAGGTCCAATTGTCGTCCATTACTTCATTCTCTCTTGGCGCCAAAAGCCAAAATAAAACACCTAATCTTTGCTCACACGCCTTGAACCCAAGACCTGCTGGAACCCTTAGCTGCAGGTAACGCCTGAACCACTTTTCCAAGGTGCCTCTTTGTGACATAATTCACCTCAATTTCTTTTAAGACCTACTTAGCCCAAGCGCCTTCTTGTTTGCACAAAATAAAATGCCCTTTCTTGCTTCCTTCAAACTCGATCCTCAGGCCCTCATTGCATAAAGCCACATATAGCGCCCCAAGCCACTCTGCCATGGCCTTCTTTTATGACATAAGCTCGCCACAATTTATTTTAAAGCCTCCTTCCCTAGCTCCCTCTTGTCTTAACGCCAAAGCAAAATAAAAACACGCCCATGCCGCCAACTGGATTCGAACCAAGGCCCTTGTCCAGGCGTCAGTCCAGGCCCTTAAGTGGCGCATGGAGGCCACTTTACCAAAGCCTGTTTTATGCCAAACACGCCTAAGATTTTTCCCTTAAGGCCTCCTTAGCCCAACGCCAAAAATAAAAAGTCTCCAATGCTTCCCACATTGCTCGAACCTCCTCCCCCCTTGGCACTCCCTTTGACGCAACTTTCCCCCCTTGCACCCTTGCGCCTTCATGCCACTTTACCACATGGTTCCTTGTGTCCTAAACCCCCCAAAACTTTTCTTAAGATCTCTTTCACCTAGTTTCCCCTTTTTACACTTAAATCCAAAAATTTTTCCAAAGCATTCCTTTATATTTTAAAGTTTCTGAAACCCTTAAAACATATCCAAACACACTCTAAGCCTACTATTACTTGAATTATGCATTAAATGCATAGCCCCTAATCTAGGATGCTACAGTTCTACCCTCCTTAAAAATAATTTCTTCCTCAAAATTACTTACTAACTAACGGCTGAACAATCCTACTCATCACACTACGCTTACGCTACGCACTCTAATCTTAATAAAACTATCTTACCTTCTAGGCACAGTCTTAAAGTTCACATCCAAGGTTTCATACACTTCACTAGCAATACAACAATGAACTATCTCTAAAGCAATAAATAATATTCCAAAAATAAGGAACTTACCTGCTATCACATCCTTGGTTGTCTCACATCCGAACCTTCAGCTTCTCTGTCGGGTGTTCCACAACCTTGGCCGGAACCATTTTCTCCATGGTTTGGACCACGAACATTTATTGCCTGAGGACAATTCTTAACCAAATGAGCCTTAGATCCACATCGAAAACATACCTTACTATTACCCCAACACTCTTCTGTGTGAGTTCTCCCACACTGAACACATAGACGACTCGATTCTCGAAACGCGCAGTACACGTCTGGAATTCTCGATCCTTGGTCTTTTCTGAACATCTCCAAACGATGCTGACGGTCCAAAACTTCTCGTATTCCTGTTTCTATTCTTTTCTCAGTTTTCTCTTATAGTCCTCTTAACTTCTTCAGTTATCCAAGCTTTCTCTACTAAAATAGCAAAGTCACTTTCTCTGTGCGGAGCAATCAACTCTTGCAACTCATCTCGTAGCCCATCTTTGAACCGGACACACCTTTCGTAATCAGTAGCCACGATCCCTTTGGCATACTGACTTAACCGTACAAATTTAGCTTCATACTCTGCTACCGACTTGCTTCCTTGAACCAAGTTTAGAAACGCCTTCCTCTGCGAGTCTAAGTAGCTAGATCCAACGTACTTCCTTTCGAACTTAAGCTTAAAATATTCCCAATCCACTCGATCTACCGGAACACCTTGCCTGACAGTGAGCCATCATCGATAAGCTTCATCTCGGAGCAATGAGACAGCACCTTTCAGCTTTTCCTTAGGAGTACAGTCCAAATCGTCCATGATTCTTTCAACTGCCTCCAACCAATATTCCGCTACATTCGAAGCTACTCCTCATACTCCTCTAAAAACTTCGGCTCCGTTCGACCTAAGTCTTTTCGATACTGATTTTTGAGCTCCATTTCCCACACTAGCTCCTGCCACTCGCTCGAGCACTCGTAGCATAGCCCGCGATACTGCATCATCTTTTCCTATCTGATCTTGCTCCTCCGTGCCCACTGCTGGTGGCGACACTTCATTTTCTGACCCATGGCCAGACTCTACTGGTTTTGATACTGCCATTCTACCTCTACCGCATCCACGACGACCACATCCCCTAGAACTCATGTCTAATGTCATGATTTATCTGATTAAAAATTTTATGCATTAGTACTTTTGTTCCACTGATTAACCGCGAACAATTTTATGAAAAGAAGTTCTAGAAGTGGTTCTTTCGATCACACAAAGTTTCAGTTCAAGTTCATTACTCTAATTCAGAGAGTCACATCTATTCCTCAATGGAGGCACATTCATTCATCAACAAGAACACATTCATTCAGTGGTATCTACCACACACATTCACTATTTGGACATTTCTGCCCATTTCTATCCTAGGGGTATTTTCGTCATTTGTCCTACAGGGGTATTTTGGTAATAAATCAGGATCAATTTAAAAATTTTATAAACCAAAGGTATTTCAAAAACTCGGGGTAATCTTGAAAATTTGTTTTCCAAATCAGAGGTATTGCCAAAAAAATTTTTAGAAATCGGGGTTATTTCGGTAATTTTGGAAGTTAGGGGCATTTCTTAAATTCTCCAAATCAGGATATCTTGATATTTGTAAAACAGAAGTTTTGGGTATTTTTGTAAAGTAGAAACATTTTAGCAAAAGTCGAGGGTATTTTTGAAAATCTTAAAAATTAAGGGTATTTTAGTAATTTGGCAATTCAGAAATTTTTTTCGAGAAATTTTTCAAAATAGATTTTGTTACAAATCGAAGGGGTAATTTAAGGATTTAAAAACTAGGGTTTTATAAAAATTCTGACTAGTCCCTTTTGGGTTTTAGTTCTTGGGTTTAGCCTATGAGTAAGTCCTCTTGGTTAGGGTGAACCGTAGCTACGCACTAGGTAGGATTCGAGTAAAGAGGAGGTGAGTCGCTAGGACTGCTTAAGTACCAAGCTCTTACTAAATCCACTCCTAGACATGCGCACATTGGTTGCCACACCTTAACTCGGTGACTTACTTCACAGGTTTGTTTAATGGTCCTTAAGTCTTATGCATGTGTTTGAGCGCACTAGCCCTAGGGTTCAATAGCCCTAATATTCTAATCTACGAGCCCAAATAAGTCCATAACAGTTCACATAAACAATCACTTCGATAATTAGAAGTACTTACCCGGTGGACTTCGGGCCGGAGATACAGGTGCCATGCCAGAATAACCTGAAATAAAAGTCCATATTTTGAAAAGCCCATTTTTGAAAACATCTTTGGACACAAAACCCTCAAAGTCGAGTTTTGAACCTGCTCGATACTAAATCGTAACACCTCAAACCCGGTCCATTCGTTCGATCGAATTTGAAATGCTCTCGGAAAATATTTAAAATATCCCGACTTGTGGTGGAACTTGAAAATTTTGTTCTTATTCAAAACCATGTCCATTTAAAAATTTAAATAATATAAGCTTGATAAAAATATCTGAATTAAAACTTTATTATATATATAGATTTAAGAAAATAAAACCATTTGCGAAAGATATCTCAATTGTCGATCCATAATAAAACATAATAATAAAGATACTTAATAAAAATACTTAAATACTTTAATGGGCCTTATTACAATAAACACTTAATCAAAATACTGAAAATATAAATACTTAATTAATTAAATAAAATGTCTTCTGCATGGGCCACCTCGTATCCACTCCAAACCCGATCCAAGCATCACCTGCGATGTTGATAAAAATTGGGTGAGTCATACAGACTCAGTGTGTAATTAAACCACTGAATTCCACCCACATGTTAACCCCATATTAACCCATATATCGGATAATGATATCATAATTACATATTACCACATTACGGGCTTGGCCCACATTCATATCACATTCATATAATAGTGTAAATAACCACATGTTTCCACATCTTTGGGCTTGGCCCATTACCACATTATTCCACATATCATATAATTGGCCCATTTCTCATTCAATCCACATTCACATTTTGGGCTTGGCCCATTTCACATTAATACCTCATTTCACGGTCACATAGAATTATGCAAAGTGCACCCAACCCAAACCTAGGGTCCATCCTCTACACACCCCCTTATCCAGCCTACCACACACCAGGGGATTAATAAATTACCCTCTCCTTTTTCACTCCAAAAAGGCAATCAATGTCGTCCACGTGCAATAAAGCACAAAAATCCACAACGCGGCCTTAATCAGCGCCAATACACGATGTAGCCGTAGCTAACACCAAAACCACGATGGGACACATAGTCACTCATCAACCACGATATGGCACTTAGCCGATATCAACCACGATGAGGCACATAGCCACTCATCAAGCCACGCGAACTAAATCTCAATTAATCCACAACGTGACCTCAGCCAACGTCAATCCACGATGTAGCTCAAGGCTAACATCAAACCACGTACTCGAAGTACACCCGTACCTTCTTTCATATCCCAACCCATGCACATGCAACATGTAATAGTGGCATAATAATAATAAATGCATGCACATGTTATTAAGGCAGGCCATCATATTTCTATAGGCATAGTCACATTCACATCGGCACTTTCACATCCGTATCAACAGATAACACTAACCTGATTATCGAAATACCCCTTTTTAGGGTAATCACCACACAACTGCTACTGCACTGGTTAGCACATAATTCACACATGTAAATATAGCAAAAACCCAAAAATGGTGGGTTAATCACACACTTTACTATTTAGCGAAATCCCGAATTACTAGGATCTAACACGATGCACAGGGTTTTTTGTCCTCCCTTAATGCCAATTTGGTCTCCTACCAAATCTCGAAGGCTTTGGTTATCTCTGCCGATTTAACCCTAAATATCATAGTACACAATCGGTCAATACTAAAACCAAAATATGGCCTTAGGCCGAATTCTAGCAACTACTTACCCTGCTTTTCCAAATCCCAATACTGTCACTTAATCCTTGAGACTGTTGAAATCCTACATGCCATATGTCAAATTCGGCTTTAATACATAAATCTATGGGAAATGGCCCTTTGGCCGAATACCATATTGCCTTACCTTGATGAATCGACTCCCGAAAGACTCCTTCAAAGCACCTTGACGTTATCTACCCACAAATGATCACATTACTTATTGTCTTAAGGAAACATTCGGCCAACCTATAACCAAATTTTAATCACTTGATTCGGCACCCTTATGAAAAAGAATCCAAAACCGATTACTACAGAAATACTTACCAT
This sequence comes from Gossypium rotundifolium, assembly GCA_025506655.1. Taxonomy (NCBI): domain Eukaryota; kingdom Viridiplantae; phylum Streptophyta; class Magnoliopsida; order Malvales; family Malvaceae; genus Gossypium; species Gossypium rotundifolium. Next base: position 42,698,951 of record CP106731.1, on the reverse strand, counting down.
TACACGTTACTTGAAGAGGCTAGAAGAAAGACTCACACTAACGCTTTCGGCTCTTAAGTCTTGCAACAAAAAAGGAGAATGAGGCCACTATGGGATTCGCTATGGCTTCTAAATGGCAAGGGTTATTCGCTAAGAAAATATGTACAATTAAAGTTGAAGAAAAGAGAAAGAATAGGAGAAGAAGTGAGAAGCAATTGGCTCAAAGAGAGAATTAGAGGAACAATTTTCGCCAAGGAAAATAAAATGAAGAAAAAATAGCTTAAAAGATGGTCACCCCTATTTATACAATTCAAATTTGGCACTCCTACCTCCTCTCAAATTCCACTCCCTTCTCCTATAATAACTCTTGAACACATACTCAAGATATATAAAATAAATCTATAATTATCTTCATCTATCAACTTAAAATAAATCCACCTTTATCAACTTAATTAATAAAATAAAATTATCCATCATTAATCCCTTATCAAGCTCCTAAATCATCTCTTATCTACCTATAAAAGAATAATAAAAATAAATTAACAATTATCTACTACTTATCTAGGCAAAATTCAAAATAAAATCCAGCTTAATCCTTACCCAATTAGAGGTCCAATTGCCATCCATTACTTCCTTCTCTCTTGGGGCCAAAAGCCAAAATAAAACACCTAACTACTTTGCTCACACGCCTTGAACCCAAGACCTGCTTGGAACCCTTAGCTGCAGTAAAGCCAGAACCACTTTGCCAAGGCGCCTCTTTGTGACATAATTCACCACAATTTCTTTTAAGACCTACTTAGCCCAAGTGCCTTTTTGCTGCACAAAAATAAAATACCCTTTCTTGCTTCCTTCGCAACTTGAACCTGGCCCCTCATTGCCGCAAGCCACATATAGCGTCCAAGCCACTCTGCCATGGCCTACTTTTATGACATAAGCTCGCCACAATTTATTTTAAAGCCTCCTTCCCTAGCTCCCTCTTGTCTTAACGCCAAAGAAAAATAAAAACACGCCCATGCCGCCAACTAGATTCGAACCAAGGCCCTTGTCCAAGCGTCAGTCCAGGCCCTTAAGTGGCGCATGGAGGCCACTTTACCAAAGCCTGTTTTATGCCAAACACGACTAAGATTTTTCCCTTAAGGCCTCCTTAGCCTAACGCCAAAAATAAAAGTCTCCAATGCTTCCCACATTGCTCGAACCTCCTCCCCCCTTGGCACTCCCTTTGACGCAACTTCCCCCCTTGCACCCTTGCGCCTTCATGCCACTTTACCACATGGTTCTTTGTGTCCTAAACCCCCCAAAACTTTTCTTAAGATCTCTTTCACCTAGTTTCCCCTTTTTACACTTAAATCCAAAAATTTTTCCAAAGCATTCCCTTATATTTTAAAGTTTTCGAAACCCTTAAAACATATCCAAACACACTCCAAGCCTAGTATCACTTGAATTATGCATTAAATGCATAGCCCCTCATCTAGGATGCTATAGGTATTTTGGTAAAAAGGCAAATAAAGATAAAAATAATAAAACACAACAAAACGACCATATTTGTTAGTATTACCAGCCAAAGATGGATAGCAATGAAGGGCCATGGAAGCTTAAATTTTTTCTTAAGAAAATCTCTTGCATGTAAGTGAAAAACTACCCCGTTTTTATTGATTTTTATGTTTTTGGGATTGTTGTAGCTTAATCTAGCTAACAAGGGGATTAAATTGCAAAACTATTGAATAGTTTGAGACTTTCCATTGATTAAAATGTTAAGGTTTTACAAGTTTAATGGAAGAAAATGAGTCCTTGTTGTTAGTTAAATAACTTTTGTTAAGTGATTTTTAATGAAATGGTCAATTAGGGGCTAAATTGAGAAATGTGAAAAGTGGGTGTTAAATGTGAGAAATGGTGAAATTTATGGGTTGATATAAGTATACACTAAATTCAGCTAGGCTTATATGTTGATGAAATTGCATGAATTTCATTTTACGAGCCTAGAGACTAATTTGTAAAAAGGTCCAAAGTAGGGCAAAATGGTAATTTTTCCATAATATGAAATTTGATTGAATTGATTAGAGTAATGATTAAATGAGTTAAATTTTATTATATAGATCAAGAAAAATGACGTATGGAATTAGATCGAGAGAAAGACAAATTATTAATTAAATGACCATTTTCTCTCGCACGAGTTCGAGGTAAGTTCGTTTGTAATAAGCATTGTTATAATGATGTTTTATATTCTTTGATATTGCATAAATTATGAATACGATATTATAGACATGTTTAATGAAGGTTCGATTATGTTTTGGCACTCAGTGTGCGTAATTGAAATAGCTTCGACTATATATATAAGCACTTAGTGTGCGAGACCAAGATAGCCTCGGCTATATATTTTGGTACTTAGTGTGCATGATTGAGCTATATATATATTGGCACTTGGTGTGCGAGATCGATATAGCTTCTGCTATTTGTGTGGCACTTATTGTGCGAGTTTTTCGAGTATACAGTAACAATCTGAAATTGTTCAACGAGTATGTCAAAGATAAGAAATGGTGAAAGATATGCATATATTGGTAAAGGTATGTACAGAAATTCAACTGAGTATTGAATTCATGAAATTGTGAGTTCATGATCATTAAGGGAATGAAACATATAATAATTGTTGTGCTTAATGGTTTGGTAGTATATTATGTTATAATTCTTGAATGGCAATTGAATGGTAAACTTTGTTGATGGTTATGTGTAAGGCTTTTGAGCCAAATTGAGTTGGGTCATGCCTCATTTTACTCACTTAAATTATGGTTCAATGAATATGTGAAAAAGGTAAAGATCAGCAGATCCTTTGATTCAAATTGCTATCAAAAACATGGAAAGAATATAAGTTATTAGATGATCCAAATATGCTTAGATACATGTTGAATATGTGAAAGTAATAAGTGTTGGTTACTTATGCCATGATGTTTTGAGATGATTTGCTAATTTATGTGATAACTAAAACTGAAATGCTAGTGTTGTTTAGGCTAAGGCCAAGACATATTGAGTTGGCTAAAGTGGTTTATGCTTAAAGTGAAGTGATAAGCTTTATTTTTTTTAAAATTTACGAACTTAAGAAGCATTTTATGCTTACCTTGTGTTAATTTCTTTGTGTTTATAGATATCGAAAGCTCGTTCGGGTTGAAAGGTGCCAGGGACATCATCACACTATTTATCGGCTATTTTGGTACTTATAGTTTTATACTTTCAATTTTGATGGCATGTATAGGTAGTTTTGGTTAATGATAGACTGCATGTTTTATTAATGATGGAAATTAGCCATCTGAATTGGCTTGTAAATGTCAAAGGTTTGGTTTGTATATATTTGGCCATATGAGTTAGCTTATTTTGGTTGATATGGTTATGTATTTATATATGTGTGTGCATATGGTTTATGTTATGTGAAGTTGGTATGATTTGAATGAGTAAAACATGTGATTATAAGCATGTTAGTTGTTGATATTGAAATGGTATGTTTTAGCCTTGATTGTGGTTGAATTGGATACACACTTATGCTATGATTGAGTACCATTTGAATTTGTGTAGGTCTATGCAAATTTGGGTGGAAAAATGACTTGGTAACTAGCTTATTTTTTTCCACACGGGCAGAGACACGGAGTGTGTCTCAGCTGTGTGTGACATACGGTTCCCTTGGTGTGGTTTTAGAAATTAAGTCAGTATGCTCCACACGGCTTCACACACGGGCGTGTGACTTGGCCGTGTGGCATAAATCAGTATACCCTATAGGTTTGACACGACCTAGAACATAGCCTGGTACACGAGTGTGTGTGGCCACTTCGAAGGGCACACAAGCTAGACGCGCAAGCATGTGGTTGGCCGTGTGACCCAAGTCAGTAAGCTCACTTCTTTAGACATGGGTAGGACACGAGCTGGGACACGGCCATGTGATCCCATTTCGAATATCCACACAGCCTATGACACGAGCGTGTCTGGTGGCCGTGTGAGACACACGGCCTGGCCATATGGGTGTGTGTCCCCTATTTTGAGAAAATTTTTCTAAGTGCTCCAAATGTTTTAAAAGTTCTCAATGCATGTTTAGGGCATTGTAGTCTCTTATTATGGACATAATGATTGATATTGATTAATGAAAGTTCAATTGATTAAATGTATGAGAAAAGTTTTTTTAAATGTGTTGTAAGTCCGGTAATGCTCCGTAACCCTATTCTGGCATTGAATACGTGTAAGGGGTGTTACATATTGAATATGTACTTGTGATAGGATGTAATTATGGTAAATTGGTGTTTTCGTGGAAATGATTTATATTGTCATTTGATGCTAGTTTTAGAAAGGAGTTTTGGTACCAAATGGTATGTTTTGTTAAATGATCTACATGGTAAGTGTTGGTGTAAATATGCATATATGTTAGTTGAACAATTGGTTATATTGATCACATGATTAGTCATGTTTATAAGTTTTCATTTTAGGTGCCTAAGGGCATATTGGTTGTATGTAATCATGCCATTTGTATAAGGCTTGATTATGCTTTTATGGATGCCTTATTATAGCTTATGTGTAAAACCCTTAACCCATTTCTATCGCCGAAACAAGGTTACAGAGCATTACCAAAATTTACAGGTCAAATACAGACATTTCATATCATTTAACATTCATATTAGAAACCAATCAAAATCAAACATGTTGTCCCATATATGAGCCCTCGAGGCCCAAAATACACATGAGGAATAAGTTGGGACTAAACCAGGTACTCAAATTTTTTTTGAAAAATATCAAAATTTTTCAAAGAAGTAGGGGACACACGCCATGTGGACATTCGAAGTAGGGACACATGGCCGTGTCCCAGCCCATGTCCAAACTTTGGAGCTCTCTAACTTGGGTAAAATTAGGTGAGAAAAGATGAATAAAATATGGTAAAAAGAAAAGCTATCATCTTTCACTATTCACTCTTCACCTCCACCAAAATTTCAAGCTTAGAGAGGTTTTGAATGCTTTAAAATTTCAGCCAAGTTATCTCCCTACAAGTAAGTGATTTTGGTAGTGTTATTTGATAATTTTTGCACTTTTGGAGTCCTTAAAGCTTAAGCTAGCTAATGAGGGGACTAATTTGTGATATGGTTGAAAGTCTAGGGACTTTCCATTGGAGTATTTATGTTGTTAGTTGAGTTTTTAGAGAAGAAAATCAATGTTAAAGAGATGAGAAACAACTTTTGTGAAAGGTGTTAGCATGAAAACACCTAATTAGGACTTGAATGCAAAGATTGAATTTGTGTCATAAATGCATGAAATAATTGGAATTGTGGGTACTTGTAAGAGAAATAAATGTTCAGCTAGGCTTATCTAATGAGAAAATGTGTTGAAAAATGATTTACGAGCCTAGGGGCAAAATTATAAATTTGCCATAGTATAAGGGTAAAATGGTTATTTTTGCCTAAGTGTAGATTTTGATGCATTATGATCATAGAATGATCTAAATAAATGAATTTTATTTTTATAGATTAAGAAGAGCACGAAATTAACCTTGACCGGGGAAAAGGCAAGGTTACGGATTAAATCGCAAATTGAAACATTTTGCACCGAGGTAAGAATATGTGTAAACGATGCATTTTGTATACACATTGTTGTTGCTAATTGGTGTATGATATGACTGAGAACATGTATGATTCATGTGAAATGAAATTGGTAGTTATTGAATAGTCTTCCTATGAATGACGAAATAGATATGTACATGTGGAATAACAACACTTGATGGTGGGCTAAGTGCGATACCACCTTATTACCTAACTACGATGGGCTGAGTTCGATACCATTGTTTATATATTATTCGGTGGGCTATGTGCGATACCACCGTAACTATCCTTTTTGGTGGGCTATGTGTGATACCACCCTATTAAAGATTGATGGTGAGCTAAGTGCGAAACCATTGAGAGATTTGGCATTGTGATTGGTTTAGTGAGAAATTATGATGTTTTGTATTATGAGAATTTGTGGTGTTAAGTGCAGGGATGCAAGTTAATGAATGTAAGCATTAAACTTGTGTTATGTTGGGAATGTGGTATGGGAGGACATGAATAAGCCTGATTATGAATGTGAATTACTTTGATTAGTATATAATGCTATTTATTGTTTAGCACATACTATGATGTTATTTGTTTACATGTAAACTTACTAAGCTCAAATCTCACTCCCCATTTCTTTTCCCTTCTTTATAAAGGTAAAGATATGGGTCAAGATACGTAGATAATCGAAAGATCACCCACACTATCAGCTCATCTCGGTATACGTAGACTTAGTGTTTTTTTTTTAGAATATGGCATGTCTAGGGGCTAGACTAAGTATTTTGTTTTGTAATTTGGCCAAGAGTGTGTTGGCCCCTTTAATGAGAAACTCTTATGTATATAGCCACATTTGTTGGCTCTTTATTGTATATGAAAAGATGAAGGTATCCATGAAAGTTTATGTTGCATAATTGGTTTGTTTAGTGATTGCTTGATTAGTGCTATGATGTGTGAATTAGGGTGTGAAAGGAGCTTAGGAAATAGCCTTGCTCTTGTCCACACGGGTAGGCATACGGGCATGTGTCTAGGTCGTGTGTGACACACGGTCACTCCCATAGGGGTGTGACCAGGCCGTGTGTCCCCTGCTTGATGGTTTTTTCAAGTCTGTAAGCTTGGTAGTAAACACACAGCAGAGACACAGCCGTGTGCCTCAGCCGTGTGGGACGGCCGTGTGCCTTAGTCGTGTGGGAGGCACGACCTAGGATATGGGCATGTGCCTAGGCTGTGTAAAGTCTACACATTAAATGTGGAATTTAATTCGACACACAGTCTAAGGACACGGCGTGTGCCTTGGCCGTGTAGCCTTAGTGGAGTGATGATGTCATAAACAGAATGCCAAGGTTTTGGCACACGGGCTAATACGCGGGCGTGTCTATTATACCCCTGGGAATTCTAATAGTTTTATCAGCTAATTGAATGCTCATCCTAGTTTGTTTGGGTTTCCCTAGACCTAGCTATTTAAACATTTTATAAGGCATAACATTTATTCTTGCCCTAAATCAGCTAAAGCATTATCAACAGATAAACTACCAATTAAACATGGAATTGTAAAACTCCTTGGATCTTTTAATTTTTCATGGTAGTTTATTTTGCAAAATTGCTAAGCATACTACGTTCAGCTCCACACACGATGCTTCGTCTAGCCTCCGTTTGTTTGTCAAAAGCTATTTTAAAAATATCCTTGAATCGCATCTGTGAAAGAACTTCAAGAAACGGTAAATTAATATGTAATTTCTTTAGAAGTTTAAGAAACTTACCGAATTGTTCATCTGTGTTGTATTTCTTAATCGCATTAGGGTATGGTATTCGAGGTTGGTACTCTTTAATTATCGATTTTGTTTTTTCTTGGCTTACCTCAACCTTAGCTTCACTTACCACAGGTTCTTGCCTTGGCTCAGGTTTAGATTCTACTAACCCTTCACTATTTTGAGCGGTAACGACATGAAGTTGCTCCTTTGGTTTTGGTTCAGTGTTGCTTGGCATGTTACCTTGTGGTCGTCTAGAGATGAGTTTAGCAAGTTGTCCCAATTGGTTCTTGATCCCTTGGATTGATGCTTGATGATTTTTTAGTGTTGTTTTAGTGTTTTGGAAACGAGTTTCTAACACTGCGATGAATTTTGTTAGCATCTCCTCAAGGTTTGGCTATCTCCTCAAGGTTTGGCTATCTCTTGTGGGTAGGGTTGTTGTTGAAAGCCTCGGAAGGGTTGTTGTCTCTGATTTCCTTGGCTACCCCATGAAAAGTTTGGATGGTTCCTCCAACTTGGATTGTAATTGTTACTATAAGGATTATTTTGAGGTCGAGGATTATTACACATATAATTTATGTGCTCGTTTTCCATGCCATGTCCGTAGGGTGGGTACTCAGGGTTCGTCACACCTCCACTTGTTTCGTACTGCATTATCGGATGTACCTGCGAAGAACACAAACCATCAATCTTTTTATTTAACATCTCTACCTGGTTTGATAGCATGGTTACTACGCCGAGGTTGAAAACATTGGCAACTTTTGTCGGCCTTGTTCTTGTAACTTGCCACTGATAGTTGTTCAGTGACATCTCCTCTATTAACTCATAAGTCACCTCAGGAGTTTTGTTATTCAGGGTTTCACGGTGGATTAATCGATTAATTGCCTAGTCGAGGGGTTCACACCATTGTAGAAGGTTTGAACCTGAAGCCACAAAGGTAACCCATTGTGAGGGCACCTTCTCAACAAATCCGTGTATCTCTCCCATGCATCATATAGTGTTTCTAGATCCATCTCCACAAAATAAGAGATATCATTCCTTAATTTGGCCGTTTTGGTGGCGAAAAATAATTTAACAAAAATTTTTTGGTCATTTGATCCCATGTAGTGATTGATCCTCGTGGAAGACAATTCAACCACTGTTTGGCTTTATTCCTCAACGAAAAGGGAAACAACCGAAGATGAATGGTATCATCAGAAATACCATTTATTTTGAAGGTATCACAGAATTCTAGAAAATTTGCTAAATAAGTATTTGGGTCTTCGTCCTGCAAACCATCAAATTGAACAAATTGTTGAATCATTTGAATAGTGTTAGGTTTCAGTTCAAAATTATTATCAGCAATAGCAAGCCTAACAATACTCGATTCAGCTCCAGTTAAATTAAGTTTAGCATAATCAAACATAGTACGAGGAGCAAGATATTGATTCACTGGGTTTGCGGCAACTACAGGAGGTAGCGAATTTTTATCAACCATCTCTTTGGTAGTATTGGTTTCGTCTTCTTGCTCTTCTTCTATGTAATTTAAGCTTCACCTTATTTCTCTACGATTTCTGCGAACAGTTCAATATCACTGTCGTAAATTAAGGATCTTGTCAGGTTCCTTCTAATCATAAACTAGAGGTACCTGCTAGGAAAAAATAAAAAAAAATAGCAAAGTTAAATTGAAAATAAAATAAATTTAAATTGCAAAAAATTAAAAAATGGCTAAAGTAATAAAAAATTAGTGTTCCTAATATTTTAGTTCCCCACAACGGCGCCAAAAACTTGATCGTGTGATTGTGATAAGTCTTAATATTTATAAAATGAATGATCTAGCCTAGAATCTAACTATCACCACGATTGAGGCAAGGGCACCTATCGAACAGTAGTATAGCTTAGTGGCAAGATCGGAATCTCGAACCTAAAGGAACCAAAAATACTAGTACTGACTCTCTTTTTATTATCTAGCCTAAAATAAAAGTGATTAATGTTTATTTAACTAATTACTAAGCTAAGGATGCCAAGACATAGAGGATGAATAGGGAAAATACTTTTGGGAAAAATCAATTGATCAAGACAATACCCAAGGAAGAATCCACCTAGACTTCACTTGTTATTTAACTCTGAACCAGATGATTTATTCAGTTGACTTGATCCGCAGGATTCCCTAATTTATATTAATACCTCTTTCAAGGCTACTAACGTCTAACCCTAGGTTGATTAATTGAAATTTATTTCTAATTAAAACCCCTAAGATTGCGCTAACTCGATCTATGGACTCCCATATTAGGTTTAACCCTAATCCAACAGTTTTTTGTCATCCTATTTCCAGGAGTGTGATCAAATCCGCTTAACTATGCTAGATCTACTCTTAAATAGGGACTTTTGCTCCACTTCCGAAGCACATCAGTACTTGAATCAATATCTTGAAATATCAAAGCAAGAATTAAGAAAACATAATTAAGAACAAATCAAATATTTATCATATAGTTCAAAAACAATAACAAGATTCGTCTTAGGTTTCATCCCCCTTAGGTATTTAAGGGTTTAGTTCATGTTTATAAAAGAATACATCTCAGAATAAATAGAAAAACATAAAGAAAACCCTAAAACCCCTTGAAGGAATTGAAGGAGGAATCCTCAGTCTTGAGTGTGATTCCAGCTTCTGAGATGGATCAACTGGCTTTCTTTGAGTAATTCTCTGTATTCAGCCTTCTCTGGCTACCTCAGCCACCTCAACAGAAGCCCTTTGTCGAACTCCTATCTAACTCCCCCGTTTAAGTTGCCTCCTAGGGTGTTTATATAGGCTTCGAGATGCCTTTCTTGGCCCAAAAGTATCCTAATCCCAATGATACTCTTCTTTGCTGCGGCAGGGACACGCCCGTGTGATTTGAGGCTAGGCCGTGTTCGAGCCTACTAAAGAGGCACGGCCGTGTGATGAGCTCCAGGCCGTGTAGATTTCTTTCTTTGGCCCATTTTCTCTATTTTGGCCCATTTCTCGTTCTTTTCATCCTCCTATGCTCTCCTAAGTGTAAAACATGAAAACAAAGGATTAGGAACACCAAATTCCACAATAAAAGGGATAAATCATCCAAAAGTATGCTAAATGTGGGTTTAAAATATGTATTTATTATGGTTTATCAAATACCCACACACTTATGCTTTTGCTTGTCCTCAAGCAAAATTATCAACTAACAATTAGAATTAACTTCCCTGTGTTCATAATTCTTATCAACAATGCCTCATCATAATTCATAGATAATTTAACATGGATAATTTAACTAAAAGCGTCCTAAAGATTCAAATAATCAAAGTCATATATTTTTTATAGCATGAAAAATATAGGTGTTTCCCCTTATGTAAATAATTACCTTTGATTCAAAACTGACAAGGATTGACATCCTCACTAAAGATTCATTCAAATCACTCAAAGTGTTTAAGGTTCAAAATACAACACTCATCAGTCAAACATGAAAAGTTAATCCCATAGGCTTGCATGAAAATTAAATCTCCACCACTATAAAATGGGATGATACACAAATCAAAAGGTCTTTAAAGGGTTGTAATGGGGCTTGGGTTAAAGGTGTGGATATAGGCTAAATTAGAAGGTTAAAATTGAGATTGAATTGACAAATTACCTAACTAGAAACAATGAACTGATTAATGAATAATTACATCAAATAACATGAGCTTCTTCTAAAGATGTGAATAATGGTTTAAGCTCATAGAACATAGAACTAATGATGAATAGATTTTATAAATTTTTTAAGAACAAGTCAAATAAATAGAATTTAACAATTGAAATAAAGAATTTAGTGAGGCAACTGATCAAATCAACTCTCGATATAAGGGTAGTCAAGAGAAATGGTGATAACAAATACAAGATGGGTTTTAGGTTAATATTAATGGGTGAGTCAAGAAACGGTTTATTAAGATCAAAAGGGTTTATTAGGGGTTAATTATGAGGGTAGGCTTTTAGTGGATTGAGAGGGTTAAATCCTAAGTGCCTTTATCATTTCTGTATATCAAATCAAAGGTGTGGTCTCAACATGTATAATCGAAGCAAGTTATAGAATAACAAATCAATGTTGACACACTCATAGTAAAAAAAAGTGAGCACGAAAAATGTATACTCTTAAGGCTCAAAATCTCACAAAAAAATATGGTTTTTGATGACAACCTTGCAAATTTCAAAATTCAAGGTAATATTCAAATTTAGGTCAACAACCTAGAAAATTTTTAATTTTGAAAATAGACTTATCATGCTTGATTCTCTAGTATCTTAAAGTTTAAATCATTATGACTTAATCCAAAACATATCAATGAAAATCATAAATCAATAGAAATTTCATTCTAATTAGTAATATGAGAAAATTACTTAAGAACGAGGACATAATTTAGGGATTTTTAAATAATACTATAGTTAACCCCCCACACTTAAGATGTACATTGTCCTCAATGTATAAAGATAGATAATAACAAATTAATAATAAAATCATAGGATAGGGAGAGAAGTGAAACTTCCTGAATTTTGGATGGAGTCAATGAAGTGAAACTTAAGACCGTGGGGGAGCGCCTCGAACCGTTTGAAATTGAATCCTTGAAGCAACCAGCTTGATCTTATTTTATTCCTAAGCTAAATCTAAATGGAATTAAGAATAGAAAGAAAATAATAAATAAAATAAAGGTAAAAACAAAAATAAGAATAAAAGTAAATAATGGAAAATGGATATATGTTCAAAAAGAGAGGGGAAAAAGGGGAGAAGATTTGGGGAAGAGATGATGAATTGTGAGGGGATTATATAGAAATAGGGGCACACAAGCACGTCCCACACCCGTGTGAATCATTTTTAGCCTGTGTGTTTCTAAAATTAGGGCTTTGGCGCGCCTACTATGTGTCCCATGCTCATGTGTTGTTTGCATGTTGTTCCACACGGCCATGTCATTATTGCCTATGCTCATGTTACTTCGATAGTTTTGGCCATAGTTTCAAGGCATGAGTGTGTGGACGCCCATGTTCTTTAGTCAGCTTTAACCATGGCCATATCGAACGTCCGTGGCTATTTATCATAGCCCTTGTTATGGGGAAATTCTATCCTGTTGCCATACAGCTACGGCCACGCCCATGTACCTACCTGTGGTGGCCACACCGCCACGGCCACGGCCGTGTGCAAGGCCGTGCTAGGGTTGCCTCTCGAGAAGCGCTCGTTTAAAGTCTTAAGCTAGACTTACCTCTCATTCACACATTCAACGTGGTTTGAAGAGTAGAAACTCCTCTTTCTTGCTATCAATTCAGTTATCTATATATAATTTAAGTTGAATGGTGTTTACCTTAAAATTGCCAAATGTAGGATTAGTTACCTCGACTGTGCTATGTATGGGAAGACATTCAACACCGTGAAAGGGATCTCTTCATTTTTATTAAGGTCTAAAATGGTGATTCAAGGGTCTTTCTTATCCAACAATACTTGATCTCCTATCTTAAGCTAGGTTGTCCCATCTTTAAGTTTGACATGGTTCTACTTTGGTTCTGCTTCGTGTGTTTTCGGTTTTTCCTTGACGTGTGGCTTCCACTCGTCTAGTTCATCGATCTGAAGCCTTCGTTCCTCATGAGGTACTTCTTTATTGGCATGAGGTCTATGATCTAGCTCAGTTGTGTAATTTCGTGGTGTTTCCTGTAAGGAAGGTTGAACCATTTGGTTATTAATTGAATTTACAGTCTCACCTTTATCACTTGATGTCCTATCTGAGTCAAGAGCTTGAAGAGTGATCGTTTCGTCACCTACACGAAGTGTGAGTTCCCCTGTACCAACATCAATTTTAGATCTGGTAGTTGCTGATCATGTGTCAGAGTCTTAAAAATTTATAATATGAATGATCTAGCCTAAAACTAACTGTGACAATGACTTGAGGCAAGCGCACTTATCGAACAGGAGTATAGTTTAGTGGCAAGACCGGATTGTCGAACCCAAAGGAACCAAAAGTACTAATACTAACTTTCTTTTTATTATTTAACCTAAGAATTGAAGGAATTGTTGTTTAATCTAAAATTAACTAACTACTAAGCTAAAGATGCTAAGACACAGAGAAGGAATTGGGGAAAATACTTGAGGGAAAAACCAACTGATTAAGACAATACCTGAGGAAGAATCCACCTAGACTTCACTTGTTATCTAGCTTTGAACCAGACGATTTATTCACTTGACTTGATCCATAGGATTCCCTAATTTATATTAATACCTCTCTCGAGGCTACTAACGTCTATCCCTAGGTTGATTAATTGAAATCTTGTAACGACCCGAATTTGGGCCAAGTAGAATTGGGCTTATTGGGCCTTGACCAATGGAGCGTTTAAATTTTTAAGAACAAGAGAACAACCCTAATGCAAATTGGACCTATTAGGTGAGTGATTTTGGAAGGTTAGGAGGCTTCTATGAAATCCCGGATCAAACTTGGGCATTAGGAAAATTTCAGTTTTAGGTGAGTAAAACCCTGGGAGTTAATAGGTAGGCAATAAGAATAAAATGTAGAGAAAAATAGCTCAAAAGAAGTGGTGGTCTAGTGGCAAATGGTGCCACATAAGAGACAAGGGAATGACGCCACAAGGAAGCAAGGGGTCCAAGGTTCAAGTCTTGGCGCTTGCATTTCATTTTTGATTTATTTTTTAAGTGAACTTAGACTTTGACCCATAGATTTATATTTAGTTGCGCATGATTTTAGACACAATAGGAGCTTGTGGCCTAGTGGCTAGTGACGTGGATTATGCTACGGGGGAGCCTAGGTTCGAATCTTATGACAAGCAAGGGAGTATTTATTTTACGGATCGGACTGCCGGAGTTTGTGTTGGATTTAAACTCTACTAAAAGAAGGATCCCACATCGGAAAGCTAGCAAGAGGGAAGGTGAGAAGCTGGCTTTAAATAAAGCTATCTATGAGGAGAGGAAGCATACCTTGGTAGGCGTTTGGGCATAGGAGCATCCGGAGCGCAAATTAGCTTCAGACTCCTAGTAGGTGTGTATTTCGCACTACTCTAGCTATAGAGCGGCAAATGCTGAAATGCCGGTCACACAACGATGGTAGCCACACGAGCGTGCGAGCGCACGTGTGGGAGCTTTGAAGTGATAGTTGAGGCCCTCATGATTGTTCTCACGAGTCTGGGCTGCCTTGGGCCAATGGGCCCGTGGGCCCATATGAATAAATTGTATGATTGTGTAGTAGATAGTGAACTGGTCTATGTGAATCTCATATCTGTGGCCAGATTTGGGCTAAATGGGCCACACGAACGTGTGGGTCCATTTCGACCGAGAATTGGCCCTAGGCCCATTCGCATCGTTATCTCTACTTAGAATACATTAGTTTGTAAAATTATCGAAATACTCTCAGATTGTAAAATTACCGAAATACCCCTAATTTATGAAATTCCTAAAGTACCCCTGGTTTGCGAAATTACCAAAATACCCCCAATTTGTAAAATTATCGAAATACCCCTGGTTTGTGAAATTACTAAAATACCCTCAATTTATGAAATTATCGAAATACCCCTAGTTTACGAAATTACCAAAATACCCTCAGTTTGTAAAATTACCAAAATACCCCTAGTTTGCGAAATTATCGAAATATCTCAAGTTTGCAAAATTACTAAAATACCACTAGTTTATGAAATTACTTAAATAACCCTGGGTTGCAAATTATCGAAATACCATGATTTAAAAAATTACCAAAATACCCTCGATTTGTAAAATTACTAAAATACCCTCAATTTGTAAAATTATCGAAATACCCTCAATTTGGAAAATTATCGAAATACCCCCAATTTGTGAAATTACGAAATACCCTCAGTTTTTAAAATTACTGAAGTACCCCTAGTTTTTGAAATTGCTGAAATACCCTTACGGGTAAAATTACCAAAATACCCTTACGGGTAAAATTATCGAAATACCCTCTATGGGTAAAGTTATCGAAATACCCTCTAAGGGTAGAGTTATCGAAATACCCTTGACAGGGAAAATTATCGAGATGCCCTTATAGGGCGAAATGATCGTTTTGCCTCTAACCGATTAAATGACTGTTGTACCATCGTGGTGGTACTAGTGTTGTCTGTGTTAATTGTATGATTGATTATGTTTGAGATGCATTGCATACATGTATTAATTATGAGTAGAATTACTGAATTACCCCTATCGGGTAAGATTATCGAAATACCCTTATAGGGTAAAATGACTATTTTGCCCTTAAGGGTAAAAGACTGATTTTGGTGCCATGATTTGACTGTGATTGTATGACCGTGGTTTAACCGAATTAACAATAGGCGTGTGTTTGATTTCCTGTTAATGTGTGTTGAAATGACGGTTACTAAGCATGGCCATTTAGCATAGTAATGATGGAGAATGACATACACAACATACTGCATTGGGTTGGGTTATGCTTATGGAGGAAGTACTGTACTGGTGGCTATGCCACGTTATACTGATTCAGTGGCTTTGCCACGATATATTGATTTTAGTGGCTCAGCCATGTATACTGTTACTAGCAGCTTTGCTACGTTGATATTGGTAGCTTGGTTGCGTTCTTGGTGTGTAGGGCTGGATGGGTCGACTTTGTCCCCACATGGTGTGTAGGGTTGGTACGGGTGTTGTGTTGTTGGATTGGGTGGGGTGCATCCTCATAGTGTTGCATATCTATTTATGAGATCTATCACTATACTAGGCTGAGGCCACTTGTTCTGTTATTGGTTTGGGCTAGGCCCAATTGATACTGTTATGGGTTGTGACCCAAATAATTTCGTAGTGGGTTTTGACCCACGTATGCTTTGATCTGTATTGTATTGTTACTGTTGAAAGGGCTTCGGCCCAAACTGTTTAGGTTTCTACTTCTGTATATTGACTGTTATTCTGGTAAGGGGATTACACATTAAGTTTTCATAAACTCACCCCGCTTTTAACTATGCAGGTAATCCTCAGCCTTAGACGGATCAAAGTTGCAAGGGACTCAAAGGTGACCACACGTTTGATTGGCTTTAAAGTTAAACTTAGCGACTTTATTTTATTTTAGTTTAATTGGTTGGGTTATAGATTTTATAATAAGGCCTTAAGATTTCTGAACTTTAAGTTTTGGAATTTTATTGACTGTTTTATAAATGCTAAAAGTAGAACACGTTTTTTCAGAAATAACTACTATTTTTCAAAATATCACATTTCGCAACTGTTTTAAATTAAGCTTCCACAACAAACAAGGTTTTAAAGATTTTAATGTTTTTCCAAGAATGATTTCTAATAAACCACGTTTTGAAAATAAGAAAACGAAATCTGAGGTTTTGAATAGCAGAAAGTTTTAAGTTGTATGAAGGGTTTCTAATGAAAGCATGGTTTTGAAAAATCTTCAATGTGACATGCAAGATTTGGGCCTAACTTCTAGGCCAGGTTTTAGGTGTTACATTTAATGGTATTAGAGCCCGATTGCAGAACTCGACTGTGGAATGGGTTTAAAATTTTTTTCCAAATCTGTTTAAACTGTGGTTTAGAAAAAATGATAATGTTATTGGAAGTATGGCATACCGAGTCTCTGGCACCAAATCCATAAGTTTCCTGACATTATACTCTGTTATGTGCTGTAATGACTATATTTTTGGTATTTACTTTGTATGTGTTTTGTTTGGATTTGATGTTTGAATATAGAAATTGTATGTATGTGTGATAAATATCGGTCTGCTTCTGTGGTTAGATGTTTGGTTGTATGTAAGAGGTTTCAAGATTAATTTAAAAGTGTATTAGTGTTACTAAGATCAGAGTGTGCAGTGTGAGCGTAGTGTGGTAGGTTAGGAGGTACGACTGTTCCTATAGTTGGAAATTTTGAGGATAAAATTCCTTTAAGGAGGTAGAATTGTAACGGCTCGAATTTGGGCCTAGTAGAATTGGGCTTATTGGGCCTTGACCAGGGGAGCGTTTAAATTTTTGAGAATAAGAGAACGGCCCTAATGCAAGTTGGACGTATTAGGTGAAACACCCCACACCCGGCCCACGAGAATGGACCGGATCTGGTATGTTCCTCGAAGTAACCCGGTTCAAAATTCATTGAATACTTTGAAAACTGTGTGTTTTGAAAGATAGTTTGTTGTGGGTTGGGCTCGAGTTGAAAGCAATTTACTTCATAAAAAAACCATTTGTTTGGTGACAAAATATTTAAACTTATTTTAAATTAAATGGGCTTATTCTTTGTAAAGCCCTAAATTCATAACATAGTAATTAAGCGTAAATAAAATGTCACGATGGTCTTATTACATAAAATGAAACCCAAAATAAAATTGTACAAGACTTAAAATAAAATAAAGATTCAAATAAAATTAAACTTCAAAGTTGAACATGGCCACCACAAGTTCTGGACCGGATCCATTCGCTCATCACACAAAATAGTTCCCTGGTCAACAGACTCAATGTGCATAATACTAACATTCAACAAATCGGGCATTCATGTTCAAATCATCGGATCCATATAAAAATGTAATTATGATGCAACCCAAACCCAATCCTAATGGTCCATCCTCTACACACCACCAGTACACGCCATTCACACCTTACTAAGTCAACCCTCCATCCGCTACACACCATATTCAAATATTTGTGACCGTAGTCACCATATAACGTTAGTGAGACCAAGTCAACACCTTCAAATATAACGTTGGTGAGACCGGTCAACACCTTCAAATATAACGTTGGTGAGACCAAGTCAACACCTTCAAATATAACGTTGGTGAGACCAAGTCAACACCTTCTTCCCTTTCACATAAATCCCGAATGCCCCAAATATATATATATCATGCTTAACATTCAAATATTCACATGTTATAAAATAACATATTTCATAATCCTATCGAGTAGGAAGCGTGCACAGTACTTTTGTACCACATTAGGGTACTTAGCCATATTCATATAATCATATAATAAAATAATTGCCATATGAAATATCGAAAGTTAGTGTGCGTACACACACGATTTGTTTAGCGATTCCTTGAGATTCGAAAAGCTAGATCTAAAGTTTAGATCCTTAGTCCCTACATTTAATTCATCCTTTATTACTTAGCATAAATTCTATTTGGCTATGATATCCAAATCCTAGTAGGATTTGTAAAAGACTTACCTTTGATGCCGATTTTATTCAAATTCATCCTTTATTTTAGCATAAATTCTATGATATCCAAATCCTAGTAGGATTTGTAAAAGACTTGATGCCGATTTGGTGTTTATTCAAATCCAAAACTTGGTTTTCTTCTTTGATATTCGCCAACCTTGAATCTCAATATGGGTTAGTTTTTGGCTTTTTAATAATTAAAGAACCGATCTAGATAATCATACAAGCTTTGGCCGAATACTTTTAGGTACTTACCTTGTGGATCTTAAATCCAAAATTCACCGAATAACTAGGGAACACGTGGCCTATGGTGTACCTTGGAAAAAGAATTTCTTCTTCCATGATTCGCCAAGATTAATAATCAAATTAGTCTCTAAATTTCAATAAGTCTAGAATATAAAAGAATGGAAAACTAAACTTGGATCTTACCCTTATTTAAAGGAATCGATTGCACCTTCACTTCAACCTTGATTAGATCTTTAGAGACTTGATGAATAATCGGCTATGATTCCCTTATGTATTTGGTTTCAAAGATGAAAGAAGAGAGGAATAATAGGCTTAGAAGGAAATCGGCTAGGAGGCTAAAAGAAAAGAAGAAAAGAATGGATGCTCAAGAAGAATATTTGGCGGAGGAAAGAGAGAGGAGAATGAATAATGAATGGCCCTAGTCTCATCCTTTTATAGCCGAAATTACTAGGCCAAGAATCCTTAACTTGGCCACCACTCTTCCTTATTTTCCTAATTAAAGAATAATTCTTCATTTATCCACCTACTTAGCGAATTTTAAAGAGAATTAAACTCTTCCCTTAAGAGTCCTTATGATCTTCTAATTAGCGAGTTTTAAAGAGAGTGAACTCCTCTTTTGCGGGCCTTGTGCCGTCCACCTATTAGCTTCTGAAGCAAAATAAAACTTATTTTATTTGCTTCTTATGTGACTCGAACTCAAGCCCAACATCCTTGCATGTGGGCCATTTCACGAGGCCTTAGGTGGCATCTTGAGCCACATTTCCAAGTCCGTTATTGGGTCAAATTTTATGTACTTTATATTTTAGGGTCACTTGGCCCTAAGTTCCCTTTGGGCTCTAAAATTCGACATTAGGTCATTTTAAGTTTCCAAAAATTTTCAGCATGCTCTGATTTTCCAAGTTTCCAAAATGTTTAGTTTCCTATTTTGGCTTGGTTTCCAAAATGTTTAGTTTCCTATTTTGGTTTGGTTTTCCAAAATGTTCACTTTCCTAATTCCATTAGGTTTCCAAAAATGTCTAAGTTTCCAAAAATGTTCATTTCCATTTTCATTTCCATTTCCATTTCCATTTTCATTTCCATTTTCATTTCCATTTTCATGCATTTCTAGGTTTCCAAAAGTATCAAAAATTTATTCATAGTACTTGAAACTTGTCATTTCATACAATTAAACTGGAAATGCATAGGCCCTATTCAGGATGTTACATTAGGTAAGTGATTTTAGAATGTTTGGGGGCTTCTATGAAGTCTTAGGATCAAACTTGGACTTTAGGAAAATTTTGGTTTTAGGCTGGGAGTTAGTAGGTAGGCTTTAAGAATAAAATGTGGAGAAAAATAGCATAAAAGGAGTGGTGGTCTAGTGGCAAATGGTGCCACATAAGAGACAAGGGAATGATGCCACAAAGAAGCAAGGGGTCCAAGGTTCAAGTCTTGGCGCTTGCATTTCATTTTGATTTATTTTTTAAGTGAACTTAGACTTTGGCCCATATATTTATATTTAGTTGCGCATGATTTTAGACACAAGAAGAGCTTGTGGCCTAGTTGCTAGCGACGTGGATTATACGATAGGGGAGCCTGGGTTCGAATCTCATAACAAGCAAGTGAGTATTTATTTTGCGGATTGGACGGCCAGAGTTTGTGTTGGATTTAAACTCTACTGAAGGAGTGATCCCACATCGGAAAGCTAGCAAGAGGGAAGGTGAGAAGCTGGCTTTAAATAGAGCTATCTATGAGGAGAGGAAGCATACCTTTATGGGTGTTTGGGCATAGGAGCATTCGAAGGCAGATTAGCTTCAGACTCCTATCAGGTGTGTATTTCACACTACTCTAGCTGTAGAGCGGCAAATGCCAAAATGCCGGTCACATGGCGATGGTAGCCACACGAGCGTGCGAGCGCACGTGTAGGAGCTTCGACGTGATAGTTGAGGCCCTCATGAGTGTTCTCATGAGTCTAGGCTGCCTTAGGCCAATGGGCCCGTAGGCCCATATGAATATATTGTATGATTGTGTGTAGATAGTGAACTGGTCTATGTGAATCTCATATCTGTAGCTAGATTTGGGCTAAATGGGCTACACGAACGTGTGGGTCCATTTGGGTCGAGAATGGGCCCTAGGCCCATTCGCATCGTTTTCTCTACTTAGAATACATTAGTTTGCAAATTACTTAAATACCCTCGAATTGCAAAATTACCGAAATACCCCTAGTTTGTAAAATTACCGAAATACCCTCAGTTTGCAAAATTACCGAAATACCCCTGGTTTGCAAAATTACTGAAATAACCCCAGCTTATGAAATTATTGAAATACCCTTGATTTATGAAATTACCGAAATACCCTCAGTTTGTAAAATTATCGAAATACCCCTAGTTTGTAAAATTATCGAAATACCCCTGGTTTGCGAAATTATCGAAATACCACTAGTTTATGAAATTACTGAAATATCCCTAGGTTGTGTAATTATCGAATTACCCCAGTTTGTAAAATTACTAAAATACTCTCGGTTTGAAAAATTACTGAAATACCCTCGGTTTGTAAAATTATCGAAATACCCTCAGTTTGGAAAATTATCAAAATACCCCCAATTTGTGAAATTATCGAAATACCCTCAGTTTATAAAATTACTAAAATACCCCTGGTTTGCCAAATCATCGAAATACCCTTACGGGTAAAATTATTGAAATACCCTTCACGGGTAAAGTTAATGAAATACCCTCTATGGGTAAAGTTACTGAAATACCCTCTAAGGGAAAATTTACCGAAATACCCTCTATGGGTAAATTTATCGAAATACCCTTTATGGGTAAAGTTACTGAAATACCCTCGATGGGTAAAATTATCAAGATGCCCTTACGAGGTGAAATGACCGTTTTATACCCTTAACTGATTAAATAACCATTGTACCCTCGTGGTAGTACTAATGTTGTTTGTGTTAATTGTATGAGTGATTATGTTTGAGATGCATTGCATATGTGGATTAGTTATGAGTAGAATTACTGAATTACCCCTATAAGGTAGGATTACTGAAATACCCTTATAGGGTAAAATAACTATTTTGCCTCTAAGGGTAAAAGACTGATTTTGGTGCCATGATTTGACTGTGATTATATGACTGTGGTTTGACCGACTTGACTGTAGGCGTGTGTCTGATTTGTTGTTAATGTGTGTTGAAATGACAGTTACTAAGCATGGCCATTTTGCATACACGTGTAATGATTGAGCATGACATACACGACATACTGCATTGGGTTGAGTTATGCTTATAGAGGATGTACTGTACTAGTGGCTATGCCACGTTATACTGATTCAGTGGCTCTACCAAGATATACTGATTTTAGTGGCACAGCCACGTATATTGTTACTAGCAGCTTTGCTGCTTTGATATTGGCAGCTTGGTTGCGTTCTTGGTGTGTAAGGCTGGGTGGGTCGACTTTTTCCCCACATGGTGTGTAGGGTTGGTACGGGTGGTGTGTTGGCTGGATTGGGTGGGATGCATCCTCATACTGTTGCATATCTGTTTATGAGATCTGTCACTGTACTGGGCTTAGGCCACTTATTTTGTTATTTGTTTGGGCTAGGCTCAATTGATACTGTTATGGCCTGTGACCCAAATAATTTTGTAGTGGGCTTTAATGTACGTATGCTTTGATCATAATGTATTTATTACTATTGAAAGGGCTTTGGCCTGCATCGTTTAGGTTTCTACTTACGTATACTAAGCATTACTCGGTAAAGGGATTACAAACTGAGTTTTCACAAACTGAGTTTTCATAAACTCACCCCACTTTTAACTGTGCAAGTAATCCTCAGCCTTAGACGGATCAGAGCTGCGAGGGACTCGGAGGTGACTACATGTTTGATTGGCTTTAAAGTTAAACTTAGTGACTTTATTTTATTTTAGTTTAATTGGTTGGGTTATAAATTTTGTAATAAGGCCTTAAGATTTCTGAACTTTAAGTTTTGGGATTTTATTGACTGTTTTATAAATGCTAAAAGTAGAACACTATTTTTCAGAAATAACTACTGTTTTTTAAAATATCACGTTCTGTAACTGTTTTAAATTAAGCTTTTACAACAAACAAGGTTTTAAAGATTTTAATGTTTTTCCAAGAATGATTTCTAATAAACCACGTTTTGAAAATAAGCAAACAAAATCTGAGGTTTTGAATAGTAGAAAGTTTTAAGTTGTATGAAGGGTTTCTAATGAAAGCATGGTTTTTGAAAAACTCTTCAATGTGACACGCTAGATTTAGGCCTAACTTTTAGGCCGGGTTTAGTGTGTTACAAATCTCTTTCTAATTAAAACCCCTAGAAGTACATTAACTCAATCTATGGACTCCCATATTAGGTTTGACCCTAATCCAATAGATTTTCTTCATCCTATCTCTAGGGTTGCGATCAACTCCGATTAACTATACTAGATCTACTCTTAAACAGGGTCTATTCCTCCTCTGCCTAAGAGCATAAATGCTTGAATCAATATCTTGAAATATCAAAACAAGAATTAAGAACACATAGTTAAGAACAAATCAAGTATTTATCATACAGCTAAGAAAATAATAACAAGATCTGTCTTAGGTTTCATCCCCCTCAGGTATTTAAGGGGTTTAGTTCATAATTATAAAAGAATACATCTCAGAAGAAAATATAAAACAAAACATAAAGAAAACCCTAAAACCCCCTGAAGGAATTGAAGGAGAGATCCTCAGTCTTGAGTATGATTTTGGCTTCTTGAGATTAATTAACTGGCTTTCTTCGAGTGAATCCCACAATTTAGCCCCTCTGACTTGGCTCCTTGGCCTAGCTGAATGCCTCCTTGAAGGTTAGCCTCTAGGGTGTTTATATAGGCTTTTGGAATATCTTTCTTTACCTCTAAGTACCCTAATCCGAATGGAACTCTTCTTTTTTACGACAAGGACATGCTCGTGTGCCACGCCCGTGTGATTTGGGGCTAAAGAATCTATTAAGGAGGCACAGTAGTGTAACTCGGGGTCTAGGCCATGTGCAATTCATAGTTTGGCCCATTTTATCTATTTTTCAGCTCGTTTCCTGTTCTTTTCATCCTCCGATGCTCTATTGAGTATAAAACATGTAAACAAAGGATTAGGAGCACCTATTTCCATAATTAAAGGGATAAATCACCCAAAAGTATGCTAAATATGGGATTAAAAATATGTGTATATTATGGTTTATCAAATACCCCCACACTTAAGATTTTGCTTGTCCTCAAGCAAAATTCTCATCTCACAATTAAAATGAACTTCCTCATTTGATAATATTCATCAATAGTGTTTCATCATAATTCATAGATAATTTATACATAGATAATTTAACTCAAAAAGTCCTAAAACTCATCTCACAATTAAAATGAACTTCCTCAATTGATAATATTCATCAATAGTGTTTCATCATAATTCATAGATAATTTATACATGGATAATTTAACTCAAAAAGTCCTAAAAATTTAAACAATCAAAGTCATAAGTTTGTAGCACGAAAAATATAGGTGTTTCCTCTTATCTAAATAATTACCTTTGATTCAAAACTGACAAGGATTGACATCCTCACTAAAGATTCACTCAAATCACTTAAAAGTGTTTAAGGTTCAAAATTAAGCTCTCAAAAGTCGAACATGAAAAGTTAATCCTATAGGCTTTCCTGAAAATCAAATCTCTACCACTATAAAATGAGATGCTACACAAATCAAAAGGTCTTTAAAAGTGTTGTAACGGGCGTAGGTTAAAGGTGTGGATAAAGGCTAAATTAAAGGATTAGAATCGGGATTGATTTGACAATTTACCTAACTAGAAAAATGAACTAATCCTGAATAATTACATCAATTAAAAACTAGAAGTACTAATAATACGAGCTTCTTTTTCAAGATGAGGAATTTAAACGTATAATCTCACTTAATCACGGAACTAATAATGAATACACTTCAAATTTTTTTAAGAACAAATCAAGTATTTACATAATATAAGATGAATTCAACTACTACAATAAAATATTTAGGTGCTGATCAAATCAAGTCTCGATAGAAGGGTAGTCAAGAGGAATGGTGATAACAAATACAAGATGGGTTTTGGGTTAATATTAGTGGGTGAATCAATAAAAAGGGTTGTTAGAATGAAAGGGGTTCACTAGGGGTTAATTGTGAGGGTAGGTTTTTACTTGAGTAAGTGGGTTAAATCCTTAGTGGTTTTATTTTCTCAGTATATCAAATCAAAGATGTAGTCTCGACATGTATAATCGAAGCAAGTTCTAAAATAACAAATCAATGTTGACACACTTATAATCATTAAAGTGAGCACGAAAAGACAGTATGCTCTAAAAGGTTCAAAATCTCACAAAAGTTATGGGTTTTTGATGAAAACCTTGTAAATTTTAAACTTCAAGGTAACAATTGGATTCAAGTAGACAACTTAACAAAATTTTAATTTTTGAAAATAGACTCATCATGCTTGATTCTTTAGTATCTTAAAGTTTAAATTATCACTGTATAATTATCTATGACTTAATCGAAAAAATATCAATAAAAATCATAAATCAACAAAAGTTTCGCTCTAATTAGTGATATGAGAAAATTACATAAGAATAAGGCATAATTCAGGGATTTTCAAATAATACTATAGTTGACCCCCTACACTCAAGACGTATATTGTTCTTGATCGTTGTTTTGTTGAGTCTTAAAATTTATATAAAGAACGATCGAACCAAGAAACTAACTAAGACAATGATGGAGGCAAGCGCACCTATCGAACAGTAGTATAGTTTAGGCAAGACTAGAATGTCGAATCCCAAAGGAACCAAAAGTACTAATACTAACTCTCTTTTTATTATCTATCCTAAGAATTAAGGGAATTTGTTGTTTAATCTAAACTAACTACCTACTAAACTAAAAACTATAAGACAAAGAAGAATGAAATTTGGAAAATAACTCGAGGAAAAACCAATTGATTAAGACGACACCCAAGAAAGAATCCACCAAGACTTCACTTGTTATCTAACACTCAACCAGACGATTTATTCACTTGACTTGATCCGTAAGATTCCCTAACATATATTAGTCCCTCTCTCGAGGTGACTAACGTCTAACCCTAGGTTGATTAATTGAAATCTCTTTCTAATTAAAACCCTAGAATCGCATTAACTCGATCTATGGACTCCCATATTAGGTTTCACCCTAATCCGGCAAAATCTTGTCACCCTATCTCTAGGCGCGTGATCAACTTTGCTTAATTATGATAGATCTACTCTTAGGCAGGGACTTTTGCTCCTCTAATTAAGCACATCATACTTGAATTAATATCCTGAAAATATCAACACAAGAATTAAGAACACATATTAAGAACAAGTCAAATATTTATCATATAGTTTAGCAAATGATAACAAGATTCATCTTAGGTTTCATCCCCCTCAGGTATTTGAGGGTTTAGCTCATAACAATAAAAGAAAACATCTCAAAAGAAAAGAAAAACAAAACATAAGAAATCCCTAAAACCCCCTGAATGAATTGAAGGAGAGATCCTCCGTCTTAAGTATAATTTCGGCTTCTTGAGATGAATCAAGTGGCTATCTTCGTGTAAATCTCTACAAATCTGCACTCTTTGGCCTAGCTGGATGCCCCCTGACTAAAGCCTAGGTTCCCCTTTATATAGGCTTTGGAATATGTTTCTTTGCCCCTAAATATCCTAATCTGAGTGAAACTTATCTTTGTCACGACAGGGACACGCCCATGGCACACGCCTGTATGAATCGATTTCAGGCCGTGGTCGAGTCTGCTGAAGAGACACGCCCGTGTGTTTCGGGGTCCAAGCTGTGTTAGAGTAAATTAGGGAGGCACAGCCATGCGGTCTTGGGCCCAGGCTGTGTCGATTTCTATTTTGACCCAATTTGGTCTGTTTTAGGCCCGTTTCTCGTTCTTTTCATCCTCGGTGCTCTCCTGAGTATAAAACATGAAATAAAGGATTAAGAGCACCAAATTACATAATTTAAGGCTTAAATCATCCAAAAGTATGCTAAATGTGGGCCTAAAATATGTTACTTTTACAGTTTATCAAATACCCCCACACTTAAGCTTTTGCTTGTCCTCAAGCAAAATTCTCAAGTTACAATTAAAATGAACTTTCCATGATTCATAATCCTCATCAACAATGTCTCATCATAATTCATAAAAAATTCATACATGGATAATTTAACTCAAAGACTCTTAAAGATTCAACCAATTCTAAGTCATATATTTGTAGCACAAAAACATAAGTGTCTCCCCTTATTTAAATAATTACCTTTGATTCATAACTGATAAGGATTGACATCCTTGCTAATGATTCACTCAAAGCACTCGAAGTGTTTAAGGTTCAAGAATAAACACCCATAAGTCGAACCTGAAAAGTTAATCCCATAGGCTTGCCTGAAAATCAAATCTCCACCACTGTAATATGAGATGATATAAAAATCAAAAGGTCTTTAATAGGGTTGTAACGGGGCTTGGGTTAATGGTGTGGATAAAGGCTAAATTAGAAGGGTTATAATCGAGATTGAATTGAAGAATTACCTAATTAGAAAAATGAACTAATAACCTGAATAATTACATCACGTGAAAATTTAAAATACTAATAATACAAGCTTCTTCTTCAAGATGTTGAACATATAAGCTCTTAGTTAATAGAACTAATAATGAATATACTTCGTGTTTGTTTATTTTTTTTAGAACAAGTCAAACATTTAATAAGAAATAACTTTATCAACGGAAATAAATAACATAGTTAGGCAACTGCTCAAATCAAATCTCGACAAAAAGGTAGTCAAAAGGAATGGTGATAAAAAATACGAGTGGGGTTTTGGGTTAATTGATAAACCATAAAAGTAACATATTTTAACCCCATATTTAGTATGCTTTTGGATGATTTAGCCCTTGATTTATGTAAAAAGGTGCTTTTAATCCTTTCTTTTCATGTTTATACTCAGGAAAGCACCTGAGGACGAAAATAATGAGAAACAGGCTTAAAACGGGCCAATTTGGGCCAAAGAGAAAATCGACACGGCCTGGACTTCAAGCCACACGGTCATTCCTCGTCAAATTACTTCACACGGCCATGCCACGATTTACACGGCTGTGCCCCAATCGACAAAATTGAGACACGGCCTGAAGACGATTTGTAACACCCCAAACCCGGTCAATACACCACGACCGAATATGGTATGCTACAGGGAAAAAGGTTTTGAGTGGTTTAGGTTGAAGTCTAAAAGTCCAATGAAACATTTTGAGAAACTCAGTATTTGAGGAAACTTGAGTAGGTTTTGACTAAAAAGTTAAGTTGTATTTGAAAACCAGAGAGCTTTGAAAATTTATCTGAAGTGTAGATAAAACTAATTGATGACGGTTTGATTTTTAAGTTGTTTCATATTATTACTAAAGTATTTTGTCTTAGTAGAAACTCATATTTTAAGATAGAAAAACAATTTGAGTTCATT
The DNA here is from genome assembly GCA_025506655.1 of Gossypium rotundifolium. Classification (NCBI taxonomy): domain Eukaryota; kingdom Viridiplantae; phylum Streptophyta; class Magnoliopsida; order Malvales; family Malvaceae; genus Gossypium; species Gossypium rotundifolium. The sequence goes on along the minus strand of CP106731.1, from coordinate 42,670,858 downwards.
TTGTTCTAAGTTATAGTATGATACAGATGGTATAGTTTAAAACATCGTTTTTGACGTTTTGAAAACGTTGTCTTTCAAGTTTTAGCACATTTTAACTCAAGTAGTTTGTTAAAGCATATTATAAATCTAACTTAATTGTAAGCGAAACATAATTTAAAAGGCCATTTACAACCCAAATAAAACCAAATAGTAACAATAAAACTTAAGTACCAAATTTCTTAAAAGTCAAGAGCAAATCTTTATTTCGGTATGGCATGAGCACCTCGAGTCCATCCGGCTCCATGTCTGCGCCTAAGTGTCACTGAAAAGTCAAAGGAGAGGGTGAGTCGAGTGACTCGGTGTGTAAATCCGCTCTAGAAAAACAACATGTTAACACACATCATACAAAGCAATATAATCAATGCAACCCGATCCTAACCATCCATATCGCCTTTTCTACCCCGTGTGGTACCAAACCACTGGTGGTGCCAAACCACTGGTGACATATAGTCACAATGTGTTACCAAAACACTGGTGTCCCAAAGACACAATTGTGCTACCAAAGCACTGGTGACCGAGGTCACAAATCCAATGATGGGGCCAACCCATCGTGTGATACCAAATCACTAGCAGACGATCCCATATCTCATGTGGGGCCAACCCACGGTGGTTAAACCACAGGGACAAGTCGCAATGAGGTGCCAAACCTCTGGTGTCCCAAAGACACATTTGTGCTACCAAAGCACTGGTGACCGTAGTCACAAATCTGTTGATGGGGCCAACCCATCGTGTGATACCAAATCACTGGCGTCAATCCCATATCTCACAAGTGGGGCCAACCCACGGTGGTGTTAACCACAGGGACGAGACGCTGAGGTACCAAACCTCTGGAGGTGCCAAACCTCTGGTGACCCAAAGTCACAAAGTGTGTTACCAAAACACTTGGTGCTCACAATCGCACAAAATATCACTGCTCCCTCCACTCGTATCACCCATCAACATACCATACTCATGTAATCATGCATATCATATAATCATGCATATCATGCTAATATGTCTAATCTCATACCCCATGTCACATATATCCACAACCATGGTATCATATAGATCATCAGTAAACTCATAATAATAATCTTGACTTACAGGAGTCGAGAATCATACCCATTAGGGTATCACATCAATCATCAACATTTCATTAATCATCACACAGGTTATCAATTATATTACTAAACAGAAGTGTGTTAGTTTACACACCTGATATATCGAAGATGTTAATCCTAAGAACCGGTCAAAATCGTTTGATCACCTCAACAGACTTAATCCTACAATCGGCCAAAACTAAACAACATAATCATGCTAATCAACCTCTAAGGGTATAACAGTAATTTTACCTACCAAGGGTATTTTAGTAATTTACCCACCAAGGGTATTTCAGTAAATTCACACATGTAATGGCCTTTCAAGGCCTAATGCCGCCACTAGCGACTCACTACCATCTCCTCGTCTTTAGGACGATTGAACCTAAAACCGATTTTGGCCCATCCGGGCCCACACTCGTGTGGCCCACCTAGCACAAATCTAGCCACGTATATAAGTTCCACCTAGTCTAGTTCAACATATACTAACCAATCATGCAATTTACTCATATGGGCCCACGGGCCCATTGGGCCCACGACCCATCGAGGCCCAGCAGGTCCCAACCCACGAGAATACTACGATGGCCTCAACTATCGCGTGAAGCCCCACACATGCGCTTCATGCGCTCGTGTGGCTACTAATGCCGTAGTATGCAAGCATTTCGGCATTCTTGCTCTACAACTAGAGTAGAGAGTTACACACGATAGGACTCTGGTGCTAATCCGCGCTCCGGCCACTCTTGTGCCCAAACGCCTTCCAAGATGTGTTTACTCTCCTCCTAGGATGCTCCTTATATAGCTAGCTCTTCACCTTCCTTCTTTGTGTCTTTCCGATGTGGGATCCTTCACAAGATGAGTTTAAATTCAATTGAAACTCTTGTAGTCAATCATAAAATAAATACTCCTTTGCTTCTCACGAGATTGAACCCGGGCTCCTTTGCAACATAATCCACGTAGCTAACCACTTGGCCACAAGCTCCTCTTGTGTCCTAAACCATGCGCAACTAAATATAAACTATGGGCCAAATTCTAAGGTCCAAGCAAAAAGAAACCAAAATGCAAAAGCCAAGACTTGAACCTTGGACCTCCTTCCTTCCTTGTGGCGTCATCCCCTTGTCTCTTATGTGGCGTCACTTGCCACTACACCACACACTCCACTTGTGTCATTTTCCTCCATATTTTATTCTTAAGGCCTATCTGCCAACTTCCAGGGTTTTTCACCTAAAACCAAAATTTCCCCAAAGCCAATATTTGATCCCGGGACTTCATAGAAGCCCTCTAACCTTCCAAAATCACTTATCCAATAGGTCTAACTTGCATTTAAGCCAATCTCTATTCTCCAAAAATTTAAACGCTACTACACCTAAGGCCCATTGGGCTCAATTCTCCTAGGCCCAATTTCGGGATGTTACAAATCTACCCTCCTTAAAGAAATTTCGTCCTCGAAATTTCCAACTAACTAACAGTCGCACATCCTAACCTACCACACTACACTCTTGCTGCGCACTCTGATCTTAATAAAACTAATATACTTCTAACTAGAATTTAAAACTCCTACCCATACTTAAAAACACCTAGCAATTAAAACAGATGAATATTTCATACGCTCCCAACTCTATGTCTAATGTCTTGACTTATCCGGTTTAAAAGTTTTATCATGATCTTTATTCCACCGTGTATTAAGGCACAATCTTATGAATAGTTCTTATTACAGAGTTTTGTTTTTGCGAGTTCACAAAGTCCTATAGGTTTCAGTCTCTAGGGTAGTCTACTATCACTATTCATTCATATCATACATCATCAAAATCATATGCAAACATCAGTTAGGGGTACTTACCTGGGCGGATTGGTGCCGGAGACTCGGTGTCATGCCTTTCAACCATACTTTAAAACAGAATACTTGAAAACTATAGTTTTAAAACATTTTGGGCCTCGGGCCCACAGCCGAGCTTTTTGAACTTAGCTCTGATACCAATTTGTAACACCCCAAACCCGGTCAATACACCACGACCGAATATGGTATGCTACAGGGAAAAAGGTTTTGAGTGGTTTAGGTTGAAGTCTAAAAGTCCAATGAAACATTTTTGAGAAACTCTGTATTTGAGGAAACTTGAGTAGGTTTTGACTAAAAAGTTAAGTTGTATTTGAAAACCCAGAGAGCTTTGAAAATTTATCTGAAGTGTAGATAAAACTAATTGATGACGGTTTGATTTTTAAGTTGTTTCATATTATTACTAAAGTATTTTGTCTTAGTAGAAACTCATATTTTAAGATAGAAAAACAATTTGAGTTCATTTTGTTCTAAGTTATAGTATGATACCCGATGGTATAGTTTAAAACATCGTTTTTGACGTTTTGAAAAACGTTGTCTTTCCAAGTTTTAGCACATTTTAACTCAAGTAGTTTGTTAAAGCATATTATAAATCTAACTTAATTGTAAACGAAACATAATTTAAAAGGCCATTTACAACCCAAATAAAACCAAATAGTAACAATAAAACTTAAGTACCAAATTTCTTAAAAGTCAAGAGCAAATCTTTATTTCGGTATGGCATGAGCACCTCGAGTCCATCCGGCTCCATGTCCGCGCCTAAGTGTCACTGAAAAGTCAAAGGAGAGGGTGAGTCGAGTGACTCGGTGTGTAAATCCGCTCTAGAAAAACAACATGTTAACACACATCATACAAAGCAATATAATCAATGCAACCCGATCCTAACCATCCATATCGCCTTTTCTACCCGTGTGGTACCAAACCCTTTGGTGGTGCCAAACCACTGGTGACATATAGTCACAATGTGTTACCAAAACACTGGTGTCCCAAAGACACAATTGTGCTACCAAAGCACTGGTGACCGAGGTCACAAATCCAATGATGGGGCCAACCCATCGTGTGATACCAAATCACTAGCAGACGATCCCATATCTCATGTGGGGCCAACCCACGGTGGTTAAACCACAGGGACAAGTCGCAATGAGGTGCCAAACCTCTGGTGTCCCAAAGACACATTTGTGCTACCAAAGCACTGGTGGCCGTAGTCACAAATCATTGATGGGGCCAACCCATCGTGTGATACCAAATCATGGCGTCAATCCCATATCTCACAAGTGGGGCCAACCCACGGTGGTGTTAACCACGGGCCGAGGCGAGGAGGTACCAAACCTCGGAGGTGCCAAACCTCTGGTGACCCAAAGTCACAAAGTGTGTTACCAAAACACTTGGTGCTCGTCGACAAAAATATCACTGCTCCCTCCACTCGTATCACCCATCAACATACCATACTCATGTAATCATGCATATCATATAATCATGCATATCATGCTAATATGTCTAATCTCATACCCCATGTCACATATATCCACAACCATGGTATCATATAGATCATCAGTAAACTCATAATAATATCTTGACTTACGAGTCGAATCATACCCATTAGGGTATCACATCAATCATCAACTGTTTCATTAATCATCACACAGGTTATCAATTATATTACTAAACAGAAGTGTGTTAGTTTACACACCTGATATATCGAAGATGTTAATCCTAAGAACCGGTCAAAATCGTTTGATCACCTCAACAGCCTTAATCCTACAATCGGCCAAAACTAAACAACATAATCATGCTAATCAACCTCTAAGGGTATAACCGTAATTTTACCTACCAAGGGTATTTTAAGTAATTTACCCACCAAGGGTATTTAGTAAATTCACACATGTAATGGCCTTCCAGAAGGCCTAATGCATACTAGCGACTCAACTACCATCTCCGGTCGTCTTAGGACGATTGAACTAAACCCGATTTTGGCCATCCAGGCCCACACGCCTTCGTGTGGCCCACCTAGCACAAATCTAGCCACGTATATAAGTTCCACCTAGTCTAGTTCAACATATACTAACCAATCATGCAATTTACTCATATGGGCCCACGGCCCATTGGGCCCACGACCCCATCGAGGCCCAAGCAGTCCCAACCCACGAGAATACTCCTGATGGCCTCAACTATCGCGTCGAAGCCCCACACATGCGCTCGCACGCTCGTGTGGCTACTAATGCCGTGTAACCGGCATTTCGGCATTTGCCGCTCTACAACTAGAGTAGAGAGAGTTACACACCTGATAGGACTCTGGTGCTAATCCGCGCTCCGGCCACTCTTGTGCCCAAACGCCCTCCAAGATGTGTTTACTCTCCTCCTAGGATGCTCCTTATATAGCTAGCTCTTCACCTTCCTTCTTTGTGTCTTTCCGATGTGGGATCCCTTACGTCGATGAGAGTTTAAATTCAATGAAACTCTTGTAGTCAATCCATAAAATAAATACTCCTTTGCTTCTCACGAGATTCGAACCCAGGCTCCTTTGCAACATAATCCACGTAGCTAACCACTTGGCCACAAGCTCCTCTTGTGTCCTAAACCATGCGCAACTAAATATAAACTATGGGCCAAATTCTAAGGTCCAAGCAAAAAGAAACCAAAATGCAAAAGCCAAGACTTGAACCTTGGACCTCCTTCCTTCCTTGTGGCGTCATCCCCTTGTCTCTTATGTGGCGTCACTTGCCACTACACCACACACTCCACTTGTGTCATTTTCCTCCATATTTTATTCTTAAGGCCTATCTGCCAACTTCGGGGTTTTCACCTAAAACCAAAATTTCCCCAAAGCCAATATTTGATCCCGGGACTTCATAGAAGCCCTCTAACCTTCCAAAATCACTTATCCAATAGGTCTAACTTGCATTTAAGCCAATCTCTATTCTCCAAAAATTTAAACGCTACTACACCTAAGGCCCATTGGGCTCAATTCTCCTAGGCCCAATTTCGGGATGTTACACGATTTACACGGGAGGGTACCATGGTCGTGCCCCTGCCGCAGGAAAGAGCAATTTCACTCGGATTTGGATGCTTGGAGGCAAAGAAACACATTCCTATGTCTACTTAAACATCCTAGGAGGAATTCTACTTGAATTAGGATATTTAGGAGCCAAGTAAAGCATCTCAAAGCCTATATAAATACCCAAGGCAACAACTAAAAAAGGGGAGTTCGACAGAAGCTGAAAGAGGAAGTTTTGGGTAGAGTTTTCTGCCAGAGCTTTTATTCAGGGAATTACTTGAAGATAGATAGTTGATCCATCTCAAGAAGCTAGAGTTCTACTCAAGATAGAGGATCTCCTCTTCAATTCCTTTAGGGGGTTTTAGGGATGTCTTATGTTTTGTTTTATCTTTTCTCTTGAGATGTTTTCTTATTTTGTTATGAACTAAACCCTTCAAATACCTGAAGGGGATGAAATCTATGATGGATTTTGTTATTTGATTTCTAAATTATATGATAAGTACTTAGTTTGTTCTTAATTATGTTGCTTAATTTAATCTGATGTGCTTAGGTGGAGGAGGAATAGACCCTGCCTAAGAGTAGATCTAGCATAATTAAGCAGAGTTGATTGCACGCCTAGAGATAAGGTGACGAGATTTTGCCAGATTAGGGTGAAACCTAATATGGGAGTCCATTAATCGATTTACTACTTCCTTAAGGGGTTATTATAAGAGAATGAGAGTTTCACTAATTAGCCAAAGGTTAGACGTTAATCACCTCGAGAGAGGGTTTAATATAGGTTAGGGAGTCTCACGGATCAAGCTAAGTAAATAACTCATATGAATTAAAAGTTAGATAACCAGAGAAGTCATAGATGGATTCTTCCTGAGGGTATCATCTAAAATCAACTGAGTTTTTCCACAGTCTTTTCCTAAAGTTTCATTCTTTTGTCTTTGCATCTAGTTTAGTTTTTCATTAGTTTAATAAACCAATCACTCCATATTTTAGGCTAAATAATAGAAAGAAAGTGAATAGTGGTACTTTTAGGTTCCTTTGGGTTCGATAAAATAATCTTGCCTAAACTATACTATTGTTCGATAGGTGCACTTGCCTCAATCATTGTCATAGTTAGTCTACAGATTCGATCAATCTTTATAAATATTAAAACTCGACTATTTGACACGATCATTAATATTAGTGGGTGAATCAATAAAAAGGGTTGTTAGGATTAAAGGGGTTTACTAGGGGTTAATTATGAAGGTAGGCTTTTAGTGGAGTGAGTGGGTTAAAACCTACGTGCCTTTCTCATCTCAGTATATCAAATCAAAAATGTGGTCTTGACATGTATTATCGCGACAAGTTCTAGAATAACAATTCAGTGTTGACACACTCATAATCAATAAAGTGAGCAGGAAAAGGAATATATGCTTTATAAGTCTCAAAATCTCACAAGAATTATAGGTTTTTGATATCAATCCTTGTAAATTTCAAATTTCAAGGTAATATTCAAATTTAGTTCAACAACCTAGATTTTTTTTTTTTTTTTGATTCTTTAAAAATAGACTTATCATGCTTGATTCTCTAGTATCTTTGAGTTTAAATCATCAATGTACAATTAACTATGACTTAATCTAAGACATATCAATAAAAATCATAAATCTGGGAAATTTAATCCTAATTAGTAATATGAGAAGATTACTTAAAACAAGATATCATTCAGGAATTTTGAGAATCATGCAAAAAATTAAGCATAAACATTCACCCCCACACTTAAGATGTACATTGCCCTCAATGTACAAAGACAGATAATAGTATATAATAAGAAAATCAAAAGATATGGGGAGAAGTGAAACTTCTTGAATTTTTGGATAAGATCCTTGGATCGGAGGTGAAAGATGAAGACTCATGTCTAGGTGGATGTAGTAGTGAATTACTCCTAGTGATGTGTGCGTTGTTTGGAGTAGCCAATTGAAACAGCGAAGTCATCAGTTAGATGTTCCAGGGGTATTATTAAACAAGTGTTTGTTAGCAATACGCGAGGGTTAGATAGCTAGTGATAACATAATTAAAATAAAGGTTTGAAATATAAAAGGTAACAAGTTTAAATTAAGACGAAAATTAAAAAATTAAAATTAAAATGAAAACTAAAAACAGAAAAGAAAAGGGACTCAAAGGTCCTTGCCGTTTGCTGGGTCGCAAGGTGGTGGTGATGAAGAGATGTGAAAATGATGGTAGATCTGCTGAAGGGTGGCCTCGATGCAGTCAAAATGTCGAGCGATGTCATTGAATTACTGAGTACAGTAATGCTCGAACTAGGTGAGGTGTGTAGAAATGTCTGATAGTGAAGCTGCTGCCTGGGAGGGACGACGGCTCAGTAGTAGTACCTCCTGTGGTGGTGGGACATCATCAGTAATGTCCTCGAGGTCCTCTTCGTCAGTGGGAAGGAATAGTTGGTATTGAGGAGGGTTGGTTCCACGTCGATATTTGATCATCCTCATATGCATCATAGTCTGGATACCCTGAGGTACCATCTGCCCAATTAGTGTGAGGGAGGAGATTTGGGTTTCGGTGTTGAAGAGGCCGAAATACCAAGCCAAACGTGTGATGTACGGAGCCATCGATATGATCCCCCTCCTATATGGCTCTGTCTGGTGCTGAATTGCACGGGCTATGAAATAGGCTAGATCAAAAATGTGTCCGTTGGACATGCACCACAAGTACTAGACGTCGAGAGTATTTACGACACGGTGCTTTCGTGTCGACCTGTAAGAGTATGAGCCAAAATGGCATGTACATACCTCAGGGACGGGACAAGGGCCATCGCCTTAGAGCGTCTAGGGTCGTAATTGCCCTTGTTGGGGGCTAAGTTGTACCAACAGCTTACAGGGGTACAGTGAATGTGGTGGTGTAGCTCGGAGAGATTATTTTCTGCTACGAAGTCTTCCGTATAAAGTCTTAGTGCGGCCTCAAATTGTGGTACGTTCAACTGTCGTATGGGGCTTCCTAGATGAAATTGTATCGTTTTGGGTCATCGTGTCTTGTCATCACTGTTTGGAGTTGGAAAGTAGAGCAGAGTTCTAAAGTAAGCTCCAAGTATGTTGATCGATAATGGTAAAAAATTTATCCCACGGATCGGTTGTAAGCAGAGCTCGAACATCGTCTGCGAGATGGACCTGCTCCAAATCGGCCCAATCAATGCATCTACCAGTGCCGAGAGGCCGCAATCATAGTGCCTTATAACTGTCCTCTTGGGCCTCTTGAGGGAATTGGAGGAACCGGTGGCACACTTTGGCAGATGCACTAGCGGAGGATGAGCCAGGTCCTTTTCATTTTTTAGACGTAGTGGCTACGTTTCGCTTTCCTCGTGACGACGAAATTGTACCTAAAAATAATTGATATTCAAGTATCAAGTACTTTTATCAATATCAAGAATATTCTAAGGCTAAATAAGAACATTTCAACCATGAGCAACCATTTCAACAGTGATTAATTCTATCTAGTTCTGATTAACTACTTAAACGTTGACTAAAATACTAAAGATAGCAATCAAGTTAGTTATAAAATCCTAAAGATTAACTTAATGATAAATAAGAATAATAGTAAAAAGAGACTAAACAAAATGAAATCTTAATCGTATAATAGGTAAATAGATGGGAATGAAATAGTGAAGGGTGACCAGTAGTGCTTTCGAGCGTAGCGATGGATGGAGCACGGTTGGTAAACACTGATGGCATCTGATAGTGTCTTTGTATAAATTCTGGGTAGTATGACCATGGAGTGGGCGTGGACTTCTGTTAACACGGGTGTGGCTCATCTTTTGATGGTTGTTTGAAAGGAAGAGAGGTGAGGGAGTTGTGGGAGTCAAATGGGGTGATTTTTTTCGATGGCGGCCGAATTGGGGGGTAGAGACTTGATGGAAACGGTTTTAGGGTTGGGGTTTTGGGGAAGATGGGGTGTTATGTTCTTTAAATAAGGGTGAGAGCACGGGCTGGGGCCACACCCGTGCCTCTTTTATTTGGCCCGTGTTTTTTATGATTTTTGAATTTGGGAGCATTGGCGATGTTGCCCACGCACATGCTCTTAGGCCGTGTCCTATTATGTTCGCTTCTCCTACACGCGTGCTAGGATTGCCATGCCCGTGTTCAGACGGCTAGTGTCTTACATAGCTATGTAACACGGGCATGTCTCACGCCCGCGTTGATTACTCAGGATAGTCCATGGCTACATTGAGCGCCGTGGTCCCGTTATTGCAGCTCGTGTTGGGGAAAAATTTTCTTTTTCTTCTTCTCGCACGTCTACCTACATGCCCGTTTCTCATCCCATGTAGTCCACATGGCCACGGTGCCAAAAACTTGATCGTTGTTTTGTCGAGTCTTAAAATTTATATAAAGAATGATCGAACCTGGAAACTAACTAAGGCAACGATGGAGGCAAGCATACCTATCGAACAGTAGTATAGTTTAGGCAAGACCGAAATGTCAAATCCCAAAGGAACCAAAAGTACTAATACTAACTCTCTTTTTATTATCTAGCCTAAGAATTAAGGGAATTTGTTGTTTAATCTAAATTAACTAACTACTAAACCAAAAACTCTAAGAAAAAGAAGAATGAAATTTGGAAAATAATTCGAGGAAAAACCAATTGATTAAGACGACACCCAAGGAAGAATTAACCTAGACTTCACTTGTTATCTAACACTAAACCAGACGACTTATTCACTTGACTTGATCCATAAGATTCCCTAACATATATTAATCCCTCTCTCGAGGCGACTAACATCTAACCATATGTTGATTAATTAAAATCTCTTTCTAATTAAAACCCCTAGAATTGCATTAACTCGATCTATGGACTCCCATACTAGGTTTTGCCCTAATCCGGCAAAATCTCGTCACCCTATCTATAGGCGCAATCAACTCCACTTAATTATGCTAGATATACTCTTAGGCAGGGACTTTTGCTCCTTCGCCTAAGCACATCATACTTCAATTAGTATACCAAAATATCAACACAAGAATTAAGAACACATAATTAAGAACAAGTCAAATATTTATCATATAGTTCAAAAAACGATAGCGAGATTTATCTTAAGTTTCATCCCCTCAAATATCTAAGGGTTTAGCTCATAAAAATAAAAGAAAACATCTCAAAAGAAAAGATAAAATAAAACATAAGAAATCCCTAAAACCCCCTAAAAGAATTGAAGGAGAGATCCTCCGTCTTGAGTATAATTCTGACTTCTTGAGATTAATCAACTGGCTATCTTCGAGTAAATCTCCACAAATCTGCCCTCTTTGGCCTAGCTGGACATCCCCTGGCTAATGCCTTGGGTTCCCCCCTTTTAGGTTATACTTAGGGTGTTTATATAGGCTTCAAAACATGTTTCTTCGCCCCTAAATATCCTAATCCAAGTGAAAGTTCTATTTGTCATGATAGGGACACGCCCATGGAATACGCCCATGTGAATCGATTTCATGCCGTGGTCGAGTCTTCTGAAGAGACACGCTCGTGTGTTTCGGGGTCCAGGCCGTGTTAGAGTAAATTACGGAGGCATGGCTATGGGGTCTTGGGCCCAGGCCGTGTCGATTTCTATTTTGACCCAATTTGGTCCGCTTTAGGCTCGTTTCTCGTTCTTTTCATCCTCCGGTGCTCTCCTGAGTATAAAACATGAAAACAAAGGATTAAGAGCACCAAATTACATAATTCAAGGCTTGAATCATCCAAAAGTATGCTAAATGTGGGCCTAAAATATGTCACCTTTACGATTTATCAGTCCTCAATGTAGAAAGATAGATAATAGCAGAATAATAATGAAATCATAAGATAAGGAGAGAAGTGAAAATTCTTGAATATTGGATAGGGTCAATGAAAAGAAATCGGATAGGCTTGGCAAAGTTGAACGTGGTGGAATGACTCAAACCGTTTGAAATTGGATCCTTGAAGTAGCCGGTCTAATCTTATTGTATCCTAAGCTTAATCTAAATGACATGAAGAATAAGAAGAAAATAATAAAGAAAATTGATAAACCATAATATGAACATATTTTAATCCCACATTTAGCATACTTTTGGATGATTTATTCCCTTTAATTATGGAAATAGGTTCTCCTAATCCTTTTTTCTTTCATGTTTCATATTCCAGAGAGCACCGGAAGATGAAAAGAATAAGAAACGGGCTGAAAATAAAGTAAATTGGCTGAATTACGAAATCGACACGACCTGAGCCCAAGACTACACTGTCGTGCCTCATTAACAGACCTGACCATGGCCTGGCTTCGATTTACACGGGCGTGTGCCATGGGCGTGTCCCTGACATGGCCTATTTGAATTCTATTAGGAATAGGGTACTTAGTGGAAAAGAAAGCCATTTCAGAAGCCTATTTAAACACACTAGAGGCCAACCTTCAAGGAGGCTTTTAGCTAGGCCAAAGAGCCAAGCCAGAGGGGCCGAATTGTTGGATTCACTCGAAGAAAGCCAGTTGATTCATCTCAAGAAGTCAGAATCATACTCAAGACTGAGGATCTCTCCTTCAATTCCTTCAAGGGGTTTTAGGGTTTTCTTTATGTTTTGTTTTATATTTTCTTTTGAGATGTGTTCTTTTATAATTATGAACTAAACCTCTCAAATACCTGAAGGGGATGATACCTAAGACGGATCTTGTTATTGTTTTCTAAGCTGTATGATAAATTCTTGATTTGTTCTTAACTATGTGTTCTTGTTTTGATATTTCAGGATCTTGATTCAAGCATTTATGCTCTTAGGTAGAGGAGGAATAGACCCTTTCTAAGAGTAGATCTAGCATAGTTAAGCGGAGTTGATCGTAACCCTAGAGATAGGATGAAGAAAATTTATCGGATTAGGTTCAAACCTAATATAGGAGTCCATTGATCGAGTTAATACAATTCTAGGGGTTTTAATTAGAAAGATATTTCAATTAATCAACCTAGGGTTAGATGTTAGTAGCCTCGAGAGAGGTAATAATTTAAATTAGGGAATCCTATGGATCAAGTCAAGTGAATAAATCGTCTATTTCAGAGTTAGATAACAAATGAAGTCTCGGTGGATTCTTCCTCGGGTATTGCCTTAATCAATTGGTTTTTCCCACAAGTATTTCCCCAATTCATTCTCTTTGTCTTAGCATCTTTAGCTTGGTAGTTAGTTAGTTTTATATTAAACAACAATCCTTTTAATTCTTAGGTTAAATAATAAAAAGAAAGTTAGTATTAGCACTTTTGGTTCCTTTGGGTTCGACAATCTGGTCTTGCCACTAATGTAACACCCCAACTGGCCCATGAGCCTTGACCGGATCTGGTATGTCACGGAGTAAAAACGTTTTGAGAGATTTTGATTTTCTGGAGAAAATTTGAAAATACTGTTACGGTTATAAAACAGTGTTTGATAAAACTCAGGAGGGATTGTTTTTTTTTTTTTGTTTTATAAACATGGTTGTGTTGAAACCCTTTGAAAATATTTGGTCATTTAAAATTTTAAAGTCATTAGAGTTATTGTTAACTGGGTGAAATTTTGCTACCCGATGGTAACATCTTTGAAAACTCGTAAAAGTTACTTAATTTGAAAATGTTGCTTTTAACAGATTCACTTAACACTTTATAATTTCATTTGTAATATAGTATAAGTAAAGTAAAAAAAACTATGCAAACATCCAAAATAATAAACTAGCGGCCTTATTACAACCCAAATTAAAAATTTAGAAAATAAACAAACTTAAACTGCATTAAATAAATCCCAAATCCAAGGAACAAGCATGGCTGCCTCTAGTCCTCTCTGGCTCCATCTCCACGATCTACTCATCTGCAAAATAATATGGGAAGGGGTGAGTCACCAAGACTCAGTGTATAAATCCCCCACCCGGAAGTGCAACTCATACACAAATTATTAATAGACATGCAAACATGCAACCCAACTAACCATCCGTACTCCTTTAACTACCTCGTGTGGTCAAAACCACTGGTGGTCAAAACCACTGGTGACTAGAGTCACAAATCAAGTGATGGGGCCAACCCATCGTGTGGTCAAAACCACTGATGACCATAGGTCACAATTTATCAATATGTGGTCAAAACCACTAGTGGTACCAAACCACAGGACTTAGTCACAATTTATCAGCGGTGTGGTCAAAACCACGGTGACCAAAGTCACAATTAATCGATGGGGCCAACCCATCTTATGGTCAAAACCACTGGTGACAGTCCATAGAGAAAATCCCCCTCCTCTCATCAATCCCACCATCATCATGCTCACATAACAAATTTCATAATCCCATATATCATGCATTTATGAATAGCATAGCATTCAACAGCATATGATGGCATACACAAACATACATCATAGATCACATAATAGGGGACTTACCCAGAATCCAAGCTTATGCCCACAAGGCAAAGTTACAACACGAGAGGTTATATAGCAACATAATAAACAGTTTATGCTAATAAAGTGTGTAAAAGTTTACACACCTGTTTACTCGTGAATCCTAGATCCCGAAGATCCGATCTACTGTGCTAGATCCTTTGACCATATATTCGGCCAACACACACACTTTTAGATCTAATAGCCATTCGGCTATACTAATAATCTCGAAGGATTAATTGTACCTGGAATATGGCCTTAGGTTGAAACTTACTATCACTTACCAAAACGAGCTTAAATCCCGGAAGCCTTTGTTTGCCTTGGCCGATTAGTCCCTAGATCCATGGCACACAATCGATTAGCTCTTAAATACCATATATATAGTTCATGATCGAATATCAACAACATCTTACCTTACCTATCGAAATCCCAAAATTTGCCACTTGTCTTATCGAGATCCCTACCAAAACTTTTTTTAGATTCGGTTTGCACATATATGCCTAATCAAGGCTTATGGTCGAATATTACTTACCACCTTATCTTGGGGAATCAAATCCTGAAAGCTTCCTTCAATCGGCTAAAGTCCTTCCCTACAATTGGTTTAATCACTTCATTAGAGAGCTAAAGGCCATTCGGCCATAACATAAATCCCAAAAGGAGAAAAAGTTGCCGCACCCTTACCTTAATGATAGATTCGGCTTTGCCCAAAAAGGAAACCTTGATTTCGGCACTTAGAATAGTGAAGAGAAAAGTGCAAGGGTAAAGAGAGATTGTAAGCCAAGTATTCGGTCAAACCTCTTGTTGAAACCGATAGAGAAACAATGGCTTTCGTCTTTCAAAACAAAATAGAAAAGAGGGAGATGAGAGTGATGGGAGTTTCGGCTAAGTATTTGAGAGAAAAGAGAGGAAAAAGAAACAACAACCAATGAGTCTAGGGCATTCGGCCATACTAAAAGAAATTCCCTAAAATTGATGGCCCTAAGGAGTCCTACATTCGGCCATTGCTTCCTATTGTGATAAATATTATCTTTGATTATCACCGTTTTAATTAAATTAAAAACAACACCTATCTTCTATCCCTTTTTAGCCAAAATTATCAAAAATAAAGGCTTATCCCATCCTTTCCAAAGTCCCAATTACCGTCCAACTCTTCCCTCTTCATGGTGCCAACTTTCAAAAATAAAAGGAAAAATAAAACCTTATGCTACCATCGTGACTCGAACTTGAGTCCTCCTCCCCCTTGCTTGAGCGACATTCAACAAGGCCCTATGCCACTTCACCAATCTGACTTTCATGTCCAACCTTACCCATAAAATCTTTTAAAGCCTCCTTAACTTAGCCCCCCTTCCTTTAACGCCCAAAAAGCCCAAAAATAAAACACACACCCCCCTTGAACCTACCAAGATTTTGCATCCCTTGTCACCTTATCACATGATCTCTTGTGTCATGTTTCGCACCAAACAATTCTTAAAGCCTCATTCACCTAGCTTCCTCTTCTCAAGTGCCAAAAAAAAAATCTTCTAGCCCTCAGTCAGGCCTAGCCCGAGGTTATTTCTAGACCCTAGAACATGCCTAGCAATCATAGCATTCGTTTCTTTTCAAGCAAGCACATGGAAATAATTAAATTGCAAACAACCCCTAATTCAGGATGTTACAACTAAACTATACTACTGTTCAATAGGTGCGCTTGCCTTAAGTCGTTGTCACAGTTAGTTTTTAGGCTAGATCATTCATATTATAAAATTTTAAGACTTTGACACACGATCAAGTTTTTGGCGTCGTTGCCAGGGAACTGAAATATTAAGAAAGCCCAATTTTTTTTTTTTTTTTACTTTAGCCATATTTTATT
Organism: Gossypium rotundifolium; assembly: GCA_025506655.1. Taxonomy (NCBI): domain Eukaryota; kingdom Viridiplantae; phylum Streptophyta; class Magnoliopsida; order Malvales; family Malvaceae; genus Gossypium; species Gossypium rotundifolium. The sequence goes on along the minus strand of CP106731.1, from coordinate 42,654,719 downwards.
TTATATTATTTTTTACAATTAAATTTTATGTTTACTTTTCTAATTGTCTTTTCTTTTTTGGTTTTTCTTTTCTTTTCTTGGTAGGTACCTCTAGTTTATGATTAGAAGGAACCTGACAGGACCCTTGATTTACGACAGTGATATCGAAGGTACGGTTCACAGAAATCGTAGAGAAATAAGGCAAAACTTAAACTACATACAAGAAGAGCAAGAGAACAAAATTAATACTACCGAAGAGGTGGCCGAGAACAATCCGCTACCTCTAAAGGTGGCCGAAAATCATGCTCCTCAAACTATGTATGATTATGCTAAACTTAATTTAACATGAACTGAGTCAAGTATTGTTAGACCTGCTATAGCTGCTAATAATTTTGAATTGAAACCTAATACAATTCAGATGATATAGCAATTTGTTCAGTTTGATGGTTTGCAGGATGAAGATCCAAATAATCACTTGGCAAATTTCCTAGAATTTTGTGATACTTTTAAAATTAATGACATTTCTAATGATGTTATCCGTCTTCGGTTATTTCCCTTTTCTTTGAGGAATAAAGCTAAACAGTGGCTGAATTCTCTTCCACGAGGATCAATCACTACATGGGAACAAATGACCAAAAAATTTTTATTAATATATTTTTCGCAGGCCAAATTAAGGAATGATATCATTTCTTTTGTGCAGATAGATTTAGAAACACTATATGATGCATGGGAGAGATACAATATATCTATTAAGAAGGTGCCCACACCATGGATTACCCTTGTGGCTACAGGTCCAAACTTTTTACAACAGTGTGAACCCTTCAACGAGACAACTGATTGATTCAGTAGCCGGCAGAACCCTAAATAACAAAACTCCTGAGGCGGCCTATGAGTTTATAGAGGAGATGTCACTAAACAACTACCAGTGACAAGTTACAAGGACAAGGCCAACAAAAATAGCCGGAGTTTTCAACCTCGACGCAGTCACCATGCTATAAAATCAGGTAGAGATGTTAAATAAAAAGATTGATGGTTTGTGTGGTTCCTCGCAAGTACACCCAGTAATGCAATGCGATTCAAACATAGGAGATGTGGCGAATCATGAGTACCCACCCTACAATCATGGCATGGAAAGTGAATAGATAAAATATACGGGTAACAATTTCAGACCTCAAAATAACCTTTATAGTAATACTTATAATCCAGGTTAGAGGAACCACCCCAATTTTTCATGGGGTGGTCAAGGAAATCAGAGACAACAACTTCCTCCAAACTTCCAACAATAGCCTTACCCTCAGGAAAAGGAGCTGAATCTTGAGGAGATGCTGACAAAATTCATAGCGGTGTTAGAAACTCCTTTCTAAAACACCGAAACAACACTTAAAAATCAACAAGCATCAATTAAAGAATCAAAAACCAGTTAGGGGAACTCACTAAGCTAATCTCCGAATGACCACAAGGTAGCTTGCCAAGAAACACTGAGACTAACCCAAAAAAGAAACTTCAAGCCATAACCGCTCAGAATAGAGAAGGGTTAGTAGATTCTGAACCTAAGCTAAGGCAAGAACCTATGGTAAGTGAAGGTAAGGTTGAGGCAAGCCAAGAAAAACAAAACCGATAATTAAAGAATACCAACCTCGTATACTATATCCCGATGCGATAAAGAAAGACAATTCAGATGAACAATTCAGTAAGTTTCTTAAAATTTTAAAGAAATTACATATTAACTTACCGTTTCTTGAAGCTCTTTTATAGATGCCAGATTCAAGGAAATTTTTAAAAGAGCTTTTGACAAATAAATGGAAGTTAGACGAGAAGTCGCATGCGAATTAAACGCAGTGTGCTTAGCAATGTTGCAAAACAAACTACCACGAAAATTAAAAGATCCAGAGAGTTTTACAATTCCATATTAATTGGTAGTTTAACTATTAATAACGCATTAGCTGATTTATGGGCAAGCATAAATGTTATGCCTTATAAAATGTTTAAACAACTAGGTCTAGGGAAACCCAAACAAACTAGGATGAGTATTCAATTAGCTGATAAGACTATTTGAATTCCTAGGGGTATAATTGAATATGTACTCGTTAAAATTGACAATTTTATATTCCCCGTAGACTTTGTTGTTTTAGATATGGATGAGGATAATACGGTTCCTTTAATTATAGGAAGGCCCTTTTTAGCAACGGCCAGATCTAAAATTGATGTTAGTACAGGTGAACTCACACTTCATGTAGGTGACGAATCAATCAGTCTTCAAACTCTCGACTCAGCTAGGACATCGAGTGATAATGGTGAGAATGTAAATTCTGTTGATAATAGTTTGGTTCAACCTTTTTTACGGAAGCACCAAGGCACTACATACCTGAGCCAGTTCATGAACCTCGTGCAAATAAAGAAAAAATTTATGAGGAGCGAAGGCTTCAGATTGATGAACTAGACAAGTGGAAGGTACATTTCAAAAGGGAAATCAAGTGAAATCGAAGGAACCCCCAGACAAGCTTATAGGAACGTCAAATCACTTCAAAATAGGGATCAGGTACTGTTAGAAAAAATAGACCCTAGAACAGCCATATTGTAACAGCCCAATTTTGGGGCTAGTCGAATCAGTGGGTTTGAGACCACTGAACCGAGGTAAAAGAAAATTATTTTAATGTTATTTTATGTGTTGTGGCACAATTATATGGATGCATGAAAATTTTGGTGTTTTAATTTGAGTGATAGCATGCTTAATTGCGAAAAAGGACTAAATCGCATAAAGTGTGAAAGTTCTATTTTATAAGGTAGAGGTACCTAATAGCTATAGAAGGTAATTTGGAGGATGTTAAAGTGAAATTAGGCCATTTACCAAGTGATGGACGGCCATGTGCATAGGGGAGACAAGAGCATTTAATTTTTGGTCAAAATTGGATGAGTTAGGTGAGAAAAGATGAATAAAATAAAGGAAAAGAAAAACTATAATCTTTTACTATTCATTCATCTCTTTCTACCAAAAATTGAAGAGGAAATAGGGCATTTTGGAGTTAAAACTTTCAGCCAAGCCATCTCTTTGCTAGTAAGTGATTTAGGTGGTTTTAATTGATGATTTTTGTGTTTTTGGAGTCCCCAAAGCTTAAGCTAGCTAATGAGGAGACTAATTTGAGATATTGTTGAAAGTCTAAGGACTTGCCATGAGAGTATTTATGTTGTTAGCTGAGTTTTTATGGAAGAAAATGAATGGTAGGGAGGTGAGAAACAACTTTTATGAATGGTGTTAGCATGAAAACACCTAAATAGGACTTGAATGCAAAGATTTAGTTTGTGTCATAAATGCATGAAATAGTTGAAATGGTGAGTAGTTGTAAGAGATACAAATTTTCATCTATGCTTGTTTATTGAGAAAATGTGATGAAAAATAAATTACGAGCCTAAGGGCAAATCGTAATTTTGCCAATGTACAAAGGCAAAATGGTAATTTTTGCCCAAGTGTAGAGTTTGATGCATTATGATCATAGAATGATCTAAACGAACGAATTTCATTGTTATAGATCAAGAAGAGTGCAGAATCAACCTTGACCGTGGGAAAGGTAAGGTGATCGAGTAAATCGCTAGCTAACACGTTTTGCATCAATGTAAGTTTACGTGCAAATGATGCATTTTACATGCACACTGTTGTTGTTAATCAGTGCATAGCATAATTGAGAACATGTATAATTCAAGTAGATAGAAAGTGGTAGTTAATGAATAATTCGTGTATGAATGATGGAATAGATAGGTAGGTGTGTTATATAAAATTTTGATTGTAGGCCAAGTGCGATACCATTTTCTGTTAACCTTTCTAGTGGGCTATGTGCAATACCACCGTAATTAACCTTCTTGGTGGGCTATGTGTGATACCACCCTAAGGAAGACTAATGGTGGGCTAAGTGCGAAACCACCGGGTAATGTATTTTGAGATGGTGATGTGTTACATTAAGTGACCTTGTGATGCTTAGTGCAGGGAAACCGTTATTGAATGCATGCATCATGCTTGTGATGTGATTGGGATGTGTGAATAGAGAAATGAGTAAGCCTAATACTAAATGTAGATTGATTTCTTGCTTAGCAAATAATGCTATAAAAATGTTCATTCATTTTAGAGTGTTATATTGTTTACATGTGAACTTACTAAGCTTTAAGCTTACTCCTCTCTTTTTCCCTTGTCTTATAGGGCTTAAGAGCCGAAATGATCTGTAGATAACTAGAAGACCGCCCACACTAGCTGCTTACTTCGGTATAATTAGATTAGTGATTTTGTATATAGCATGTATAGGACTAGGCTAGTTAGATTATTTTGTTATTTTGACCAAAAGTGTATTGGCTCATGCTAAGACATTTATTTTGTAAATTGCCAAGAATGATGGCATATTTTATCATTTATGAAATTTCAAAGTTATCAATGTGAGTGTATGTGGATTAAAAGAGGTTTGTTAATTTGTTGAATAAACCCTTGCAGTGTAAGATATAGGGATGCTAGAAGCTTGGCAAATAGCCTTCATGTGCCACATGGGTAGACACACAGGCATGTGTCTAGGCCGTGCTAACCCTGCACCTTATTATTACTAATTAGAATAGGCCACGGGCAAATCCCACGGTCGTGTGCATGAACCATGTAAGACACGGTAGGGACATGGGCGTGTGCCCAGGCCGTATGGATCAAGTCAGTAGCTCCCTACAGTTAGAAGACACGGGTGTGTCTAGACCATGCTAAATTAGTCAGTAACTTCCCACGGGTGAAAGACACTGGCATGTTGTTAGGGTATACGGGCGTGCCCCCATTTCACATGGGCGTGCCCTAGCCGTGTAAGTTTTGGCAGAATGTTGGGGTTTTTAGGCACGATGTGAGCACATGGGCGTGTGTGACTACACACGGGTGTGTGTGTCATCTAGCACGGGGGTGTACTCCCTGTCTAGATGAAAAAAAATTTATAGACTGTAAGATTTTTGATATGATCCTGAGAGTTCCCGCAGGTACAATTGATATCTCATAGGTTGAGTGTGAAGTAGTTAAAGCTATTCAAGAAGAGTAGTCACGTTGATCTTAAGTGGCAATCAGGTAAATTGTTCGGTAACATCTCGTGCTCGATTTTGGCGGGGATTACGGGTAAGGGGTGTTACATTTAGTGGTATCAGAGCTATGGTTTAGTCGATTCTAGGACTACCGTAGCGTGTGTGGGAGTCTAGCTATACTTGCCATAAGCGTATAATGATAATGTGGTGGCTTCTGAGATTATAAAAATTTGTTTTATGTAGTATATGGATTCCGATCAATCGTCTGCTGATGACACAGCTAGTAATACGCCGGCTCCTGCGCAAGAGACCGTGCCTGTGCAAAGTGAACCTAAAACTAGGGGTCAAGGAGAAGATGCTTGAGAAGCCTTTCACCAAATGATGAGCAATTGGTACACCGAGTATGTACGAGATAATCCCAATGCTCAACCTCCTCCACCTCCTCTTATACCTCAGCCAGTTCTTGTGGCTCCCCAAGGTGTAGAAATAGTGAGGACAAATAAGCCCCGGGTAGATAAAATTCAGAAGCAAGGGGCTGAAGATTTTTGAGCTGACAAAGATGATGACCTTGAGCGGGCGGAGTTCTGGCTTGAGAACTCAATGAGGGTATTTGCGAAACTCTACTATACACTCGAGGAGAGCTTGAAATGCGCTGTATCATTGTTGAGGGACTCGGCATACTATTGGTGGAAAACGTTGACATCAGTAGTTCCAAAAGAGAGGGTAACGTGGGACTTTTTCTCGGAAGAGTTCTAAAATAAGTATATAAGTCAAATATTTATAGACCAGAAGCGGAAGGAATTCCTTGAGTTAAAGCAAGGGAAAGTGACTGTGGCGAAATATGAACACGAATTTGTTCGGCTCAGTAAGTATGCATAGGAATGTGTATCCACGGAAGCTACCCTATGCAAGAGGTTTGAAGATGGGTTAATTGAAGACATCAAACTTTTAGTTGGGGTCTTAGAGCTAAAAGAATTGGTGAAACTGGTGGATCGGGCTAGTAAAGCCGAAGAACTGGGTAAGGAAAAGAGGAAAGCCCTGAGTGAGGCTCGTGATGCGAGGAAGAGGCCGATGAACAAGTCATGGCAATCTCAATCAAAGAGGTCTAGAGAAGGGAACCCTCAGATGACTACGTAAGTCGGGTATTCATAGAGAGATCGAGGTAATATGTATTCGGGTTCAAGAGTTCAGGCCACCTCAATGGCAAGTGTGGGCAATCCAAAGTCCAAGCCAGAGTGCCCAAGTTGTGGTAGATATCACACTGGGGACTGTTGGGGAAACAATCAAAATTGCTACAAGTGTGGATCCTCCGACCATTTCATTCAAAACTGTCCTAAAAGAGGTGATAAGGAAAAGAAGCAGGAGGTAAGATCAAGCATTGCATCTTTTAGAGGTAGGCCACAAAAAAACTCGGGAGGTGGGACTAGTGGTAGAGGTGTATCATGAGATACTACTGTGAGGTTAGAGGGTCAGGCGTCAGCAAGAACCTATGTTGTTCGCGCTCGAGAAGAGGCATCATCGTTAGATGTAATAACGGGTACATTTTCTCTCTATGACACCTCTGTTATTGCTTTGATTGACCCAGGGTCGACCCATTCTTATATTTGTATGGGATTGGCAATTAGTTTTAATATGACTATTGAGTCTACTGAATTTGTGATAAAAGTATCAAACCCCCTAGGAACACAGGTGTTAGTTGATAAGGTGCGTAGGAACTGTCCTTTGACAGTTAGGGGTCATTATTTTCTGGCAAACTTTATGTTGTTGCCGTTTGATGAGTTTGACTTGATTCTTGGTATGGATTGGTTCACTGCCCATAGCGTTTTAGTGAATTATGGTAGTAAATTTATTGAATTGAAATGTGAAAATGGAGATATTATTCGGGTTGAATCAGGTGAATCAGGTAACCTACCGGTGATGATTTCTTCCATGGTAGTTGAGAAATATTTGAGAAAAGGATGTGAGTCGTATCTTACCTTTGTACTGAATAGTCAAGAGTCTGAGGCAAAGGTTGAAACTGTGCCGGTTGTATGTGAGTATTCGGATGTATTCCTAGAAGAGTTACCTGGACTACATTTAATTAGAGAGGTTGAGTTCAGAATTGAGTTAGCTCTGAGAACAGCACCTATTTCCATCCCTCCTTATAGGATGGCATCGTTGGAGTTGAAAGAATCGAAGGTCTAGTTGCAAGAGTTGACGGATAAGGGTTTTGCAAGACCAAGCTTTTCGCCGTGGGGTGCTCCGGTATTATTTGTGAAAAAGAAAGATGGATCGATGAGATTGTGTATAGACTACAGACAACTCAACAAGGTGACGGTGAAAAATAGGTATCCTTTACCAAAGATAGATGATCTATTTGATCAACTGAAGGGAGCTATGGTGTTCTCCAAGATTTATTTGAGATTCGAATATTATTAGCTGAGAATTAAGGAACAAGACGTGCCAAAAACAACATTTAGGATGAGGTATGGCCATTATGAGTTTCTGGTCATGCCGTTCGGGTTAACAAATGCTCCTACAGTTTTTAAGGACTTAATGAACCGTATCTTTCGACCGTATTTGGACAAGTTCGTAGTTGTTTTTATCGACGACATATTGGTCTACTCCAGAGATGAGTGTGATCATGCAAAGCATTTGAGAATTGTCTTGCAGACCTTGAGAGACAAGCAACTATATGCTAAGTTTACCAAGAGCGAGTTTTGGCTCCGAGAGGTCGGATTCCTAGGACATGTTGTGTCAGGGGAAGGCATTATAGTTGATTCGGGCAAGATCTCGGCTGTTGTGGAGTGGAAACCGCCGAGGAACGTGTCAAAAGTTAAAAGCTTTTTAGGTTTGGTAGGTACTATAGGCGGTTGGTGGAGGGATTTTCTAATATTGCTACTCTGATGACGAAATTATTGCACAAGGATGTTAAGTTTGAATGGACTGAAAAATGCCAACAGAGTTTTGAGAGATTGAAAACGTTGTTAATAAAAGCACCAATTTTGGTACAACTTTGAGTCGAGGAAAGGAGTTTGTGGTCTCTGATGGCGCATCCTTAAATGGTCTCGATTGTGTGTTGATGCAAGAGGGTAAGGTGGTCGCTTACACCTCGAGACAGCTAAAACCACATGAGAAGAATTATACGACTCATGACCTAGAGTTGGTCGCAATCATTTTCACGTTAAAGATTTGGCAACATTATTTATATGGTGAGAAGTGTCGAATTTTTATGGATCATAAGAGTTTGAGGTACTTGATGAATCAAAAAGAGATAAATTTATGGCAACGACGATGGCTTGAATTATTGAAAGACTACGAGCTAGTGATCGATTACCACCCGGGGAAAGCAAATATAGTTACAGATGCTTTAAGTAGAAAATCTTGTATACTTTGAGAACTATGAGCACGAGTTGGCATTGTCTGATGATGGTGCTATACTGGCTGAGTTGAGAGCCAGGCCACTATTTGTCCCACAAATATGTGAAGCTCAAAGGAATGATAATGAGATGTTAGCTAAAAGAGTTAAGTGTGAATCAGGAGTTGATTCTAAATTTTAGGTAAGTTCGAGTGGTTATTTAATGTTCCATGATAGAATTTGTGCACCTAAAGATGATGAGTTAATCCGAGAAATTTTACAAGAAGCACATAATAGTCATTTGTCGATTGCACCAGGCGATCGAAAATGTATAATGATCTGAAGAAATTTTATTGGTGGCCAGGAATGAAAAGAGACATCTCGGAGTATGTAACAAGATGTCTGATCTGTAAACAAGTGAAAGCTGAGCATCAAGTACCTTCGAGATTACTTCAATCAATGATGGATCCCAAGTGAAAGTGGGATCGGATTACCATGGACTTTGTGACGGGGTTACCTTTGACTCCTAAAAAGAAAGATACTATGTGGGTTATCGTTGATAGGTTAACGAAGTCAGCTCACTTTATACCGGTACGTATTGATTATTCACTAGAGAAGTTATCCGAGTTGTATATTGTAGAGGTAGTAAGATTACATGGAGTGCCTATATCCATTATCTCGGATAGAGACCCGAGATTTACTTTGAGGTTTTGGAAGAAGTTACAAGAGGCCTTAGGTACAAGGTTGAATTTTAGTACTGCTTTTCATCCTCAAACTGATGGTCAGTCTGAGAGAGTAATTCAAGTTCTTAAAGATATGCTCCGATGCTATGTGCTAGAGTTCAAAAGTAGTTGGGAAAGATACCTACCTTTGGTCGAATTTGCTTACAACAATAGTTATTAGTCGAGCATACGGATGGCACCGTATGAAGCCTTATATAGTCGTAAGTGTGGGATTCCTTTGTATTAGACCGAGTTGGGTGAGAAGCAAATCCATGAGATTGATTTAGTTAAAGAAACTGAGGAAAAAGTGAAAGTGATTCGGGATAGTCTGAAAGCTGCTTCAGACAGACAAAATTCATACGCAGACTTGAAAAGAAAAGAAATTGAGTTTCAAGTGGGTGACAAAGTATTTTTGAAAGTGTCGCCATGGAAGAAAATATTGAGATTTGGTTGAAAGGGTAAATTGAGTCCGAGATTCATAGGACCGTACGAAATTATCGAAAGGATTGGGCCAGTGGCATATCGATTGGCTTTACCAGTAGAGTTAGAGAAAAATCACAATGTGTTCCATGTATCAATGCTAAGGCGTTATCGTTCCGATCCCTTGCATTTGGTTTCTCCCATGGAAATTGAGATACGACTGGATATGACATATGACGAAGAGCCGATTAAAATATTGGCTCGAGAAGTGAAACAGTTGAGGAATAAGGACATAGCCTTAGTAAAAGTGTTGTGGCAAAAGCACGGTGTAGAAGAAGCTACGTGGGAACCGGAAGAAGCCATGAGAAAGAAATATCCAAACCTCTTTACCGGTAAGATTTCTGAGGGCAAAAAATCCCAAAAAAGAGAGGAGTTGTAACAACTGAACCAAGGTCGAAGAAAATTATTTTAATGTTATTTTATGTGTTGTGGCACAATTATATGGATGCATGAAAATTTTGGTGTTTTAATTTGAGTGATAGCATGCTTAATTGCAAAAAATACTAAATCGCATAAAGTGTGAAAGTTCTATTTTATAAGGTAGAGGTACCTAATAGCTATAGAAGGTAATTTGGAGGATTTTAAAGTGAAATTAGGCCATTTACCTAGTGATGGCCGGCCATGTGCATAGGGGAGACAAGAGCATTTAATTTTTGTTCAAAATTGGATGAGTTAGGTGAGAAAGGATGAATAAAATAAAGGGAAGAGAAAAACTATCATCTTTTACTATTCATTCATCTCTTTCTACCGAAAATTGAAGAGGAAATAGGGCATTTGGGAGTTCAAACTTTTAGCCAAGCCATCTTAGGTGGTTTTAATTGATGATTTTTGTGTTTTTGGAGTCCCCAAAGCTTAAGCTAGCTAACGAGGGGACTAATTTGAGATATGGTTGAAAGTCTAGGGACTTGCCATGAGAGTATTTATGTTGTTAGCTGAGTTTTTATGGAAAAAATGAATGGTAGGAGGTGAGAAACAACTTTTATGAATGGTGTTAGCATGAAAACACCTAAATATGACTTGAATGCAAAGATTTAGTTTGTGTCATAAATGCATGAAATAGTTGAAATGGTGAGTAGTTGTAAGAGAAATAAATGTTCATCTATGCTTGTTTATTGAGAAAATGTGATGAAAAATAAATTACGAGCCTAGGGGCAAAATCATAATTTTGCCAATGTACTAGGGCAAAATGGTAATTTTTGCCCAAGTGTAGAGTTTGATGTATTATGATCATAGAATGATCCAAACGAACGAATTTCATTGTTATAGATCAAGAAGAGCGCGGAATCAACCTTGACCGTGGGAAAGGCAAGGTGATCGAGTAAATCGCTAGCTAACACGTTTTGCATCGAGGTAAGTTTACGTGTAAACGATGTATTTTACATGCACACTATTGTTGTTAATCAGTGCATAGCATAATTGAGAACATGTATAATTCAAGTAGATAGAAAGTAGTAGTTAATGAATAATTCGTCTATGAATGATGGAATAGATAGGTAGGTGTGTTATATAAAATTTTGATGGTGGGCTAAGTGCGATACCACCTTGTTGTTTAATTACGATTGGCTGTGTGTTATACCATCGTCTGTTAACCTTTCTAGTGGGCTATGTGTGATACCACCGTAATTAACCTTCTTGGTGGGCTATGTGCGATACCACCCTAATGAAGACTGATGGTGGGCTAAGTGCGAAACCACCGGGTAATGTATTTTGAGACGGTGATGTGTTACATTTAGTGACCTTGTGATGCTTAGTGCAGGGAAACCATTATTGAATGTATGCATCATGCTTGTGATGTGATTGGGATGTGTGAATGGAGGAAATGAGTAAGCCTAATACTAAATGTAGATTGATTTCTTTCTTAGTAAATAATGCTATAAAAATGTTCATTCATTTTAGAGTGTTATATTTTTGCATGTGAACTTACTAAGCTTTAAGCTTACTCCTCTCTCTTTCCTTTTTCTTATAGGGCTTAAGAGCCGAGCTGGGATACGCCAATAACTAAAGACTACCCACACTATCTGCTTACTTCGGTATAATTAGATTAGTGATTTTGTATATGGCATGTATAGGACTAGACTAGTTAGATTATTTTGTTATTTTGACTAGAAGTGTATTGGCTCATGCTAAGACATTTATTTTGTAAATTGCCAAGAATGATGGCATATTTTATCATTTATGAAATTTCAAAGTTATCAATGTGAGTGCATGTGGATTAAAAGGGGTTCGTTAATTTGTTGAATAAACCCTTGTAGTGTAAGATATAGGGATGCTAGATGCTTGGCAAATAGCCTTCATGTGCCACACGGGTAGACACACGGCCGTGTGTCTAGGCCGTTGTAACCCTACACCTTATTATTACTAATTAGAATAGGCCACGGGCAAATCCCATGGCCGTGTGCATGAACCATGTAAGACACGGTTGGGACATAAGCGTGTGTCCAGGCCATGTGGATCAAGTTAGTAGCTTCCCACGGTTAGAAGTCACGGATGTGTCTAGACCATGCTAAATTAGTCAGTAACTTCCCATAGGTGAAAGACACAAGCATGTTGTTAGGGTATACAGGCGTGCCCTAGCCGTGTGAGTTTTAGCAGAATGTTGGGGTTTTTAGGCATGGTGTGAGCATATGGACGTGTGTGACTACACACGGGTGTGTGTGTCATTAACACGGGCGTGTACTCCCTGTTTAGATGAAAAGAAATTTTATAAACCATAAGATTTCTGATATGATCCCGAGAGTTCTCGTAGGTACGATTAAGATCTCATAGGTTGAGCGTGAAGTAGTTGAAGCGATTCGAGAAGAGTAGTCACGTTGAGCCTAAGTGGCGATCAGGTAAATTGTTCGGTAACGTTTCATGCCTAATTTCGATAGGGATTACGGGTAAGGGGTGTTACACATATCAAACCCAAATACAAACAAAGAAATCCCTTTTAAAGTAATCAATGTTTTCCTTTACGGAACAATCGAGGTAAGTAATTCTACATTCGGTACTTTTAAAGTAAACGCTACTCGACTCAAACTATATAATGATAGCATGAGAAAGGATTTTTCACTCCTCAAACCACCATGATTATGTGAATGAGAGGTAAGTCTAGCTTAAGACTTTAAACGAGCGCTTCTCAGGAGGTAAACCCAAGCACTAACCCTATTTATTTTATTTTTTTCTTTTAGCACCTAACTACAAACTGACCAAGTTAATGAAGTGTAGATTTCCACACCACATGGCCTTGCACACGGCCGTGGCCATGGCCGTGTGGATGCTACGGATTTTCGTATTGGCATGGTGGAGATAGTACGAAATAAGACGAGAAATATCTTCAAGCCAGGGCTCTGACTAAGCACTATGGCCGTGCGACACAGTGTGGTCGACATTATTTTATCAATACAGGCGTGGCAACCTCACACAGGTATGGGAGAAGTGAACTAACCACTGCACGGTCATTTGATACGACCGTGTGACTCGACACACCCATGAAACACGGGTGTGGGGATGTACTAGAGTTGAAAATTTTATTTAAACCACCTACTCCCCTTCCCATCTACTCTCCATTCCCTTCTTCCACAACCCTTACACTCTCTTCCCTTTTCATTTCCTCATCCTTCATCTTCCAAACTCTTGATCTACACTTCATCCATCTCGAAGAAATGGAAGGATCCTAACACAATCTCTTTGTACGAGACCAATTTACATAAGTTCATGCTGGCCGCTTCATTAAACTCGACAGGAAAAGGACCTTTGAGTCTATTTAATCTCTCTTTTTCTTTTCTCGTCTCTTTTAATTTCCTTCTCTTTATCTCTCTTGTGCTAAATCTTTATTACTATATTTTGATTTTGTTTATTTAGGTTCTAAAGGCTGCTTGGGAATCATACACCACGGCCTTAGAAATCACACCCACCTCGCGAACCATCTAACAATAAGGACCTTTCGATCCATTAATCGGTTCTTTTAGTCTGATTTCACTTTTTACATTCTTTCTTTTTATTTTTCTTTCCTTTAAATATATAATTAGTATTTTTAGAATTATTCTTATTATTTCTTGGCTAACTCTTCACGAGACTCCCAACTTCTTCATCTAGCGTAGGAATTAGAGGCGCCCCCTCCAACTTATCTTTCACCTCCGAATCAAGTTTCCACACTTCCAACTCAAGGAATCCATCCAAAAATTTAGGAAGTTTCACTTCTCTCCCTCTCTTTTAATTTTCATAAAATATGATTACTATCTATCTTTGTACATTGAGGGCAATGTACATCTTAAGTGTGGGGGGTGAAAATTTATTTAGAAAAGTTTCTAACTTTTTGCATTATTCTCAAAATCCATAAATGATATCTTGTCTTTAGTAATTTCCTCATATCACTAATTAGAATGAAATTCCTGTTGATTTATGATTTTTATTGATATGTTTTAGATTAAGTCATTGATAATTGTGCATTGATAATTTAAACTTTAAGATACTAGAGAATCAAGCATCATGAGTCTACTTTAAAAAATTAAAATTTTGTTAGGTTGTCTACTTGAATTTAATTATTACCTTGAAGTTTGAAATTTACAAGGTTGTCATCAAAAACCCATAATTTTTGTGAGATTTTGGACCTTTTAGAGCATACACTCTTTTCGTACTCACTTTATTGATTATGAGTGTGTCAATATTATAGAACTTGCTTCGATTATACATGTCGAGACCACATCATTGATTTGATATACAGAGATGATAAAGGCACTTAGGATTCAACCCACTTACTCCACTAAAAGCCAACCTTCACAAATAACCCCTAGTGAACCCCTTTGATCCTAACAACCCTTTTATTGACTCACCCACTAATATTAACCCAAGACCCATCTTGTATTTGTTATCACCATTCCTTTTGACTACCCTTCTATCAAGACTTGATTTGATTAGTTGTCTAATTATTTTATTTTAGTAGTTGAAGTTTTCTTATATTATATACTTAACTTGATTTGTTCTTAAAAAAAAAAACGAAAGATATTCATTATTAGTTCTATAATTAAATGAGCTTATATATTTAATTTCAACATCTTGAAGAAGAAGCTCGTATTATCAGATTCAAGATTTCAATTGATGTAATTATTCAGGATTAGTTCATTTTTATAGTTAGGTAGTTTGTCAATTCAATCTCTATTCTAACCCTTTAGTTTAGCCTTTATACACACCTTTAACCTAAACCCCATTACAACCCTTTAAAGACCTTTTGATCTGTGTATCATCTTATTTTATAGTGGTGGAGATTTGATTTTCATGCAAGCCTATGGGATTAATTTTTCATGTTTGACTGATGGGAGCTTTATTTTGAACCTTAAACACCTTGAGTGATTTGAGTGAATCTTTAGTGAGGATGTCAATCCTTGTCAAAATTTGAATTAAAGGTAATTTTTTAGATAAAGGGAAACACCTATGTTTTCGTGCTAAAAACTATGACTTTGATTGTTTGAATCTTCAGGACTCTTTTTGTTAAATTATCCATGTATAAATTGCCTATGAATTATGATGAAACATTATCGATGAATATTATGAATTGAGGAAGTTCATTTTAATTGTCAGTGGAGATTTTTGCTTGAGGACAAGCAAAAGCTTAAGTGTGGGGGTATTTGATAAACCATAATATGAACATATTTTAATCCCGCATTTAGCATACTTTTCGATGATTTATTCACTTTAATTATGGAAATAGGTGCTCCTAATCCTCTGTTTTCATGTTTTATACTCAAGAGAGCACCGAAGGATGAAAAGAATGAGAAACGGGCCAAAAGGGAGTAAATGGGCTGAATTACAAAATTGACATGGCCTGGGCCCAAGACCACACGGCCGTGCCTCATTAGCAGACCCAACTACGGCCTGGCTTTGATTTGTAGGCATGTGCCATGGGCGTGTCCCTAACGTGACCTATGTGAATTCTATTCGAAATAGGGTACTTAGAGGCAAAGAAAGCCAATCTAAAAGCCTATATAAACACCCTAGAGGCCAACCTTCAAGGGTGCGTTTAGCTAGGCCAAAGAGCCAAGCCAGAGGGGCCAAATTGTGGGATTCACTCGAAGAAAGCCAATTGATTCATCTTAAGAAGCCGAAAACATACTCAAGACCGAGGATCTCTCTTTCAAATCCTTCAGGGGTTTTAGGGTTTTCTTTATGTTTTGTTTTATATTTTCTTCTGAGATGTATTCTTTTATAATTATGAACTAAACCTCTCAAATACTTGAGGGGATGAAACCTAAGACGGGCCTTGTTATTGTTTTCTGAGTTGTTCCTAGCAGGTACCTCTAGTTTATCACTAGAAGAAGCCAGTCAGGACCTCTACTTTATGACATTGAAATAGAACATACCACTCGCAGAAACCGAAGAGATGTCATTAAATAATTATCAGTGGTAAGTCATGAGGACAAAGCCTACTAAAGTAGCCAATGTTTTCAACCTTGACGTGATCACCATGTTATCTAACCAGGTAGAGCTTTTAAATAAAAAAATTGATGGTTTGTATGGTTCTACACAGGTACATTCGGTAGTACAGTACGATACAGATGAAAGAGGGGTGAACAACACAGAATTTCTATCCTACAACCCTAACACTTACAATGCAGGTTGGAGGTACCATCCCAATTTCTCGTGGGGAGGTCAAGGTAATCAAAGATCGCAACTTCCTTCAGATTTTCAACAACCACATCACCAGCAAGAAAAGAAGCCGAATCTTGAAGAGATACTAAAAAATTCATCGCGGTGTCAGAAACTCATTTTCAAAACACCGAGACAACACTTAAAAATCAACAAGCACCAATTCAGGAGATCGAGAACCAATTAGGGAAGCTTGCCAAGATCATCTCAGAACGATAACAAGGAAGCTTGCCAAGTAACACCGAAACTAACCCAAGAGAGTAACCTCAAGAAATAACTGCTCACGATAGTGAAAGGTTAGATGAATAAAAATTGAAGCAAGATAATATGGTAGAGGACTGTAAGGTTGAGGTAAGCCATGATAAACCAAACCCAATAATTACAGAGTACCAACCACTTGTTTCATCCCCCAATGTGATAAAGAAAGACCACATAGAGGAACAATTCAGGAAATTTCTTAAACTTCCAAAGAAATTACATATTAACTTGCCATTTCTTGAAGCTCTTTTGCATATGCCAGATTCAAAGAAATTTTTAAAAGAGTTTTTGACAAACAAACGGAAGTTAGACAATACGTCACATGTAGTGCTAAACGCAGTGTGCCCAGCAACTCTATGAAATAATCTACCACGTGAGCTCACATTTTGTGTACTATCAGATGCAACTGACCCTCGAATAGCCACTTCAGAGCTTAATACAAACGGTGTGATTCCTTTTATGACATGAAAGGTCTTTCCATACATGATCGAGGTAACACATTCTAATTTCCGCACTTTTGAGGTAAATATTACCCAACTCAAACCATATGTTGATAGAATTGATAGTAAAAAAAAAGCTTTGACTCCGTGAACCACCAGGGCCATACGAATAACAAGTAAGCCTAGCAAGCGAGTACTTCTCGTGAGGCAACCCGAGCACTAACCCCATTAATTTTTATGTTTTCAAATTTTAGCATCTAACTAAGAACTAACTAGACTTTTAGGCGCAGGTTTTCATACCCACACGGCCTTACACATGGCCATGGCTGTGGCCGTGTGGCCACCACAGGCAGGTACAAGGGCGTGGGCAACCACCAGATCCATGATTTCTATTTAATCCCCTTCTTCTGTTCACTTTCTTCCCTAAAAGTCTTCTTCCTTTTCCCTTTCTCTCTAAATGCATATCCACTTTTCATTATTTACTTTTATTCTTCTGTTCATATTTACATTTATTTTCTTTGTTATTTTCTTCTTATTCTTCATACCATTTAGATTAAGCTTAGGATACAATAAGATTAGACCGACTGCTTCAAGGATCCAATTTCAAAAGGTTCGAGGCATTCCCCCACGTTTAGCTCTGCCAAATCTATCCATTTTCTTTTCATTGACTCCATCCAATATTCAGGAAGTTGCACTTTTCTCACTCTCTTTAGATTTTCTTACTACATTATTATCTATCTGTGTACATTGAGGGCATTGTACATCTTAAGTGCGGGGGTGAAGTTTACTTTGAAAAAAATTCCTAATTTTTTGCATTATTCTTAAATCCCTGAATGATATTTTGTCTTAAGTAATTTTCTCATATCACTAATTAGAATAAAATTCTTGTTGATTTATGATTTTTATTGATATGTTTCGGATTAAGTCATTGATAATTATACAGTGATGATTTAGACTTTAAGATACTAGAGAATCAAGCATGATGAGTCTATTTTCAAAAAATTAAAATTTTGTTAGGTTGTCTACCTGAATCTAATTATTACCTTAAAATTTAAAATTTACAAGGTTGTCATCAAAAACCCATAATTTTTGTGAGATTTTGAACTTTTTAGAGCATACATTCTTTTCGTGCTCACTTTATTGATTGTGAGTGTGTCAACATTGATTTGTTATTCTAGGACTTGCTTCGATTATACATGTCGAGACCACATCTTTGATTTGATATACTGAGATGATAAAGGCACTTGGGATTTAACCCATTTACTCCACTAAAAGCCTACCCTCATAATTAACCCTTAGTGAACCCCTTTGATCATAACAACCCTTTTATTGATTCACCCACTATTATTAACCCAAACCCCATCTTGTATTTGTTATCACCATTCCTCTTGACTACCCATTTTGTCGAGATTTGATTTTGAGCAGTTGTCTAACTATGTTCTATATTTCAATTGTTAAAGCTCTTTCTTATTATTATTGATTTTTTCTTAAAATAATCGAAGTATATTCATTATTAGTTCTGTAATTAAGTGAGCTTATACGTTTAAATTCCACATCTTAAAGAAAAAGCTCGTATTATTAGTATTACAAGTTTTCAATCAATGTAATTATTTAGGATTAGTTCATTTTCTAGTTAGGTGAATTATCAATTCAATCTCGATTCTAACCTTCTAATTTATCCTTTATCCACACCTTTAACCTAAGCCCCATTACAACCCTTTTAAAGACCTTTTGATTTGTGTATCATCTCATTTTATAGTGGTGGAGATTTGATTTTCAGGTGAGCTTATGGGATTAACTTTTCATGTTTGACTTTTGAGAGCTTAATTTTTAACCTTAAACACTTTGAGTGATTTGAATGAATCTTTAGTGAGGGTGTCAACTCTTGTCAATTTTGAATTAAGGTTAATTATTTAGATAAAGGGAAACACCTATATTTTTCGTGCTGCAAACTTGTGACTTTGATTGTTTGAATCTTTAGGAATCTTTTAGTTAAATTATCCATGTATAAATTATCTATGAATTATGATGAAACATTAGCGATGAATATTATGAATTGAGGAAGTTTGTTTTAATTGTGAGTTGAGAATTTTGCTTGAGGACAAGCAAAAGTTTAAGTGTGGGGGTATTTGATAAACCATAATATACACATATTGTCTTCCCACATTTAGCATACTTTTGGATGATTTATCCCTTTAATTATGGAAACAGGTGCTCCTAATCCTTTTTTTCATGTTTTATACTCAAGAGGGAACCGAAGGATGAAAAGAACAAGAAATAGGTCGAAAACAGAGAAAAAGGCCAAATTACGAAATCCACATGGCATGGACCCCGAGTAGCACGGTCGTGCCTCATTAACAGACCCGAACACGACATGGCCTCGACTTACACGAGCGGCATGTCCCTGACGTGACTGTTTGAATTCTATTCAGAATAGGATACTTAGAGGCAAAGAAAGCCAACCCAAAAAGCCTATATAAAAACCCTAGAGGCCAACCTTCAAGGGGGCATTTAGCTAGGCCAAGGAGCCAAGCCAGAGAGGCCGAATTGTGGGATTCACTCGAAGAAAGCCAGTTGATTCATCTCAAGAAGTCAAAATCATACTCAAGACTGAGGATCTCTCCTTCAAATCCTTCAGGGGTTTTAGGGTTTTCTTTATGTTTTGTTTTATATTTTCTCTTGAGATGTATTCTTTTATGATTATGAACTAAACTCCTCAGATACCTGAGTGGGATGAAACCTAAGACAGATCTTGTTATTATTTTCTGAGCTGTATGATAAATACTTGATTTACTCTTAACTATGTGTTCTTAATTCTTGTTTTGATATTTCAGGATATTGATTCAAGCATTTATACTCTTAAGAAGAGGAGGAATAGACCCTATCTAAGAGTAGATCTAGCAAAGTTAAGCGGAGTTGATCGCAACCCTAGAGATAGGATGACGAAAATCTACCGGATTAGGGTCAAACCTAATATGGGAGTCCATAGATCGAGTTAATGCAATTCTAGAGGTTTTAATTAGAAAGAGATTTTAATTAATCAACCTAGGGTTAGATGTTAGTAGCCTCGAGAGAGGTATTAATATAAATTAGGGAATCCTACGGATTAAGTCAAGTGAATAAATTGTCTGGTTGAAAGTTAGAGAATAAGTAAAGTCTAGGTGGATTCTTGCTCGGGTAGTGTCTTAATCAATTGGTTTTTCCCACAAGTATTTCTCCAATTCATTCTTTTTGTCTTAGCATCTTTAGCTTATTAGTTAGTTAATTCTAGGTTAGATAACAATTCCTTTAATTCTTAGGCTAGATAATAAAAAGAAAGTTAGTATTAGTACTTTTGGATCCTTTGGGTTCGACAATCCGGTCTTGCCACTAAACTATACTACTGTTCGAGAGGTGCGCTTGCCTCAAGTTGTTGTCATGGTTAGTTTTTAGGCTAGATCATTCATATTATAAATTTTTAAGACTCTGACACACGATCAAGTTTTTGGCGCCATTGTCGGGGAGCTGAAATATTAAGAACACTCAATTTTTATTACTTTAGCCATATTTTATTTTTACAATTAAATTTTAACTTTACTTTTCTAATTTTGTTTTTCTTTTTATCTGTTCCTAGCAGGTACCTCTAGTTTATCACTAGAATAAGCCCGTCAGGACCTCTACTTTAGGATAGTGAAATAGAACATACCATTCGCAGAAACCAAAGAGATGTCACTGAATAATTATCAATGGCAAGTCATGAGGACAAAGCCGACTAAAGCAGCCAATATTTTCAACCTTGATGCGGTCACCATGTTATCTAACTAGGTAGAGCTTTTAAATAAAAAAATTAATGTTTTGTATGGTTCTACACAGGTACATCTAGTAATACAGTACGATACAGATGAAAGAGGGGTGAACAACACAGAATATCTATCCTACAACCCTAACGCAGAGAACAAACAAGTCAACTATATGGGTAACTATTCTAGACCTCAAAATAATCTTTGCAGTAACACTTATAATGCAGGTTGGAGGTACTATCCCAATTTATCGTGGGGAGGTCAAGGTAATCAAAGACCGCAACTTCTTTCAGATTTTCAACAACCACATCACCAGTAGGAAAAGAAGCCAAACCTTGAAGAGATGCTAACAAAATTCATCGCGGCGTCAGAAACTCGTTTTCAACACACCGAGACAACACTTAAAAATCAACAAGCATCGATTCAGGAGATTGAGAACCAATTAGGGAAACTTGCCAAGATCATCTCAGAATGACCACAAGGAAGCTTGCCAAGTAACACCGAAACTAACCCAAGAGAGTAACCTCAAGCAATAACTTCTCACGATAGTGAAAGGTTAGATGAATAAAAATTGAAGCAAGAGAATATGGTAGAGGAAGGTAAGGTTGAGGTAAGCCATGATAAACCAAACTCGGTAATTACAGAGTACCAACCACGTGTTTCGTCCCCCAATGTGATAAAGAAAGACCACATAGAGGAACAATTCGGGAAATTTCTTAAACTTCCAAAGAAATTACATATTAACTTGATGTTTCTTGAAGCTCTTTCGCAGATGCTAGATTCAAGGAAATTTTCAAAAGAGTTTTTGGCAAACAAACAGAAGTTAAACGATACATCACATGTGGAGCTAAACGCAATGTGCCTATCAACTCTACGAAATAAACTACCAGGTGAGCTCATATTTTGTGTATTGTCAGATGCAATCGACCCTTGAATAGCCGCTTCAGAGCTTAATACAAATGGTGCGATTCTTTTAACGACATGTAAGGTTTTTCCATACGGGATGGTCGAGGTAACACATTCTAATTTCGGCACTTTTGAGGTAAATATTACCCGACTCAAACCATATGTTGATAGAATTGATAGTAAGAAATAAAGGCTTCAAGTCCGTTAAACACTAGGGCCATACGATAATAGGTAAGTCTAGCTCAAGACTTTAAATGAGCGCTTCTCGGGAGGCAACCTGAGCACTAACCCTATTAATTTTTATATTTTTAAATTTTAGCATCTAACTAAGAACTAACCAGACTTTTAGGCGTAGGTTTTCATACCCACACGGTCTTGTACACGGTCGTGGCCGTGGTCGTGTGGCCACCACAGTAGATACAAGGGCGTAGGCAACCACCAGATCCATGATTTCTATTTAATCCCCTTCTTCTATTCACTTTCTTCCCTAAAAGTCTTCTTCCTTTTCCCTTTCTATTTGAACGCATATCCACTTTTCATTATTTACTTTTATTCTTTAGTTTATATTTATATTTATTTTCTTTATTATTTTCTTCTTATTCTTCATACCATTTAGATTAAGCTTAGGATACAATAAGATTAGTCCGGCTGCTTCAAGGATCCAATTTCAAACGGTTCGAGGTGTTCCCCTATGTTTAGCTTTGCCAAACCTATCTGATTTCTTTTCATTAACTCCATCCAATATTCAGGAAGTTTCACTTCTCTCCCTCTCTTTTGATTTTCTTACTACATTATTATCTATCTTTGCACATTGAGGGCAATGTACATCTTAAGTGTGGGGGGTGAAGTTTATTTTGAAAAAAATTCCTATTTTTTGCATTATTCTCAAATCCCTGAATGATATTTTGTCTTAAGTAATTTTCTCATAACACTAATTATAATGAAATTCCTGTTGATTTATGATTTTTATTTCTATGTTCCGGATTAAGTCATTGATAATTATACAGTGATGATTTAGACTTTAACATACTAGAGAATCAAACATGATGAGTCTATTTTCAAAAAATTAAAATTTCGTTAGGTTGTCTGTCTACCTGAATCTAATTATTACTTTAAAATTTAAAATTTACAAGGTTGTCATCAGAAACCCATAATTTTTGTGAGATTTTGAACTTTTTAGAGCATACATTCTTTTCGTGCTCACTTCATTGAGTATGAGTGTGACAACATTGATTTGTTATTCTAGAACTTGCTTCGATTATACATGTCGAGACCACATCTTTGATTTGATATACTGAAATGCTAAAGGCAGTTAGGATTTAACCCACTTACTCCACTAAAAGCCTATCCTCACAATTAACCCCTAGTGAACCCCTTTGATCATAACAACCCTTTTATTGATTCACCCACTATTGTTAACCCAAAACCCATCTTGTATTCGTTATCATCATTCCTCTTGACTACCCTTTTTGTTGAGATTTGATTTTGAGTAGTTGCCTAACTATGTCCTATATTTCAGTTGTTAAAGTTCTTTCTTATTATTATTGATTTGTTCTAAAAAAATAGAAGTATATTCATTATTAGTTTTGTAATTAAGTGAGCTTATATGTTTAAATTCCACACCTTGAAGAAAAAGCTCGTATTATTAGTATTACAAGTTTTCAATTAATGTAATTATTTAGGATTAGTTCATTTTTCTAGTTTGGTGAATTATCAATTCAATCTTGATTCTAACCTTCTAATTCAACATTTATCCACACTTTTAACCTAAGTCCCGTTACAACCCTTTTAAAGACCTTTTGATTTGTGTATCATCTCATTTTATAGTGGTGGAGATTTAATTTTCAGGCAAGCCTATGGGATTAACTTTTCATGTTTGACTTTTGAGAGCTTAATTTTGAACATTAAACACTTCGAGTGACTTGAGTGAATCTTTAGTGAGGGTGTCAGCTCTTGTTAGTTTTGAATTAAAGGTAATTATTTAGATAAGGGAAAACACCTATATTTTTGTGTGCTGCAAGCTTGTAACTTTGATTGTTTGAATCTTTAGGACTCTTTTAGTTAAATTATCCAAGTATAAATTATCTATGAATTATGATGAAACATTATCGATGAATATTATGAATTGAGGAAGTTCGTTTTAATTGTGAGTTGAGAATTGTGCTTGAGGACAAGCTAAAGCTTAAGTGTGGGGGTATTTGATAAACCATAATATACACATATTGTAATCCCACATTTAGCATACTTTTGAAATATTTATCCCTTTAATTATGGAAATAGGTGCTCCTAATCCTTTGTTTTCTTGTTTTATACTCAGGAGGGCACCGGAGGGTGAAAAGAATAAGAAACAGGCCAAAAATAGAGAAAATGGGCCAAAGTACGAATTCCACACGGCCTGGACCCCGATTCGCACAGCTATGCCTCATTAACAGACTCGAACATGGCCTGGCCTCGACTTACACCGGCCTATGCCATGGGTGTGTCCCTGACGTGACCTATTTGAATTCTATTCGGAATAGGGTACTTAGAGGCAAAGAAAGCCAATCCAAAAGCCTATATAAACACCCTAGAGGCCAACCTTCATGGGGGCATTCAGCTAGGCCAAGGAGCCAAGCCAGAGGGGCCAAATTGTGGGATTCACTCGAAGAAAGCCAGTTGATTCATCTCAAGAAGTCAAAATCATACTCAAGACTGAGGATCTCTCCTTCAAATCCTTCAGGGGTTTTAGGGTTTTCATTGTGTTTGGTTTTATATTTTCTTCTGAGATTTATTCTTTCATGATTATGAACTAAACTTCTTAGATACCTGAGGGGGATGAAACCTAAGATGGATCTTATTATTATTTTTTGAGCTGTATGATAAATACTTGATTTGTTCCTAACTATGTGTTCTTAATTGTTGTTTTGATATTTCAGGATATTGATTCAAGCATTTATGCTTTTAGGCACAGGAGGAATAGACCCTGCCTAAGAGTAGATCTAGCATAGTTAAGCGGAGTTGATCGCAACCCCAGAGATAGGATGACGAAAATCTGTCGATTAGGGTCAAACCTAATATGGGGAGTCCATAGATCGAGTTCATGCAATTCTAGGGGTTTTAATTAGAAAGAGATTTCAATTAATCAACCAAGGGTTAGATGTTAGTTACCTCGAGAGAGGTATTAATATAAATTAGGGAATCCTATGGATCAAGTCAAGTGAATAAATCATTTGGTTCAGAGTTAGATAACAAGTGAAGTCTAGGTAGATTCTTCCTTAGGTATTGTCTCAATCAATTGGTTTTTCCCACAAGTATTTCCCCAATTCATTCTTTTTGTCTTAGCATCCTTAACTTAGTAGTTAGTTAATTTTAGGTTAGATAACAATTCTTTTAATTCTTAGGCTAGATAATAAAAAGAAAGTTAGTATTAGTACTTTTGATTCCTTTGAGTTCGACAATCTAGTCTTGCCACTAAACTGTACTACTGTTCGAGAGGTGCGCTTGCCTCAAGTCTTTGTCACAGTTAGTTTTTAGGCTAGATCATTCATATTATAAATTTTTAAGACTCTGACACACGATCAACTTCACTTGTTATCTAACTTTGAACCAGATGATTTATTCAATTGACTTGATCCGTATGACTCCCTAATTTATATTAATACCTTTCTCGAGGCTACTAACGTCTACCCCTAGGTTGGTTAATTGAAATCTCTTTCTAATTAAAACCCCTAGAATTACATTAACTCGATCTATGGGCTCCCATATTAGGTTTGACCCTAATCCGGTAGATTTTCGTCATCCTATCTCTAAGGTTGCGATCAACTCCACTTAACTATGCTAGATCTACTCTTAAACATGGTCTATTCCTGCTCTGCCTAAGAGCATAAATGCTTGAATCAATATCCTGAAATATCAAAATAAGAATTAAGAACACTTAGTGAAGAACAAATCAAGTATTTATCATACAGCTCAGAAAATAATAACAAGATCCGTCTTAGGTTTCATCCCCCTCAGGTATTTGAGGGGTTTAGTTCATAATCATAAAAGAATACATCTCAAAAGAAAATATATAACAAAACATAAAGAAAACCCTAAAACCCCCTAAAGGAATTGAAGGAGAGATCCTCAGTCTTGAGTATGATTCTGACTTCTTGAGATGAATCAACTACCTTTCTTCGAGTGAATCCCACAATTCAACCCATCTGGCTTGGCTCCTTGGCCTAGCTGAACGCCCCCTTAAAGGTTGGCCTCTAGGGTGTTGATATAGGCTTTTGGGATGTCTTTCTTTGCTTATAAGTACCCTAATCTGAATGGAACTCTTCTTTGCTATGACAGGGACACGCTCGTGTGATTCGGGGCCAGGCTGTGGTCGAATCTGCTAAAGAGGCACGAACATGTGACTCGGGGTCCAGGCCACGTGCAATTCGTACTTTGGCCCATTTTCTTCATTTTTTGGCTTATTTCTCATTCTTTTCATCCTCTGGTGCTCTCCTGAGTATAAAATATGAAAACAAAGGATTAGAAGCATCTATTTCCATAATTAAAGGGATAAATCACCCAAAAGTATGCTAAATGTGGGATTAAAATATGTGTATATTATTGTTTATCAGTTGCTAAAAAGGGCCTTCCTAAAATTAAAGGAACATGATCGTGTCAAACAGTCGAGTTTTAATATTTATAAGAGAATGATCAACCTGTAGACTAACTATGACAATGATAGAGGCAAGTGCACCAATCGAACAGTAGTATAGTTTAGGCAAGAATATCTTATTGAACCCAAGGGAACCTAAAAGTACTACTACTCACTTTCTTTCTATTATTTAGTCTAAAATATGGAGTGATTGGTTTATTAATTTAAAAAAAAACTAATGAAATACTTAAAATAAATGCAAAGACAAAAGAATGAATTGGAGAAAGACTTTAGGAAAACTCAGTTGATGAAGACTATACCTTCAGGAAGAATCCACTTATGACTTCACTTATTATTTATTCCCCAAACCATTTGATTTCTTTACTTAGCTTGATCCGTGAGACTCCCTAACCTATATTAAACCCTCTCTCGAGGCGAATAACGTCTAACCTTAGGTTA
Organism: Gossypium rotundifolium; assembly: GCA_025506655.1. NCBI lineage: Eukaryota > Viridiplantae > Streptophyta > Magnoliopsida > Malvales > Malvaceae > Gossypium > Gossypium rotundifolium. The sequence continues at coordinate 42,628,098 of CP106731.1, read as the reverse complement.
ATTAGTGGAACTCTCATTCTCTTATGATAACCCCCTAAGGAAGCAATAAATTGATTAATGGATTCCCATATTAGGTTTTACCCTAATTCGACAAAATCTCGTAACCCTATCTCTAGGCGTCTGATCAACTCCATTCAATTATGCTAGATCTACTCTTAGGCAGGGTCTATTTCTTCTCCACCTAAGCACATCAGATTAAATTAAGCAACATAATTAAGAACAAACTAAGTACTTATAATATAATTTAGAAATCAAATAACAAAATCCATCATAGGTTTCATCCCCTTCAGGTATTTGAGGGGTTTAGTTCATAACTAAATAAGAAAACATCTCAAGAGAAAAGATAAAACAAAACATAAGAAATCCCTAAAATCCCCTGAAGGAATTGAAGGAGAAATCCTCCGTCTTGAGTAGAGTTCCGGCTTCTTGAGATGGATCAACCGGCTATCTTCAAGTGATTTCCTAAAAAGATGAAAGCTTCGGCAAAAGCCTCTGCCAAAAAACTCGTTCCTTTAATGTCTGCCTTGGGTTGTTTTTATAGGCTTTTGAGATGCTTTACTTGGCTCCTAAGTACCTCTTTCAAGTAGAATTGCTATTAGGGTGTCTAGGTAGACTTAAGAGTATGTATCTTTGGCTTCGAGCATCCAATTCTGAGTGAAATTACTCTTTCCTACGGTAGGGGCAATACCATGGCACATGCCCGTGTAAATCGTGGTTGGGTCGTGTCTCGATTCTGTCATTTTGGGCACGGTCATGTAAGTTGGGATTCAGGCCGTGCTTCAAGTCTATCAAGTGGGACACGGCCATGTAGATCACTAGACACGTCCGTGTGTGGTAAATGAATGATGCACGGCCATGTGTGATGGAGTTGAGGTTGTGCTCTAGGTAATCGGCGAGACACGATCGTGTGGGCTTTGGGTCAGGCCGTGTCAAATTCTTGTGTTGGCCCAATTTAGTCCATTTTAAGCCTGTTTTATGTTCTTTTTATCCTTAGGTGCTTTCCTAAGTATAAGACATGAAAAGAAAGGATTAAGAGCACCATTTTACATAAATCAAGGATAATTCATCCAAAAGCATACTAAATGTGGGATTAAAATATGTTTCTTTTTCAGTTTATCAGAACAGTATTGTCTTCATCCATATCTAAAACAACAAAGTCTACTGGGAATATGAATTTATCAATTTTTACTAGCACATCTTTGATTATAACCCTAAGAATTCTAATAGTTTTATCAGCTAATTGAATGCTCATTCTAGTTTGTTTGGGTTTCCCTAGACCTAGCTGTTTAAACATTTTATAAGGCATAATATTTATGCTTGCCCCTAAATCAGCTAAAGCATTATCAACAGATAAACTACCAATTATAGATGGAATTGTAAAACTCCTTGGATCTTTTAATTTTCATGGTAGTTTATATTGCAAAATTGCTAAGCATACTGCGTTCAGCTCCATATGCGATGCTTTTTCTAACCTCCATTTGTTTGTCAAAAGCTCTTTTAAAAATTTCCTTGAATCTTGCATCTACGAAAGAGCTTCAAGAAATGGTAAATTAATATGTAATTTCTTTAGAAGTTTAAGAAAATTACCGAATTGTTCGTCTGCGTTGTCTTTCTTTATCATATTAGGGTATGGTATTCGAGGTTGGTACTCTTTAAATACCGATTTTGGTTTTTCTTGGCTTACCTTAACCTTACCTTCACTTACCACAGGTTCTTGCCTTGGCTCAGGTTTAGATTCTACTAACCCTTCACTATTTTGAGCGGTAACGACATGAAGTTGCTCCTTTGGGTTTGGTTCAGTGTTGCTTGGAAAGCTACCTTGCGGTCATTCAGAGATGAGTCTAGCAAGTTGTCCCAATTGGTTCTCGATCACTTGGATTGATGCTTGCTGATTTTTAGTGTTGTTTCGGTGTTAGGGAAATGAGTTTCTGACATCACGATGAATTTTGTCAGCATCTCCTCAAGGTTTGGCTTTTTTTCTTATGGGTAGCGTTGCTGTTGAAAACCTAGGAAGGGTTGTTGTCTCTGATTTCCTTGGCTACCCCATGAAAAGTTTGGATGTTTCCTCTAACCTGGATTGTAATTGTTACTATAACGATTATTTTGAGGTCGAGGATTATTACCCATATAATTTTTTTACTCGTTTTCCATTCCATGTCCGTAGGATGGGTACTCAGGGTTCGCCACACCTCCACTTGTTTCGCACTGCATTACCGGATGTACCTGCGAAGAACACAAACCATCAATCTTTTTATTTAACATCTCTACCTGGTTTGATAGCATGGTTATTGCATCGAGGTTGAAAACACTGGCAGCTTTTGTCGACATTGTTCTTGTAACTTGCCACTGATAGTTTTTCAGTGACATCTCCTCTATAAACTCATACGCCGCCTCAGGAGTTTTGTTATTCAGGGTTCTGCTGGCAACTAAATCAATTAATTGCCTAGTCAATAGGTTCACAATGTTGTAGAAGGTTTGAACCTGAAGCCACAAAGGTAACCCATTGTGAGGGCACCTTCTCAAAAAATCCTTGTATCTCTCCCATGTATCATATAGCATTTGTAGATTCATCTGCACAAAAGAAGATATATCATTCAATAATTTGGCCGTTTTGGCTGGCAAAAAATATTTTAACAAAAACTTTTCGGTCATTTAATCCCATGTAGTGAATGATCCTTGTAGAAGAGAATTCAACCACTGTTTGACTTTATGAAACACCCCACACCCAGCCCACGAGCCTGAACCGGATCTGGTATGTTCCTAAAGTAAACCGATTTCAAAATCATTTGCGATACTTAGAAAAAATTGTAAATTTTTAGAAAAACTATTATTTTGAGCTGGGATTAGATTGGAAACCCATTTATTTAATCTTGTAAGCCCATTTAATTAAATACATCCAATATAGTTCTTAGCTTGAAACTTAACAGTAAGCAACATAAAGAGTAATCCACTGGGCCATAAGGCCTTATTACATCAAGTAAAACCCAAAATAGAACAAACGTGACTAAAAATAAAATTAAGTCCAAACTAAATGAAACTTTCGCATGTAGCATGGCCACCTCATGGTCCACCGCCCGGTCAAATCCTTGCTCATCGCTTTGAAAAAATAATTCCCACAATGGGGTGAGTCAATGACTCAATGTGCACACAATACTATCATTCAATAAATCGCATTCATGTTCAAATCAAATTCATATTCATATAAAATAAATGATGATGCAACCCAAACCCAATCCTAATGGTCCATCCGCTACACACCACCGTACACCGCCATTCACACCGTGGGACTACTAAGTCAACCCTCCATCCGCTACTCTCCATCAAAGGCATTCGCCCATATACGTTGTGTCATTAGACACTATAATCAAATTATACGTTGTGTCATTAGACACTATTGTAACCGGTTACCAAAATTTCGCAATGTGACCGTAGTCAACATATTTAGTTGGTGAGACCGAAGTCAACACCTTCGTTGGTGAGACCAAGTCAACACTGCTTCTCCCCTTTCACATAAATCTCAATGCCCCAAAAATATATATTGTGCATAAATAATTCCATGTTCATATACATATATTCGCATGTTATAAAATAACATTTTCACAATCCTATCGAAGTAGGAAACGTGCACTGGTACTTTTTGCCACATTTGTGGTACATAGCCACATTCACATTATTATTCATATCATATATTAAAATATTTAGCCATAAAATATCGAAGGATAGTAAGGGTACACACGATTGGCTTAATAGATTCCTTGAAATCCAAGAACGATCTACCGATCTAGATCTTTATCTCCTAAATTCGCCAAATATTAAAACATATTAACAAACCTATTTGGCTTAAAACCAAATCCTAGTAGGATTTGTATTACTTACTTTGTTGCCGAATTGGATGATTGTAAATCAAATCTAAATTACTAGTATCCTTTTCCTTGAAATCGCTAATACTAAATCATGTAACCATGTGAGTTTCCGCTTTTGAAATAATGAAAATAATTCCAAATACCAAAATTAAGCCTTGGTCGAATATCACTTACCATACAAATTCCAAATCTAAAGAGAATTCCTTGCCCTATATGTCTGTCGAAATTTTCATGTTAGATCTAATCTAACATATACATCATAACCTTTAATCGAATAAAATATCTTACCTTGGATCCTTAGATTTCCTGAAAGATTCCTCCTTGTATTCGACGAGTTGTAAAATGCCTTGATCGATTGCTTCCTTGCCTAGAGTTTCGTGGTTTGACTATGGAGATTTAATCAGGATCAAAAGAAAAAGGTTTTGGCTTGATGATGAAGAAAAGAGAAGAAGAAGAGATAGAAAGAAAATTTGGCGAGAGGGAGAGAGCAAAGGATTTTGGCTACTTGGAAAGATGAGAGAAAAGACCTTGGGTTCTCCTTTAATAGCCAAATTTGCTAGGCCAAGAGTCCTTGACTTGGCCACCACTCTCCTTAAGATAATATTATCTCTTTTATATAAAAGATAAAAGCCTTTAATCCATCCATTATCTCCTCAATTATCTCCTTAGAAAATAATCCTTTATTTATCTCTTATTATTCACATATTTATGTGAATAAAACTCCTTTATTTATCTCTTATTATTCACATATTTATGTGGATAAAACTCCTTTATTTATCTCTTATTATTCACATATTTATGTGAATAAAACTCATTTATTTATCTCTTATTATTCACATATTTATGTGAATAAAACTCTTTATTTATCTCTTATTATTCACATATTTATGCAAATAAAACTCTTCCTTTTCTAGAAACCCATGTCATTCCACCTCGATATACGGAAGCAAAAATAAAGCCTTCATTATTTGCTTCCTAGATGACTCAAACTCAGCCCAAAACCTCTTGTATTTAGGCCATTTCCTAAGACCTTAGGTGGCATCTTCAGCCACATTTCCAAGTTCGTTATTGGGGCAAATTTCATGTCTCAGATATTTTAGGGTCACTTGGCCCTAAGTTCCCTTTGGGCTCAAATTGACATTACGGGGTCATTTTAAGTTTCCTAAAATTTTCGCGTTTACAGATTTTCCGGGTTTCCAAAACGTTTAGGTTTCCAAATGTTCGTGTTTCCAAAATGTTCGAGTTTCCAAAATGTTCAAGTTTCCAAAATATTCAGGTTTCCAAAATGCTCAAGTTTCCAAATGTTCAAGTTTCCATTTTCATGCATTTCCATACATTTCCATACATTTCCTTACATTTCCATCCATTTCCTTACATCTCTATACATTTCCATACATTTCCATACATTTCCATACATTTCCCTACATTTCCATTCATTTCCTTACATCTCTATACATTTCCATACATTTCCATACATTTCCTTTCATTTCCTTTCATTTCCTTACATTTCCTTATATTTCATTACATTTCCCTACATTTCCTTACATTTCCTTACATTTCCTTATATTTCCTTACATCTTAGGGTTCTTGAAACTCTTCAGAACACATCCAACACACCCACTGATCCCACTATCTCATGAATTATGCACGAACGCATAACCCCTAATCTAGGATGTTACAGTTCTACCCCCTTAAAATAATTTCGTCCTCGAAATTACTTACTAACGAAAAATCGTACATCTTAACTCGCTGTGCTACGCTTATGCTGCGCACTCTGATCTTAATAGAACCATCATACTTTTCAGGCACAATCTCTAAGTTCACGTCCCTTAGAACTCATTTCTAACGTCGCGATTTAATCTGATTAAGAAGTTTTATGGATTAGTCAATGTTCCACTTATTTATCAGCGAAGAAGTTTTATGAGAAGGGATTTTAGAGTGGTTCTTTCGTATCATACAAACACACAGTCTTTTCCATTCTTCCATTCATTCATCAAACAAGTATGAACTTCCGTTCATTCAGAGAAACGTTGTAGTTTTTGTTGTTTTCCACTACCCGGGGGTATTTTCGTAATTTTGTCCTACTGGGTATTTTCGTAATTTTTCAGAGAAAACATTTCTTGGGGTTTTTGTCAAAAGTTATTTTATTTTATTTTTTTTGAAAATTTTGAAGTCTAGGGGTGATTTGAAAAATTTTGAAATCAAGGGCATTTTGGTAATTTTCACAAATCGAGTAAATTTGTAAAATTTTATAGATTTAGCGTATTTCAAAAGTTGTAAAACTTTGAGGGTTCTTTTCAAAATTGTTCCTTCAAAAATGGGGATATTGCAAAATTTTGGAAATTAGGGTCATTTGGTAATTTTGTAAGTTAGGGGCAATTTTGTAATTTTTCCAAAATCACGGTATTTTGATGTTTTACAAATTAGGGTTTTGAATGTTTATAAAATGTTGAAATTTTGGTAAAATTTGTTGAGTAGTTGAATATTTTATAAACCAAGGCGTGTTGGTAATTTCACCCTAAGGGCATTTTTGTAATTTTCGCAAATCGAGAGTTTTTCGAAAATGTTGTAAAAATAATTTTCTCGATTTAAAAGAAAGTTTTAAAAGTTTGAAAAACTAGGGTTTGTTGTGTTGTTCTCTCTTCTCTTTCTTTTTTTTTTTTTTAAAACATGGCTAGTTCCCTTTCGGGTTTTAATCATTATGTTTAGCCTATGACCGAGCCCTCCTGGTCAGGGTAAACCAAAGCTACGCACCAGGCAAGATTAGTGTGGAGAGGAGGTGAGTCACGCGATTGCTTAAATACCAAGCTCCCACCGAAACCATTCCTAGACATGCGTCTGAGAGGTTGCCACACCACCGAGCCTTGAGTTATGGTGAGCCAAAGCTACGCACTGGTAGGATTCTGCGAAGAGGAGGTGAGTCACTAGGACTGCTTAAATACCAAGCTCTTCCGGATCTAATCCTAGACATGCGTCTGAGGTTACCACACCACTAGCTCAATGACTTAGCCATAGGTTGATTCGGTGTATTAAGTCTTATGTATCGTGTTTGAGTAGACTAATCCTAGGGTTCAAGTTCCTATCATTCTATTCTACGTTCCATGCCCGTTTCTACCCTTATATAAATCATGAATCACTCATATAGTTAGGGTACTTACAGTGGATTGCGGTTGGAGACTTAGGGGCCATGCCAAAAGCACGCTTAAAAGAAAATCATTTGGCTCGCTTTGAAAACGTTTTGGGCCTTAGCCCACGTAGGAGAGTTTAAAACTGGCTCGATACCAAACCTGAAACACCCACACCGCCCACGAGCCCGAATGGATCTGGTATGTTCCTAAAGTAAACCGATTTCAAAATCATTTATGATACTTAGAAAAAATTGTAAATTTTAGAAAAACTATTATTTTGAGTTTGGGCTTAGATTGAAACCCATTTATTTAATCTTGTAAGCCCATTTAATTAAATACATCCAATATAGTTCTTAGCTTGAAACTTAACGATAAGCAACATAAAGAGTAATCCTTGGGCCTTAAGGCCTTATTACATCAAGTAAAACCCAAAATAGAACAAACGTGACTAAAAATAAAATTAAGTCCAAACTAAATAAAACTTTCGCATGTAGCATGGCCACCTCATGGTCCATGGCCGGTCAAATCCTTTGCTCATCACTGAAAAAATAATTCCCACAATGGGGTGAGTCAACAGACTCAATGTGCACACAATACTATCATTCAATAAATCAGGCATTCATGTTCAAATCAAATTCATATTCATATAAAATAAATGATGATGCAACCCAAACCCAATCCTAATGGTCCATCCGCTACACACCACCCGTACCTGCCATTCACACCGTGGGGACTACTAAGTCAACCCTCCATCCGCTACTCTCCATCAAAGGCATTCGCCCATATACGTTGTGTCATTAGACACTATAATCAAATTTATACGTTGTGTCATTAGACACTATTGTAACCGAAGTTACCAAAATTTTGCAATGTGACCGCGATCAACATATTTAGTTGGTGAGACCAAGTCAACACTTTCGTTGGTGAGACCAAGTCAACACTGTTCTCCCCTTTCACATAAATCCCGAATGCCCCAAAAATATATATTGTGCATAAATAATTCCATGTTCATATACATATATTCGCATGTTATAAAATAACATTTTCACAATCCTATCGAGTAGGAAGCGTGCACAGGTACTTTTTGCCACATTTGTGGTACATAGCCACATTCACATTATTATTCATATCATATATTAAAATATTTAGCCATAAAATATCGAAGGATAGTAAGGGTACACACCTGATTGGCTTAATAGATTCCTTGAAATCCCGAAGAACGATCTACCGATCTAGATCTTTATCTCCTAAATTCGGCCAAATATTAAAACATATTAACAAACCTATTTGGCTTAAAAACCAAATCCTAGTAGGATTTGTATTACTTACCTTGTTGCCGAATTGGATGATTGTAAATCAAATCCAGAAATTACTAGTATCCTTTTTCCTTGAAATTGGCTAATACTAAATCATGTAACCATGTGAGTTTCCGCTTTTGAAATAATGAAAATAATTCCAAATACCAAAATTAAGCCTTGGCCGAATATCACTTACCATACAAATTCCAAATCTGAAGAGAATTCCTTGCCCTATATGTCTGTCGAAATTTTCATGTTAGATCTAATCTAACATATACATCATAACCTTTAATCGAATAAAATATCTTACCTTGGATCCTTAGATTTCCGAAAGATTCCTCCTTGTATTTGTGATTGTAAAAATGCCTTGACCGATTGCTTCCTTGCCTAGAGTTTGGGTTTCATTATGGAGATTTAATCGGGATCAAAAGAAAAGGTTTTGGCTTGACAGATGAAGAAAAGAGAAGAAGAAGAGATAGAAAGAAAATTCAGCGAGGGGAGAGAGCAAAGGATTTTGGCTACTTGGAAAGATGAGAGAAAAGACCTTGGGTTCTCCTTTTATAGCCAAATTTGCTAGGCCAAGAGTCCTTGACTTGGCCACCACTCTCCCTTAAGATAATATTATCTCCTCAATTATCTCCTTAGAAAATAATCCTTTATTTATCTCTTATTATTCACATATTTATGTGAATAAAACTCCTTTATTTATCTCTTATTATTCACATATTTATGTGAATAAAACTCATTATTTATCTCTTATTATTCACATATTTATGTAAATAAAACTCTTTTATTTATCTCTTATTATTCACATATTTATGCAAATAAAACTCTTCCTTTTCTAGAAACCCATCTTGTCCACTCATTTACGGAAGCAAAAATAAAGCCTTCATTATTTGCTTCTGGATGACTCAAACTCAGCCCAAAACCTCTTGTATTTGGGCCATTTCCTAAGACCTTAGGTGGCATCTTGAGCCACATTTCCAAGTTCGTTATTGGGGCAAATTTCATGTCTTGTATATTTTTAGGGTCACTTGGCCCTAAGTTCCCTTTGGGCTCAAATTCGACATTCGGGTCATTTTAAGTTTCCTAAAATTTTCATGACTCTGTATTTTCTGTGTTTCCAAAATGTTCGGGTTTCCAAAATGTTCGTGTTTCCAAAATGTTCAGTTTCCAAAATGTTCAAGTTTCCAAAATATTCGTGTTTCCAAAATGCTCAAGTTTCCAAAATGTTCAAGTTTCCATTTTCATGCATTTCCATACATTTCCATACATTTCCTTACATTTCCATCCATTTCCTTACATCTCTATACATTTCCATACATTTCCATACATTTCCATACATTTCCATTCATTTCCTTACATCTCTATACATTTCCATACATTTCCATACATTTTCATACATTTCCTTTCATTTCCTTTCATTTCCTTTCATTTCCTTACATTTCCTTATATTTCCTTACATTTCCCTACATTTCCTTACATTTCCTTACATTTTCTTATATTTCCTTACATCTTAGGGTTCTTGAAACTCTTCAGAACACATCCACCACACCCACTGATCCCACTATCTCATGAATTACGCACGAACGCATAACCCCTAATCTAGGATGTTACACTTTATTCCTCAATGAAAAGGGAAACAATCGAAGACGAATGGCATCATCAGAAATGCCATTTATTTTGAAGGTATCACAGAATTCTAGAAAATTTGCTAAATGAGTATTTGGGTCTTCGTCTTGCAAATCATCAAATTGAACAAATTGTTGAATCATTTGAATAGTGTTAGGTTTCAGTTCAAAATTATTAGCAGTAATAACAGGCCTAACAATACTCAATTCAGCTCCTATTAAATTAGGTTTAGCATAATCATACATAGTACGAAGAGCAGGATTTTGATTCACCAGGTTTGTGGCAACTATAGGAGGTAGCAGATTGTTATCAGCCATCTCTTCAATAGTATTGGTTTCGTCTTCTTGCTCTTTTCTATGTAATTTAAGCTTCGCCTTATTTCTCTACGATTTCTGTGAACAGTACATTCAATATCACTATCGTAAATTAAGGGTCTTATCGTGTTCCTTCTAGTCATAAACTAGAGGTACCTGCCAAGAACAAATAAAAAAAAAATTAGCAAAGTTAAATTGAAAATAAAAATAAATGTAAATTGCAAAAAATAAAAAAAAATGGCTAAACTAATAAAAATTTAGTGTTCCTAATATTTCAGTTCCCCAGCAACGGCGCCAACAACTTGATCGTGTGATCTTGATAAGTCTTTATATTTATAAAACAAATGATTGAGCCTAGAAACTGATTATCACCATGATTGAGGCAAGCGCACCTATCAAACAGTAGTATAGCTTAGTGGCAAGACTGAAATGTCGATCCCAAAGGAACCAAAAGTACTAGTATTGACTCTCTTTTTATTATCTAGCCTAAACTAAAAGGGATTAATGTTTATTTAAGTAATTACTAAGCTAAGGATGCCAAGACATAGAGAATGAATATGGAAAATACTTTTGGGAAAAATCAATTGATCAAGACAATACCCGAGGAAGAATCCACCTAGACTTCACTTGTTATTTAACTCGAACTGCATTTATTTATTCACTTGACTTGATCTCGTAGGATTCCTCATTTATATTAATACCTCTTTCGAGGCTACTAAAGTCTAACCCTAGGTTGATTAATTAAAATTTATTTCCAATTAAAACCCCTAAGATTGCATTAAATCGATATATGGACTCCCATATATGGTTTGACCCTAATACGGCAGATTTTTTTCATCCTATTTCTAAGAGTGTGATCATCTCCGCTTAACTATGCTAGATCTACTCTTAAACAGGGACTTTTGCTCCACTTCCTAAGCACATCAGTACTTGAATCAATATCCTAAAATATCAGAGCAAGAATTAAGAACACATAATTAAGAACAAATCAAATATTTATCATATAGTTCAAAAAATAATAACAAGATTCGTCTTAGGTTTCATCCCCCTTAGGTATTTGAAGGGTTTAGTTCATGTTTATAAAAGAATATATCTCAAAAGAAAAATAACAAAACATAAAGAAAACCCTAACACCCCCTGAAGAAATTGGAGGAGAAATCCTCGGTCTTGAGTGTGATTTCAGCTTCTGAGATGGATCAACTGGCTTTCTTTAAGTAATTCCCTGTATTCAGCCTTCTTTGGATGCCTCCGGCCACCTTGCCAGAAGCCCTCTGTCGAACTTCTGTCGAACTCCCCCGTTTAAGTTGCCTCATAGGGTGTTTATATAGGCTTCGAGATGCCTTTCTTGGCCTAAAAGTATCCTAATCTGAATGAAACTCTTCTTTGCTGCGGCAGGGACACGCCCGTGTGACACTCTCGTATGATTCAAGGCCAGGCTGTGTTCGAGCCTGCTAAAGAGGCACGGCCGTGTGATGAGGTCCAGGCCGTGTGGATTTCTTTCTTTGGCCCATTTTCTTTGTTTTTGGCCCGTTTATCGTTCTTTTCATCCTCCTATGCTCTTCTAAGTGTAAAACATGAAAACAAAGGATTAGGAGCACCAAATTCCACAATAAAAGGGATAAATCATCCAAAAGTATGCTAAATATGGGTTTAAAATATGTATATATTATGGTTTATCAAATACCCCCACACTTAAGCTTTTCCTTGTCCTCAAGCAAAATTCTCAACTCACAATTAAAATTAACTTCCCTGTGTTCATAATTCTTATCAGCAGTGCCTCATCATAATTCATAGATAATTTATACATGGATAATTTAACTAAAAGCGTTCTAAAGGTTTAAAAAATGAAAGTCATATAATTTTTGTAGCACGAAAAATATAGGTGTTTCCCCTTATCTAAATAATTACCTTTGATTCAAAACTGACAAGGATTGACATCCTCACTAAATATTCACTCAAATCACTCAAAGTGTTTGAGGTTCAAAGTACAGCACTCATCAGTCAAACATGAAAAGTTAATCCCATAGGCTTGCATGAAAATCAAATCTCTACCACTATAAAATGAAATGATACACAAATCAAAAGGTCTTTAAAGGGTTGTAATAGGGCTTCAGTTAAAGGTGTGGATATAGGCTGAATTAGAAGATTAAAATTGAGATTGAATTGACAAATTACCTAACTAGAAACAATGTGCTGATTAATGAATAATTACATTAAATAACACGAGCTTCTTCTAAAGATGTGAATAACTGTTTAAGCTCATAGAACATAAAACTAATGTGCATAGATTTTCTAACCTTTTTTTTTAAAAAAATCAAATAAATAGAATTTAACAATTTAAATAAAGAATGTAGTTAGGCAACTGATAAAATCAACTCTCGATATAAGGGTAGTCAAGAGAAATGGTGATAACAAATACAAGATGGGTTTTAGGTTAATATTAATAGGTGAGTCAAGAAACGGTTTGTTAAGATCAAAAGGGTTTACTAGAGGTTAATTATGAGGGTAGGCTTTTAGTGGAGTGAGAGGGTTAAATCCTAAGTGACTTTATCATCTCTGTATATCAAATCAAAGGTGTGGTCTCAACATGTATAATTAAAGGAAGTTCTAGAATAACAAATCAATGTTGACACACTCATAATCAAAAAAAGTAAGCACGAAAGTGTATGCTCTTAAGGCTCAAAATCTCACAAAAAATATGGTTTTTGATGACAACCTTACAAATTTCAAACTTCAAGGTAATATTCAAATTTAGGTCAACAACCTAGCAAATTTTTAATTTTGAAAATAGACTTATCATGCTTGATTCTCTAGTGTCTTAAAGTTTAAATCATCAATGCACAATTAACTATGACTTAATCTAAAACATATCAATGAAAATCATAAATCAACAGAAATTTCATTCTAAATAGTAATAAGAGAAAATTACTTAAGAACATGGACATAATTCAGGAATTTTCAAATAATACTATAGTTAACCCCCCACACTTAAGATGTACATTATCCTCAATGTACAAGGATAGATAATAGCAAAATAATAATAAAATCATAAGATAGGGAGAGAAGTGAAACTTCTTGAATTTTGGATGGAGTCAATGAAAAGAAACCGGATAGGATTGGGCAGAGGTGACTATGGGGGAGCGCCTCGAACCGTTTGAAATTGAATCCTTGAAGCAACCAGCCTGATCTTATTTTATCCTAAGCTAAATCTAAATAGAATTAAGAATAGAAAGAAAAAATGAAGAAAATAAATTTAAAAATAAAAATAAGAATAAAAGTAAATAATGGAAAATGTATATGCGTTCAAAAAGAGAGGGAAAAGGGGAGAAGATATGGGAAAGAGATGATGAATAGTGAGGGGTTTATATAAAAATAGGGGCAAACGGGCACGTCCCACACCCGTGTGAATCGTTTTTAGCCCGTATGTTTCTAAAATTAGGGCTTTGGCGCACCTACTGTGCGTCCCATACTCGTGTGTTGTTTGCATGTTATTCCACACGGCCATGTCGGAAACACCCCAAACCCGCCCACGAGCCTTAACCGGATCTGGTATGTTCCCCGGTGTAAACCGTTTCAAATTATTTTGTTACTTAGGAAAAACTTGTGTGTTTTGGGTTGGGCTTGAGTTGAAAACAAGTTTATCTCATTATTAAAAATCCTTTACTTTAGGTGACAAAACGTTTAGGCTTTGTTTTAAAATAAATTTACTTAATCTTTTAATAAATAAATGTTTGTAAGCTTTATAAATAAAAGCAAAGTAAAGTAGTTCTACTATGGCCTTATTACATCAAATAATTCCCAAAAATTAAAAAATAAATTCAAAGTACTTAATGAAATAAAAGTCCAAATAGAGTAAATTCCTTGCTGTGCATGGCCACCTTTAAGATCCTGCTGACCCGGTCCATTACTGATCGTCACCTGAAAAAGGTTCCCACAATGGGGTGAGTTAACAGACTCAATGTGTAACCACAACACTAAGTCATAACAAATTCAGACATTTCAGTGTATACATATTCTTATATCATTAAAATGATGCAACCCGAACCCAAACCTAGATAGCCATCCGCTACACGTCCCCCGTACCAACCTGCACACCGTGGGGACTACTAAGTCAACCCTCCATCTGCTACACACCATCGAAGGTAGTCGCTGCAGTCGACCTACTCATCGCCCTTATAAAATACGTGGTCTTAGGTCACCAAATTCAGATTTCGTGGTCTTAGTTACCACATTCAGATATCGTGGTCTTAGGTCACCACATTCAGTTATCGTGGTCTTAGGTCACCACATTCACTTTCCCTTTTCATATAACCTATATGCCCCATATCATACATATCATGCATTAACATGCCAAATTCTTATTTCACATTCTTATAATGTCATATGTGTGTCGTAACAGATATTTAACATAATCCTAGTAGGAGTAGGAAATGTACCTGAGTACTTTGTACCATTGCATGGTACTTTAGCCATATTTTCACATTCTTAACAACACATTTAACTTAATCATTGTCATAAATCTATTAAGAATTAAGGAAGGGTACACACCTGATTCGCTTAACAAATTCGTTGAAAACCCAAAATCCGATCTACTGCCTTAGATCTATAACTCCCTACATTCGAACCATATTAGAGATTTAATGAAACCCATTCGGCCCCAAATCCAAATCCCAATAGGATTATTGTAATCAAGTCCTTACCTTGGTGCCGATTTCACTATAAATCAAATCCTGAAAACTTTGTGCTATACCTTCCTTCAATCGTCCAACATTGAATCAATTAACTTGGTTAGTTTTGACTTTTTGAATAATCAAGAAATAAATCTAGATACCAAACTAGGCCTTGGCCAAATGTGCATATGGACTTACCTTTCGATTCTCAAATCCTGAAATGTTGTAGACTCCCTTCCTTGTAATCGGCTGATCCTTAGATCTATTAACTTGTTAGTTTCGGCTTTTAAATATTAATGAAACACATCTATTTACTCAACATGGCCTTGGCCGAATGCTATAGATACTTACCTTGTGGATTTTAAATCCCAAAACTCACCGAATAACTAGGGAACACGCGGCCTATGGTGTACCTTCGGGAAAAGAATTTCTCCTTCCTTGTAGTCGACACTTAGTAAATCCCGAAAGATCTCTTCAAAGTTTCGACAACAAGATATTAATGGGGTTAGTCCTAGATTTTGGCAAATCTTAAAAGAAAAAGGATGAAACTGAATGAGATCTTACCCTTACTTTAGAGATCGGCAATCCTTGCTTGAACCTTTAGCAATATTCGGCTATGTAGGCTAGAAGGATCTTGATTTCGGCTTTTGATTGGTATAAAGAAATCGGCTAATGATGGTATCTTGAGGAGTTTATGGATTCGGTTTTAATGGAGATCACAAAAGCTATGAAGAATTCGACTAGGCTTACTTTAGTTTTCGGCTTTGGCTAACAAAAAGAAGAAGAAGAGATGCTCTAGGAAATTCGACAGAGAGAAGAGTTGAAAGAAGATATGATGAATGGCTCTCTTTTCCTTTAGTAGCCGAAATTACTAACTTAAAATCCTTTACTTGGCCATCACTCCTATTTTGATAACTTTATCACTTTAATTATCACCCATTCAATTTAATAAAACTTAATCCAATATTTATCTCTTATCTCTTAATAAAATAATAATAATAATAGTCCATCATTATCTATCTATTTGTCAAATTTTAAAAGGATAAAAACTCCTAAAAATTAGCCTTGGTGCCATCCAACTCCCTTGCTCCTTGCAGCAAAATAAAACTCTTTTATTTGCTTCCCACGAGACTCGAACCTAGGCTCCTTCCCCCTTGATTGTGGCGTCACTTACTGGGCTTTAAGTGGTGCCTCCTAGCCACTTCTCCAAGCCCGTTCTTGTGTCAAATTTCTTCTATTAATTTTCTTAAGACCACTTTGCCTTAGTTTCCTCTTTTAAACTTAACATTTCTAAAACATTTCCTTACATTTCCAAGTTTCCAAAAATGTTCACTTTCCTCTTTTAAACTTAACATTTCCAAGTTTCCAAAAATGTTCACTTTCCTCTTTTAAACTTAACATTTCCAATATTTTTCCGATGCATTTTCCCCATCTCCTAAGGTTCTCCAAACCCCTTAAACACACTCACCCACACACTGAGCCTATTAATTCATGAATTATGCGCCAAATGCATAACCCCTAATCTGGGATATTACAATGTCATTATTGCCCACACCCATGTTACTTCGATAGGTTTGGCCACAATTTCAAGGTACGGGTGTGTCAGACGCCCATGTTATTTAGTTAGTTTTGACCATGGCCACATCACATGATCATGATGGTTTATCACAGCCCATGTTATGGGGAAAATTCTGTCATGTTGCCACACGGCTACGGCCACGCCCATGTACCTTCCTGTGGTGGCCACACGGCCATGGTCGTATGGGTATGGAAACCTACACCTAAAAGTCTAGTTAGTTCTCAGTTAGATGCTAAAATTTGAAAATATGAATATAAATGGGGTTAGTGCTCGGGTTGCCTCCCGAGAAGCGCTCGTTTAAAGTCTTAAGCTAGACTTACCTCTTATTCACACAATCATGGTGGTTTGAAGAGTAGGAACTCCTTAGTCTTTCTATCAATTCGGTTATCTATATATAATTTAAGTCGAGTGGTGTTTACCTTAAAAGTTTCGAATGTAGGATTAGTTACCTCGACTGTGCCGTGTGGGAAGACATTCAGTACTATGAAAGGGATCTCTTTGTTTGTATTAAGGTTTGAAATGGTGATTCGAGGGTCTTTCTTATCCAACAATACCTGATCTCCTATCTTAAACTGGGTTGTCCCATCTTTAAGTTTAACATGGTTCTACTTTGGTTCTACTTCGTGTGTTTACGATTTTTCCTTGACGTGTGGCTTTCACTTGTCTAGTTCATCAATCTGAAGCCTTTGTTCCTCATGTGTTACTTCTTTATTGGCACGAGTTCTATGATCTGGCTTAGTTGTGTAATTTCGTGGTGTTTCCTGTAAGGAAGGTTGAACCATTTGGTTATTAATTGAATTTACATTCTCACCTTTATCACTCAATGTCCTATCCCAGTCAAGAGCTTGAAAAGTGATCATCTTGTCACCTACACGAAGTGTGAGTTCCCCTGTACCAACATCAATTTTAGATTTGACAGTTGCTAAAAGGGCCTTCCTAAAATTAAAGGAACAGTATTGACCTCATCCATATCTAAAACAACAAAGTCTATTGGGAATATGAATTTGTCAATTTTCACTAGCACATCTTTGATTATACCCCTAGGAATTCTAATAGTTTTATCAACTAATTGAATGCTCATCCTAGTTTGTTTAGGTTTCCCTAATGGCATAACATTTATGCTTGTCCATAAATCAGCTAAAGCATTATCAACAGATAAACTACCAATTAAATATGGAATTGTAAAACTCCTTGGATCTTTTAATTTTTGTGGTAGTTTATTTTACAAAATAGCTGAGCATACTGCGTTCAGCTCCACATGCGATGCTTCGTATAACCTCCTTTTGTTTGTCAAAAGCTCTTTTAAAAATTTCCTTGAATCTGGCATCTACAAAAGAGCTTCAAGAAATGGTAAATTAATATGTAATTTCTTCATAAGTTTAAGAAACTTACCGAATTGTTCATCTGCGTTGTCTTTCTTCATCACATTAGGGTATTGTATTCGAGGTTTGTACTCTTTAATTACTGGTTTTGGTTTTTCTTGGCTTACCTCAACCTTACCTTCACTTACCACAGGTTCTTGCCTTGGTTCAAGTTCAGATTCTACTAACCCTTCACTATTTTGAGCGGTAACGACATGAAGTTGCTCCCTTGGGTTTGGTTAGGTGTTGCTTGGAAAGCAACCTTGCGGTCGTTCAGAGATGGGTTTAGCAAGTTGTCCCAATTGGTTCTTGATCCCTTGGATTGATGCTTGCTGATTTTTGAGTGTTGTTTCAGATTTTGGAAATGAGTTTCTGACACTGCGAAGAATTTTGTCATTATCTCCTCAAGGTTCAGCTTTTTCTCTTGTGGGTAGGGTTGCTGTTGAAAGCCTAGGAGGGGTTGTTGTCTCTGATTTCCTTGGCTACCCCATGAAAATTTTGGATGGTTCCTCCAACCTGGATTGTAATTGTTACTATAAGGATTATTTTAAGGTCGAGGATTATTACCCATATAATTTATCTACTTGTTTTCCATTCCATGTCCGTAGGGTGGGTACTCAAGGTTCGCCACACCTCCACTTGTTTCGTACTGCATCACCGGATGTACCTACGAAGAACACAAACCATCAAACTTTTTATTTAACATCTCTATCTGGTTTGATAGCATGGTTACTGTGTCGAGGTTGAAAACACTGGCAGCTTTTGTCGGCTTTGTTCTTGTAAGTTGCCACTGATAGTTTTTCAGTAACATCTCCTCTATAAACCCATAAGCCTCCTCAGGAGTTTTGTTATTTAGGGTTCCACCGGCCACGATTATTAATTTCCTAGTCGAGGGGTTTACACCATTGTAAAAGGTTTGACCCTGAAGCCACACAGGTAACCCATGGTGAGGGCACCTTCTCAACAAATGCTTGTATCTCTCATATGCATCATATAGTGTTTCTAGATCCATCTGCGCAAAAGAAGAGATATCATTCCTTAATTTGGCCATTTTGGCTGGCGGATAGGTTCAGTGTGGAAAGAAAAGAGTAGAAAGGGAGATGAGAGGAAAAGAGTGGACCGAATTTAGCTAAGGTGCTACCGAAAAGAGGGAGAACTACTTGCACATAAACCAAAATAGCAAGGAAGCAAAAGAGAAAAAGAAAGAATTGTAAGATGGAGGTGGGCAGTAGCAGCGAAAATAGTAAATGGAATGGAAACCCAAATGGTAACTAGATGCTAGCGAAGTCACTCCAGAAAGAAAAAACCCTAGGTGAAGCAGCACAACACAAAGAAATTTTCAGTTTTCCCTCACACTTAAGTTGCCGAAAATGCTTCCAAAGACCTCCTCCAGCCGAAATTCTCACTTAGCCACACTCTCAAATTCGGTCAACACTCCTACACACATTACTTCCCTGATTTCCTCCACCGAAATCTCCTAGAATTACTCCCATCCATCCATTTGAAACTTTTGGCCAAGTATCCAACTTCCCTTGTAGAGTTTGATCCGAACTCTACTTCCTCCACTCTCAAGGCACAAAATAAAAGTCTCCAATTGCAGCTAGTAGGACCCACTCTTCCTTGCTATCCTATTGAAGCCACACCACTAGGTCACAAGCTCCTTTTTGTGTCACTTAAATACACAAAAATATACTTAAGTCCTACTGCAAACAGCCTTCTCCTCTTAAGGGCCAAAAACTAAAATTTTTCCAAGGCTCAGACTTGAACCCAGTCCACCTTAGAACCCCTAAATACACTCAAATAGCTAGTTGTTCAATCACAACATAAATCTTAACCAACAAAAAAAAAATAAACCCCTAATTTGGGATGTTACAACTCTACCCCCTTAAAGAAATTTTGACCTCAAATTTTACCTGATCAGAAGAGGTGAGGGTTTTGCTACCGCATTGCCTCCTTATGCTCCCACATGGCTTCCTTTGAACCGTGATTACGCTAAAGCACCTTGACTAATGGGACAGATTTTTTTCTTAAAACTTTAACATCTTGATCTAATATCTGCACCTGTTCTTCCTCAAAGGTCAGATCAGGTCTAACTTCGATCTCCTTCACCGGTACTACATGTAAAGGATCAGAACAGTATTGCCTCAGCATAGAGACGTGGAACATATTATGTATACGATTTAACTCAAGAGGCAGTTCCAGCTGATAGGCAATCGGTCCCACACGCCTTAATATTCGGTAAGGTCCAATAAATCTAGGGCTCAACTTACCTTTTCGCCCAAATCTCAGAATCTTCTTCCACGGTGAGACCTTTAAGAAGACATAATCTCCCACTACGTACTCTATCTCTTTATGCTTTAAATCAGCGTAAGATTTCTGCCTATCAGATGCTTTTTTAACCAATCCTAAATTAATTTTTCTTTCTCCTCGATTTCAAAACTAGTTCTGGCTCCAATATTTGTCGTTCACCCAGTTCTATCCAATAAGTAGGGGTACGACACCTACGACCATATAGCACCTCGTATGGCACCATCTAAATACTGGATTGGTTACTGTTGTTATAAGCAAACTCTACTAATGGCAGATAGTCTTCCTAACTACCCTTGAAATCAATTACACATCTTTTCAACATGTCTTCCAAAATCTGAATTACCCTCTCCGACTGACCATCAGTCTGCGGATGAAATGTCATGCTGAAATCCAACCTTGTACCCAAAGCTTCGTGTAACACTGTCTAGAACCATGATGAGAATCGGGGTCCCTATCCGAAATGATAGACACTGGTACCCCATGTATCCTCACAATCTCTACCACATATAACCTAGCCAACTTCTTCAACAAGTAATTAGTGTGAACCAATATAAAGTGTGCAGATTTAGTCAAAAGTCAACAATTACCCATACCGAATCTTTCTTAGTAGGCGTCAGGGGTAGACCACTAACAAAATCCATGGTTACCCTTTCCCATTTCCAGAGTAGAATTTTAACAGGTTGCAGCAATCCAGAAGGTAGTTGATGCTCAGCCTTTACTTGCTAGCATGTCAAACACTTACCAACAAAGTCGGTAACCTCACGCTTAAGTCTTAGCCACCAGTATTGTTCACGTAGATCTCGGTATAACTTGTTTCCGCCAGGATACATAGCGTATGGGCTACTATGCGCCTCCCGCAGTATAGACTGTCTTAACTCAGAATCTCTCGGTACACAGACTCTCCCATGGAAGCATAGAACTCCCACACTATTCAGCCCAAAGTCCACAGTCTCACCCTTCTTGATTAGTTGGAAACGAGGAACCAATGATTCATCCATCAACTACTTCTCTTTAATTTGATCAATCCAAGTCAGTTTCACCTAAAGTTCAGCTAACAGACTACCATCCTCAAATAGGATGAGACGAGAAAACATTACTCTTAGCTCATATACAACCTTACGGCTCAGTGCATCCGTTACCACGTTAGCTTTTCCCAGATGGTACTCAATTGAGCAATCATAATCCTTAAGCAACTCTATCCATCTTCATTGCCTAAAGTTCAACTCCTTCTAGGTAAGGAGGTACTTGAGACTTTTATGGTCGGTATAAATAATCGACTTCTCCCTGTACAAGTAATGTCTCCAAATCTTTAGTGCAAAAACCATCGCAGCTAACTCTAAGTCATGAGTGGGGTAATTCACCTGGTGAGGCCTAAGCTGACGAGATGCATAAGCCACCACCTTACCCTCTTACATCAGCACACAACCCAAACCCGCATGTGACGCATCACATTAGACAATGAATTCCTTTCTAGCCTTTGGCTAGATCAATACCGGGGCTTCAGTCAGAATCTTCTTCAATTTCTCAAAACTCTCCTGCTGTTTATCAGTCCAATCAAATGGTACTCCTTTACTCAATAACTTAGTTAGGGTGCAGTAATCAGTGAGAACCCCTCTACAAACCTTCTATAATACCTAACCAAACCTAGAAAGCTTCGAATCTCAGATACAGTCTTTAGTGGCTTCCAGTTTAATACGGCCTCAATTTTTCGAGGATCAACCCTAATCCCCTTGGCAGACACTACATGACCCAATAATGTCACCTCTCGCAGCCAAAACTCACACTTACTAAACTTGGCATAAAGCCGCTTTTCTCTCAATATTTGCAAAATAATCCGGAGATGTGAATCTTACTCCTCCTCGGTTCTTGAATACACCAGGATATCATCTATAAACACCATAATGAACCAGTCCAAATACGGTTGGAAGATCTGGTTCATCATATCCATGAAAGCAGATGGTGCATTCGTTAACCCAAACGACATGACCAGAAACTCTTAATGCCCATAACGAGTCCAGAATGCAGTCTTGTGTACATCTGTCTCCTTAACCCTTAGCTGATGATACCCCGATCTCAGATCTATCTTGGAGAAAATCGCAGCTCCCCACAACTGGTCAAATAGATCATCTATCCTTGGTAATAGGTACTTGTTCTTAATCATCATTTTATTCAATTGACGATAATCAATGCACATCGTATTGACCCATCCTTCTTCTTCACAAATACTACTAGTGCTCCCCAAGGAGAAACACTCGATTGGATAAATCCTCGATCCAGTAGCTCTTGGATTTGAGCCTTTAATATCACCAACTCCTTCGACTCCATCCTATAAGGGGCGATGGACACCAGAGTCATTCCCAGTAGGAGTTCAATGCCGAATTTGACCTCACGATCAGGAGGCAACCCTGGAAGGTCTTCGGGAATACGTCCAAAAACTCTTTTATAGTTCTGACATTCTCAACAGACAAACCCTTAACCTCAGATATGCTAGGAACGCTTCGCAAACTTTTCGAACCAGTTTCTCGGCCCTTAGTGCTGAGACCACATTGGATAAATAATCCCTTCACTCCCCTATCATGACCACCTCCACAGCCTCCGAAGACTTTAATTCCATACGCTTAGCAGTGCAATCCAAATTCGTACGGTGTTTCATCAACCAATCCATGCCCAAAATGAGATCGAATTGCCAAATGGTAGTTCCATCAAATCTACCAGAAAGATAACCCCTTGGACCTCTAAGGACACATCTCTAAACAGTGTATTCACTCTAACCGACTGCCCTAGTGGACTACTCACTGACATTTCTCTATCAGTAAGTTTGAACGGTATACCCAATGTTCCAATCACAGTACATGCAACATATGAGTGTATAGACCCAATATCAATTAAAGCGGTATATGGTATATTACGAATGAAAAGCATACCAGTTATGACATCAGGAGCATTGCCATCCTTTCGGCACCGAGCAGTATACACCAATGCTGGCTGTCTCGCCTCTATGTTACCAGCACCTCTGTCCGGTGCTCCACGACCTCATCCCAAACCATTTCCCCTTTTGGCTAGACCACGGTCTCTCGATGGTTGTTGACCACCTCTTCCTGTCTGAACATAACCTTGACTTGCAGCTTGCATCTGACCCAGCCTCTGAGTACAGTCTTTAATCCTGCGATCTCGAGACCCACATCTAAACCATGCTCCAATTTTTCTCCAACACTCACCCTGGTGGAATAACCCACACATAGCGTAAGGCTGCGGTCTTACAACAACAGCAGGATCCTTAGCTTGGACTGGCCCATCAAACCTAGCCCTTTTTTAGGCCCACCAGAAGAACCCGAGGGCCTAAAATTTCTATTATTTCTACCGCTATCATGCTCACAATTCTGACGCTCTGAGCGTTTCACATCCTCGGTAATCTTTGCCTTCTCAACCAGCAACCTATGCCTATCAACACTGCAACTTATCTCAAAGACCATCCTCGAACCGTAACAGTACTCATACTGGCCGCAATACTGCCCCACGATACTCAACCGCAAAACTTATACTCCATGCACTTATTCCTGGATCAGACTTAAGAATTCTTTCCTCCGGTTATCCATATAACTCGCCCCAACAAATTTTCCCTCGAAAGCCATCTTAAAGAAGTCCCATATCACACGGTCGACCTGCGTGCCTTCCCTCACGGTAAGCCACCATTGATATGCCTTATCTTACAGTAAAGACACTGCTCCTTTCAGTTTTTGCTCCACCATGTAATCAAGATCATCCATTATTCTCTCTACAGCCTCCAAGCAATATTCTACTACATTCGGCGCTACACCAGAGATGCCCCTAAAAATTTTTACCCCATTCGACCGGAGTCGTTCAGAGATTGACCCTCGACCCACTAACCTAATACTCACTCCAGAAACCTTTTCAAAAACTCGCAACACCACTTGGGACAGAGCATCATCCCCACTGGCTCGGTCATGAGACCCCGTTTTAGTTACTGGTGAGGTCGGTGCTTCCCTATCAGGCATATGTCCTGATCCTGAGGACCCAGACCTAGCACCTCGACCTCTACCATGGCCACGTGTACCCCTTCCTTAGCCTCTTGTGCTCATATCAACATAGCGTATTTATCTGATTAAAGAGTTTTATGAATCAGCTTATAATTCTCATAATTACTAAAAGACATTTTATGAAAAGTAGTAATTAGGGTTGTTTTCACAGATCGAACTTACTACAGTTTCCAGACTCTTATAGTCTTAGTTTCTATAACTAAGGAGTTTCAGTATGATACTACTATCCCTAGTAGTTTCTCGGTACAGTCATTTTAACATATAACAAAGTACAGTGCTAGGGAACTTACGGATTTGGTGACGGAGACTCGGTGTGCCACACTTTTAGTAACACTATCACTTTCCAAACCAAAATTTAAACAGATTAGGAAAAATTTTCAAAACCCATTCCACAGCCGAGTTTTGCAACCTGGCTCTGATACCACTAAATGTGACACTTCCAACCCGGCCTAGACGTTATGATCGGATCCAACGTGTCACATCAAAGTGTTGTTTGAAAATTATGCGTTCATTGAAAAAACCCTTCTTTAATTTAAAACTTACTATCATCTAAAACTTGGTTTCCATTGCATAATCTCAAAACAAGATTTACTCAAAATCATTGTCTTGCAAAATTTATTATCATTAAAACCTAATTTGTTGCTGAAATTTAATACAACCAGTTACAAAAACGTGACATTTTGAAAACAATAGTTATTGTTTTAAAACCCAAGCTTAATAGACTAGCATACTATAATTAAAAGCAACGCCATATAAAAGTTATAAAAAAATCCCAATGGCCTTATTACAAAATAATTAACCCAAAAAAAATAAAATAAAAAGAAATAAAGCTACTAAGTTTAACTTTAAAACATATCAGGCGTGTGGCCACCTCCGAGTCCCTCGCAGCTCCAAATCCTCTATAGCTTGGGATTTCTTGCACAATCAAACAAAGGGGTGAGTTACAAGAACTCAATGTGTAATCCCCTATTACAGTCACAGTCTGGGCCCAAGCCTACTAGATATTAGTCTGAGCCTAAGCCCTATTCAGTAATAGTATGGGCCTAAGCCCTATTCAGTAATAGGGGCCTAAGCCCCACGATATGCAAAACAGATATGCAACCCAACCCAATCCAACCATCACACCACCCATACCAACCCTACACACCAAGAATGCAGCCGAGCTACTAATAACAGTATATGTTGCTGAGCCACCAGAATCAGTATGCCTGACAAAAGCCACTAAATAAGTATAACGTCATAGAGCCACCAGGACAGTGCTTCCTCCAAAATCCATAACCCAACCGAATGCAGTATGTCATGTCATAATTAATTCATGTATGCAGTGCATCACAATCAAAATCAGTCATACAATTAATACTCATACATTAATGATTCTACCACTAAGGGTATAACGGTCATTTGGTTGGTTAGGGTTAAAACAGTAATTCACCCCTCAAGGGTATTGCAGTAATTTTACCCATCAAGGGTAGTTCAGTAATTTCACCCATTGAAGGTATTTTGGTAATTTCCCCATCAAGGGTATTTTAGTAACTTACCCTTTGAGGGTATTTTGGTAATTTACCCTTCGAGGGTATTTCAGTAATTTACCCTTCGAGGGTGTTTTGATACTTTTAGTCATCTAACGACCTTTCCAGAGGCTAACTATTGCCTCGAGTGACACAGGTTACCTTTCTGGTCAAATCGGTGCAGTTGGGCCTAAAGCTCAACTTTAGCCAAACGGCCCACACACCCGTGTGGCCCATTCAGCCCATTTTGGTCACGTTTGTACGAACTTCGCAGCCTCCTCTATAATTTGGCACTCACCATGAATTTTTCCCCTGTGGCCCCTTAGCCCATTAGCCCATTTCAGCCCAGCAGGGCCCATTACTGCTTAAGTCCCACGAGAAAGTTTGTGGCACTCCCAACGGTCTCTTGCCAACACTTGTGGCTCAATTTATCACTACAAGCACTCACACGCT
The DNA here is from genome assembly GCA_025506655.1 of Gossypium rotundifolium. Taxonomy (NCBI): domain Eukaryota; kingdom Viridiplantae; phylum Streptophyta; class Magnoliopsida; order Malvales; family Malvaceae; genus Gossypium; species Gossypium rotundifolium. The sequence goes on along the minus strand of CP106731.1, from coordinate 42,601,924 downwards.
TGAGTGATCTCAGATGCCAATATTTTGGCTCTCCGATACTTTGGCTTTTAGCCAATTCACAGTTCATCACATTAACAGAACAAATAGGGGTGTAAGATTACACACCTATTATGAGTTATGGATTGAGACACTTTTCGAGGCACCTATGATAACAATTGAACCATTAATTAGTATCAACCTTTGGTAACCCAAAATATTGAAATACCTTACTTAACTAGCTTTACTTACCTCAAGGCACGATCTCCCACAACACAACGACAATCGACCCTATTTCGAGGTTAAGGAAAACGTGTCCCTAGCATTAATCGATGAAAAAGAGCATGCTAGAAAAGCTACTCTAAGGCAACTAGAGAAGCAACCTTTTAGCCCAAAAAACCCAAATTAAGAGTGAAAGAAAAATAGCAACCCTATATTCAGTCATAGCTACAACTTACCAACGATAATCAACCAGATAAGAGCAGAAAAAGAATGGGTCACAAGATGATGGGTTAATCGGCTAATAAGAAAAAAAAATCAAGGTTTTAAGAAATTTTGCATTCGGCTAATAGAGAAACCGAGAAGGGAAGAAGAGATTACCTTCAGCTTAAACAATCAAAAGATAAGAGATGGAGTGTTGAGAACAAGGGGGTGGATAGGTTCGGCTATAGAAAGAAAAGAGTAGAAAGGGAGATGAGAGGAAAAGAGAGGACTGAATTCGGCTAAGGTGCTACCGAAAAGAGGGAGAATTACTTGCACACAAACCAAAATGGCAAGAAAGCAAAAGAGAAAAAGAAAGAATTGTAAGCAAGAGGTGGGCAGTAGCCTCAGAAATAATGAACAGAATGGAAACCCGAATGGTAACTAGATGCTAACGAAGTCACTCCAGAAAGAAAAAACCTGAAAATGAACAAAGGTGAAGTATCACAACACAAAGAAATTTTTGGTTTGCCCTCACACTCAAGTTGCCGAAAATGCTTCCAAAGACCCCCCCTCCAGCCAAAATTTTCACTTACCCACAGTCCCAAATTCAATTAACACTCCCACACACATCACTTCCCTGATTTCCTCCACCGAAATCTTTTGAATTTCTCCCATCCATCCATTTGAAACTTTTGACCAAGGCTCCAACTTCTCTTGTAGAGTTTGACCCAAACTCTACTTTCCTCCACTCTCAAGGCACAAAATAAAAGTATCCAATTGTAGCTAGTGGGACCTACTCTTCCTTGCTATCCTATTGACGCCACAACACTAGGCCACAAGCTCCTTTTTGTATCACTTAAATACACAAAAATATACTTAAGTCCTACTGCAAACAGCCTTCTCCTCTTAAAGGCCAAAAACTAAAATTTTTCCAAGGCTCAGACTCGAACCCAGTCCACCTTAGAACCCCTAAATACACTCAAACAGCAAGTCGTTCAATCACAATATAAATCTTAAACAACAAAAAAAAATACAGCCCCTAATTTGAGACGTTACACGGCCGTGTGTCTCAACCGTGTGGGAGGTATGGCCTAGGACATGGGCATGTGCCTAGGCCGTGTGAAGTCTGCACATTAAATGTGGAATTTAATTCAACACACGGTCTAAGGACACGGAGTGTGCCTTGGCCGTGTGGCCTTAGTGGCATGATGATGTCATAAACAGAATGCCAAGGTTTTGGCACACGGGCATGTCTAGGCTGTGTGAGGGACACGGGCGTGTGTCTAGCCATGTGAAATACATCAGTGTAGACCACGGGTGGTGAACACGGGCATGTCTTAGGGGCACACGGGTGTGTTCCTAGATCAACATGGGGTGTGGCCCCTGTTCTGATGGAAAATTTTCCTAACTGTATAAAAGCTTCTGATTATTTCCTGAAACCTTTCGAAAGCATGTTTAAGGCCTCGTAGGCCCATTATGAAGCTATTAGAGGTGTGTATAAAAGAGTTTTAAATTTGGAATGGAATTTGATAGCCAATGTTCTAAGACCATGCAAGTCAAGTACGGTAACGCCTCGTATCTAGTTCTGGTGTCAGATACGGGTAAGGGGTGTTACAGGTATACTGACTTATGCCACACGGCCAAGTCACACGCCTGTGTGTGACCGTGCGGGGCATACTGACTTAATTTTAATTTCAAGACCAGGGGACACATGGCCGTGTACATGACCGTGTATCGCACACGACTGAGACACATGCCCATGTCTCTGCCCGTATGGACAAAAATAGGCTATTTACCAAGCCAATTTGCCACACAATCTTGTACACACCTACACCAAACTCAATGGCACAAAATATAGCATATAATAGGCATTCAATCAACCTCAATCAAACATATTTCATACCATTTCAATACCACCATATACAAGACACACAACATTCTAATATGTCATTCAATTCATACCAAATTTCACTTCCTCGAACATAAAAAATGACCAAGCTCAAATATGCATTATTTAGCCTAATTTCACAAACATACCAATATCCACAACTCAACCATTTAACACTCATAATACCTATTATAATCAATCCTCTCACAACCATCATCCAACACATTTCTCAAAACATAAACACATATAGGTATACATGATTCAAACATACTAAAATAACCCAAAAATAAGCCATCACTCATGGTTATATATACAAACCAAAATATAAACATTTACAAGCCAATTCAAATAGTCAAAATCATTATCAACACATAATCAAAATAACCATAATCCTATACATGCCATATACTCAAAACATAAGCTTAAAAGTACCAAATTGATAGGTTGATAGTGTGATGTAGTCTCCGACGATCCCCAAATTTGAGCTAGCTTAGAAATCACTATAAAACAAGAAAAAATAAATAATGTAAGCTTTATAGCTTAGTAAGCTCGTATGATAATAAGAAATAAATATCACCATTGATTTACATTTCAAAATAAATTACATAAATTGCATTTAAACATTAATCACCTAGTTAACATAGAGTTTAAACACATAATTAATCACAAGCTCTCAACTTCCTTTAACTTATTGATTGAATAGTTTTTCATACATACCTATCCCGATACGTATCTATTTCTCACCAATTCACATCTTCAATATACCTATTGAACCAATCGAATAGAAGTCGGATACTCAGGAATCTCGTACACTTAGTGCTTTATATCATGGCCCAAAGCCAACTTAATGTATCTCGCACCCGAAATGATAATATCATGGACTGTAACATCTGGGATTTAGGGGCTTTGCATTTAGAATGTTTCTGCATGTTCGGAATGCTCTGTCTATTAATTTGTTATGTTTGGAGGCCTCAAGAAGGCTCGGAGTTAAGTCGAAGCCTTGGCCAAAATTTCTATTTTGGGCACTTTAGGGGAGAGCTAGATGTGGCGGGTTTTAAGTATGATAGTTTGGGGTTTGGTGTCAAGTGAAGTGTTGTAGTAAAGTGGAAAAGAGGCACCACTTAGGAGGTAGGTGAGTGACGCCACAATGAGCAGGGAAGGCGTAGGTTCGAGTCGCACAGTTTGCATTTTGGGAATTTATTTTGGGCGTCAGGATGGATAGTATTGGATTCGGCTAGGGACCTTGAAGAGTGGGTGTTGAATTGGTCAAATATTTTGAATTGGAGGCCATGAGTGAAAGGTGTGTTTTAACTTGTTCAAACCAATTCAAATGGGAGGATGAGAGTAATGTTAGGAGGCAATCATGGGGGATGAAGGTGGAGGAGTGTGTGGCTGAATTTTTGGGTGTGTTAGGGAGAAGTTCGGTCAAGAGTGGTAGTATTCGGTTTTAGAGATAGTAGGTGCCGAAAAGTTTGATGTTTAGCAACTTTGAATAGAGAGCTTTTTCTTTTCAGCATTTGGTGCTTTTCTTGTTGGCAAATTCTAGTTCTTTTCTTTGATTAGTCGAAACCCCTAAGGTCACTATTGTTCATTCCTCATTTAGCTAAAAACCAAAATCATCTTCCCCCTCTTTAGTATTTTTGGTAACGTAGGTACATTGCTTCACCATCTAAAGTTGAACCCCAACTCTCTTTCCCTCTTTTTCTCTCTTTTTCTTTTGTTCATATTTGATTCACATCTCTTAACCCCTTTTAACCGAAACCTCCTACCACCCACTCTATCTCATTATTTCTTTCTCATTTGTTCTTTTTAGTCGAATCTTCATTCCTTACCCTGAAAATTTATCTTTTTCCCTCATTCTCTCAAGCTGAAATCCATTCTCTTTTCTTTCTCATTGTGTTGGTTCTTATTTGGCCGAATCTTCCTTAGATGATCATTGTCTTATTTCATTTTATTGTCGTTACTCACTTTCTTAATTTTTCCAATCGATTTCTTCTCAATTGGTGGTGAGTGTTCTTCTTTTCTTTCTAGTTTTTCTTATTCCTTGTTGGTTGTAAATCGAGGGCATTAGCCTTTCATTTTGGATGCTGTGGCCAAATATAAGAAGGGCTTGGTTTTCGTATTTCTTCTGCATTTTGCCAGTATTTGAAAGGTCTTTAGGGGACAATCGGATTCGATCAATCAAGGGACTTCAGGGATTTATTAATCCAAGTGTAGTGATCTCCAGGTTCTGTTATTTAGGTAAAAATTTTTTCATCTAGAGTGTCTATTTTGCTTTCATCTTATTCAATGGCTTAACACGGTCTTCTGACCAAGATATCTTTTATGGAATCAAATACCAGCCAAGCTAAGGAGGGGATTAGACACCTTGTCCCTACCTCTAAATTCAAGAAGCGTGCGGTGTCTGCCATTCATGACTTTCCACCGGGTTATGAGTGACGTCGAAGAGGGAGAAGTAAATCACTGTGATCTCTACGAGTGAGGATGTTAGCGAGATTGTTAGTTTAGTTCTTCAGATTTACAAGTGTGTAATTACCCCACCCATCTTTAACTGTATAAAACGTGTATGTGTTATGTTTGAAAGCCAAAATTCTCGGCAATGGTGATTGAGTTATCCACCTTGGATAAAATCGAAACCCAGGTTAGTGTATTTTGATTAAGCCTTATAATTAATGTTGATAACATGATCGTGCGTGTACACTAAATATTGCATGTATGACATCATATGATCTGTTTATTATACTATGTTGCATGTGCATGGGATTCAGGATGTTAATGATATGAAGGGGAAGTGTATATCGGTGACATTGTCACACTAAATGATGGCTTGGTGCCTCATTATCGAATCGGTGACTTGGTCACATGGTTATGGGTGGCTAGACCACGTTATATCGACTTTGAGCAGTGTGACTGTCAGCATGACTGCCAAAAAGAAGTGTAGATAATGGAAGGTTGATTGTAGAAATCCCCACAGGTGTGTTGAGGATGGACATATGGAGCGGAGTGTAGAGGATGGAATATTAGGCTCGGTTGGGTTACCATATGGTCTATTTTAATATGCTATGATGATTGGGCTTGGCCTATTGTGATATGAGGGCTTAGGCAGATTCGTAGTTTATGTGGACTAATTGCACACTGAGTCGTATGACTCACCCATTTTGTTTATACATTTTCAGGTGACTCTTAGTTCAGTGGATTGGGCTGGAATGGACTCGAGGTGGCCATGCACGGGTTTAATCAACTAAAAGTTTGCTTTATATATCATTTTACTAGTTTTGGGGATTTTTTTATTTGTAATAAGGCCATTACTATTTTGATTTAAATTATGGTTAACTATAAAACGTTTATGTCACAAATATGATTGACAATGCATTTTCTTTATGAGATAATAACAAAAAAAGAGGGGGTTTTCTTCAAAATTAAGTCAACGATCTCATAAAAGTTAAGGGCAACCCTTGTGATTTCTAGAATGTCATATTCTGTATTTTCAGAATGTCACCTAAACACAAAGAAGGGGCTAATTATAGTTTTACTAAACTTTTCAGGTGCATCACCAAATCGGGGGTTTTAAAAGAGGAATAACTCAATAGTTTTCTAAAGTCCACATTTTTGTAAATTTCTTCTGAGTGACATGCCAGATCCAGTCGTGGTGTTTGGCCCGGGTTTGGGGTGTTACAATTTGGTATCGGAGCCAGGTTTAAAAGCTCGGCCTTGGGTTTTGGGTTCAAAACATTTTCCAAACTTTGGGTTTAAGATGGTTTATAAAGAGAATACACATGTACATATTTTTTTTTGAAGTGTGGCACCCGAGTCTCCAACGCAAGTCTACCAGGTAAGTGTTCTGATTGTTAAGTGATTTGCATGAGGTAGTTATATGACATAAATATATTGTTATGGATGATGGAATTGAGAAACTCTATTGTAGAGATGAAAATATGCATGTGTCTCGCGGAAAAACTACTTATAATTATATCCTTATAAAACTACCCATTAATAAATAGTGGAAAGAAATACTGACGCATAAAATTTGTAATAAGAATAAGACGGAGTGAGAGAGTGCTAGAGGGCGTGGACGTGTTGCACGCGGTCATGGTAGAGGCTGGGGCGTTGAGGTTGAATTCTTGAAAGCAAGAAATAAGCCTAAAGGTGAAGCGCCAACATCACCTGTTGTAGAAGCGGGTTTGCAAGATAGGACTGGTGGAGATGATGCCCTGTCTCAAGCAATGCTACATGTGTTAGAGCGAGTGGCTGGGCAAGCACTAGAACAGTAACTCAAAAGTCCATTCCTAAGCGACTTCGAGCTAATGGAGCTGAGATGTTTAGGGGTATTTTCGAGATGGCTCCAAATGTGGCTGAGTATTGGCTAGAGGAAGTCGAGAGGATTATGGATGATTTGGATTGCACGGCAGAGGAGAAGCTGAAGGGCTCAGTCTCTCTACTTGGGATGAGGCATATCAGTAGTGGCTCACCGTGAGAGAGGGTACTCAGGCGGACCGAGTTGATTGGGAATTCTTTAAGATGATGTTTCAAGAGAAGTATGTTGTGGCCAGTTATGTGGATGCTCAGAGGAAAGCATTCTTGAATTTGGTACAAGGAGGTAAATTGGTAGCTAAGTATGAGGCAAAATTTCTACGGTTAAGCTGGTACGATCAAGGATAGTTGCGATCGATTATGAACGTTGCGTACGGTTCGAAGATGGGCTGCGAGATGAGTTGGGAGTATTGATAGCTCTATAGCAGGAGAGGGATTTTTCTATCCTATTTGAAAAGGTTAAAATTACCAAGGAGGTAAAACAAACTGAGAAGCAAAATAGGGACAAGGATAGAGAAAGAAATAAGAGGAGTTATGGACCGTCAGGGTCATCTGGGGGTTTCCAGAAGAGGCCTAGGGTTGATGGGCCGGGTCATGTTACAACGCCAGTTACTATTGGGCAATTTCGACAATGTGCTCAGTGTGTGAGGTCACATGCAGGAGAGTGCTGGGAAAGAGATAGGGTATGTTTTAAGTGTGGTTAAAGGATCATCTGATCAGGAATTGTCCGCTAGAAATGACCAGGGCACGGATGGTAGGTCAGGGGTATGTCCAGCCAGGAAGGGGTGGGCAGCAGGTACCTAAAGGTCGTGGTCCGAACAGAGGAGGAATGGTTCTTGCTTGGGATCGTGGAGCATCGGGCAGAGGCACTAGGAATACGGAGGCAAGACAGCCTGAGTTGGTTTATGCAGCCAGACACTGAGAAGAGGGTGATGCACTAGATGTTATAATAGGTACGTTCCTCATTTTCGGTTTACCCTTTACTGCATTAATTGATATTGGGTTGACCTATTCCTATGTTGCTAGTGTGGTGTCTAGAACTTTAAACATGAACTCTAAAACTGCTTCTCGGGAGATGACTGTACTTATCCCTTTAGGAAAATTTCTAGTGGTAAACAAACTTTTTAGAGGTGTGCTTTTAGAAGTACAAGGGTTGGTTTTCTCGGCTAATTTGATGGAATTACCATTCGGGGAGTTTGATTTGATCTTAGGCATGGATTGGTTGGTAAGGTATCGAGCAAACTTGGATTGTGCTGCTAAGCGCATGTTGTTAAAGACTCCAGAGGATAATGAAATTTTAGTGATAGGCGAAAGGAGAGACTACTAGTCCAATATAGTGTCCGCTCTAAAGGCAGAAAGGATGGTGAGAAAAGGGTGTATGGCTTTCTTAACTTTTGTCAGTGCATTGGATGTAAAGGAAGTGACCGTGAATGAAGTTAGAACAGTAAAGGAATTTGTCGATGTCTTTCCTGAGGAAATTCCAGGGTTGCCTCCGAATCGTGAAGTGGAGTTTGGAATTGAGCTACTTTTGGGTACAGCTCCGGTGTCCATCACCCCTTATAGGATGGCACCGAAAGAGCTGGTTGAACTTAAAGCTCAGATCTAGGAGCTGTTAGATCATGGTTTTATCCGACCCAGTATATCTTCGTGGGGAGCACCGGTGCTATTCGTGAAAAAGAAAGACGGGTCCATGCAAATGTGCATTGATTATCGCCAGCTGAATAAGTTGACGATTAAGAATAAGTACCCACTGCCGAGGATAGATGACCTGTTCGATCAGCTCAAAGGGGCTTCAGTCTTTTCAAAGATAGATTTGAGGTCGGGATATCATCAGCTTAAGGTCAGGGAAGTAGATATTCATAAGACTGCTTTTCGAACTCGCTATGGCCATTACGAGTTCCTGGTGATGCTATTTGGGTTGAAAATGCACCAGCTGCGTTTATGGATATGATGAACCGGGTTTTTCAACCCTATCTGGACCGATTCGTGGTAGTGTTCATAAACGACATTCTAGTTTATTCTAAGACAGAAGAGGAGCACGATTCCCATCTTCGGGTGGTTCTACAGATTTTGAGAGAGAAGTAGTTGTACGCCAAGTTTAGTAAGTTTGAGTTCTGGTTGAAGGAAGTTACTTTTCTGGGTCATGTGGTATCTGCAGAAGGGATTTGGGTTGATCCTAAAAAGATTAAAGTGGTGTTAGATTCGAAACTGCCTAAGTCCGTGGCAGAGATTCGAAGTTTCTTGGTGTTAGCAAATTACTAAAGAAGGTTTGTTGAGGGATTCTCCTTAATTGCGGCGCACTTAACTAAGTTTTTGAGGAAAGGGGTATCATTTGTTTGGACTAACAAGCAGCAAGAAAGCTTTGAGAAGCTGAAGAGGATTTTGATAGAGGCTTCGGTATTGATTCAGCTTGAGGCTAGAAGAGAGTTCGTGGTTTATTGTGATGCTTCTCACATGGGGCTAGGATGTGTGTTAATGTAGGATGGGAAGGTTTTTGCGTATGCATCTCGGTAGTTAAGACCGCATGAGATAAACTATCCCATGTATGATTTAGAGTTGGCTACGGTAGTTTTCGCTCTGAAAATCTGGAGACATTATTTGTATAGAGAGAAGTCTATTATCTACACCGACCGCAAGAGTTTGAAATATATTCTAATTCAGAAGGAGTTAAATTTAAGGCAACGAAGGTGGATTGAGCTGTTGAAGGACTGTGACTACTCAATTGAATACCATCCGGGTAAGGCTAACGTGGTGGCAGATGCATTAAGTTGGAAGGTAATATCATATTTAAGAGCTATGTTCGCCCATATTAGTTTATATGATGATAGGATTTTTTTAGCTGAACTTTGAGTAAAGCCTTCTTGGGTCGTCAGATTAAAGAGAAGCAGTTATCGGATGATGTCTTGAGTGCTCGACTTCTGCAGGTACAGAATGGTGGGGTAGGAGATTATAATTTGAATGGTGATGGGGTTTTGTGTTTCCGTGAGAGGATTTGCATGCCGAAGGATATTGGGTTGAGGCAGATGATTCTTCAGGAAGCGTATAGTAGCCCTTACGCTATACACCCAAGAGGGACTAAGATGTACCAAGATCTATGTGAATAGTTATGGTGGCCTGGATTGAAGCTGGAAGTTACGAAGTTTGTAGGAAAGTGTTTAACGTGTCAGCAGGTAAAGGTCGAGCACCAATTTCCTTCGGGGTTATTACATCCGGTGAAGATTCCACAGTGGAAATGGGAGAGGATCACTATGGACTTTGTTAGTGGGCTACCTCTTATGCCTACTAAGAAAGATTCGATATGGGTGATTGTGGATCGGTTGACGAAGTCCACTTATTTCATACTAGTTCGTGTCAACTATTCTCTTCAGAGGTTGGCTAAGCTGTATGTGGTAGAAATTGTGAGGTTGCAAGGGGTACCACGATCAATCATATCAGATAGAGACCCTAAGTTTACGCTGATGATTCTAGAGGGCACTGCATCAGGCATTGGGTACAAGACTGGACTTTAGCATTGCTTTTCATCCGCAGACTGATGGTCAATTTGAGAGAGTAATTCAAATCTTGGAAGATATGTTGAGAGGTTATGGCATCGACTTTAGAGGTAGTTGGGAAGAGTTCTTACCATTGGCAGAATTCGTATACAATAACAGCTACCAATCTAGTATTCAGATGGCACCCTATGAAGCGTTATATGGGCGGAGGTGTTGTACTCCTACCTGTTGGACAGAATTGGGTGAGCGTCAGATGTTGGGTCTAGAATTGGTTACAGAGATAGAGGAAAAGGTTAAGTTAATTCAAACTCCGTTGAAGGAAGTGTCCAACAGACAAAAATCATATGCAGATCTGAAACAAAAGGACATAGAGTTTACAGTGGGTGATCGGGTTTTCTTGAAGGTTTCACCGTGGAAAAAGGTGATAAGGTCTGGACGGAAGGGCAGGCTAAGTCCCAGATTTATTGGGCCTTATCAGATTTTGAAACGTGTGGGACCAATGGCATATCAACTGAAGTTACCTTCAGAATTAAAGTAGATACATGACGTGTTCCACATTTCAATGTTAAGACTCTACCGTTCATATTCGTCTCACGTTGTGCCAGTGGAGGAAATTAAAGTAAGGCCAGATCTGTCTTTTGAGGAGGAACCAGTCCGAATCTTAGAACGAGACGTCAAGGGCTAAGAAGAAAATTAGTTCTGTTAGTTAAAGTCTTGTGGCAAAATCACGGTATGGAAGAGGAGACGTGGGAGCCTGAGGATGTTATACATCAGTAGTACCCTTATCTCTTTTGACCAGGTAGTTTCTAGGCCGAAATTTCTTTAAGGGGGTAGAACTGTAACATCAAGGATTTAGGGGCTTTGCATTTAGAATGTTTCTGCATGTTCGGAATGCTCTGTCTATTAATTTGTTATGTTTGGGGTCCCTAGGAAGGCTCGGGTTAAGTCGAAGCCTTGGCCAAAATTTCTATTTTGGCCACTTTAGGGGAGAGTTAGATGTGGCGAGTTTTAAGTATGATAGTTTGGGGTTTAGTGTCAAGTAAAGTGTTGTAGTAAAGTGGCAAAGAGGTGCCACTTAGGAGGTAGGTGAGTGACAGCACAATGAGCATGGAAGGAGCAGTTTGAGTCGCACAGTTTCCATTTTAGGAATTTATTTTGGGCGTCAGGATGGGTAGTATTGGATTCAGCTAGGGACCTTGAAGAGTGGGTGTTGAATTGGTCAAATATTTTGAATTGGAGGCCATGAATGAAAGGTGGGTTTTGACTTGTTCAAACCAATTCAAATGGGAGGATGAGAGTAAAGTTAGGAGGCAATCAAGGGGGGATGAAGGTGGAGGAGTGTGTGGCCGAATTTTTGGGTGTATTAGGGGGAAATTCGGTCAAGAGTGGTAGTATTCGGTTTTGGAGATGGTAGGTGCCGAAAAGTTTGGTGTTTAGCCACTTGGTATAGAGAGCTTTTTCTTTTCAACATTTGGTGCTTTTCTTGTTGGCAAATTCTAGTTCTTTTCTTTGATTAGCCGAAACCCCTAAAGTCACTATTGTTCATTCCTTATTTAGCTAAAAACCGAAATCATCTTCTCCCCCTCTTTAGTATTTTTGGTAACATAGGTACATTGCTTCACCATCTAAAGCTGAACCCCAACTTTCTTTACCTTTTTTTCTCTCTTTTTCTTTTATTCATATTTGATTCACATCTCTTAACCACTCTTAACAGAAACCTCCTACCACCCACTCCATCTCATTATTTCTTTCTCATTTGTTCTTCTTAGCCGAATCTTTATTCCTTACCTTGACAATTCATCTTTTGTTCCCTCATTCTCTCAAGTCGAAATCCATTCTCTTTCTTTATTTCACTTTGTTGCCGCTACTCACTTTCTTAATTTTTCCAATCGGTTTCTTCTCAATTGGTGGTGAGTGTTCTTCTTTTCTCTCGAGTTTCTCTTATTCCTTGTTGGTAGTAAATTGAGGGCATTAACCTTGCATTTTGGATGTTGTGGCTGAATATATGAAGGGCTTGGTTTTCATATTTCTTCTGCATTTTGCCAGCATTTGAAGGGTCTTTAGGGGACAATCGATTTGATCAATCAAGGGACTTCAGTGATTTATTAATCCAAGTATAGTGATCTCCAGGTTCTGTCGATTTAGGTAAGAATTTCTTCGTCTAGAGTGTCTATTTTGATTTCATCTTATTCAATGGCTTAACTGGGTTTTCTGACCAAGCTATCTTTTATGCAATCAAATACCAACCAAGCTAAGGAGGGGATTGGACACGTAGTCCTACCCCTAAATTCAAGAAGCGTGCGGTGTCCGCCATTTGTGACTTTTCACCGGGTTGTGGGCTGATGTCAAAGAGGGATAGGCAAATCACTATGATCCCTGTGAGTGAGGACATTGGCGAGATCGTTAGTTTAGTTCTTTGGGTTTACAGGTGTGTAATTGCTCCACCCTTCCTTAACTGTATAAAACATGTATGTGTTATGTTTGAAAGCCAAAATTCTCGGCATTGGCGATTGAGTTACCCACCTTGGGTAAAATCGAAACCTAGGTTAGTGTATTTTGATTAAGCCTTATAATTAATGTTGATAGCATGATTGTGTGTGTACACTAAATATTGCATGTATGACATCATATGATCTATTTATTATACTATGTTGCATGTGCATGGGATTCGGGATGTTAATGATATGAAGGGGAAGTGTATATCGGTGACATTGTCACACTAAATGATGGCTCCATGCCTCATTATCGTATCGGTGACTTGGTCACATGGTTATGGGTGGCTAGACCACGTTATATCGACTTTGAGCAGTGTGACTATCAGCATGACTACTAAAGAGGAGTGTAGAGGATGGAGGGTTGATTGTAGAAATCCCCACAGGTGTGTGGGGGATGGACATACGGAACGGAGTGTAAATGATGGACGATTAGGCTGGGTTGGGTTACCATATGGTCTATTTTGATATGCTATGATGATTGGGCTTGGCCAATTGTGATATGAGGGCTTAAGCCCATTCGTGGTTTATGTGGACTAATTGCACATTGAGTCGTATGACTTACCCATTTTGTTTATACATTTTCAGGTGACTCTTAGTTCAGTGGATTAGGCTAGAATGGACTCGAGGTGGCCATGCACGGGTTTAATCAACTAAAACTTTGCTTTATATATCGTTTTACTATTTTTGGGGATTTTTGATGTGTAATAAGGCCATTACTATTCTGATTTAAATTATGGTTAACTATTAAGACGTTTATATCACAAATATGATTGACAATGCGTTTTCTTTATGAGATAATAACAAAAAAAGGGGGGTTTTCTTCAAAATTAAGTCAACGGTCTCATAAAAGTTAAGGGCAACCCTTGTGATTTCTAGAATGTCATCTTCTGTGTTTTCAGAACGTCACCTAAACACAAAGAATGTGCTAATTATAGTTTTACTAAACTTTTCAAGTGCATCACCAAATCGGGGGTTTTAAAAGAGGAATGACTCAACAATTTTATAAAGTCCATGTTTTTGTAAATTTCTTCCGAGTGACATGCTAGATCCAGTCGTGGTGTTTGGCCCGGGTTTGGAGTGTTACATGGACCAAAGCCAAATCAATGAAGCTCGCACTCGAAGTGCCGATATCATGGCCCGAAGCCAAATCTATGTAACCCCTAATGACATGTCACTAGTATCCTAATCTATTCCTAAGGTTCAACCGAGATTTCTAATGCCTAATCGTCTTCGAATCATTTTTGAATATGTCCATAGTCTCGTATTCACAATTTATGCAATATCAAAGCATTTAAAATATATTCATAATGAAATTTATTACATACGAATTTACCTCGGACATAAAATTGACGACACGGGTTAACTAATCCACGAATTTGTTCTTTCCCCGATCTAAGTTTGTATTTCACTTTTTTGGATCTATATAATATCAAATTCAATTTATATAAATATTTCTCAATTCAATTTAATCCAAAGCACTCATTAAACCACATTTACATTTTTGCCCTAATATTTCAACATTTTTACAATTTAGTCCCTAGGCTCGTAAAACAAAATTCATTCAATTTAATCACAACCCAAGCCTAGACAAATTACAATTATACCTCTAGCAGCCAATATTTTTCATTTATTTCATATTTTAACCACAAAGTTTTCACATTTCACAATTTAATCTCTAATTTGTATTGTCACTAAAAATCACTTAACAGAACTTCTATAACTATCATCAAACATTCATAATCTATCATCAAAAATCAAGATACCCATGTATTCATCAATAAAAACATCTAAAATCTTTAACAATTTTGCAAATTAGTCCTTAGGCTAGCTAGATTAAGCTACAACGATCACAAAAATATAGAAATCATCAAAAACGAGACAAAATCGGACTTACAATTGATTTAGGAGATGGCCAAATGCTTCAAGCCCTAAAAATGGCTTTCTACTTTGTTGAAATTGGTGATGATGAAGAGAAATGAAGATATTTTCATGTTATTGCATATTTTAGTTAAGTTATTTATTAGTTTACCTTATTAACCTTAATTAAAAACCATCAAATTACATGATAATATGTCCATTAATGTCCACTTAATTTAATTATGGACTAATTACAACATAAGGACCTCCACTATTTAATATTCTATAGATATTAGATGCCTTTAGCTAATAGAACTCCATTTTTACACTTTACACGATTTAGTCCTTTTTATCAAATTGAGCATTCAAACAATAAAATTCTTCAACGAAATTTTCACACAATCATTCAATCATGCTGTAAACATTAAAATAATAATAAAATAAATATTTCAACTTCAGATTTGTGGTCCCAAAACCACTGTTTCAATTGGACTAAAAATGGGATGTTACAAAGCCACACACTCGTGTGCTAGGCCGTGTGAGCATACTGACTTGCATTAAATAGGTGCAAGGGTCACACAGCCAAGCCACACACCCGTGTTCTAGGCCGTGTGAATATTTTTAGCATTCTGTTTTTCAATTTTAAAGATGCAGGGGACACATGGCCAAACCACATGCTTGTGTGCTAGACCATGTGATCAATTTTGAGAATACTGACTTGTGAACTTGTGCAAATTTTTCTAATGCAGGGGACACACGGCTGTGTCACATGGCTGTGTGTCACACACGATTGAGACATACGCCCATGTCTCTGCCCTGTGTGGACAAAAATACACCATTTCCAAGCCACATTTCTAACCCAATTTGGCGTCAACCTAACCAAACATTTTTGGACATCAATAAACCATCATAATACATTCAAAACAAGCCAAAATCAAGTTTTTTGCATGTAATATCACTTCATAAATTCAAATATCCATATTTACATATTTAACAAAAAATACATATAGGCATGCTTGTATCAAATATTATCATACCTATATGATTACTATAAATCAACCATACCAAACACTCATATCAAACATGATATAGCCTCTTATATACACATCAAAAACATGTCCATCACAAGCCATTCCAATGGCTAGTAACAACCAAAACATTTTAATGCCAACATTGGCTAATTAACATATACATGCCATTATAACCAAAATTAATTTACTATTTATACCAAAATGAGCTGATGGATAGTGTGAGATCTTTTCGCCAAGCTTACAACCCAACAAGCTTTCGAATTACTATAAAACAGAGAAAATAAAATAAAGTAAGCTTTAAAGCTTAGTGAGTTTGTATAACATGGAATTTAACTTACCATTTAATTCACATTTAAGGTAAGCAAACTAAACATGCTCAAATCAATTTGGCCAAATGCCTAAACACATATCCTCATCAAGCATGTTAGTCATGTAATTCATATAATAACTCATAATCACAAATGTACATAGTCATCAGGTAAGTTTCATACATATGCATCTTTCATCTCATTTTTCAACATGTCAAGTAACATCATTTTCATGTATTTCAGGCATATACGGGTAATAATTCTTTTGGTACTCATTTGTTTCATATCAAAATTTTGCGCGTTGAATCATTTAAAATATCGATGGATACACGGGTAGTACACACTAAGTGTACAAAATTGTAATCCGTCAATTCATATAATATCTTTCAATTCATATTCAAGAATGCTCATGTGAGCATATAAACGGGTAGCTCTTTTGAGCCATATAACAGGAAGCTCATATGAGCCATGCAATGGGAAACTCTTGCGAGCCAATTATAAGGAACTCATAAGAGCCATAAACAGGAAGCTCAATAGAGCCAAATATCAGGAAGCTCTGGAGAGCCATTAATCAGGAAGCTGATGAGAGCCATAATCGAAAAGCTTATAAGAGCTATGGTGTGTCTGCAACACATGCAGGACCACAACCAATCTGGGAACCCTTAATGACAATGTCATTTGTATCCAGCGAATTTCTTAGTTTCATACGGGACTTGATACTTGTCAGATATTTTCGGATATGTGATAAATTCTTGTACATGGAAATTATACATTTTTCAAACATAAAATTCAATCTAAACATATAAACATACAATTTAGTTACACAAACTTACCTCGATAAGTGTTCGTAGATTTGGAAGCTACTAATCCGATATTTTTTCTTTTCCTCTATCCAATTTTGTACTAGGTCTATTTGGATCTATACGAATAAATTTAGCTCAATTCAATACAATTCACATTTAATTTAGTTCAATACACATCTTTGGCAAAATTAATATTTTACCCTTATACTTTTAATTAATTACGATTTCATCCCTAGGCTTGGACAATGAAATTCATACAATTTAATCCTTATTCCAAGCCTAGTCAATTTTCATGTCACAATAGCAGCCCATATATTTCATAAAATTTAGAATTTTTCCATGAATTTTCAATCTTTTCAATTTAGTCCCTAAATCACAATTTCATCAAAATTCTCTTTACAAAAGTTGTTTATCTATCAACAACCTTTCATTTTCTACCATAAAACTTCATAATTTATACATACTCATCCATAGAAAAACCCTAACAATATTAATTTTGCAAATTAATCCCCGAGATAGCTAAATTAAGCTATTACGATATCAGAAACATAAAAATCATTAAAAGCGGGACTTGAATACTCACCTAATTAAGCAAAATAAGCTTGCTAACTTCAAGCTCCCATGGCTAGGGTTTCCATGTTTTTAATTTTGGAAAGATGAATAAAATCATGATATTTTATTAATTAATTCATTTATCATCTTTTATTTTATCATCTTTCCAATTTAACCCTTAATAATTTACTAAATTCCAATGATGAATAATCATTCTTATCTACTAAATCCACTAAATGGTATATTTTTCATATAAGGACCTCCAATTTTGAATTCCATAGCTATTTGATCCCTTTAGCTACTAGAATTCAACTTTTGCACTTTATGTAATTTGGTCCTTTACATCAAATTAGACATGTAACTAGTAAAATTTCTTTACGAAATTTTCATACAATATTTCTATCATAATGTAGAACATGATATATTATTAAAATATTTTTTTCTTCTGGACTTGGATTTGTTGTAATGCCCCAATTATTTTATTTCTGCTTCTGTAAAATATGACACAATTGTGTATCTGCTTCAATGGTTAAGTATTATGGGTGTGTATGAGAGGTCTTGTATGAGAGGTCTTGGGTTCAAGTCTCATCTTTGCTAAATTTTGTTATTTTTGGGTTCAAGTTAGTGTGCTAAAGGTCCTATGTTCGATTCCCTGCACGAGCATGGGTATTATTTTTGCTTGGCTTTGTGATAGAGTTTCGATTTTATTAGAATTCTGAGTAGTGGGTGGTTAGGATGTGAATTAGTAGGGAGTTATCAGAATATTTTATGGGGATTTTATTTTTATTTTTATTTTCAAAAAAAATATTATTTCTCTCATCCAGTGAATTTTTTACGTCAGTTTCTCTTCTCCCATTTGTCAAAATCTGCCTCTCCCTCTCATTCTTCTTTTCAATTTCTTTTTCACTCCATCTCCTTTTGTGCAATGTTTGATTTCACTCATTCGTTAAGTAGCATGTTGTTAGTATCTTAACGTTGTTTTGATTAAGTGTTTAACGAGAGAGTTTGATTTTGTTACTCTCAATTTAGGCGAAGGAAAAGTTTTGGTTGGGGCTCTACTACGGTTTAAGTGTTCGAGGTTTCTGTTCGTTATTGATAAGTAGTCACGTGTAATGATTAATATTGTAAGGTTTTGGTTGTGAAAGAATCACGGTTGAGTTTCGTTAGTGTTACTAAATTTAGACTTTGGAAATGTCAATTGTAGGTTCTAAAAGGCTTGGGTTTGATTTCGCATCAAATTCAAACCAGGTGTGTACCCAAAACACAGAAAATGAGGCTTTGACAAAAGCTAAAAAACAACACTGTCGACACCACACGGTCGTGTGGTCGCTCGTGTGGATGGCCGTATGTGAGACACGACCGTGCCAAAGATATGGCCATGTGGTGGCTCGAGTGTGGCCGAGTTGGGTGTGTAGGACACGCAGGTGTGTAGGCCCACACGGACATGTCACACGAGCGTGTGGACTTTGGGCCAGGGCATGTGGACCACATGGGCAAAGGCTAATTTAGGCGTCCGAGCCCACACAAGCATGTGGGCCCATAATTTTAAAATTTTCCCTAGGGTCGCACGGGTCACTCTGATGGACTATGGGACTACAGTAGGGTCGGTAAGGGCTATTTAAACCTTATTCTATATGTTATGATACGCTAAGAGACTGATTGAGTAGGATACTAAATGTATGCCTGACTGTACTACCATATGTATATTTGTTATTTGTTTAAAAGCATGTCGAGCATGTTTAATCTGATAATTCTATATCTGATTTGGGGTGGGATTTCTAGTTTAGGAAGAAGTATTCTGATCGTCGTTCATCGCCTATACTCTAGCAGTATGGCTACATATATTCTGATACATGCCTTAATGGCACAAGTTGGTCTGTAGGGATGGGTGGGTGTTTTTAACCCCATATGGTGTGATGGGATGGTCGGAGATGGTGTGTAGAGGATGAGGGTAGGATTTATGCATGTCTGCTTCTAGATCTAATTCTGAATCTAAAACTGTATCTGCTTTTGATTGTGTTTATAAAACTGTATGTTTGCTTGCTTAATTCTTTGGGGTTACACACTGAGTTTACGTAAACTCACTTCTGTTTGTTTGTTTTGTTAGGTAATCCACAGACTTAGGCAGATCGGTATGACAAAGTCTCACAGTGACCACAAGTTCGTTAATTGACTTTAAATTATGGTTTTATTTAATTTCAGATTATTTCTAGAAGTTTTGTAATTGTTGGACTCTCTGGACTTTTTAAATTTTTATTTGGTTTTGGTTATGTTTTAACTTTTATAGCATCTTTGACTAAAATTACGGTTTTACGAGATCTAAGATTTTTCCGAAAGTACGAACTGGATTTTTCAAAATATAACAGTTTTAAAACCTCTGCTGCAAATATTGTTTTGGTAAATGAATTAATTAAATAATGTTAGCAGTAATAGTTAAAAAACTTGGATGATTTATCGAGCAACACTATTTCTAAAACTCAATCCTTGTGACACCACCAGATTCAGCCATAACGTCTAGACCGGGTTTAGGGTGTTACATTTGTGATCCCAAAACCACTATTTTGATTTCACTGAAAATGTATTGTTACATTGTGTATATGTGCATTTTTGGGTGTAGGTTTATGCCAAATTGGGTGAGAAATATGGCTTATAAAATGGCCTATTTTAGTCCACACGGGCAGAGTCAAGTGCGTGTGTCTCAGCCGTGTGTGACACATAGCTAGGTGACACGGCTGTGTCTTCCTTGTAGTTTTTAAAGGGTTGCAAATCAGGCTGTTACACGGCTTGGCACATGGATGTGCGAGATTACTTCGAAGGGTACACGGCCTAGCATACTGGCATGTGGCTTGGCTGTGTAACCCAAGTCAGTAAGTTACACGGGCACGGACACCAGCTGGGACATGCCCACGTGTCTTTGTTTTGAATGCCTACATGCCTTAAGACAAGGGCATGTCATTGGCCGTGTGGCCCCTGCAGCTTTGAAATTTTTCAATGTTTTCTAAAAAATTCTTTGAGTTTTTGATTTAGTCCCCACTTGTTTCTAATGCATATTTTGGGCGTCGTCAGCTTGTATAAGGGACAATATATATTATTTTGATTGGTACTGATGCGATTGTTAATATATTATGAAATGTTTGTAATTTTTGTCTGTTTTATTTGTAATCTTTGATAATTCTTTGTAACCCAATTTTGGCAACAGATACGAGTTAGGGGTGTTACATTTATTGGTATCAAAGTCACGATTTAGTCGATTCTTAGACTGAACATAGCATGTACGAGTCTAGCTATACATTCCACTATATAACATGTGATAGTGTGATATCTCCTGGCCATTTTAAAACATGTTTTCAGATAGCAATGACGTCCAACGGAACTAATTTCGATGAAGTAGAGAGAAACGCTCAAGCCTCCGTTCATTGAGTTGTTTCGAGTGGTGAGAGGCCCTTATCTAAAGGTCAAGGAGGAGAGGCTAAGGAAGCTTTCTTCCAAATGATGAATGAATGGCTCATCGAATTCGTACGGATGAACCCGACTACTCAACAACTTCACCCCTCCTACTCCCCAACTGGTTCCCGTTATTCCTCAAGGTATGGAATCAGTCCGAGTTAGTAAGTCTCTTGTTGATAAGATACATAAATATGGTGCTAAAGAATTCTGAGCTATAGCCAAGGATGATCCCGAAAGAGCTGAATTCTGGTTAAAGAATATTATCAGGGTTTTTGATGAGTTATCCTGTACAATGACTGAATATGTTAAATGTGTGGTATTGTTACTATATAATTCAGCGTATCAGTGGTGGCAGACGTTGATTTCAGTTGTGCTAAGAGAGCAGATCACCTGGGAATTTTTCCAAATCGAGTTTCAAAAGAAATATATCAGTCAGAGGTTTCTGAATTAGAAACGTAAAGATTTTTTGCAGCTTAAACAGGGTTGTATGACTATATCAAAATACGAGCGAGAATTTGTCTGATTGAGAAAATATGCTTGGGAGTGTATTTCGACTGGGGCTGCTATGTGCAAGAGATTCAAAGATGGATTAAACAAAGACATTAAGCTTTTGGTTGAAATTCTAAAGCTGAAAGAGTTTGTTGTATTGGTTGATCGGGCACATAAGGCTGAAGAACTAAGTAAAGTGAAAAGACGTGCTGATTTTAAAGATAGAGACTTGAGAAAGAGATCGACTGGGAAATCCTATCAATTAGTATCAAAGATATCAAAAGAACATCACAACTCTGCAACTTTTGTGGGTCATTCTAGTAGAGATAGAGATACCCAACGCTCCAGTCCAAAACCTTAGGCTACATTTGTAGGAGTGTGGGTAGTGTTAGAGATGCTAGACCCAAGTCTAAGCACTATAATGGACCAAATTATGGTAGGTGTCGAGTGAAGAACAAAGCGTGTTTCGAGTGTGGTTTCTTAGACCACTATCTTAGATATTGTCTAGAAAAATCTGAGAAATAGAAACTTCAAACTACGAGGACGAGCAACACAGCTGCGAGAGGTAGACCACATCGTAATCCCAAAAATGTGAGTGGTAGCTGTGGTGTTACAAAAGATTCTACTGTGAGATCTTAGGCACAAGCACCAGCTAGGGATTATGCTATTCGTGCTCGCGAGGATGCTTCTGCGCCAGATGTTATTATCGGTACTTTCTCTATTTATGATATTAATGTTACTACTTTGATTGATCCAGGATCAACCTATTTATATGTTTGCACGAATTTAGTATCTAGTAAAATTTTACCTATTGAGTCCACTGAATTCGTGGTTAAAGTATCAAACCTCTTAGGCTAGTATGTGCTAGTTGATAAAGTTTGCAATAACTGTCTTTTGATGACACGGGGTTACAGTTTTTTGATTGATTTGATGTTATTACCATTTGATGAATTTGATGTGATTCTATGTATGGATTGGCTAACTCTGCATGATGCTGTTGTAAACTGTAGACAAAAACTTATCGTACTAAAATGTTAAAATGGTGAGATGTTTCGTATTGAATCAAATAATCTGAGTGGGTTGTCTATTGTTTATCAGCTATGTTAGCACATAAATATGTGAGAAAAGGTTGCAATGCTTACCTTGTTTATGTATTGGATACTAAAGTGTATGAACCGAAGCTTGAATTAGTGGCAGTGGTTTACGAGTATCCCGATGTGTTTCCAGAGGAGTTACCTGGATTATTGCCTATCAGAGAGGTTGAGTTAGCTATAGAACTTGTACTAGGAACATCACCAATATCGATAGCACCTTACAGAATGGATCCTACCGAGCTACAAGAGTTGAAAGCACAACTGCAAGAGTTGACAGATAGAGTGTAACATCCCTAAGCCGTATCCGTAATCAAAATAGGGTTACGGATCATTACCGTAGCTTACAGTTTAATTATAATTAATTGATGTCATTTACTATTCATTTTTGAAAATCAATCACAATCAATCATAATTTCCCTTATATGGGTCCTCGAGGCCCAAAATACATATTAGAATCGAGTCGGGACTAAACTAAGATCACAAAATATTTTCACGAAATCTCAAAATTTTTCTTAGGTGCAGGGGACACACGCCCGTGTGGTCAGGCCGTGTGGTTCACATGGCTAATGACATGCCCGTGTCTCAGGCCATATGGGCATTTGATGTGAGGCACACGGTTGTGCTCCAGCCCATGTCCTTACCCATGTAACACTCTACTTGGGTCACATAGCCAGTCACAAGCCCGTCTGCTAGACCTTGTGGACAATTTAATTTTCAAAAATTAGGTGTAGGGGTTACACGGCCAGGACACACGCCCATGTGTCGTGCCGTGTGTCTCACACGGCTAAGACACACGCTCGTGTCTCTGCCTGTGTGCTTAATTCTAAGCATTCTGTTTCTAGATTTTTAATATGTAGGGGACACACGGCAAAACCACACACCCGTGAGCATGGCCGTGTGTCACACACGGTTGAGACACACACTCGTGTGTCTGCCTATGTAGACAAAATAATACCATTTTTTCAAGCCTTATTTTTCACCCTTTTTACCTTACACTTACATGAACATTTCAACATATTTTCAAACCAATTTGGTACATATATACCAAGCCAATAACAAGTATTATGTATGTTATATTAACACATATGATTAAATGTTTAAATTTCCACAATTACATTTATGTTTATTTCCAAGTTATTCAATTATACTAACTCAAATCCATTTATCATTTGTTTTATATATATCTTCTACCATTTAACCATTCCAACACGCATCAAACATGATATGGCTTTATATAATTACATCAAAATATACTTTCCACTAGCCATTCCAATGGCTAGTTACAACCAAACATTTCATCATTTTACCTAACTTAGCTTATACATGTCATTATAGTAAAATAATTTTGCTATTTGTACCAAAACAAGATGAAGGATAGTGTGATGATTCTCTGATCGATTTCTAGCCCTAGCGAGCTTTCGAGCACTATAAGACAGAGGAAAATTAAACAGAGTAAGCATTCAATGCTTAGTAAGTTCGTATAACAAGAATTTAACTTACCAATCATGCTCATATAAATAAACATATATATTTCATGCATTCAAAGCATTTTAGCCAAATGCCTAAATACAAGTTCTCATCGAACAAGTTAGTCTTATAATTTTCACGAATATCAAGAAAATAGAGATGAGCTCATCATATAAAAGTTTCCAAGTATTTCAGGGTATTTGAGAGATGACTCATATTTAGCTCATATTTTTTTTTTCATCAGGAGTTTTATCCATTGAATCCTTGAAATATCGATGGATACCCAAGTAGTATACTCGAGGTATACAAATCAGTGACCTATCAATTCATATACAGGGGTACCCTTTAGGGCACATAATCAAGAAGCACACTCTCGAGCCGTGTAACAGGATGCTCAGATGAGCCATGTAACAGGATGCTTATCCGGGCTAAACAAGAAACTCATAAGAGTTTAGAACAGGAAGCTCATTGAGCTTAACAAGTAACTCTGAATGTAACACCCCTTACCCATGTTCAACGCCGGAACAAGGTACGAGGCGTTACCGGACAATAACATTACAATTGAACAAATTAAAGGCATAAATTTTGGTTTAAAAATTAAAACTTTTATCTTATATCATCAAGTCCCTAAAATGGGCCTACGAGGCCCAAAACATGTTTTGGGAGTGATTCGAGACTAAACTAAGAACTTTTAAAGCTATTGGAACATTTAGAAAATTTCATTATTTTGGAGAATAACAAGCCTGTGTGGGCAAGCCGTGTGGTTACACCCACCCGTGTGGCCCAGGACACGCCTGTGTCCTCCACCCATGTAACTCTCTATTTATGATGTCATCAATCGTTTTGGATCTGACGACCAAGTCACACACTCGTTTGCTAGATCGTGTCCTCCACACGGCTAAGACACACGGCCATGTCTCTGCCTGTGTGGTCAAGAAGTTGGCTATTTTCCAAGCCAATTTCTACCTTGTCATGCTTATACTTGAGTATAACTTGAATGGCACATTTCATGACATATTAAAGCTACCAAAACTTCCACCACATATACGTAACAAGTCATAGGATACAATTTACTCAACCATGGAATGCATCATCATGAGTTTATAGCATAATCAATTTATTAGCCACATTAAATGGCCTTATACAATAATGAACTTCGAATATCATAGGTTATTATTCTAGGACAACTCATAGTAACATATACACATGACCAAGTTCCCTATACATGCCATAACCTTAAATATAAAATCATCGATACCTAAATTGTAAGCTTGATAGTGTGATAGGTTCTCCGGCGACTTCCAACCCGAGCTAACCTAAGTACATTATAAACACGAAAAACAACGAGTAAGCTATAAAGCTTAGAAAGTATGTGTGTAAATAATAAACAATTTATTACCATGCTTTTAACAATCCTCATTATAAACTCTCGAGGTAATACCATCATTATTGCATAAAATTTCACAATTCATCTATGTTCATCTTGAGCTGCGTACTCGAGTTATAGTCACTAAATTATTTTTATTTGAAGCTACTGAACTCCAAATTAAGATCCGCTAATTTTCCCTGAAACTAGATTCACATATATTTTACCACAAAATTTACAGAATTTTTGGTTCAGCCAATCAGTACAGTTTATTCTTTAAAGTCTCCCCTATTTCGCTGTCTGATAGTTCCGACCCCTCTTAGCTAAAAATTAATTATCTCATTGTACAGAACTTGAATGCTGTTTCCATTTGTTTATATTGAAAATATACTAATTAATAAATTCAAACATATAAATTTATTCCATTATTATTTTTGTACAATTTTTAATGAATTTCCCAAACCAGAATAGGGGATTCTGAAATCATTCTAACTCTGTCTCACAAAAATTCAAATATCATAGAATGTGAAATTATTTTCCTTTCACCGTTTCTTTCATATGAAAATAGACTCAACAAGATTTAATTTCATATCTTATTCAACCTCTAATTTGATTTCCACCATTTTTGGTGATTTCTCAAAGTGATACAATTGCTGTTGTCCAAACTATTTTATTGCAAATTTTACTCTATCATGCTTTCTTTATATTAATTTTTTTTTTCATTTACACACATATAACACCAAAGTATATCCATGGTTAGTCATTCCAATAACTAGTCATTATCAAATATTTACAAGCCATTCATTGGCCAATTTAATCTTTACATCAACAACAAAGACTTGAACATATCATTTCTTAATTTAATTTGGCCTAAAAGCCTCACACATAATCATCAATCACTTTTACCACATATTCATACATCATAAGCATGGACTTATAATCACAAAGTCATTCTCATAGGTATAACTTACTCATTTATGTTCTTACCAAAATTTCGATCACATAAACCCAATTTGGGCAGCATATTGCTCATAAGTGTATT
This sequence comes from Gossypium rotundifolium, assembly GCA_025506655.1. Classification (NCBI taxonomy): domain Eukaryota; kingdom Viridiplantae; phylum Streptophyta; class Magnoliopsida; order Malvales; family Malvaceae; genus Gossypium; species Gossypium rotundifolium. The sequence continues at coordinate 42,575,884 of CP106731.1, read as the reverse complement.
CGGAGGTTTTCAACTAGGGAATCACTCAAGATTTCTTATGTTTTGTTTTATCTTTTCTCTGTTTTGTTTTATCTTTTCTCTTGAGATGTTTTATTTTATCATTATGAACTAAACCCTTTAGATACCTGAAGGGGATGAAACCTAGATGAATCTTGTTACTATCTTCTAAATTATATGATAAATACTTGATTTGTTCTTAATTATGTGTGCTTAATTCTTGTGTTAATGTTTTTGGGATATTAATTCAATTCAGATGTTCTTAGGTGGAGGAACAAAAGTCTCTGCTTAAGAATAGATCTAGCATAATTAAGCGAAATTGTTCGCGCGCCTAGAGATAGGGTGACGAGATTTTCCCAGATTAGGGTGAAACCTAATATTGGAATCCATAGTTCGATTTACTACTATTCTAGGGGGTTATTAGTGAGAAAGATATTTTCGTTAATTAACCTAAGGTTAGACGTTATTCGCCTCAAGAGAGGGTTTAATATACGTTAGGGAGTCTTACGGATCAAGTCAAGTGAATAAATCGTATCGTTCAGTGTTGGATAACAAGTGAAGTTTAGGTGGATTCTCCTAAGGGTATTGTCTTAATCAATTGAGTTTTTCCTAAAGTTATTTTCCCAAATTAATTCTTTTTGTCTTTGCGTCTTAGTTTAGTAATTAATTAGTTAATTTAGATTTAATCAACCAAATCATTTAATATTTAGGCTAAATAATAGAAAGAAAGTGAGTATTAGTACTTTTAGTTCCTTTGGATTCGACAATCCGGCCTTGCCTAAACTATACTACTGTTCGATAGGTGCACTTGCCTTAAGTCGTTGTCAGAGTTAGTTTCCAGGTTCGATCATTCTCTTTATAAATTTTAAAACTCAAAATTTTAAATGATCAAGCTTTTTGGCGGCATTACCGGGGAAACTAAAATATTAAGAAAGCTCTATTTTTATTACTTTAGCAATTATTTTTATTTTTTATTTTAGCAATTTATTTTATTTTATCATTTTATTTTTACTAAATTTCTTTCTCTAGAAGGTACCTCTAGTTTATGACTAGAAGGAACCCAATAGGACCTCTAGCATACGATAGTGATATCGAAGCTACCGCACGTAGAAATCACAGAGAAATCAGGCGAGCCTTAAATTACTAAGAAGAACAACAACAGGATAGATCCAATCCTACTGAAGGGATGGACGAGAATAATCCACCACGAGATGTGGCAGAAAATAATATTCCACGTACTATGTATGATTATGCTAAACCTCATTTAACAAAAGCGGAATCTAGTATTATTAGGCCTGCTATAGCTGCTAATAATTTTGAATTAAAGCCTAATACTATACAAATGATTTAACAATTTGTTCAATTTGATGGTTTGCAGGACGAAGACCCGAACACTCATATAGCTAATTTTTTAGAGTTCTGTGATACTTTCAAAATAAATGGCATTTCTGATGATGCCATTCGTCTTCGGTTATTTCCCTTTTCATTAAGGAACAAAGCCAAACAGTGGTTGAACTCGTTACCACGAGGGTCAATTATGACATGGGACCAAATGACTGAAAAGTTTTTATTAAAATATTTCCCACCGGCCAAAATGGCCAAATTATGGAATGATATCCTTCTTTTGTGCAGATGGATTTAGAGACATTATACGATGCATGGGAGATATACAAGGATCTCTTGAGGAGATGTCCACACCATGGATTACCTTTATGGCTTCAAGTCCAAACTTTTTACAATGGTGTAAATCCCTCAACGAGGCAACTAATTGATTCAGGCGCCGGTGGAACCATAAACAACAAAATTCTTGAAGTAGCCTATGAGTTTATCGAAGAGATGTCGCTGAACAACTATCAGTGGCAAGTTACGAGGACAAGGTCAGCAAAATCAGCTGGAGTTTTCAACATCGACGCAGTAACCATGCTATCAAATCAGGTAGAGTTGATGAATAAAAAGCTTGACAATTTGTGTTCTTTGCAGGTAAATTCGGTAATATAGTGCGACCCAAGTGAACCTTGGCGAATCTTGAGTACCCACCCTACCAACTGGGCACAGAAAATGAACAAATGAATTATTTAGGTAATAATTTCAGATCTAATAATAATCCTTATAGTAACACCTATAATCCAGATTGGAGGAACCACCCAAATTTTTTGTGGGGAGGTCAAGGAGGCCAATGTAATCAAGGAAATCAAAAACAACAACCTCTTCCAAATTTCCAAAATCAGCCCTATCCACAGGAAAAGGAGTCGAGTCTTGAAGAAATGATAAAAAAGTTCATGGGAGAAATAGATGCCCGTCTCCAAAAAATTGATACAACACTTGATAACCAAGAAATATCGATCAAAGAGATTAAGGACCGAGTCGGGAAATCACTAAAACGGTTGGACAACTCGCGCAGCTGATGTCCGAATGACTACAAGGGCGTCTACCAAGCAACGCTGAGATTAACCCAAAGGAGCAAATTCAAGCCATAACAGCTCATAGTAGTATAAAAGTAGACGAACCCAGTTCAATACAAGAAGACGAAGTGGAAGAAGATAAAATTGAGGTAACACAAGAAAAGCCAAACCGGTAATCAAAGAGTACCAGCCTCGCATACCTTATCCCGAAGCATTGAAGAGAGACAATTCAGAAGAATAGTTCGGTAAATTTCTTAAACTTTTAAAGAAATTACATATTAACTTATCACTTATTAAAGCTCTTTCATAGATGCCAGATTCGAGGAAATTTTTAAAATAGCTTCTGACGAACAAACGTAACCACATGTGGAATTAAACGCAGTATGCTCGGCAATGTTACAGAATAGACTACCATGGAAGCTAAAAGATCCAGGAAGTTTTACAATCCCATGTTTAATTGGTAGACTAACTGTTGATAATGCATTAGCTAATTTAGGGGCAAGTATAAATGTCATGCATTATAAAATGTTTAAGCAGCTAGGTCTAGGGAAACCCAAACAAACTTGGATGAGTATTCAATTAGCTGATAAAACTGTTAGAATTCCTAGGGCATTATCGATGATGTTCTTGTAAAAATTGACAAATTTATTTTCCCAGTAGATTTTTTTGTCTTAGACATGGATGAGTATAACTCGATTCCTTTAATCCTAGGAAGACCCTTTTTAGCAACTGTCAGAACTAAAATTGATGTTGCCACAGGAGAACTCATACTTTGTGTAGGTGACGAATCAACCAGTTTACAAGCTCTTGACTCAGCCAGGACATCGATCAATGAAGGTGAGAAAGTAAATTCGGTTGATAATCAATCTGTTCAAATCCCACCGCAGGAACAACCATAGAGCTACAAACCTGAACAGAAGCAAGGACCCTGTGCCAATAAAAAAGAATTATGTAAGGAGCAAAGCTTTGAGGACAATAAACTAAAAGAGCGGAAAACACATTTTAAAGAGAATCCAAAACCACACAAGGCAAAATTGAAAGAGCATCTAGAAGAACTTCGTAGGGACATCGAATCACTTTAAAATAGAAGATCACACAATATCTTTCCATACGGAATAGTCAAGGTAAGCAATCACATATTCGACACTTTTAAGGTAAGCACTTCTCGACTTAACCTTTATCATGAAAATAAAAGCATGAGGAAAGATATTAAAACATTTAAACCGCCATAAGCGTACAAGCAAAAAGGGAAAGTCTAGCTTAAGACTTTAAACAAGCGCTTCTCAGGAGGCAATCCGAGCACTAACACTATCTCTTTATTTCTATTTTTGGTTATTTCTTTATATTTTTATTCCAGAATTTTAATGAAACAAAAGTGTAGATTCCCAGACCACACAGCCTAGCATACGGCCGTGGCCGTGGCAATGTGGAAGTACAGAATATCCATATTGATATGGCAGAGACGGTAGAAATCAACCCCAACTAACTATTGGAGTCACATACCCAACCACTACCCCATGGGCACAGACAAAGTCCCACTACCGCGATGCGATTAGGTAGACACGCTTTTCGAGAATAGGCGTGGCATCTGGAAAACGGGCGTGGGTGAACCAACATGCCTAAACACACGACCGTGTGAGGCGACCGTGTAAATCAACACACCCATGGGACACGGTCGTGGAAAGGTGTCAGGAGCCAAAATTCTATTTAAACACCAACCCCACCCTCCCCATTCTTCTACTTACCACCTCTCTTCTCCTCTCCCACCACCAAATTTCTCTCCTATCCTTACAAGTTCTCTAGACCCTTAAGCTAGATCATGTCAAAAAAGCATAAGAGGCCAACCACAATCTCCTCAAAGGAGACTGATTCACATGAGTTCATGCTTGGCAGACTTGACTACTCAACACGCCAAGGGTCTTCGAAACCTTTTCGATTTTATTTTCTTTTCTCATCTCTTTTCTTTTCCTTCCCTTTGACTATCTTATGCTTAATTTAGTTTATTTTATTATAGTTTCTTGGTTTTAGGTTCTAAAGGCTTCTAGGAATCACGCACCACGGCCTTAGAAATCACCCCCACTTCGCGAACCATCTATCAATAAGGACTCTTTAGTCCATTAGTCTTCTCTTTTAATTTTAGTTTTCTTCTTAGTCTCCTTCTCTTTATTTTCTTGTCCTTGATTATATTATTAGTATATTTTTAATGTTTCTTTAGATTTCTTGGCTATATCTTTCCAGGCTACCCAATTTTTTCATCTAGCGCAATGCTTGTCAGTAGCCACCCCACCAGGCCCATAGAAAACGACCCCACCTCCAATTCGACAAGGGAACAAGGATTCATCCGAAAATTTAAGAAGTGTTACTTCTTCCCCTTTTCTTTCTATTTTATTATTACATGATTACTTATCTATCTTTGTACATTGAGGGCAATGTACATCTTAAGTGTGGGGGGTAAAAGTACCTAACTTTTTGCATTATTCTCAAATCCCTGAATTTAGTCTTGTTTTTAAGAAATTTTCTCATATTATTAATTAGGATGAAATTTCTAATGATTTATGATATTTATTGATATGTTTTGGATTAAGTCATTGATAATTGTGCATTCATGATTAAAATTTAAGAATACTAGAGAATCAAGCATGATAAGTCTATTTTTTTCAAGAATAAAAAATTTTCTAGGTTGTTGAACTGAATTTGAATATCACCTTGAAGTTTGAAATTTACAGGGATTGATGTCAAAAACACCCATAATTTTTGTGAGATTTTAAGCCTTATAGAGCATATATTCTCTTTCATGCTCACTTTATTGACTATGAGTGTGTCAACACTGAATTGTTATTCTAGAACTTGCCTCGTTTATACATGTCGAGACCACATTATTGACTTGATACACTGAGATGATAAAGGCACCTAAGTTTTAACCCATTCACACCACCAAAAAGCCTACCTACATAATTAACCCCTAATGAACCCTTTTTAATCCTAACAACCCTTTTTATTGATTTACCAGCTAATATTAACCCAAAAACCCTTTGTATTTGTTATCACCATTCTTTTGAATACCCTTCTATCGAGAATTGATTTGATCAGTTGCCTAATTAGTTTATTTCAGTTGATAAAGTTCTTTCTTTATTATGTATTTACTTAGTTTGTTTTCTCTAAAAAAAATTGATCAAAAAATCAAAGTATATTCAGCATTAGTAGTATAAAAAGTGAGCTTGTGCATTTAATTTTCAATTATCAAGGAAAAAAAAAAGCTCGTAGTATTATTAGTTTCAAAGTTTCAATTGATATAATCATTCATTTTCTAGTTCATTATTCTTAGTTAGGTAAATTTGTCAGGTCAATCTCAATTTTTAACCTTCTAATTTAGCCTTTATCCACTCTTTTAACCCAAGCCCCATTACAACCCTGTTAAAGACCTTTTGATTTGTGTATCATTTTATATTACAGTGGTGGAGATTTGATTTTCAGGCAAGCCTATGGGATTAACTTTTTAGGTTCAACTGTTGGGTGCTTAATTGTGAACCTTAAACACTTTTGAGTGATTTGAGTGAATCATTAGTGAGGATGGTTTGAATCAAAGGTAATTATTTAGATAAGGGAGACACTTATGTTTTCAAGCTACAAAATATATGACTTATAATAGTTTGAATCTTTAGGAGTCTTTGAGTTAAATTATCGATGTATGAATTATCTATGAATTATGATGAGGCATGATTAATAGGAATTATGAATTATGGAAAGTTCATTTTAATTGTAAGTTGAGAATTTTGCTTGAGGACAAGCAAAAGCTTAAGTGTGGGGGTATTTGATAAGCCATAAAAGTAACATATTTTAACCCTATATTTAGCATGCTTTTGGATGATTTAGCCCTTGATTTATGTAAAAAGGTGCTCTTAATTCTTTCTTTTCATGTTTTATATTCAGGAAAGCACCTAGGGATGAAAAGAACGAGAAACGGGCTTAAAACGGGCCAATTTGGGCCGAAGTGGAAATCGACACGGCCTGGACTTCAATTCACATGGTCGTGCCTCAATCAACAGAATCAAAACATGGCTTGGACCATGATTTACACGGTCGTGCCTCAATCAACAGAACCGAAACACGACCTAAAGTCAATTTACAAGGGTGTGTGCCATGGCCCTGCCCCTGTCATGGAAAAGAGGAATTTCACTCGAAAAGGATACTTAGGGAGAAAGAAATGCATTCCAAGAGCCTATATAAAGACCCTAAGTGTAACCTGAAAGTGGGCGGTCAGTTAGGTAGTCAGCTAGGCCAAGAAGCTGAGCCAGAAGGCCAGATTTGTGGGAATCACTCGAAAATAGCCAGTTGATCCATCTCAAGAAGCTGGAATTCTACTCAAGATGGCAGATTTCTCCTTCAACTCCTTCAGGGGGTTTTAGGGATTTCTTAAGTCTTGTTTTATCTTTTCTCTTAAGATGTTTTATTTTATCATTATGAACTAAACCCTTTAGATACCTGAAGGGGATGAAACCTAGATGAATCTTGTTACTATCTTCTAAATTATATGATAAATACTTGATTCGTTCTTAATTATGTGTGCTTAATTCTTGTTTAATGTTTCCAGGATATTAATTCAAGTCAAATGTTCTTAGGTGGAGGAGCAAAAGTCCCTGCTTAAGAATAGATCTAGCATTATTAAACATAGTTGTTCGCGCGCCTAGAGATAGGGTGACGAAATTTTGCTGGATTACGGTAAAACCTAATATGGGAATCCATAGTTTGATTTACTGCTATTCTAAGGGGTTATTAAGTGAGAATGAGATTTCAGTTAATTAACCTAGGGTTAGACATTATTCGCCTCAAAGAGGGTTTAATACACGTTAGGGAGTCTTACAGATCAAGCCAAGTGAATAAATCGTATCGTTCAGTGTTGGATAATAAGTGAAGTTTAGGTGGATTCTTCCTAAGGGTATCGTCTTAATCAATTGAGTTTTTCCTAAAGTTATTTTCCAAAATTCATTCTTTTTGTCTTTGCGTCTTAGTTTAGTAATTAATTAGTTAATTTAGATTTAATCAACCAAATCATTTAATATTTAGGCTAAATAATAGAAAAAAAAGTGAGTATTAGTACTTTTAGTTTCTTTGGGTTCGACAATCCGGCCTTGCCTAAACTATACTAATGTTTGATAGGTGCACTTGCCTTAAGTCGTTATCAGAGTTAGTTTCCAGGTTCGATCATTCTCTTTATAAATTTTAAAACTCGACAATTTTAGACGATCAGTCCTTTTTCCATCTTTAACATAAACTTTAATTCTTTACCCTGTTGACCCACTTAGAATATCGAAGGATACTCGAAACTTGTCATACACGTAGTAAGATTTCAATGTCATATCCCAAATATGGTCTTACATGGGATCAGTGCAACATCTCGATTTAAGGCCTAGTCAGAATAGTGGTGCGAGACCACAAATCCAAGGTACAAGTATGAGTTTTAAGGCTTATACTATGTTTGCATGTTAGTGTGAAAGTTTCATGAAGCAATTTTGTTAAATTGCGGTTGAGTTGTCCAAAAGGACTAAATTGCAAAACTTGCAAAATGTGAGATTCTAGAAGCTATTTAGATGAAATAGCTTTGGATCATTAATTAAAGGTCCTTAAATAGCAATTTCCCAAATTTTAATTTTTGGACAAAATTGGGCATGAATGGGTTAAAATTTAAAAGTTTGACAAAAGAGCATTTTGGTCATTTGTCAATTAAGTGATTAAAAAGAGGAAAAGATGATAAGAATTCCATTCATCTTCTTCTCCAAGCTACCGAAAATCTCAAGAAGCCATTATTAGGGTTCTTCAAATTTTCAAGCTTGCTAGTTAATGCATCCTAGCCCCGTTTTTGATATTTTTCGTATTTTTGAAGTCCTAATAACATGAGTAAGCTATTTTTTAGCTATATGTTGACCTAGGATTGTTGTTCAAAAATGTACCCATGTATGATATGCATGTACTTTGATGTTTTATGGAAGATTATGAAAGCTTGATGTAGTAGAGACATCTTTTGCTAAGTGAATTCCATGAAAAATGTATGTAGGGACCAGTTTGTGAAAGTATTGGGTTTGGTCATACATGTGTGATTTAGTGAGGATTGATGATTTCTTTAGTTGAGTAAATGAATTGGCTAAGCATGAAATGCTAGAAAGTTGAATGAAAATCACTTTACGAGCCTTGGGGCAAAAGTGTAAATATGAGAAAAATTAGGGGAAAAATAGGGTTTTGCAAAAGTATGAGATAAGGGTCAATTTAGTCAATGTGTGTATTGAATGAGTTGATTTATCATTATAGATCAAGAAAGATGAAGCCCTGATTGAAATTGAGGCAAGAGCAAAGTAGTGGACTAAATTGCACATCTCCATACTTTTTGATTACCGAGGTAAGTTTACGTATAAACGATGCATATATGCGTTTACATTCTTAATGCTAGCTAGTGTGTAGTATGATTGAGAACCTATGCATTTCTAGTGGAATGAATGAGATAGTAGTTGTGAATGGATGAATGGATTACAAGTAGATATGTGAATGTGTAGTGATAATGCTTGATGGTGGGCTAAGTGCGATACCACCTTAATGCTTAAAAAAGATGGGCTATGTGTGATACTATAGTTAAGTATATTATTTAGTGGGCTATGTGCAAACCCACTATGATTACCTCTCAGTAGGCTATATGCGATACTACCTTATTATCTGATTATGGTGGGCTAAGTGTGAAACCACCGAGTAATTTAGCTCTGTGGATGTATTAGTGTAATAAAATGATGTGTTGTATCTTTGAGTAAATTTGGTATTGAGTTCAGGGGTGCATGTCAATGAATATGAGTATGAGACTCATGATGTGTTGGAAATGTGGTAAAGGATAGAAAGAGTAAGCATAGTTGTAGATGTGAATTACATATGTTAATATAATGCTAATTGTTGTTTAGCTTATACTAGGATGCTTATATTATTTATGTGTAAACTTACTAAGCTCAAAGCTTTCTCTCTTTCTTTTCCCTTGTCTTATAGAGAAAAAGGGTTGATTTGAGATACATAGATTAAACGGAAGATCGCCCACACTAACAGCACACTCAGGTACAGTAGACTTGATATATTGGGTAGACAAGTTAGTGAATTTTGTTGTATTGGCCAAGATGTGTTGGCCTTTAGATTGATAATCTCTTTTGTATAATGCCATGGTTGATGTCACTTTATTATATGAAAAGATGTAGTTATCCATATGAGATTGTGTTTGAATTTGAGTTGATTATGGATGTGTTATATGAGTACTTGTTGTATGAGCTAGATGGGTGTAAAGAGCTTAGCAAATAGCTTTGTTCTTGTCCATGTAGGTAGACACACGGGCGTGTTTCTAGGCCATGTGTGACACACGGTCAGCCCATGGGCTTGTGACTTGGTTGTGTGTCCCCTGCATGTTAGAATTTTAAGTCATAATAGACCACGGGCTAGCCACACGAGCGTGTGTCTAGGCCGTGTAAAGTGGTTAGTGTTCACCACAGATGGAGAACACGGGCGTGTCCAGGCCGTGTGAATTTAGTCAGTGTCAACCACGGGTGGAAGACACGGGCAAGTCTTGAGGGTACACGGGCATGTCCCATTCCACATGGGCATGTGACTCTTGCTTAAGTGAAAGAAATTTTAAGACCAATAAAGCTTCGGTAGAGTCCCAAAGCTCTCGTATGTATGTTTAAGACCTCATAGATCCTTAATGAGGTGGTTGTGGTAGGTATTAAGAGTTGTCAAGTTGGGAATAAAGTGGAATAAGTCTGGTAATGCCTTGGGCCCGGTTCTGGAGTAGAACACGGGTAAGGGTTGTTACAATCACATGTCGATGCCATGTCATATCCTAGATATGGTCTTATACGGGATCTCATATCGATGTCGATGCCATGCCATATCCCAGATATGGTCTTATACGGGATCTCATATCGATGTCGACACCATATCCTAGATAGGGTCTTACACGAGATCGTATGTCATTGTCGATGCCATATCCCAGTTATGGTCTTATACGAGATCTCATATCGATGTCGACACCATATCCCAGATATGGTCTTACACGAGATCGTATGTCGTTGCCATGTCCCAAACATGGTCTTACACGATTTCATACTGAAGCCAGGTCCAAGACGTGGTCTTACACGGAATCACTATTCGATGCCAATGCCATATCCCAGATATGGTCTTACACGGGATCTCAATTTGATGTCGAGGCCATATCTCAGATACGGTCTTATACGGGACCTCATTAATCTAATGTCATGACAAGGGTATCATTTCTATTCCTAAAGTTCAACCGGGACTTCGATATAGTAGAACTTCATCATTTTTTTCATTGAGACCTCATTAACCAATTTCATAAAAAGAATTTACATTTCATGAAATATCAAGCATTTAAATACATAATAACATAATGTTGATTTATTACACTCAAACTTATCCTGACTTAATATGGCGAAAGGGACAGAGTCGTCCAATATGCGTCTTTCCCCCGTTCTAAGTTCGAAACTCGTTTTTATTTATTATTGAGCTTGAAAGCTTGAAAACCCTATCCATGGCTTCCCCATGCTAAATCCGGTCAAGCAAGAAGATGGACAAGGGTTTTTGGCTTTTATTTTGTCTTTTTGTCCATTTAATTACCAAATTACCAAAATGCCCCTAACTTAAAAATATCCTATTTCACTTATCTCATGTTCATTTTTGTCCAAAAATTTAATCAATGGTCTAACTACCATTTAAGGACGCCCAATTTAAAATTTCATAGAAATTGGACACTTCTAACATGTGGAACTCAACTTTTGGACTATTTATAATTTAGTCCTTTTGACTAAATTGAGTGCCCAAACGTCGAAATTTTCAAACGAAATTTTCAATAAATCTTTCCATGAAATTGTAGACCATAAAATATAATAAAAAATATTTTCCTCATCGGATTTGTGGCCCGAAAACCACCTTTCTAACTTGGCCCAAAATCGGGTTGTTAGACTGAAGAGTTATTAACAGGGAGCTCTGAATAACATAATAGGGAGTTCAAGCGAGCCATGTCAGAAAGCTCATAAGAGCCTATATCAGGACACTCATGAAGAGTTGCGTTTGTGTCCACAATAAATGCTGGATCACAACTAATCGAATAGTGTAACAGGACACTCACAAAGAGCTGCGGTAGTATGAAACACATGCAAGATCACTACTGATCAAGATGCTCGCAGGAACTATATAACAGGACGCTCGAGAGGGCTTATAACAAGATTGCTCGTATGAGCTATATTCTGTCCGCAACATATGCAGGACCATATTGAATATGGGAAATCATGTATCCATCGAATTTCATTATTCAAACGGAACTTAACATTTTCCGGACATTATCGGACATGTGATTATTTCATACATTTATAACATTTATATAATTCACATAAATACATACCACACTCAATTCAATCATAAAAATAAACACAATTTAGTTACACAAACTTACCTGGACCCTTGTTCGTGTATAATAATCTACTAATCCGCCACATTTTCTTTTCCTCGATCTAGCTCTTTATTTGATATTTTTGGATCTATATAAATGAATTTAACATCAATTTAATCCATTTCATACTCAATTGAACTCAATTCACTTCCTAGGCAAAATTATCATTTTGCCCTTATACTTTTTATTAATGACAATTTTGTCCTTAGGCTTGAAAAATAAATTTCATGAAATTTAATCCTTATTCCAAGCCTAACTAATTTTTACATGTCTTAATAACAGCCCATGAATTTCATAAAAATTAGAATTTTTCCATGGGTTTTATAATTTTTCAATTTAGTCCCCTTTGTAAAAGTTGTTTATCTATCAACAACTTTTCATTTTCTACCATAAATTTCAAAATTTCAGCATATTCATCCATGGAAAAATCTTCATACTTTGATAACTTTGCAAATTAATCCCCAAAATAGATAAATTAAGCTATTACAAACTCAAAAATATAAAAAATACTAAAAACTGGACAAAATACTTACCCAATTTAGCCATGAAAGTTTGCTTGAATGTTTTTCGCTTTCCTAGGGTTTCCATGTATTTTGGGGAAGAAGATGATAATAATAATATGATATTTCTATTTAAATTTATTATCATCCATTATTTTTCAACATTCCAATTTAGTCCTTTTCATTTTCTAGATTATTCATCAAAAATATCTACTAACTCCATTTAATGGTCTAATTACCATATAAGGACCTCAAGTTTTGAATTCCATAGCTAATTAGTCCTTATAGCTACTAGAATTCAACTTTTACCTTGTATGCAATTTGGTCCTTTCCATAATTAAACATGAAATCAATAAAATTTTCTTACCAAAATTTTCATACATCTTTCCTATCATAATACAGACCATGCAATAGTATTAAAATAAATTTTCTTTATGACTCAGATTTGTGGTCCCGAAACCACTGTTCTGATTCCATTAAAAATGAGCTATTACATAGAAGTTTTGCTCGACCTTGTTTTTGACATTGGGATTCACTGGTTCTATTTGTTAAGAAAAAGGACGGATCGATGAGATTGTGCATTGACTACCGCCAGCTCAACAAGGTTACAATCAAGAATAAATATCCACTGCCTCGTATTGACGATTTATTCAAGCAGTTGAAAGGTGCTACAATATTCTCAAAGATTGATCTTCGTTTTGGTTATTATCAGCTACGAGTGAAAGATTCAGATGTGCCAAAAACTACATTTAGGACAAGGTACAGACACTATGAATTTCTTGTGATGCCGTTTGGTTTAACTAATGCACCTGCAGTATTTATGGATTTGATGAACAAAATCTTCAGACCGTATCTAGACAGATTTTTTTGGTATTTATTAACGACATTCTGATCTATTCTTGAGATGAATCTAAACATGTTGAGCATTTGAGAATTATTTTGCAAACTCTGCGAGATAAACAATTATTTGCTAAATTTAACAAATGCGAGTTCTGGCTCAGGGAAGTGATAAACCGTAATAGTAAACCGTAATAGTAACATATTTTAATCCCACATTTAGCACGTTTTTGGATGATTTATCCCTTTAATTATGAAAATAGGTGCTCCTAATCATTTGTTTTCATGCTTTATACTCAGGAAAGCACCAGAGGATGAAAAGAACGAATAACGGGCCGAAAACAAAAAAAATGGGCCAAAGTACAAAATCCATACGGCCTGAGCCCAAGACCACCAGTCGTGCCCCGTAAGAAGAGCCGACCACGGCCTGGAACCCAAAAAACATGATCGTGCCTCATCAACAGGTTTGACCACGGCCTGGCCACGATTTACGCGGGCATGTGCCATAGGCATGTCTCTATTGTAGATAAGAAAAATTCTATTCGGATTAGGGTACTTAGAGGCAAAGAAACATATTCTGAAAGCCTATATAAAGACCCTAAGGCCAAACTTTACAGGGGCATTTAGCTAGGCCAAAGAGCTGAGCCAGAGTAGTTAAATTTAGGGATTTACTCGAAGAAAGCCAGTTGATTCATGACGGATGAACTCCCCTTCAATTCTTTCAGGGGGTTTTAGGGTTTTCTTATGTTTTGTTTTATCTTTTCTTCTCAGATGTTTTCTTTTACAATTATGAACTATTGTCTAAATCAATCGGTTTTCTTCTCAAGTCTTTCCTCAATTTCTTTTCTTTGTCTCCGCATCATTACCTTAGTAGATAGTTAATTTTAGATTAGATAAACAAATTCTCTTAATTCGTAGGCTAAATAATAGAAAGAGAGTTAATATTAGTACTTTTGGTTCCTTTGGGTTTAACAATCCGGTCTTGCCGCTAGCTATACTACTGTTCGATAGGTGCACTTGCCTCCATCATTGTCTTAGTTTCTAGGTTCGATCATTCTTGTTATAAATTTTTAAGACTCGACAGATATAATTAGGAAGTCGGTTTTCTAGAACATATAGTGTCAGCTGAAGGCATCAGAGTTGATCTGAGTAAAATTTTTGAAGTTGTTGACTAGAAACCACATAGAAACGTATCTTAAGTTAGAAGTTTTCTGGGATTAGCTGGTTATTATTGAAGATTCATCAAAGGGTTTTCAATAATAACTACACTAATGATGCAGCTATTGCAGAAAGATGTGAAGTTTGAATGGTTTCAAAAATTTCAGCAAAGTTTTAATCAGTTGAAAGCAATGTTGACCTAAGCACCATTTTTGGTTCAGCCTAAATTAGGTCAAGAATTTGTGATTTTCAGTGATGCATCTTTAAATGGTTTAGGCTGTCTTTTGATGTAAGAAAGCAAAGTAATAGCTTATGCTTCCAGACAGTTAAAGCCGCTCAAAAAGAACTATCTGACATATGACTTAAAGTTAGCAACTATTATGTTCGCATTGAAAATTTGGCGACACCATTTGTTCGGTGAAAAATATCACATATTTACCAATCACAAGTGTTTAAAGTATCTAATGCCACAGAAATATTTGAATCTGAGACAGCGCAGATGGCTTGAACTATTGAAAGATTATAAGTTCATCATTGATTATCATTCGGGAAAAGCAAACGTAATTGCTGATACTTTGAGTAGAGAGTCCTTACTTGCTCTGCAAGTGAGGAATACACGATTGATATTATCTGATGATGGCTCAATCTTAGCTAAGTTAAAAGCTAAATCGATGTTTTTACAACAGATTTGCTGTAACACCACAAATTTTGGGGTTAAAAGTTTTGAATTCTATGGCTAGGGTTAGAGAGAAGGGTGTGCTATTGTATATAGTTTCTGCATCATAGTGTCAAAATGGGTTTGCTAGTCTAGTGGTTGATTGAGTATTAGTGTACCTCCGGGTTTTGGGTTCGAGTCCTTGTATGTGCATTTTGAGTGATATAATTTTTTATATTGTTAAATTGTAGATTTTATTTATGTTTAAAAATATTTATTTAGTCTTTTTTTTAATATTATTTTATTTTATTTTATTTTATTATTCTTATTTCGAAATTTTTTTCTTCTTTTTCCTTTTTCACGTTCTCCTCTCCTCTTCCCTTTCCTTTTGTTTACTTTTTCTTTCTTTCTTCTTTTCTTTTTTGAAAGCGATGGTGTTGTGGTTTTTGAAAAGCTTCGATTTCCTGGTCATCAAGTCGACATCTGGACATTTTCAATCACGAATCAGGTGTGGGTTTTGTATCTTTTCTAATTTATTTGCTAATTCTTGATTCGACTTTGTTAGAGTCGGCAACTTTTGTGTGTGTTCACAAATCAGTTAGTTAATGTTGGACCGCTATTTTTATGTATAGAACTTGTTTGATTTGGTATAGTTTCGAGTTATCGAGGGTTGGGAAGTGCTTCGAGGGTGAAAGCACTTTTTTCTGTGCTATTTTAGGGTGTTTTCGTGACCACATGGGCATGATCCCCCACAGAGGTGGTGCGCATGGCTGTGTGTAATTAAAAATTAGGGTTTTGGGGCAAAATTTGGTGCCACGCAGCCGTGTGGCCGATTTAGGAATTTTTGTCGATTTCTACATGGCCGTGTCCCCTAGGCACATGGTCGTGTGTGTTTGGGAATTAGGGATTTACTCATTTGGTGCAACATGGTCTGGCCACACGGCTGTGTGGCTAATTTGGGGAATTAGTGATCCCACACGGGCGTGTGTTTTGGACACATGACTGTGTCTGGTGGCACACGGGCGTGAGAGACCTTCACATGGTCGTGTCTACCCTGTACTCTATTTTAGCACATTTGGACAGTGAGTTACATGGCCTGTTCACACGGCCGTGTCCTTGGCTCACACAGCCATGTGGATGAGGCACACAGCCATGTGCCTCCCTCCACACGGGCATTTTGACCCCCACACGGCCTAGGTTTTTCCACAAGGCCATGTGGTCCTAAGTCACCAATTTTAGTTTGTGTATGATTTTGATCTGAGAATGTGTCTTTATATTCTGACCCTTAGCTAGGCTTTAGTGAGGGTAATTAAGTCTCTGTATCTATGGCTATATGCTTTACTTATGTGTTATTTGTAACTTTGGTGTGAGATGACTATTTCTGAACCCGGTTTGCTGGGTTTGTATGCATATGTTTGACTGTCTGTTGATGTGTTCATTGTTTTTGTGGAATTATATACATACACACACTTGCATAAAGTAAATATTCGGTTGGTTGTGAAAAGAAGGAAGACTGGTTCTGATCTGATCTAGCAGTTTTACTGCAACTTATTCGTACAATGGATTATCGCACTGTACCGCATATACATCAGCTCTTCTGCGTACTAATCACTATACTGCTATACGCTAGCCTTTTTGCGTATTATTACCTGAGTGGCTTTGACCATATATACGGTGTGTATGGTTGGATGGGCCTTCAAGTTCCTAGTGGTGTGTTTGGTTGGATGAGCTTAAACAACTCTTTTGGGGTATGGTCGGGGGATGAAAAGGTGTTTTGGCTGGATGGGTGGGTTTTTAATTCTTGACTACATTCATATGCATCTGTTTGAGTATACTATGTGTGAGTTGGTGTGCTTGACTGTTAAGTGTGTTGGAACATTGTTTTCAAGTTTATTTTCTACTTCTGCACATCTCTGTAAGTATGTTTTGCCATTGAACTACCATATGGAGTTCTCTTCTGTAAATCTGCTGATAATCATTTTGAACTTACATTCGTGTAGCTCACCCCCTTAGTGTTTCCCTTGAAGGTGCATTTTTGAATTTTAACGCTGGACTCAGTATGCAGATGTCTCAGACAATCAAGGTGAAAAATAAATTAACATTTTTCTTTTCTGTTTCCATTTTGTTATTCGGTTTTGAACTGAAAGGTTTTTTAAAATTTGTGTGTAACACCCCTAACCCGTATTCATTACCGATAGGATTATGAGGTATTATCGATCAATACATAACACATAGCTTACATTTATCAACCTCAACCAATCATTCTCATACATCATTCAATACAATCACGTTGTCCCTTGTGAGGGCCTAGGAGGACTTAAACATGCTTTAGAAGTGGTTTGGGACTAAATCAATAACTTACGAAAATTTCAAAAAACTTAGAAATTTTTCAATCATACAAGGGTTGCACATGTGTGTGAGCAGGCCATGTGCCTCACACGGCTAGTAGACACGCCCGTGTCTTAGGCCATGTGGAAATAGGGCATTTATACTAACTTGCATCACACGACCGAGGACACGCTCGTGTGCAAGGCCGTGTGAAAACTGGAGAGTATACTGAATTATACCACATGGCCAGTCACACGCCCGTGTGTGAGACCGTGTGGAGTACACTGACTTCAATTCAATTTTGAAACCAGGAGACACATGACCATGTAATCTAATCGTGTGTCGTACACGGCTGAGACACATGCCCGTATGGACAAGAATAGGCCATTTGCAAAGCCAATTTGCCATCCTTTTTGCACATACCTACACAAGCTCATATGGTATCATTTTAAGACAATTATATAGCCAAAAGTCATTAACCAATACATAATCATTCCAAATCCATTTCACCTATTTCAATACTTAATTCAATGTTATTCACCTATTCAAACACTAATCAACTTAACTTACTTTACTAAGCATATTTCACATATATAATTCATCTAACTAAACCAATTCAAATATACATAATCACTTCAATTCCATTCATTCAAGATAGGTCTATTTTCAAACATTAAAAGTGAAACTATTTGCATATTCATAAACATCATCATGTTCATCATTTTATGCGAACACAAATGGCCAAAATACACATCCATGAAATAAACCATTTTGAAACAAGCCTATACATGCCATATACCATATATACATAGCTTCAAAAGTACCAAAATAGATGATCGATAGTGCGATGAAGTCTCTGACGATTCTTGGGTCTGAGCTAGCTTCGTAGAACTATAAAACATAGAAACAATTAAACAAAGTAAGCTTTAAGCTTAGTAATTTCGTATGTGAACATGAAATAATCACAACATTCACAAGCAATTCAAAATGGATTATATCATAAACATTTAAAGCATCATTTCATGAGTTATCATAGAATTCATCCATATCATCATTCATAAGTTTTCAACTTCATATATCTCGATACTTGAATAATCTTCTGTACGTACCTGTATCGATACATATCTATTTCTCGTCAATACTCTTATCAAACCCTTCCGGTCTACAAATGCTTTTGATACAAATTCATCATTCAATGCCATAGTCCAACTATGGTCTTACACATACTTTTCCAAGGCCCTATCGTTGTCTTTCATTCACATGCCATAACCCGGTTATGGTCTTATTATTCGATTGCCATAGCCCAGCTATGGTCTTATTCGACAACTTGTCGTACTCAATTCATACATTTCATTTAACAACTCAACATTTAATCAATAAAATAATTACTATATCATTTCATTCATCTAATAGATAGGTACACATTTAAGTCCAATTATACAAACTTACCACGTATTCAGAATTATCGTATCGGATCAACTACTCGTTAACTTTACTTTTTCCCGATCTAAATCTGAATTCTTTATTTATTGATCTATATAAATTAAAAATTGACTTACTCAATCATATATTCTTTCAATTTAGTCCAAAACATACATTAAGGCATATTTACATTTTAGCCCCTAAACTTTCACTCTTTTAACAATTTAGTCCTTATTTCACAAATAAACAAAATTCACATAATTTCATTATAATCTAGCTTAGTCAAATTAACTATAGGTCCCTAGTAGCCCATAACTTTCATTTATTTCACATTTCAACCCATCAATTTACAAATTTCACAATTTAATCCCTTTTTGACATTTTTGTCAAAAATCACTTTACAAAACATGCAAAACTATCATTAGGCTTTCATATTCTATCATCAATAATCAAATTACTCAAGTATTCAACAATGAAAACTCTAAAAATCTTTAACAATTTCAAAATCTAAGGTACGAGCTAGCTAGATTTCAAAGCAATGATCTCAAAAACGTAAAAATCATCAAAAACTGAGCTCAAATCGTGCCTTAATCAAGCCTAATGTGTGTCGAACCCTAAGTGTTCATCAATGGCTTCTTTTATTCTTCAATATTCGGCTATAATATGATAATAAAGCTAAATTTTTATTATGTTTTATTAATATTAACCTTATTAACTAATTTACCAATATAACCTTAATGAATAAACATTAAAAACATATAATGGTTGTCCATAATAGTCCACTATCACTTAAAGTGGTCTAATTACCATTTAAGGCCATCATATTTAAAAGCCAAAGCCAATTGACACCCTTAACAAGTAGAATGCAACTTTTGCATTTTTTATGATTTAGTCCTTTTTCTCAATTTGACTAATTAAACAATAAAATTACTTTACGAAAATTTCACACAATCATAATTTCACATAAAGTAATATTAAAAATAATTTTCCAACATCAAATTTGTGGTTTCAAAACCACTGTTCTGATTTAGCTAAAACTGGGATGTTACATTGTGGTACAAGTTATGTTTTTTTTTTTCTCTCGTAAATCTTATTTTGTTCATAAATTAAACTTAACTTTAATTTTTTTTTTGATTGAAATCTACAAGGTTAAATGTTCTTGGTTCATAAAAAGATAAATATGTTTGTAATGGAATTTAAGATAACTTGTTTTGTAAAATTTTCCTATGATCACTTCGATGATCAATGTAACCTCCAAAATTCAGTCTAAACTTCTAGGCCAGATTTAGGGCTTTACATTTGTAAAGCTTAAAAATGTGATAGTGGATTGCTAGCTAAACAGGTACAATGTGAGTTGACTTCTGATTCATATTTTCAGATAGGACCTGATGATTGTTTACTGTTCAGAGGTAGAGTGTATGTACCAAAGAATCCAGAGCTCATACAAAAAATTTTACACGAAACTCATAGTGGTAGCTTGTCTGTTCACCCGGGAAGTAATAAGATATACGGTGATTTGAAACAAATGTACTGGTGGTCAGGAATAAAACTTGAGATATCTAACTTTGTATCTAAATGCTTAGTATCCAGCAAGTTAAAGCTAAACATCAGGTACCTTCAAGACTATTATAGCCAGTAATGATACCGAAGTGGAAATGGGATAGAGTTACTATGGATTTCGTATCAAGTTTACCCTTGTCACCGAGAAAGAAAGATGCCATATGAGTTATCGTAGATTGTTTGATGAAGTCTGTACATTTTATTTCGGTACGTATAGACTACTCCCTTGGTAGATTAGCTGAGTTAAACGTTTCAAAGAATGTCAAATTACACGGAATGCCAGTCTCCATTATTTGGAATAGAGATCCACGGTTTACATTGTGTTTTTGGAGAAAGTTACAGGAAGCTCTTAGTACACGATTGCATTTTAGGACTGCATTTTACCCTCAGACCGATGGTCAGTCTGAATGTGTGATTCAAATTCTCGAAGATATGCTTCGTTGTTGCATATTAGAATTCAAAGGCAACTGGGAAAAATACTTATTGTTAATTGAATTTGTGTATAACAATAATTTTTGTAACATCCCGGAATTAGGCCTAATGGGCCTTGGGCGTAGGAGCATTTAAAATTTTGAGAACAAGAGAATGACATTATTGCAAGTCGAATCTATTAGGTGAGTGATTTTGGAAGGTTAGGGGGCTTCTATGAAGTCTTGGGATCAAACTTGGGCTTTAGGAAAATTTTGGTTTTAGGTGAATAAAACCCTAGGAGTTAGTAAATAGGCTTTAAGAATAAAATGTGGAGAAAAAAACACAAAAGGAGTTGTGGTCTAGTGGCAAATGGCGCCACATGGGAGTCAAGGAGGTGACGCCACACAACGAAGCAAGGGGTTCAAGGCTCAAGTCTTGGTGCTTGCATTTCATTTTGACTTCCTTTTTAAATGGATTTAGACTTTGGCCATAGACTTATCTTTAGTGGAGCATGTTTTAGACAACAAGAAGCTAGTTGGCAAGGTGGCTAGTGGCGTGGAGTATGTACAAGGGAGCCTGAGTTCGAAACCCCTTGCATACAAAATATAATTATTTTGCTCAAGAGAAGACAAGATGTTGCGTTGGAATGGAACTCTACATGGTGGATGGAGACTTGGTCAATCAAGTTTGAATGGGAGTTGGAGAGCAAATTGAGGAGCAAAAAGAGGAGGAAATCATATAATTTCAAGTGGGGGAGTGTTATGACCGAATCAAGGGTCTTGTGTGGGAAAATTCAGAAGAAAAGCGGGCTTGATAGTATTTTCAGTAGCTTTGGTTTGGTGGGTACAAACCGAAACCTCTCCCTGTGTTTGGCATTTTCTTCTTGAGTTCTTTCGGGATTTTCTTTGGGAAGCATCTCATGCAATCATTCTCCTTTTCTCTTTTCATTTTCTCCTTTCGTGCTTTCTTTCGTTTCTTTGAATTGCCTAAACTGGTGCTAGCCGTATCTTCTTCTTCTACTCATCTACCCTCTCGTTGCATCCATTTTTTCTCTATTCTTCTTTAATACAAATATCCCCCTACTCCTATTTGACTCCCCTTTTGCCTAACATCAAAATAGCCTGAAGATTTGGTTCTCTTGTTGGCCGAAACTCTTCTTTCCAACTCTCTTCATCCGTGAATGATTGCATGTGATGTTATGCAAATCGGCCAAAAGATGAAAAGCCTGAAAATCGGCATATATGACCACTCAATCGTGTGAACGCTTGTAGTGGTAAATCAAAATACGAATAATGACGATAAGTCGTTGAGAGTGTCACGAGCACTCTCATAAACCGAGGTTTTAACGGGCCTGATTGAGCCGAATGGGCCAAATGGGCTATCCGGCCCACTAGGGAAAATTTGTTGGAAAACTATTAAACAATAGGTTCGATTGCTAAATCTGTAAACATGAAACCAAAATCATACAAAATGGGCCACACGAGCATGTGGGCCCGATTGGGCCTAAAATAGATTTTAGGCCCAATCGTTCTATTGAGACCCAAAAAGGGGTCATGTGTCGCTCGAGGCGATAAAAGGCCTTCGGAGAGGCCGTTAAATGCAAAATTACGAAAATACCCCTAGAGGTTAAATTACCAAAATACCCTTAGAAGGTAAAATTATTGAAATACCCTTGTTGGGTAAATTAGCGTTATACCCTTAGGGGTTAATTAGTATGATTGTTTGAATTCTGTTTAACTGTTCATGATGATAATTTATTTCATACATCATTTCAATATGTGCTTTGCATACATGACATTTTGCATGGGTTTGGGATATTGATGACCGGAGGAAGTGTATTCTGGTGGCTCTGCCACATCCTGTCTAGTGGCTATGCCACATATATTCTGTTATTTTGGTGGCTCTGCCACAAATTCTATGATTAGAAACTTGTCTGCCATATTGGTGTGTTGGGCTGGGTGGGTTGACTTGGTCCCCACAGGTGTGTTGGGCTGGTGTAGGGGTGTGTAACGGATGGATTGTTAGGTTGGGCTGCATACTCTATTTGCATTATCATGTTTATAGGTCTAAGGCCCAGATTGTTACCAAATAGGGCTTCGGCCAGGCCAAGCTTCTGTATGGGCTTGGCCCATCTACTACAGATGGTCTCGGCCCCAGTATGGATTAGGGATTACACACCTTGAGTTCTCATAACTCACCTCTGCTTTAACCTTGCGTGTTATCCCAGTCGTTTTGCCTTCTTTTGAAATTTATTTTAATTTGGGTTTAATATTTTGTAATAAGGCCATTGGACTTTAATTTTTTAAGCTATTTTAGTTATATTCCTATAAACAATTAAACTCGATTTTCTTAAAACGACAATAATGGATTTACTAAATCGATTTTTGCTATAAACAAAGATTTTGTAATAATAATAATGTTTTTACAAGAAAACCATAAAACAAATCAATTTCTCAACAAAGCTTGAAGTTTCCGAATCTCTTTTTATGTTTTTAAGAACATGCTAGATCCGGTCATAACGTCTAGGCCGGGTTTGGGGTGTTACATTTTGTGGTATCAGTGTCAGGTTGCAAAACTCGATTGTGGAATGGGTTCGAAAATGTTTTTCAAAATTTGTTTGAAATTTGGTTTAAAAAATATATCTTTATTGTATGTATGGCACCCCGAGTCTCCGGCACCAAATTTGTAAGTCCTCTTATTTTATCTGATGATATGATGAAATGACTGTAGGGAGAAAACTACTAGGGTTAGTGGTCGTACACTGAAACTATTGGCTATAGGAGCCAAGACTATAGAGATTGAGACATTAGGAAATTTGATCTACGAGAATAACTCTTATACTTATTTTCCATAAAACATTTGTTAATAAACATTGGAATTATACACTGATTCACAAAATTCTTAATCAAATTAACTCGAATCAACAATATGAGTACAAGAGGACGTGGATGAGGTACACGCGGCCGTGGTAGAAGCCAAGGTGTTGGGGCTGGATCCTTAGAATTGCGGCATGTGCCCGAAGGCGAGGTGCTAGCGTAGCCAGTGATTGGGACGGGGTCTCATGACTGAGCCGGGGCTAAGGTGCTGACTCAGCTAGTTAGGGAAGTATTGGAGGAGGTTAAAGAAATTGGTGAAACACTTCGAGTTAGGTGCGTGGACTGTAAGAAGAAAAGAGATTGCGATTCTCTAGGGTCGCAGCCTCATTCTGTGAAGCATGTAAAGGCACGTCTAAACCTTCCAGCTTGTGAATATTGCAGAAGGCGTTATTTAGGTGAATGCTAGAGGAGGCAGGATCATGCTTAAGATGTGGGTCTAAGGAGCATAAAGCTTGGGATTGTTCCATTATGTTTTGGTTGGATGTGGTGTTTGAATGTAGAAAATTTTATGTATGTGTGATAAATACCTATTTGCTTCAGTGGTTAAATATTTGGTTGTGTGAAGAGGTTTCTAGATTAGGTTAGAAATGTATTAGTGTTATTGAAATGAGAGTGCGCATCGACTGCATGGTAGAGTAGCCTGTGTTAACCACTATTAGATAGCTGGAAATTTTGAGGACAAAATTTCTTTAAGGGGTAGATTTGTAACACCCTGAAATTGGGCCTAAGAGAATTGGGCCTAATGGGCCTTGGGTGTAGGAGTGTTTAAAATTTTTGAGAACAAGAGAACGACATTATTGCAAGTTGGATCTATTAGGTGAGTGATTTTGGAAAGTTAAGGGGCTTCTATGAAGTCTCGGGATCAAACCTGGGCTTGAGGAAATTTTTTTTTAGGTGAATAAAACCCTGGAGTTAGTAAGTAGGCTTTAAGAATAAAATGTTGAGAAAAATGACACAAAAGGAGTTGTGGTCTAGTGGCAAATGGCGCCACATGGGAGATAATGAGGTGACGCCACACAAGGAAGCAAGGGGTCCAAGGTTCAAGTCTTGGCGCTTGCATTTCATTTTGACTTCCTTTTTAAATGGATTTAGACTTTGGCCATAGACTTATCCTTAGTGGCGCATGTTTTAGACAACAAGAAGCTAGTTGGCAAGGTGGCTGGTGGCGTGGAGTATATACAAGGTAGCCTGAGTTCGAAACCCCTTGCATGCAAAATATAATTATTTTGCTCAGGAGAAGACAAGTGGTTGTGTTGGAATGGCACTCTACATGGTGGATGCAGACTTGGTCAATCAAGTTTGAATGTGAGGTGGAAAGAAAATTGAGGAGCAAAAAGGGGAGGAAATCATGGGATTTCAAGCGGGGGAAGTGTTATGGCCGAATCAAGGGTCTTGTGTGGGAAAATTCGGCAGAAAAGGGGGCTTGATAGCATTTTTGGCAGCTTTGGTTTGGGGGGTACAAACCGAAACCTCTCCCTGTGTTTGACATTTTCTTTTTGAGTTCTTTCGGTATTTTCTTTGGGAAGCATCTCGTGCACTCATTCTCCTTTTCTTTTTTCATTTTTACCTTTCGTGCTTTCTTCCATTTCTTTGAATTGCCTAAACTGGTGCTAGCCAAATCTTCTTCTTCTGCTCATCTACCCTCTTGTTGCATCCATTTTTTCTCTTTTCTTCTTTAATATGAATAGTCGCCCCTACTCCTATTTGACTCCCCTTTTGCCGAACATCAAAATATCCTGAAGCTTTGGTTCTCTTTTTGGCTGAAACTCTTCTTTCCACCTCTCTACATCCGTTCTCCTCTACGTTCCTTTCATTTCTCTCTCTTATTTTCCTTAGCTGAAACCTTTTTCCCCATTTGGCTCATCCCTGATCAAAGGCTGAATCCTGGTTCTTGTGTCTACTGCTGGTACCAAATCTTTTCACCCATTCGGCTCACTTTTGGCCTAAGGTTTAATCCGTTCACTCTCTCCTACCTCAAATCCCTCTTGTTTCTTTTGGGGGTAAGCCAAATTTTTTGGAGGGTTAGTATACCCTCTCGTACTTCTTCTAATCTCTGGTTTTCGAGAGTTGGTTGGTAAGTAAGGTAATGGCCGAATGTAGGTGATGGGTTTTTATTATTGGGATTGTTCTTACTCAAGCTGAAAGTTTTCTATGATTTTAAGTTTAGATGTGAGTTGTAATGGATAACTTTTCTTCTCGATTTTCAACATTGCAAGGGACTCGTGGGCTTAAACCAAAGAATCGATTACCTTCTTCCCTTGTAGTGAAATTCTTGGATTGTTGGTAAGTGATATAGATTGTTTATCAAGCTCAATGCTTGGAAGATGTTATATAAAGGATTTAGACTAGTTGTTAGCCAGTATTGATCTTAGGTATTCTAAAATAGTGACGAGTATCACAAATTGGGAACAGCTGTGCAACCTAACACCCCTCTAAATGATTGCACATGATGTTATGCGAATCAGGCAAAAGCCGAAAAGCGTGAAAATCAGCATCTATGACCACTCGAGCGTGCGAACGCTCGTAGTGGTAAATCAAAATGCGAATAATGTTAGTAAGTCATTGAGAGTGTCATAAGCACTCTCAAAAAACTAAGGCTATAACGGGCCTGTTCGAGCCAAAACGGGCCAAATGGGCCCAATAGGCTATCCGGCCTACTGAGGCAAAATTGTTGAAAACTATCAAATGACATGATATGTTTGATTGCAAAATCTGTAAACCTGAAACCGAAATCATGCGAAATGGGCCACACGAATGTGTGGGCCAGATTAGGCCTAAAATGGATTTTAGGCCCAATAGTTCTGTAGAGACCCAAAAAGGGGTCATGTGTCGCTTGAGGCGATAGTAGGCCTTCGGAGAGGCCGTTAAATGTGAAATTATGAAAATAACCCTGGAGGGTAAATTACCAAAATACCCCTAGAGGGTAAAATTACCAAAATACCACTGGATGGTAAATTACCAAAAAACCTCCTAGAGGGTAAATTACCAAAATACCCTTGGAAGGTAAAATTACCGAAATACCCTTGTTGGGTAAATTAGCGTTATATCCTTAGGGGTTAATTAGTACGATTGTGTGTATTATGTTTAACTGTTCATGATGGTAAATTATTTCATACATCATTTCGATATGTGCTTTGCATACATGACATTTTGTATGGGTTTGGGATATTGATGATCGGAGGAAGTGTATTTTGGTGGCTCTGCCACATCCTGTCTTGTGGCTATGCCATGTATATTCTGTTATTCTGGTGGCTCTGCCACAATTTCTGTGATTAGCAGCTTGTCTGCCATATTGGTGTGTTGGGCTGGGTGGGTTGACTTGGTCCCCATATGTGTGTTGGGCTGGTATGGGGGTGTGTAGCGGATGGGTTGTTAGGTTGGGCTGCATACTCTATTTGCATTATCATGTTTATAGGGCTAAGGCCCAGATTATTACCAAATAGGGCTAAGGCCCAGACTATTTCTGTATGGACTTGGCCCAGTCTGCTTCTGTATGGGCTCGGGCCTAGTTAATGACTGATTAGGGGATTACACACTGAGTTCTCATAACCCGCCCTCTACTTTAACCTTGCAGGTGATCCCCCGCATTGAGGATTTGGAGCTGCGAATGACTCTGTGGTGGCCATACATCGGAGTACTTCTTGCAAACTTTAGTAAATTTTCGTTTTGCCTTATTTTAAGATTTATTGTAATTTGGGTTTAATATTTTGTAATAAGGCCATTGGACTTTAATTTTTCTTTTAAGCTTTCATTTTAGTTATATTCAAACTATAAACAATTAAACTCTGGATTTTCTTAAAATGACAATAACAGTTTTCAAAATATCACATTTTCGTAATTTACTGAATCTGATTTCAGCTATAAACAAAGATTTTGGAAATAATTATAATAATTTTTTTACAAGAAAACCATAAAAACAAATCTGAATTTCACAAACAATAAAGCTCAAAGTTTAAAAAAGAATACGAACTTTTTAACGAACGTGCAGTTTTTAAGCAACCCTTCTATGTGACATACTAGATCCAGTCATAATATTTAGGCCGGGTTTAGGGTGTTACATTTTGTGTTATCAGAGCCAGGTTGCAAAACTCGGATGTGGAATGTGTTTGAAAATGTTTTTCAAAATTTGTTTGAAATTTGGTTTAGAAAAATATATCTTTATTGTATGTATGGCACCCGAGTCTCTGGCACCAAATTCGTAAGTCCTCTTACTTTATCTAATGATATGATGAAATTACTGTAGGGAGAAAACTACTAGGGTTAGTGGTAGTACACAGAAACTGTTGGCTATAGGATCCAAGACTATAGAGATTGAGACGTTAGGAAATTTGATCTGTGAGAATAACTCTTATACCTATTTTCCATAAAACATTTGTTAATAAACATTGGAATTATTGACTGATTCACAAAATTCTTAATCAAATTAACTCGATTCAGCAATATGAGTACAAGAGGACGTGGACGAGGTACATGCGACTGTGGTAGAGACCAGGGTGCTGGGGTTGGATTCTCAAAATTAGGGCATGGTCCTAAAGGCAAGGTGCCAGCGTCGCCAGTGACTGAGACGGGGTCTCATGACCAAGCCGGGGCTGAGGTGCTGACTCAGCTAGTTAGGGAAGTATTGGAGAAGGTTAAAGAAATTGGTGAAACACTTTGATTTGGGTGTGTGGACTGTAAGAAGAAAAGAGATTGCGATTCTCTAGGGTTGCAGTCTCGTTCTGTGAAGCATGTAAAGGCACGTCCAAACTTTTTGGCTTACGAATATTATAGAAGGCATCATCCGGGTGAATGCTGGAGGAGGGCAAGAGCATGCTTGAGATGCGGGTCTAAGGAGCATAAGGCTCGGGATTGTTCCATTATGTTTTGGTTGGATGTGGTGTTTCAATGTAGAAAATTTTATGTATGTGTGATAAATACCTATTTGCTTCGGCGGTTAGATATTTGGTTGTGTGAAGAGGTATCTAGATTAGGTTAGAAGTGTATAAGTGTTATTGAAATGAGAGTGCGCAACGGTAGCATGGTGGAGTAGCCTGTGTTAACCACTGTTAGATAGTTGGAAATTTCGAGGACAAAATTTCTTTAAGGGGGTAGATTTGTAACACCCTGAAATTGGGCCTAAGAGAATTGGGCCTAATGAGCCTTGGGCGTAAGAGAGTTTAAAATTTTTTAGAACAAGAGTCGACATTATTGCAAGTTGGATCTATTAGGTGAGTGATTTTTGGAAGGTTAGGGGGCTTCTATGAAGTCTCGGGGATCAAACTTGGGCTTTAAGAAAATTTTGGTTTTAGGTGAATAAAACCCTTGGAGTTAGTAAATAGGCTTTAAGAATAAAATGTTGAGAAAAATGACACAAAAGGAGTTGTGGTCTAGTGGCAAATCGCACCACATGGGAGACAAGGAGGTGATGCCACACAAGGAAGCAAGGGGTCACAAGTTCAAGTCTTGGCGCTTGCATTTCATTTTGACTTCCTTCTTAAATGGATTTAGACTTTGGCCAAAGACTTATCCTTAGTGGCGCATGTTTTAGACAACAAGAAGCTAGTTGGCAAGGTGGCTAGTGGCGTGCAGTATGTACAAGGGAGCCTGAGTTCGAAACCCCTTTTATGCAAAATGTAATTATTTTGCTCAGGAGAAGATAAGTGGTTGTGTTGGAATGGTACTCTACATGGTGGATGGAGACTTGGTCAATCAAGTTTGAAATGGAGGTGGAGAGCAAATTGAGGAGCAAAAAGGGGAGGAAATCATGGGATTTCAAGTGGGGAAAGTGTTATGGCCGAATGAGGGGTCTTGTGTGGGGAAAATTTGGCAGAAAGGGGGCTTGATAGCGTTTTCGGTAGCTTTTGTTTGGGGGGTACAAACTGAAACCTCTCCTTGTGTTTGGTGTTTTCTTCTTGAGTCCTTTCAGGATTTGCTTTGGGAAGCATCTCGTGCACTCATGCTCCTTTTCTCTTTTCATTTTTAACTTTCGTGCTTTCTTTCATTTTTTTGAATTGCCTAAACTGGTGCTAGCTGAATCTTCTTCTTCTGCTTATCTACCCTCTCGTTCCGTCCATTTCTTCTTTTTTATTCTTTAAGTTAAATAGCCACCCCTACTCCTATTTGACTCCCTTTTGTAGAACATTAAAATAGCCTGAAGCTTTGGTTCTCTTGTTGGCCAAAATTCTTTGCACCTCTCTACATCCGCTTCTCTCATTTCTCTCTCTCTTGTTTTCCTTAGCCAAAACCTTCTTCCCCATTTGGCTCATCCCTGATCAAAGGTCGAATCTTAGTTCTTGTGTCTACTGCTGGTACCGAATCTCTTCAAACATTCAGCTCACTTTTGGCATAAGGTTTAATTGGTTCACTATCTCCTACCTCAAATCCCTCTTGTTTCTTTTGGGGGGTAGGCCGAATCTGTTGGAGGGTTAGTATACCCTCTCGTCCTTATTCTAATCTGTAGTTTTCGAGAGTTGGTTGGTAAGTAAGGTAATGGCCGAATGTAGGTGATGAGGTTTTATTATTGGGATTGTTCTTACTCAAGCCAAAAGTTTTCTATGATTTTATGTTTGGATGTGAGTTGTAATGGCTAACATTTCTTCTCAGTTTTCAACATTGCAAGGGACTCGGTGGGCTTAAACCAAAGAATCGATTACCTTCTTCCCTTGTAGCGAAATTCTTGGATTGTTGGTAAGTGATATAGATTGTTTATCAATCTCAATGCTTGGAAGATTTTATATTAAGGATTTAGACTAATTGTTAGTCAGTATTGATCTCAGGTATTTTAGAAATAGTGACAAGTATCGTAAATCGTGAACAGATGTGTAATCTCACACCCCTCTGAATGATTGCACGTGATGTTATGCGAATCGGCCAAAAGCCAAAAAATTGGCATCTCTGACCACTCGAGCGTGCAAACACTCGTAGTGGTAAATCGAAATACGAATAATAACGGTAAGTCATTGAGAGTGTCACGAGCACTCTCGTGAAGCTAAGGTCAGAACGGCCCGATTGAGTAAAACAGTTAAATGGGCCCAATGGGCTATCCAGCCCACTAGGGCAAAATTGTTGGAAAACTATCAAACGATAGATTCGATTGTGAAATCTGCAAATCTAAAGCTGAAATCCTACAATATGGGCCACACAAGCGTGTGGGCCTGATTAGGCCTAAAATGGATTTTAGGCCCAATAGTTTCGTAGAGACCCAAAAAAGGGTCTTATGTCACTCGAGGCGACAGTAGGCCTTCAGAAAGGCCGTTAAATGCAAAATTACCAAAATACCCCTAAAGGGTAAATTACCAAAATACCCTTGGAGGGTAAAATTACCAAAATACCCTTGGAGGGTAAATTACCAAAATACCCCTAGAGGGTATATTACTAAAATATCCCTAGAGGGTAAAATTATCGAAATACCCTTATTGGGTAAATTACCGTTATACCCTTGGGGTTAATTAGTACGATTGTGTGTATTTTGTTTAATTGTTCATGATCGTAATTTATTTCATACATCATTTCGATATGTGCTTTACATACATGGCATTTTACATAGGTTTGGGATATTGATGATCGGAGGAAGTGTATTCTGGTGGCTCTGCCACATCCTGTCTAGTGGCTATGCCACGTATATTTTGTTATTCTAGTGGCTTTGCTACAAATTCTGTGATTAGCAGCTTGTCTGCATATTGGTGTATTGGGCTGGGTGGGTTGACTTGGTCCCAACAAGTGTGTTGGGCTGGTACGGGGGTGTGTAGCGGATGATTGTTAGGTTGGGCTGCATACTCTGTTTGCATTATCATATTTATATGGCTAATTCCCAAATTGTTACCAAATAGGGCTCCAGCCCAGACTGTTTCTGTATGGGTTTTGGCCCAGTCTGCTTTTGTATAGGCTCGGACCCAGTTAATGGCCGATTAGGGGATTACACACTGAGTTCTCGTAACTCACCCCTCTACTTTAACCTTGTAGGTGATCCCCAGCGTTGAGGATTTGGAGCTGCGGAGGACTCTGTGGTGGACATACATCGGAGTACTTCTCCAAAACTTTAGTAAATTTTCGTTTTGCCTTATTTTGAGATTTATTTTAATTTGGGTTTAATATTTTGTAATAAGGCCATTGGACTTTAATTTTTATTTTAAGATTTCATTTTAGTTATATTCAAACTATAAATAATTAAACTCTGGATTTTCTTAAAATGAAAATAACTGTTTTCAAAATATCACATTTTCGTAATTTAGTGAATTTAATTTCTGCTATAAACAAAGATTTTGGAAGTAATAATAATAACATTTTTACAAGAAAACCATAAAAAAAATCTAAATTTCACAAACAACAAAGCTCAAAGTTTCAAAAAGAATACGAACTTTTTAACGAACGCGCAGTTTTTAAGCAACCCTTCTATGTGACATGCTAGATCCGGTCATAATGTCTAGGCTAGGTTTGGGGTGTTACAATTTTCAGCCAAGTATAAAAATATTATGAGGCTCTATATGGTCGTAAATGCCAAACTTTGTTATATTGGACTAAGCTTAGTGAGAAACGGATACATGGGGTTGATTTGATTCGAGAGACTGAAGAAAAAGTGAAAGTAATTCGAGATAGCTTGAAAGCAGCTTCAGATCATCATAAATCGTATGTAAATCTTAAACATAAAAATATAGAATTCCAAGTCAGCGATAGAGTATTATTAAAATTTTCACCCTAGAAAAAATTTCTTTAGTTTGGTCGCAAAGGAAAGCAGAGTCCGCTATTTATCGGGTCGTACAAGATTATTGAAAGAATCGGACCTGTTGCATATCGATTAGCTTTACCATCAAAATTGAAAGAATTCATAATTTCTTTCACGTTTCTATGTTACGACGATACCAATCTGACCCTTCACATGCTATTTCCCTGATGGATGTTGAGATTCGGTCTGACAAGACATATAGAAGAGGAATCGATCGAAATTCTGGCACGAGAGATAAAAGAATTGAGAAACAAGAACATAGTTTTAGTAAAAGTTCTCTGGCAATGACACGAAATAAAACAAGCCACCTGGGAACTCAAGGAATGTAACAACCCAAATTCGGCCTAGAAATTAGGCCCGAATCTAGCATGTCACATTGGGGTGCTTTTCGAGAAACCATGGTTCCATTTGAAAACCTTTCTTGATATTAAAAAATAAAGTCCCAGTTTACGTTTGTTTATTATTAATCAACATTTATTACAAAGTTATTATCTAAAAAAACTTTGTTGGTTGCAGAAACTTAATTAAAATGACAGACTTATGAAAACGTGATGTTTACGATCTATTTGCGAAAGCGTAGTATTTTGAAAGCAGATATTGTTTTGGAAAACCGTGATACAAAGTTTAGCAGATTTAAAACATAATAAACTAAAAATCCAAAACTAAAACCAGAATTTAAGAGAGGCCTTATTACAAAATATTAACCCAAGTTAAAAATGTCCAAAACTACTCGTAGTGTGGCCACCTCCGAGTCCTCTAGCACGTCAAACCGCTTATTGAGGATTACCTGAGAAAAAATATTAAAACAAGGGTGTAAGTTTACGAAAACTCAATGTGCATAACCCTCATCAATAAGAACATGAATCACAATAGTTTGGGCCGAAGCCCATTTCAGTAACGGTGGCAATTGGGCCTTAGCCCATAAAATCCTCAGTTGGACCTTAACCCATAAATGTCACAAATCATATTTATCTGGGCCTGAGCCCATCTCAAATAAAACCACATATGCAATGTTTAATGCCTATACCAACCCTGCACTCCTGTGGGGATTTAATCGACCCACCCATCCCTACACTCCTTATGTAGCACCTGTTGTGGCACTAACTTATCGGTGCAGCATAGCTGCTCGGTGGCTAAAAGCCTTCGGTGGATCCACAGTCGTCAAGCGACCATGCGATCCTATCTGCACTTCCCCTTTCGAATAATCCCATCCCCATGCAACATACAATAATAATGTAACACCCCTTAACCCATATCCATCGCTGAATTAGAGTTATGAGGTGTTACTGAACTAGACACAGTTTAGCACAGTCATTTATGGAATAAACCCAATACGCATTTTTAATTTTTTTTTTCCATATCAACAAATAATGTTCAAGACTTACGTTACAAACCATGTTTCATAATGAACACATCATTACTCATAATCTATACAAGTTTCGAATCAAGCTTCCACATAACAACACCAAATTTCATATGTTAAACATATATAAATACATCTATTTGCTTTTCATTCACATATGTGACATTCGAATCTTATAGCATAACCAAACATACACATCAGGCTACTGTAATATGTGCAATGTCCCTAAAATAGAAGTCATGTCAAACCATAATCTTCAATTCATTTTACCTTATTAATTTATGGATACAAGATCATTGAATAACCTATCAAACACACATGATATGTAACTAATTCAAATTATATATAAATACATCCAATCCATTGACCATATATTCTGGTTCCCAATATAAAACTTCAATGATCAACCCAAAGCATTAGTATATACATTTACATGATCATCTCCAATTATACCAAGCACATAATAATCTAAGTAGAGATATTTGCATGACATAATAATAAGCATACTTATATATATATATATATCATTTCTATACAACTCCATTTAACTTCCAAGCATTATAAGCATACGCCTTATACCAAAGATTAAAATGACTATTATATCAAACATATAAACAATGCTTAATCCAAAATAATAAATTTTATTCGCAAGGCCATATATATACATTTACAAAACCGAACATCATTCATTACTTATCAAAATACAGCCTATACATGCCTTTGATTCAAAAAGTAAACATATATATATACCAAAGAGAGTGATAGTGTGGTCGACTTTCTTGATGATCCCCGAGCTCGTAGATGAATCAATGATCTATAATACGTAAATACACATATACGTAGTAAGCTCACAAGCTTAGTAAGTCTTAAGCAAACAATAATTCACTAATCAAGCACTTTAACATTTTTAATCAATAAATGTAGGACATTGTATATGTATATTTCGATATGCAATTGATACTGAAACCGAATACTAGTAATATATTAACTCAATTACTTATACTTCACTACCATCAACCTCGCAACTCATCGAGCACAAAGGACATATATTACATGAATCGCATGTTTATAATCATGTAAATTCAACATTCATATCCATTACATTATCACACTAAAATTCTATTATTTCTATATTCATACACGCCGATTATAAGCTCAAATTCACATAACACCATTCTTAACATAATATTTCAACTCAACTAACATTAATCACAACTTACCTTACTTCGATGAATTCAAATGGGACTTATGCTTACCGAGTTTTTAACTCAATAGATTCACTATGTTACACCTCGAGCAATTTATGGTTTCTTCGCTTTAAAGTATCACCCAGATTAAGCTTGCTAGACACGAAGCTTAATATATCACCGGCACTAAGCTTGCTAGGCACGAAGCTCGAATATGTCACTGCACTAAGCTCTAGGCACGAAGCTTCGAATATGTCACCAAAGACTAAGCCTCGCTAGGGACGAAGTCCGAATATGTCACCAAGACTAAGCCTACTAGGCACGAAGCCCTAATATCAACACATTCAACTTTATGAAACACAAGACTTAGTACTAAACTATTAATCATCTCATATTCTTCATTTTTACTTTCACCTATTAATCTAAACATACATATTCACAATCAGATTAACCAAATTAATTTCACTACAAATTCATACTCCACATTCGCCCACATGTATATTTATGCTTTTAATATTCAAACATCATCATATACTATGTTCATAAATAATTCTTTGGTGTATACTTGCTTAAGGACTTACCTCAATCGTCGATGCATCACAGAAACCGACTACTCGAGAACCTTTGTTTTCGCCCGATCCAAAATTTGTTTTTCTTTGTTCTTGATCTAAACACATTAAAATTTAGCTCATTCAAAAACATTTACATTCAATTTAATCCTAAAATACATAAATGGGCAAATTACTCTTTTGACCCTAATGTTTATAACTTTTGCAATTTAGTCCTCAAGGCATATAACACAAAATACATGAAATTTGATTACAATTCTTTAAGGCCGAATACTTCTCATGCTTATAATTTAATAAGTCATTTTATAATCACTGAAACTATACATACACGCAATTTAGAATCAGGTCAATTTGAATGGACATGTCTTGCATGTTTTATGGATTTGAACATGACCCATACGGAGATTAATCGTGCTATTCATATACATATTTAGTGTTTTAATCTTTAAAGGCTATATGTAAAATTTATGCACATTTAGCCTTAACTAAACTAATCGTTTAATAAACTTAAAACACCCAACAAAGGTACTCAATGCCTATGTAACTAACATGTAAATAATCATAAAATAAACAACAATTATGTGCACTAATGTTCAACAATTTAAGTTATTTTCATTTACTAACTGCCTTGACCTATCATAATAGCAAATGCATGGCAACCAAATTTTAAGACATGTAATCATATCTCAAACAAGTTTAACCGAAATTTCACACCAACCTTTAACATATATATATTTAAACTACAAGGCATTGATCACAATTAGTCAAACTCAAAATATAGCTCCTCATACTGTATAATAATCTCGTAAAAATTAACACCTATTATGCACCATTTGGCCAAATCATACAGTAGTATCTTAAGCATTATAAAAATATTCTTCACCAACTTTATGCATGCCACATTTGAATTCATTTACCAGCCACAATTTAATTTAATAATTATAATTAGCACACGACATAATACCAAAAATCAGCTTAATACACAAGCAAAATTAAACCCGAATTCAAATATGGAGAACGAGCCATTTATTTTGCATTTTAATCTCTCAACTATTTGTTTTCACAATTTAAGCTATCACACTTCATATCATATATAATTTTCATACTTTAAACATGATAGTCTAAGACATATATTTCTATTCTTCCATCAGACACAACAAATCACCAACATTCATCAAGAACCGAATCTAAAACATACTTTTAAACTAAAATTTTCCACATGGATTTGTTAATATTCAAGGTAACCAACTCAAACATACAAAGAAATCACAAAAATCATGTTAAATCTCTAACCTTTAAGAACATGCAATGACCGAAAGTTAGAAGCTTGGGTTTCCCTCTTTTCTTTGTCAATTTTCGGTGATGAAGAACAAAAGAATAAAAGATGAACACTCCTTCATCTTCTTATTTTTTTTTCTTTATTTACTCATATAAAATAATATTACTAAAATCCCACTTACTAAACAATTACATAAAATATAATAAATAGTCATCATACCGTCCACTTACTTAAACTATGGGTAATTTGACATGCAAACCCATACATGCAAGCAATTAGTCAATTAAACCCTTCCAATTTAAAAGGCTACTTTTACCTTTTTAACAATTTAATCCTTTTTCTTAAATTAATCACACAAATAAACAAATTATCTTATGAAATTTTCACACATACTAATTCACCTATAATTAACTCAGATAATAATATAAAAAAGTTTTTAGACTCAGATTCGTGGTCCAAAACCACAATTTCGATTAGGGTCAAATTCACTGTTACAAATAATCATACTATAACAATCATAAATCACATACAAGAATAATCATATAACATATAAGGGTATTTTCGTCATTTTTGCCCTCCACGGGCATATCGGTCATTTTACCCATCGAGGGTATTTTCATAATTTACCAAGGGTATTTTTGTAATTTACCTACCAAGGGTATTTTTGTAATTTACCTACCAAGGGTATTTTCGTAATTTACCTACTAAGGGTATTTCGATAATTTTGCAACCCAGGGGTATTTCGATAATTTTACAAACTAGGGGTATTTCAGTAATTTTACAAATTATGGGTATTTCAATAATTTTGCAATTTTACAAATAGGGTATTTCAATTTTGTAATTTCAATTTTACAAATCGGGGTATTTTGATAATTTCACAAATTTCGGTTTTAGCTATGAACTTTAGCCCATCAACAAGTCTTCTCACTAAAGTGAATGACACTACGCACTGTAGGATTCCAGAAAATAGGAGGTGGGCCACTAGGGCCGCTTAAGTACCAAACTCTCCCTAGATCCAATCCTAGACATGCGTACGCTGTTGCCACACTCCAACCCTACGACTTGTTCATAGACATGTTTAATTAAAAAAATTAAATCTTATGAAATTTACGAGTTGTTCAAACTAGACCTAAGGTCCACAAACCCTAACATATATATGTACGTCCCCATAAGCCCATCAAGCCCATATCACACCCTTATGGCCCATTAGGCCAAAATCTCATCATATGGCCTATTAGGCCCAAAAAATTCCAATTCATGTATCATGCATGACTAATTCAATTCGTATAACCAACCAAACCATTCCATCAAAATTAGCCTCAAGACCCACCGGGCCCATTTAGCCACTTTCAGCTTTACCGATTTCGTGTGTGTAGTGTTTGTACACACCTGGTAACCACGCGCACTGCAAACCCCTTAGTCACGAACCTACAATCGACATCACGTAACGATTAATCATAACTTAATATACACTTATCGAAAACTAAAACCTCACCGTAACCTTACCGTGCACCTCACGTTATAGTAGCCCTTCCTTTGCAACTATTGGTGATTATCCTCTAGGTCTGCACCCAAACGCCCACCAAGGTATATTAACTCTCCTCATAGAATGCTCTATATATAGCTAGCTTCTGACCTTCCTTCTTTGTATCTTACCGATGCGGGATCCCTCCATTAGCAGAGTTTAAATCCAACTCAAACTCTTTTCGTTCAATCCGTAAGATAAATACTCCCTTGCTTGTTATGAGATTCGAACCCAGGCTGCCTTGCACCCTTAATGATGCCTTGCCACTAGACCACTCACTTTCTTGTGTCTAAAATCATGCGCAACTAAATATAACCCTATGGCAAAATTCTATAGTCCTTTTAAAAAGAAAACCAAAATGTAAGAGCCAAGACTTGAATCTTAGACCTCCTTCCTTCCTCTATGGCGTCACCCTCGTTGCCTCTTATGTGGTGTCACTTTGCCACTACACCACACACTCCACTTGTCATTTTTCCTTATATTTTATTCTTAAAGCCTACCTACCAACTCCCAGGGTTTTTTTCACCTAAAACCAAAATTTTTCCTATGGTCTAACTTTAACCCCAGACTTCATAAAAGCCCCCTAACCTTCCAAAATCACTCACCTAATAGGTCCAACTTGCCTTAGTACCATTCTCTTGTTCTCAAAAATTTTAAACGCTACTACCCCCAAGGACCATTGGGCCCAATCCTACTAGGCCCAGTTCCAGGATGTTACAAATCTACCCTCCTTAAAGAAATTTCGTCCCAAAAATTTCCAACTATCTCATAGCCGCACAATACCGGATATACCACTACTCTTCTACTATCTGAATTACAAATTTATGAATTTAGCTCATAGTTCCAATAATTAAACAAATGTTTTATGGAAGTAGTAGTTAAGAGTTATTTTCGAAATTGCCAGCTCACTATAGTTTTTAGTCTCCTACGGGCCTCAGTATAGTCTATCATCTAAAGTAAGCCCAGTATCTGCCTATAATAGTAACAATTTAAAACAGATAAGAGAACTTACTTGTCCGACACTAGAGACTCGGTGTGTCACACAAAAACCTTTCAAAACTACTTAAAAATCATTTGTAAACATCTTTAAAATAAACAGTAAAGCCCATCTCATAGCCTGAGTTTTGCAACCTAGGCTCTGATACCACTAAATATAACACCCCAAACTCGACCTAGAAGTTAGGCTCGAATCTAGCGTGTCACATTGGGGTGCTTTTCGAGAAACCATGGCTCCATTTGAAAACCTTTCTTGATATTAAAAACTAAAATCCCAGTTTGCATTTGTTTATTATTAATCGACATTTATTAAAAAGTTTTTATCTAAAAAAACTTTGTTAGTTGCAGAAACTTAATTAAAATGACTGACTTATGAAAACGTGATGTTTACGACCTATTCGCGAAAACGTAGTATTTTGAAAGCAGATATTGTTTTGGAAAACCGTGATACAAAGTTTAGCAGATTTAAAATATAACAAACTAAAAATCCAAAACTAAAACCAGAATTTAAGAGAGGCCTTATTACAAAATATTAACCCAAGTTAAAAATAAATAAAATAGTAGAGTCCCAAAATACTCGTAGTGTGGCTTCCTCCGAGTCCTCTAGCACACCGAACTGCTTACTAAGGATTACCTAGAAAAA
The DNA here is from genome assembly GCA_025506655.1 of Gossypium rotundifolium. Taxonomy (NCBI): domain Eukaryota; kingdom Viridiplantae; phylum Streptophyta; class Magnoliopsida; order Malvales; family Malvaceae; genus Gossypium; species Gossypium rotundifolium. The sequence continues at coordinate 42,535,991 of CP106731.1, read as the reverse complement.
ATATTAAAAAGAGGGTGTGAGTTTACAATAACTCTGTGTGCATAACCCTCATCAATAAGAACATGAATCACAATAGTTCGAGCCAAAGCCCTTTTCAATAACGGTGGCAATTGGGCCTTAGCCCATAAAAATCCTCAGTAGGGCCTTAACCCATAAATATCACAAATCATATTTATCTGGGCCTGAGCCCATCTCAAATAAAACCACATATGCAATGCATTAATGCCCATACCAACCCTGCACTCCTGTGGGGATTTAATCGACCCACCCATCCCTACACTCTTTATGTAGCACCGGTTGCGACACTAACTTATCGGTGCAGCATAGCTGCTCGGTGGCTAAAAGCCTTCGTTGGATCCACAGTTGTCAAGCGACCATGCGATCCTATCTGTACTTCCCCTTTCGAATAATCTCATCCCCATGCAACATAATAACACATGAATGCAGCATACAAAAATAATCATATGATAACAATCATAAATCATATACAAGAATAATCATATAGCATGTAGGGGCATTTTCGTCATTTTTTCCCTTTAGGGGCATATCGGTCATTTTACCCATCGAGGGTATTTTCGTAATTTACCTACCAAGGGTATTTTCGTAATTTACCTACCAAGGGTATTTTCGTAATTTTACAACCTAAGGGTATTTTAGTAATTTTGTAAACTAGGGGTATTCTAGTAATTTTACAAACTAGGGGTATTTCAGTAATTTTGCAAACCAAGGGTATTTTGGTAATTTTGCAAATTAGGGGTATTTTAGTAATTTCACAAACCAGGGGTATTTTGGTAATTTTACAAGTTGGGGGTATTTCGGCAATTTTACATATCGGGGTATTTTGATAATTTCACAAATCGAGAGTATTTCGGTCCCTTTTGGGTTTTAGCTATGAACTTTGGCCCATCAACAAGTCTTCTCGGCTAAAGTGAACAGACACTACGCACCAGGTAGGATTCCAGAAAATAGGAGGTGGGCCACTAGGGCCGCTTAAGTACCAAGCTCTCCCTAGATCCAATCCTAGACATGCGTACACTCGTTGCCACACTCCAACCCTACGACTTGTTCACAGACATGTTTAATTGAAAATAATTAAGTCTTATTAAATTTACGAGTTGTTCAAACTAGACTTAAGGTCCACAAACCCTAACATATATGTCTACGCCCCATAAGCCCATCAAGCCCATATCACACCCTTATAGCCCATTAGGCCCAAAACAAATCCAATTCATGTATCATGCATGACTAATTCAATTCGTATAACCAACCAAACCATTTCATCAAAATTAGCCTTCCATTTAGCCACTTTCGGCTTTGTCGATTTCGTGTGTGTAGTGTTTGTACACACCTGGTAACCACGTGCGCTGCAAACCCCTTAGTAACGAACCTACAATTGACATCACCTAACAATTAAACATAACTTAATATACACTTATCGAAAACTAAAACCTCACCATAACCTTACCGTGCACCTCACATTATAGTAGCCCCTCCTTCGCAAATATTGGCGATTATCCTCTAGGTCTGCACCCAAACACCCACCATGGTATATTAACTCTCCTCATAGAATGCTCTATATATAGCTAGCTTCTCACCTTCCTTCTTTGTATCTCACCGATGTGGGATACCTCCATTAGCAGAGTTTAAATCCAACTCAAACTCTTCCCGTCCAATCTGCAAAATAAATACTCCCTTGCTTGTCATAAGATTCGAACCCAGGCTCCCTTGCACCCTTAATGATGCCTTGCCACTAGACCACTCACTTTCTTGTGTCTAAAATCATGCGCAACTAAATATAACCCTATTTCAAAATTCTATAATCCTTTTAAAAAGAAAACTAAAATGCAAGAGCCAAGACTTGAACCTTGGACCTCCTTCCTTCCTCTATGGCGTCACCCCCCTTACCTCTTATGTGGCGTCACTTTGCCACTACATTTTTCCCTGCATTTTATTCTTAAAGCCTACCTACCAACTCCCAAGATTTTTTTTCACCTAAAACCAAAATTTTTGCTATGGCCTAACTTTAACCCGGGACTTCGTAAAAGCCCCCTAACCTTTCAAAATCACTCACCTAATAGGTCCAACTTGCCTTAGTACCATTCTCTTGTTCTCAAAAATTTTAAACACTAATACCCTCAAGGCCCATTGGGCCCAATCCTACTAGGCCCAGCCTAGGATGTTACAAGGAAGCTATGAGAAAGCAATATTCGAACCTCTTTTCTGGTAAGATTTTCGGGAATGAAAATCCATTTAAGGGGAGAGTTATAACAGCCCGTTTTCAGTGAAATCAGAATAGTGGTTTTGGTACCACCAATCCAAAATCAAAAAAATTAGTTTATTGTTATTTTAGTGTCTACTGCATGATAGTGTTACCGTATAAAAATTTTGTTAAGAAATTTTACCGTTTACATGCTTAATTTGATTAAAAAAAAAGACTAAATCGCGTAAAGTGTAAAAGTTGGGTTCTAATAGCTAAAGATATTAAATAGCTATAGAAATTTAAAGTGGAAGTCCTTTATGGTAATTAGACCATTTAAATTTATAGTGGAAGATGTTGGCTTGGCAATTGTGTAATTATTAAGTTTATAAAGGTTAATTAAGTGTAACATCCTAGAACTAGGCCTAGTAGGATTGGGCCCAATGGGCCTTAGGGGTAGTAGCATTTAAAATTTTTGAGAACAAGAGTATTGTACTAAGGCAAGTTGGACCTATTAGGTGAGTGATTTTGGAAGGTTAGGGGGCTTTTATGAAGTCCCAAGTTCAAGTTAAGCCTTAGGAAAAATTTTGGTTTTAGGTGAAAAAACCCTGGGAGCTAGTAGGTAGGCTTTAAGAATAAAATGTGGGGAAAAATGACAAGTGGAGTGTGTGGTGTAGTGGCAAAGTGATGCCACATAAGAGACAAGGGGGTGACGCCACAAGGAAGGAATGAGGTCCAAGGTTCAAGTCTTGGTGCTTGTATTTTGGTTTTCTTTTTAAATGGATTTTTGAATTTGGCCATATGACTTATATTTAGTTGCATGATTTTAAAAACAAGGAGCTAGTTGGTAAACCTGCTAGCGCGTGGATTATGTTACAAGGAGCCTCGAGTTCAATCTCATGAGAAGCAAGGGAGTATTTATTTTGCTAAGATGGGCGCGACAAGAGTTTGAGTTGATTTAAACTCGCTAGCGTATGATCCCACATCGGAAAGATATAAAGAAGGAAGGTGAGAAGCTAGCTATATAAAGAGCATTCTAGGAGGAGAGAAAAGATACATTGATGGGCGTTGGGCTTTGGAGCTTTGGGAGCGTGGTTTAGCAGCTTCAGAATTCCTATTTGGTGTGCAACTCTCTCTACTCTAGTTGTAGAGCGGAAAATCTTTGAAATGCCAATACACTGCACTGCGATGGTAGCCACAATGACGAGCGCACGCATTGCACATGTGAAGCTTTGACGCGATTAGTTAAGGCCACCATGAGTATTCTTGTAGGTGGGTCGTTGGGCCATGATGACCCGAAAGGGCCAGTATTCCAATGGCCCGAGGGCCCATATTAGTAAATTGTACGATTGAGTATTAGATAGTGAACTAGACTATGTGAATCTCATACATGTGGCTAGGTTTGGGCTGAATGGGTCACATGAGTGTGTGGGCCTACTTGGGCCGACAATGGGCCTTAGGCCCATTCGCATCATTATCTCTGTTTAGAATACTTGAGTCGTTTGAGGTGACAGTGGACCTTCTGTTGGGTCGTTAATATCCTAGTTTGTAAAATAACTGAATTACCCCTAGTTTGTGAAATTATCAAACTATCCCTAATTTTCAAAATTACCAAAGTACCCCGATTTGTGAAATTACCAAAATACCCCCAGTTTGTGAAATTACGAAAATACCCATGGTAGGTAAATTACAAAAATACTCTTGGTGGGTAAATTATGAAAATACCCTTAGTGGGTAAATTACGAAAATACCCTTGGTGGGTAATTACAAAAATACCCTTGGTGGGTAAATTACAAAAATACCCTTGGTAGGTAAATTACAAAAATACCCTTGGTAGGTAAATTACGAAAATACCCTTGGTAGGTAAATTACGAAAACACCCTTGGTAGGTAAATTACGAAAATACCCTTGGTAGGTAAATTACGAAAATGCCCTTGGTAGGTAAATTACGGAAATACCCTCGATGGGTAAAATGAACGATATGGCCCTAGAGGGCAAAAATGATAAAAACGCCCTTACATGTTATATGATTATTCTTGTATGTGATTTATGATTGTTATCGTATGATTATTATTGTATGTTGCATTCATGTGGTATTATGTTACATGGGGATGGGATTATTCGAAAGGGGAAGTGCAGATAGGATCGCATGGTCACTTGACGACTGTGGATCCACCGAAGGCTTTTAGCCATCGAGCAATTATGCAGCACCGATAAGTTAATGCCGCAACCGATGCTACATAAGGAGTGTAGGGATGGGTGGGTTGATTAAATCCCCATAGGAGTGTAGGGTTGGTATGGGAATTAATGCATTGCATATGTGGTTTTATTTGAGATGGGCTCAGGCCCAGATAAATATGATTTGTGACATTTATGGGTTAAGGCCTAACTGAGGCTTTTATGGGCTAAGGCCCAATTGCCACCGCTACTGAAATGAGCTTTGGCCCAAACTGTTGTGATTCATGTTCTTATTAATGAGGGTTATGCACACTGAGTTTTCGTAAACTCACACCCTCTTTTTAATATTTTTTTCCTCAGGTAATCCTCAATAAGCGGTTCGATGTGCTGAAGGACTCGGAGGTGGCCACACTACGAGTAGTTTTGGACTCTAGTATTTTACTTATTTTTAACTTGGGTTAATATTTTGTAATAAGGCCTCTCTTAAATTCTGGTTTTAGTTTTGGATTTTTAGTTTATTATGTCTTAAATCTACTAAACTTTGTATCACGATTTTCCAAAACAATATCTGCTTTCAAAATACTACGCTTTCGCGAATAGGTCGTAAACATCACGTTTTCATAAGTTAGTCATTTTAATTAAGTTTTCGCAACCAACAAAGTTTTTTCGGTAATAACTTTTTAATAAATGTTGATTAATAATGGACAAACACAAACTGGGACTTTAGTTTTTAATATCAAGAAAGGTTTTCAAATGGAACCATGGTTTCTTGAAAAGCACCCCAATGTGACACGCCAGATTCGGGCCTAACTTCTAGGCTAGGTTTGGGGTGTTACATTTAGTGGTATCAGAGCCTAGGTTGCAAAACTCAGGCTGTGAGATGGGTTTTAGTATTTATTTTAAAGATGTTTACAAATGATTTTTAAGTAGTTTTGAAAGGTTTTGTGTGGCACACCGAGTCTCCAAATGTCGGACCAAGTAAGTTCTCTTATCTATTTTAAATCATATCATTGTAGGTAGATACTAGGCTTACTTTAGATGATAGACTATACTGAGGCCCGTAGGAGACTAAAAACTATAGTGAGCTGGCAATTTCGAAAACAACTCTTAACTACTACTTCTATAAAACATTTGTTTAATTATTGGAACTATGAGCTAAATTCATAAAATTTGTAATTCAGATAATTAGAACTAGAGTGCGCAGCAGAATCATAGTGGTATATCCAGTATTGTGCGGCTATGAGATAGTTGGAAATTTCGGGGATGAAATTTCTCTAAAGAGGGTAGATTTGTAACATCCTAGAATTGGGCCTAGTAGGATTGGGCCCAATAGGCCTTGGGGTAGTAGCGTTTAAAATTTTTGAGAATAAGAGAATGGTACTAAGGCAAGTTGGACCTATTAGGTGAGTGATTTTGGAAGGTTAGGAGGCTTTTATGAAGTCTTGGGTTCAAGTTAGGCCTTAGGAAAAATTTTGGTTTTAGGTGAAAAAACCCTGGGAGTTGGTAGGTAGGCCTTAAGAATAAAATGTGAGAAAATAATGACAAGTGGAGTGTATGGTGTAGTGGCAAAGTGATGCCACATAAGAGACAAGGGGGTGACGCCACAAGGAAGGAAGGAGGTCCAAGGTTCAAGTCTTGGTGCTTGCATTTTGGTTTTCTTTTTAAATGGATTTTTGAATTTGGCCATAGAGTTATATTTAGTTGCGCATGATTTTAGAAACAATGAGCTAGTTGGTAAAGTGGCTAGCAGCATGGATTATGTTACAAGGGAGCCTGAGTTCGAATCTCATGAGAAGCAAGGGAGTATTTATTTTGCTAAGATGGGGCGGCAAGAGTTTGAGTTGGATTTAATCTCTGCTAGCAGATGGATCCCACATCAGAATGATATAAAGAAGGAAGGTGAGAAGCTAGCTATATAAAGAGCATTCTAGGAGGAGAGAAAAGATACCTTGGTGGGCGTTGGGCTTAGGAGCTTTGGGAGCGCGGTTTAGCAGCTTTAGAATTCCTATCAGGTGTGCAACTCTCTCTCTACTCTAGTTATAGAGTGGCAAATGCCGAAATGTCGGTCACACAGCGATGATAGCCACAAGAGTGTGCGAGTGCACGTGTGGAAGCTTCGACGCGATTAGTCGAGGCCACCATGAGTATTGTAGGCATGTGCTATTGGGCCACGATGGCTGAAAAGGGGTCAAGTGGGCCCAATGGGCCCGAGGGCCCATATGAGTAAATTGTATGATTGAGTAGTAGACAGTGAACTACACTATGTGAATCTCATATATGTGGCTAAGTTTGGACTGAATGGACCACACGAGTGTGGGCCCACTTGGTCGATAATGGGCCTTTGGCCCATTCGCATCATTATCTCTGTTTAGAATACTTGAGTCGTTCGAGGCAACAATGGACCTTCTGTTGGGTCGTTAATACCCTGGTTTGTAAAATTATCGAATTACCCCTAGTTTGTGAAATTATCGAACTATCCCTAATTTATGAAATTACCAAAGTACCCCCCGATTTACGAAATTACCAAAATACCCCCAGTTTGTGAAATTACAAAAATACCCATCGTAGGTAAATTACCAAAATACCCTTGGTGGGTAAATTACGAAAATACCCTTAATGGGTAAATTACAAAAATATCCTTGGTGGGTAAATTACGAAAATACCCTTGGTGGGTAAATTACGAAAATACTCTTGGTGGATAAATTACAAAAATACCCTTGGTAGGCAAATTAGGAAAATACCCTTGGTAGGTAAATTACAAAAATACCCTTGGTAGGTAAATTACGAAAATGCCCTTGGTAGGTAAATTATAGAAATACCCTCGATGGGTAAAATGACCGATATGCCCCTGAAGGGCAAAAATGACGAAAACCCCCTACATGTTATATGATTATCCTTGTATGTGATTTGTGATTGTTATCGTATGATTATTATTGTATGTTGCATTCATGTGTTATTATGTTGCATGGGGATGGGATTAATCGAAAGGGAAAGTGCAGATAGGATCGCATGGTCGCTTGACAATTGTGGATCCACCGAAGGCTTTTAGCCACCGAGCAACTATGCTGCACCGATAAGTTAGTGCCGCAACCGGTGCTACATAAGGAGTGTAGGGATGGGTGGGTCGATTAAATCCCACAGAGTGCGTGCAGGTTGGTTGGTATGGGCATTAATGCATTGCATATGTGGTTTTATTTGAGATGGGCTCAGCCCGGATAAATATGATTTGTGACATTTATGGGTTAAGGCCCAATCGAGGCTTTTATGGGCTAAGGCCCAATTGCCACCGTTCATCGAAATGGGCTTCGCCCAAACTATTGTGATTCATGTTCTTATTGATGAGGGTTATGCACATCGAAGTTTTCAGAAACTCACACCCTCTTTTTAATATTTTTTTCCTCAAGTAATCCTTAGTAAGTGATTTGACGTGCTGGAGACTCGGAGGTGGCCACACTATGATCAATTTTGGACTCTAGTATTTTACTTATTTTTAACTTGGGTTAATATTTTGTAATAAGGCCTCTCTTAAATTCTGGTTTTAGTTTTGGATTTTTAGTTTATTATGTCTTAAATATGCTAAACTTTATATCACAGTTTTCCAAAACAATATCTACTTTAAAAAAACTATGCTTTCACGAATAGGTCGTAAACATCACGTTTTCATAAGTCAGTCATTTTAATTAAGTTTTCGCAACCAACAAAGTTTTTTTCGGTAATAACTTTTTAATAAATGTCTATTAATAATGGACAAACACAAACTGGGACTTTAGTTTTTAATATCAAGAAAGGTTTTCAATTGGAACCATGGTTTCTCGAAAAGCACCCCAATGTGACACGCTAGATTCGGGCCTAACTTCTAGGCCGGGTTTGGGGTGTTACATTAAGTAAAATAGTAATTAATGATAAAAATAAACAAAACAAAATTACCATTGTCTTCCATTACCATCTTCAACCGATTTTTACAAGGGAAAGAAACCATTTTTGTGCTACGCATTCGACCAAGCTTGTATGCTCAATTAGGTAAGCGTTTTGTGTCATTTTTTATAATTTCTATGTTTCTGGGAACGTTGTAGCTTAATCTAGCTAGCGTAGGGACTAATTTGTGAAACTGTTTAACTATTAAGGTTTTACCATTGATTAATATATATGAGTTTTGATGTTTGATGATAGAAAATTAATGGTTTTTATTAGATAAACAATTTTTCAAAAGGAATTTTAGATGAAATTATCAACTAGGGGCTAAATTTAAAAATAGAAAATATTGTGTGGTGAAATTGTGAATTTATGAAATATATGGGCTGCTACTAATATGTATAAAAATTAGCTAGACTTAGGTAATGGTTAAATTGCATGAATTTCAGTTTTTGAGCCTAGGGACTAAATTACAAAGAAATTAAAAGTGTTAGGGCAAAATGGTAATTTTTCCAAAAATATGTTTTGGACTAATTTGAATGAGAGATATATTGAATTGAGTTAAATTTATTTGTATAGATCCTGTTAGAACTTGTATGGAGTTAGACCGGGTAAAGGGAAAGTCTCGGATTAATCACCTCAGTATCTACATCTAATCGTCGAGGTAAGTTTATGTAATTAAATTGTGTATTTATATGTTTTAATTGAATTATATGTACGTGATTTGTATAATTGCCATGTATAAATACCAATAGCATATCCGATGACGTACGACAATTACCGAGTCCTGTTTGAACCTTAGGAATTCGTAGGATACAAATGGCATGTCATTAGGGATAACGATTCTCAGCTCGTATGAGCTTACCGATTGTAGCTCGTGAGAGCTTACCGATTCGTAGCTCGTATGAGCATACATGTATAGGAATTGACGACAAATTCCTTTCCCAGCCTCAGCTGAATCAACACTGGTGCCTCAGTCAAAATCCTCTTTAGCTTCTCAAAGCTTTCCTGTTGCTTATCGGCCCAAACAAACGGTACTCCTTTTCGCAATAACTTGGTTAAAGGTGCAGCAATCAGCGAATACCCCTCAATGAATCTTCTGTAGCACCCAGCCAAACCAAGAAAACTTTGAATTTCTGACACAGACTTCGGTGGTTTCCAATCCAAAACAGCTTCGATCTTTCGAGGATCAACCCTAATGTAACACCCCAAACCCGGTCAATACGTCACGACCGAATCTGGTATGTCACTAAAGAAAATATTTTTTTGAAAGAATCGAATTAACAATTAAATTTTTGTGAAAAACTCTTTGTAATTCTTTATTTGTCGAAAATAAGTTAAAACTCAAATTTTCTTCTAAATTACATAAAACTTTAAAACTTAGTTGATAAATCATAGGATAGAAAAACATTTAAATCTTTTAAGAAAATTTGAAATATCGTTTTGAAAATCCTTTTCAAATTGAGTATAGAAACTTGAATTTTAGAAATCACTTAATTTGTTTGAAAAACATTTAACTTGAAATTTTACTATTGAACTATTCATGTTACCCGATGGTAAGATTTTTAAAACCATTATGAGTTTTTAATTTAGAAAACTTTGGGCTCAATTATTAAATTAACCAAGTAATTTATAAGCCATATTTTAAACATATTCAAAACATAAAATAATCCAAAACATAATTAAACAGCCTTATTACAAATCCATAAAAATATGAAAACCAAATTAAAATAAAGTACCCAAATGGAAGTTCATGTAAAACCAAATTTTATTGCATGGCCTCCTCGAGTTCATTCGGCCCTCATCCGCAAACTCACGAATCACCGAAAAGATAAGGAGAAGATGAGTCACCAAGACTCAATGCATGTTCCCTCTCCCGGGTAAATACCACATACTTACACAAATTATAACAAAGCAACATATATGTATAATTCATCCAACCTAGCCATCCATAACTCCTTTTCTACCCCATGTGGTACCAAACCACTGGTGGTGCCAAACCACTGGTGACTGAAGTCACGATATAAATGTGATACCAAATCAATGGTGACCAAAGTTACAAATAATCCATCTGTGGGGCGAACCCACGTGTGATACCAAATCACTGGCGACGATCCCATATCTCAAAAGTGGGGCCAACCCACGGTGGTGTTAACCAAAGGACGAGTCGCTATGAGGTGCCAAACCTCCGTGTCCAAGACACGAATGTGATACCAAATCACCGGAGGTACTAAACCTCTAGTGTCGAAGACACGAATGTGATACCAAATCATTGGTGACCAAGTCACAATATCAATCTTCCCTCCTCTCATATTGCCCATGCCAATGCAATAAATAAACAAATCATGTCAATATACTTTGATATGTATCTCATAACAAATATATCATAAATCGTAGATCATGATTTCTATCCACATGTATTTACAACATATCGAAACGGACTTACCCAATCCTCATTCATACCATCATGGTATCATATCCAAATCTCATCGTTTTCCCACTTTCATAATATGATTAGTTATAACACACATAAATACATATATAAACCAAGTTATAAAGTGTGTAAGATACACACCTTTCACCAAAGCAAGAACTAACTTCCGGAGATCCGATCTATCGTGACTAGATCACCTTGTCCTACAATCGGCCAACACTTAAATTATAAACAAAGGCCATTCGGCCCTACCACTAAATCCAATGAGTTATCACTTTGAAAACCAAGTCTTACCTAAACTTACCGAAAACGATAGTCAAGATATGAGGCTTAGATTGATTGCTTCCAATGTTCAGAGGAGCCTATAAGAAATCGGTTCTTAGAATGGTTAGAACCTTGCAAACCAATGCCTAAAGATTCGGCCTTTGTCCACAAGAAAATAACTTGGAAAAGGGAAAAGAATTGAAGGACATACAATCATGAATACTTACCTATTATCCAAAATTGATTGGAGAAAAACCAAAGAGAATCTACCCTTGAATATTCGGCCAAAACAAAACAATAAGAGAAAGGGAAGTTTCAGCAAAATGATTAAATGGTCAAAGAAATTCGGCTATGGTTGATTTGTAATAACAAAAAGGATTCGATTAAAGTGGAGAAAGAGAAAGGAAAAAGGAAAAAGATGAAAGAGATTTCAATAAGAGAGGAATGTTTATGGCTTTGAATAAAAATGAAAGAAAGTAAAGAGAGATGGAGAGAAGGAAGTTTCGACCAAGAGAGAGTAGGAGAAATGTGGGTTGAACAAGTATGAAAGAATGGGAAAGATGTTGTGAACAAAAGAAATTGCCAAGCACAAAGATGGTTTGGTTTGATACACTTTGATGCACTAGGGAGAAACTTGCAAAACTAGAAAGGATTTTCTGTTATGACACTAAAACAATTCTTGAAGGCCAAAACAACACCTAAAACTCACCTTATGACCAAGACACATTCGGCTATAGGAGTGTTTGAGGAGAGAAAGAAATTGGTGATCATAAACTTAGGAGAAATGGCCAACTAGCTACTAACCTACCAAAGCTACCAACAAAATGGGTCAAGCCCTCCCTAGACCAAAATGCTGTCCACATACATGCACTAAGGCCTTGGAATACTTTCCAAAACATCCTCCATATTCCATGCCTTTTGTCCCCTCATCATACCAAAACCTTAAGATTCTTATCCCCAATTTCATGCTTTGCTTAAACAAATATTCAACTTACCAAAAGTTAAGATTCCAACCTATCATAAATAAGTTTGACCGTCCATCAAAGCAAGGATTCAAAAATAAACCTTCAAAATGCTAAACATGCTACTCGAACCTCTATCCTCAAGCAACCATCCAAACACCATAACCACTTTGCCACTAACTCCTCATGTGCTTTAATTTAACACTTAAATTAACTTAAGTGTCAAACACACTTAATCCACTTCATTAAATAAACCATACTAAAACTTATTCTAGCTTCCTAAATAAAATCAAGCCTTCACAAGACTATGCTAACACACAAAAATTCATATCCACGCCAACACAAAAGATACTCAAATTTTAGGATATTACAATTCTACCCCTTTAAGAAATTTCATCCTCGAAATTACCTGATCAAAAGAGTTGAGGATACTGCTGCCTCATCGCATCCTCCGGTTCCCAAGTAGCTTCTTCCACGCCATGATTCCGCCATAAGACTTTCACTAAAGGAACTGTCTTCCTCCGTAGAACTTTTACATCTCGATCAAGAATCAGCAGTTCTTCTTCTATCGCAAATCTGGATTCACTTTTATTTCCTCTCGCCATGACATGCGATGGATCGTAACGATAGCGTCTAAGCATAGAGACATGAAACACATCGTGAATCGCTCAATTCTGCCGGCAACTCAAGCCGATAAGCTCTCGGTCCCACTCGTCTCAACACCTTAAACGGCCCAATGAACCGTGGACTTAACTTGCCTTTTCTCCCAAATCTTAACACTTTCTTCCATGACGAGACCTTCAGAAAAACTTTGTCACCCACGGCAAACTCTATATCCCTCCACTTGAGATCGGCATAAGACTTCGCTTATCCAAGCTTCTTTCGATGAGCCTCAATCAATTTCACCTTATCCTCGCCGCAACCAACTCGGTTCTAACATCCGACGCCACCCAACTCTGTCCAACATGTAGGTGTGTGACATTTCCTACCATACAATGCCTCATATGGTGCCATCTTAATGCTTTCCTGATAACTATTGTTGTATGCGAACTCACCGACGACAAAAACTCTTCCCACCGCCTCTAAGTCCAAAACACATCCTCTCAAAGATATCCTCTAAAATCTGAATGACCCTTTCGATCGCCCATCGATGTGGATGAAATGCGATACTAAAATCTAACCGCTGCACTCCAAAGCCCGATGTAACACTCTCCAAAACCTCGACGAATTTGGGATCTCTGCTGAGATGATCGACACGCACACCGTGCAACCTCACTATCTCACCACATACAACTTAGCTAACCTCTCAAGTGAGTAATCTACCCTCACGGAATGAAATGAACCGACTTAGTCAGACGATCCACAATCACCCAAACGGAGTCCTTCTTACTTGTTGTAAGAGGTAATCCACTGACAAAATCCATAGTGATCCTCTCCCACTTCCACTGTGGAATCTTCACCATTGAAGTAATCCAGACAGTGGCGATGTTCGACCTTGACCTGACCGACACGTCAGACATTTACCCACGAACTTAGTTACCTCTCGCTTCAAACCTGGCCACCAAAATTGCTTTCTTAAATCACGATACATCTTGCTACCTCCAGGATGCATAGCATATGGGTTGCTATGTGCGTCCCAAGAATCTTTTGCCTCAACTCTACATCCTTCGGCATACAAGCTCTCCCTTGAAAACACAGGACTCTATTACTGGACAAACTATAATTCTCTAAACCTCCGTTCTGAACTTGCAATCTCCGATCATTCAAACCATCATCCTCTAACTGTTTCTCCTTGATTTGCTCTAACCAAGTCGGCTTGACTTGTAATTTAGCCAAAATACTTCCATCGTCATATAAGCTAAGATGAGCAAACATCGATCTTAAGTCAACCTTACGGCTCAACGCGTCTGCCACCACGTTAGCCTTACCGGGATGATACTCAATCGAACAGTTATAGTCCTTCAACAACTCAATCCATCTACTGCCTCAAGTTCAAATCATTACGAGTCAAGATACTTAAGACTCTTGTGATCCGTGTAGACTATCGACTTCTCTCCGCATAAATAGTGTCTCCAAATCTTCAAAGCGAAAACCACTCGCTGCTAATTCCAAGTCATGGTTGGATAATTAACCTCATGTGGTCTCAATCGCCGAGATGCATAAGCCACTACCTTCCTTTCTCAGACAAGACACATCCCAAACCAAGATGTGATGCATCACAAGAACCGTGAATTCCTTACCCGCCTCAAAGTTGAATCAAACCGAGCTTCAATGAATCTTCTTCAACTTGTCAAAACTTTCTTGCTGCTTCTCGATCCACACAAATGGAACTCCTTTCCTCAACAACTTAGTCATAGGTGCGGCGATCAAAGAAAATCCTTCCACAAACCTTCGATAATACCCCGCTAGACCTAGAAAACTCCGAATCTCAGCCACTGACTTAGGCGGCTTCCAATCCAACACTGCCTCAATCTTCCGAGGATCTACTCTAATCCCTCTACGATACAACGTGACCCAAGAAAGTCATCTCCTAAGCCAAAACTCGACTTACTAAATTTAGCAAAAAGTTACTTTTCCCTCAGAATCTACAACACTACCCACAAATGCGCATCATGCTCCTCCTCTAACTTTGAGTATACCAAAATATCGCCTATAAAAATCACAACAAACCGATCCAAAACTGCTGAAAACCCGATTCATCATGTCTATGAATGTCAGCCGCGTGTTAGTCAACCAAATGGTATCACCGTAAACTCAGTAGTGCCCATACCGAAAAGCGAAATGTCGTCTTATAGATATCACCTCTTTCACCTTTAGCTGATGATATCCAGACCTTAAATCAATCTTAGAGAAAACTACAGCCCCTTTAAGCTGATCAAACAAGTCATCTATCCTCGGCAATGGATACTTGTTTTTGATCATCAGCTTATTCAACTGGCGGTAGTCAATACACATCCGCATCGTACCATCCTTCTTCTTGACAAAAAGTACCGGCGCTCCCCAAGGCGAAACACTTGGTCAAATGAAACCTCGATCCAATAATTCTTGAATCTGAGCCTTCAATTCCACTAATTCCTTCGGTGCCATCCTATACGGAGCTATAGACACTAGCGCCGTTCTGGGTAATAGATCTATACCGAATTTGACTTCACGATCCGGAGGCAATCCCGAAAGTTCTTCTGAAAATACGTCAACATATTCCTTTACCATTCAGACATTCCCTACCGTAGACTCCTTAGCTTTCAAAGCACACACATGAACTACAAACGCTTCATAGCCCTTCCTGACCATCTTCACAGCTTTCAACGCAGATACCACGTTGGATAGATAATCTCTTCTATTACCCATCATGACCACTTCTTCACCTTCCGTTGTCTTCAAAACCATGCGCTTAGCAGCGTAATCTAAACTTGATTGGTACTTAACCAACCAGTCCATCCCAAGAATCAGATCGAACTCCTCAAATAGCGCCCATCGATCACCATCGAACACTACCCCTTGAAGTTCTAGGGGTACATCTCTATATAGCTTATCTACTTCTACAGAGTGACCTAGAGGACTAAGTACGGTCATCTTCCTAGAAGAAATCTTAGAATCTAGGTTCATAGTCTCAACTATACTACTAGCAACATACTAATGTGTCAAACCCACTTCTATCAAAGCGAAGATATGGAACACCAAAGATTAAGAACGCATCGATTATGACATCCGATGCGTCGCCTCCTCTCGATGTCTCGCAAAGATACACCAAACCAGTCATTTTGCCTCGGTGTTGCTTGCACCTCGCCAGATGCTCCATGGCCTCGACTAGAACTATTACCTCCTCTACCATTACCACGACCTCTCTGCGGTGACGGTCCCTCCTTTCTCGAATCGAACACCCACCATGACCTTCATATTGATTCTTGGCTTGCTTACGTGGGCGGCCTCTCACACGATGATCCAAATAACCACACTCAAAACACCTTTTCCTCCGGTCCAACATTCGCCCCAATGAAATTTCCCATATCGGTTACACGTCTTTGGTCCCCGATTAGCGAATAGCCTCCTAGATCGATTCGCCCATTTTGCCTAGCCCTCTTCTGAACATTACCAGCTGACCCAGATGATCCATATCCTCTCTTATGCTTATTCCGTCATAGCTCTGCCTTCCAGATTCCTTTATTCCTTCGGCTATCTTAGCCTTTTCAACCAAAATAGCAAACTCTCGCTCCTGATGTGGAGCAATCAACAATCTCAACTTGTCCTTCAAACCATCTTCGAATCAGACACATCGCTCGTTCCGAAGCCACAATACCTCCAGCATAATGGCTCAATCTTAAGAACTCAACCTCATACTCGACATGATTTACTCCCTTGGACCAAACTCGAATGCCTTACGTCAAGCATCAACATAACTAGATCCAATATATTTCTTTTGATACGCTGCCTTAAAGAAGTCCCAAGTGAGATCCTCCGCTACAACACCATTCCGAACCGTGAGCCACCACTGATATGACTCGTCACGAAGAAGCGATACAATCCCTTTCAGCTTTTCCTCGGCATTCAAATCCAGATTATCCATGATTTGCTCCGTCGCCTCTAGCCAATATTCAGCCGAGCTGGGAGCTACACCCGAAACACCTCAAAATACCTCAGCTCCGTTGGCTCGGAGTCGCTTAGGTACAAATTTTCGAGCTCCCGCACCTCCACCTACTCCACTACCCTCTCAAGAACTCGCAAGATTGCTCGAGACATCTGCGTCATCCCCGCTTGATCCTCGATGCTCAACTCCAACCGGGTGGTGGAACTGGTGGTACCTCATTCTCGGATCCTTGACCCGACCTCACTGGCTCAAACACAGCCATCCTACCTCGACCATATCCACGCATAACACGACCTTGACCTCGAGTACTCATATCTAAAGTCTCGACTTATCTGATTAAAAGTTTTATGCATTAGTCATTATTCCACTTTCTTTTAAAGCACAATTTTATGAAAAATTTTAATAAGAGATTGTTTCACGAGTACACCAAACCTATAGTTTTGGGTCTCTAAAGTAGTTCCTACTACTATATAGTCATGTCAACATCACTAAAATCATATCATCAAAATCAACAGTTTTGATGTACTTACCAGGGCGGATTGATGCCGGAGACTCGGGGCCATGCCTTTCCAACCATAAAATTTTCAATAAAAACATTTTAAAACCATACTTCAAATCATTTTGGGCCTCGGGCCCACAGTCGAGCTTTTGAACTTGGCTCTGATATCAATTTGTAACACCCCAAACCCGGTCAATACGCCACGACCAAATCTGGTATGTCACTAAAGAAAATATTTTTTTTTGAAAGAATCGAATTAACAATTAAATTTTTGTGAAAAACTCTTTGTAATTCTTTATTTGTCGAAAATAAGTTAAAAACTAAAATTTTCTTCTAAATTACATAAAACTTTAAAACTTAGTTGATAAATCATAGGATAGAAAAACATTTAAATCTTTTTAAGAAAATTCAAATATCATTTTGAAAATCCTTTTTCAAATTGAGTATAGAAACTTGAATTTTAGAAATCACTTAATTTGTTTAAAACATTTAACTTGAAATTTTACTATTGAACTATTCATGTTACCCGATGGTAAGATTTTTAAAACCATTATGAGTTTTTAATTTAGAAAACTTTGGGCTCAATTATTAAATTAACCAAGTAATTTATAAGCCATATTTTAAACATATTCAAAACATAAAATAATCCAAAACATAATTAAATGTGCCTTATTACAAATCCATAAAAATATGAAAACCAAATTAAAATAAAGTACCCTAATGGAAGTTCATGTAAAACCAAATTTTATTGCATGGCCTCCTCGAGTTCATCGGCTCCTCATCCGCAAACTCACGAATCACCGAAAAGATAAGGAGAAGGTGAGTCACCAAGACTCAAGGCATATTCCTCTCCCGTAAATACCACATACTTACACAAATTATAACAAAGCAACATATATGTATAATGCACCCAACCTAGCCATCCATAACTCCTTTTCTACCCCATGTGGTACCAAACCACCGGTGGTGCTAAACCACCGGTGACCAAGTCACGATATAAATGTGATAACAAATCACCGTGACCAAAGTCACGAATAATCCATCTATGGGGCCAACCCACGCTTGATACCAAATCACCGGCGAAGATCCCATATCTCAAAAGTGGGGCCAACCTACGGTGGTGTTAACCAAAGGGACGAGTCGCTATGAGGTGCCAAACCTTTGGTGTCCAAGACACGAATGTGATACCAAATCATTGGAGGTACCAAACCTCCGTGTTCAAGACACGAATGTGATACTAAATCACCGTGACCAAAGTCACGATATCAATCTTCCCCTCCTCTCATATTGCCCATGCCAATGCAATAAATAAACAAATCATGTCAATATACTTTGATATGTATCTCATAACAAATATATCATAAATTGTAGATCATGATTTCTATCCACATGTATTTACAACATATCGAAACGGACTTACCCAAATCCTCATTCATACCATCATGGTATCATATTCAAATCTCATCGCTTTTCCCACTTTCATAATATGATTAGTTATAACACACATAAATACATATATAAACTAAGTTATAAAGTGTGTAAGATACACACCTTTCACCAAAGCAAGAACTAACTTTCGGAGATCCGATCTATCGGACTAGATCACCTTGTCCTACAATCGGCCAACACTTAAATTATAAACAAAGGCCATTCGGCCCTACCACTAAATCCAATGAGTTATCACTTTGAAAACCAAGTCTTACCTAAACTTACCCAAAATGATAGTCAAGATATGAGGCTTAGATTGATTGCTTCCAACTTTCCGAGGAGCCTATAAGAAATCGGTTCTTAGAATGGTTAGAACCCTGCAAGCCAATGCCTAAAGATTCAGCCTTTGTCCACAAGAAAATAACTTGGAAAAGGGAAAAGAATTGAAGGACATACGATCATGAATACTTACCTATTATCCAAAATTGATTGGAGAAAAACCAAAGAGAATCTACCCTTGAATATTCAGCCAAAACAAAACAATAAGAGAAAGGGAAGTTTTGGCAAAATGATTAAATGGTCAAAGAAATTCGACTATGGTTGATTTGTAATAACAAAAGGATTCGATTAAAGTGGAGAAAGAGAAAGGAAAAGGAAAAGATGAAAGAGATTTCAATGGGAGAGGAATGTTTATGGCTTTGAACAAAAATGAAAGAAAGTAAAGAGAGATGGAGAGAAGGAAGTTTCGCCAAGAGAGAGGAGGAGAAATGTGGGTTGAACAAGTATGAAAGAATGGGAAAGATGTTGTGAACAAAAGAAATTGATGAAGCACAAAGATGGTTTCGGTTTTGATACACTTTGATGCACTAGGGAGAAACTTGCAAAAACTAGAAAGGATTTTTGGTTATGACACCAAAACAATTCTTGAAGGCCAAAACAACACCTAAAACTCACCTTATGACCAAGACACATTCGGCTATAGGAGTGTTTGAGGAGAGAAAATAAATTGGTGATTATAAACTTAGGAGAAATGGCCAACTAGCTACTAACCTACCAAAGCTACCAACAAAAATGGGTCAAGCCCTCCCCTAGACCAAAATGTCGTCCACATACATGCACTAAGGCCTTGGAATACTTTCCAAAACATCCTCCATATTCCATGCCTTTTGTCCCCTCATCATACCAAAACCTTAAGATTCTTATCCCCAATTTCATGCTTTGCTTAAACAAATATTCAACTTACCAAAAGTTAAGAGTCCAACCTATCATAAATAAGTTTGACCGTCCATCAAAGCAAGGATTCAAAAATAAACCTTTAAAATGCTAAACATGCTACTCGAACCTCTATCCTCAAGCAACCATCCAAACGCCATAACCACTTTGCCACTAACTCCTCATGTGCTTTAATTTAACACTTAAATTAACTTAAGTGTCAAACTCACTTAATCCACTTCATTAAATAAACCATACTAAAACTTATTCTAGCTTCCTAAATAAAATCAGGCCTTCACAAGACTATGCTAACACACAAAAATTCATACCCACGCCAACACAAAAGATACTCAAATTTTAGGATATTACACCTAATCCCCTCGGCAGAAACAACATGCCCCAAAAAAGGCCACTTCCTTCAGCCAAAATTCACACTTACTGAATTTAGCGTAAGTTGCTTCTCCCTCAATATCTGTAGAACAACCCAAAGATGTGAATCATGCTCCTCTTCAGTCCTCGAGTACACCAAGATATCATCTATGAATACCACGACAAACCGATCTAGGTAGGGTTGGAATACCCGGTTCATCATATCCATAAATGCGGCTAGTGTATTCTTTAATCCGAACGGTATCACTAGAAACTCATAATGCCTATATCACGTTCAAAAAGAAGTCTTATGAATATCCGCCTCCCTGACCTTTAATTGATGATACCTATATCTCAAATCTATCTTCGAGAACTCTGAAGCTCCTCGTAGTTGATCGAACAGGTCATCAATCCTTGGTAACGGGTATTTGTTCTCGATCGTTAACTTGTTCAGCTGGCGATAGTCAATGCACATACGCATCGACCCGTCCTTTTTCTTCACGAACAACACTAGCGCTCCCTACGGAAATATACTTGGTCGATAAATCCACGATCCAGCAACTCTTGAATCTGACCTTTAAGTTCTACTAGCTCCTTCGGCGCCATACAATAAGGAGTGATGGACATTGGAGCCGTTCCTAGAAGTAGCTCAATTCTGAATTCCACCTCGCGATCTGGAGGTAACCTTGGAAGCTCCTCCGGAAAGACGTCCTAGAACTCTTTCACTGTTCTAACATCCCCTACAGATAATTCCTTGGCCTCCAAAGCACTGATGAAAGCTAAGAATGCCCCACACCCTTTTCACACCATCCTTTCATCCTTTAGTGCTGACACCACATTGGACAGGTAATTCATTCTTTCTCCTACCACAATTACTTCTTCATCCCTTAGAATTCTTAAAATCATACGCTTAGCTGCACAATCCAAACTTGCATGATGTATAACTAACCAGTCCATGCCTAAGATCAGATTAAACTCACCGAACGGTAGTTCCATCAAGTCTGCCAGAAATACTACTCCTTGAACTTCTAAAGGCACGTTCCTAAATAGTTTGTTCACTGCCACCGATTATCCTAGAGGGCTAACCAAAGACATATCTCTAGCAAAATTTCATATTTAATGCTCAAAGTCCTAGACACAGTACATGCAACATATGAATGTGTAGACCCAATATCTATCAAAGCTGTAAAGGGCACATAAAATATAAGGAACGTACCGATTATGATGTCCGGTGCGTTGACATCCTCTCGCCATTGAACTGCATAGACTAACCCTGGCTGTCTTGTATATGTGTTACCAGCACTTCTGCCTGGTGCTCCACGACCTCGACCAAAATCATTTCCTCCTCTGGCCGGACCACGACCCCTCGGCTCTTGACCACCTCTCATTGCCTGAGCAAAACCCTGACCTATCGTTCGCATCTTTCCAACTCTTGTGGACAGTCTTTTATCATATAATCCCTAGATCCACATTTAAAACATCCACCTACTCTCCTCCAACTCTCCCCCGGATGTGTTCTATAATATCCCGGGTTAAGGGCTATTTTGTTTTGGCATTTGTTTGCATGTTAAGGGCTTGCTATGTTGTTGTTTGTGTGGTTTTGGGGCTTAGTTGTAGGCTAGGAGTGAGCCTGATTAGGTGGGGAAATTTTAGTTTTTGGGCTTTATGTGATAGGAGCTAAAGGAGCTGGGTCTTTTATATTTTAATTGGTGTTCTTGAGCACAAGTGAGGAGCTAGCAAAGTGGCAAAGCATGCGCCACTTAGGGCTTGTGTGTGGTGTCAAGTGCAAGGGGGGAGAGGTCTTGAGTTCAAGCTGCAGAGTGCACCCTTTTTGTTTCATTTTGACGGCATGGAGGGGAGGAGTTGTTGGTAGTTCAAACTCTACCATGGACTATGTCAACTCATTCAAATGATGGGTGGAGAGTGAATGTAGGAGGGAGACTAGTTCAACAAGTTTGAATTAGTGGCTTGGGAGTGATTGGGGGAATTTGGCCGGATTTGGAGAGAGTTTGGGGGAGGGAAATGAGTGGCCGGTTGGTAAGTGTTGGTGAGTGCCGAATTTTCCACTTAGGCAATTTGTGTTTTTCGGTCTTAGCTAGTGTCAAATGAGTTCTTCTTTTGGTCCTTTGGTAAGCCGATTTTATTTAGTCAAAAGCTAGCAAAAAGCTTCAAGATCATTTCTTCTTTATTCCTCCTTAAACCGAAAGTTCAAGTAGCTCTTGCCAAAATTGCTTTGCATCTTGTGTAAACCGGAACCCCAAGCACCTTCATTCCCTTGGAAGACAAACCGAGACTTCAAAAAATTTCTTTCATTTCTTTTTCTTGGAAACCAAAACTAGCTTTCTTTCTCCCATATTTTCTTTTCTTTTCTCAATACCCTATTGCCGAAACTTTATTCTCCAAAGAGACCTTCATCCTTCTTCTTTTCTATAAATCGAAAGCACCTTATTCACCATTTTAACTTCTTCTTTTCTTCTCCAAACCCCTTAGCTTTTGCTCCCAATCGTTCTTCCCATTTCTCTAAGGCCGAACCTCCTTTCCATATTGATTAAAGGGTGCTAGCCGAATCTTTTTCTTCTTCCTATAGTTCTTCATTGCCGAATATCAACCCATTTCTTTTTATCTATACTCTCTTCTCTTTTCACAAAGCCGGAAGTAGGAGTGTTAACATCTAGGCCGAATCTTTCTTCTCTCCTAGTGGTGTTTGTTGGCCAAATATCGCGTGTTGTTGGGTGCTTGTTTCCAATCGGTTGGTAGTGGGTAAGAGCTTGGCCGAATGGCCATTTTCCCTCTCTCTCGTTCTTTTGTATTGTGGCTTAGATAAAGGCTGATTTTGGTATTGGTTGAAGGGTATTAACCTATTGTGTAAATTAATTTTATTATAGGACATCCAGATTTTGGAAACATTGGAGAAGAGCCTTATTTCTCTGTTAAGCAATCGATAAGTGGTGGTAAGAGGTTGCTTTAATGGTTTCTTTAGAGTAGTTAAGCCAAAGATTGATGAGACTAATGATTTGTGTTTTAGAGGGGAGGCCGATTATCAGAAGGAACCAGTGTTGGTTCGGGTTTGGTTGGAAACCGAACCATTTGCAAGGTAAGGCTTAACGCAACCCCTTGGGTTATCTATTTTTGGCCGAATGGTATAATGATTAATCCATTGTTGGTCGATTGTAGGATCGGGGTTGTCGAGGTGATCAAGGGACTTAGATCGGTTCTTAGGATTTAACCTTCGCTATTTCGTGTGTAAACCAACACACTTTCTTAATCGAGTAATGTGATAACCTTGTTTGTGTAAATGAAACAAAGGTGGTTGACTATTTTGATACCCATTGAGGTATGGATACATGGATTCGTAAGTCCGTTTCATTATGAAATATGTGATGATATATGATATCATGATTATGGGTGTATATTCGTTGAGATGCCATATTAAGCATGTGAGCATGATAGCATGATTGCACGATTTTGCATTTAGTATGATATGCTATTGGGTGATATGAGAGGAGGGAGTATGATATCCGTGTCTTTGGGACACTGTGTCTTTGGGACACCGGAGGTTTGGCACCTCCAGGTGGTTTGGTACCATATATTTTGTGACTTTGGGTCACCAGAGGTTTGGCACCTCGGCGTCGTCGTCAGTGGCTTAGACCACGGTGGGTTGGCCCTATTGATTATACGGATTGACGCCATGATTTGGTATCACACGATGGGTTGGCCCCATCATCGATTTGTATTCGCGGTCACCAGTGATTTGGTATCACATCGTGTCTTTGGGACACCGAGGTTTGGCACCTCATTGCGACTCGTCCTCGTGGTTTGACACCACCGTGGGTTGGCCCCACTTATGAGATACTGAGATTGTCGCTAGTGATTTGGTATCACACGATGGATTGGCCCCATCATTGGATTATTCGTGACTTCGGTCACCAAAGGTTTGGCACCACGTTATGGATATCGTGACTTTGGGTCACCAGTGGTTTGGCACCACACGGGGTAGAAAAGGAGATACGGTTGGTTAGGATCGGGTGCATTACTTGCATTACTTTGCTATGATGTGTGTTGGCATGTTATACCGGGAGAGGGATTTATACACTGAGTCTTGCGACTCACTCTCTCTCCTTTGACTTTTTCAGGTGACACTTAGACGCAGACATGGAGCCGGGATGGACTCGAGGTGCCCATGCCATGCTTAAATAAGGATTTGCTCTGACTTTTATAAAATTTGGTACATTAGCTCATTTAATACTATTTGGTTTTATTTGGGTTTGTAAATGGCCTTTTAAAATTATATTTTGCTTTGTTTATGCTTAAAGTAGATGTTTACTATGCCTTAACAAATTAATTGGGTTAAAATGTGCTAAAACTTGAGAAGAAAACGCTTTCAAAATTGCAAAAACGATATTTTAACCTATACCATCGGGTATCACACTAAGGGTTGGAATAAAGAGAACTCAAATGTTTTTCTAACTTAAACTCGATTTTTCTTCTAAGTCAAAATGTTTTAGCAATAATAAGAAACAGCTTAAACTTCTAAATGAGATAAATTAGTTTTACCTACACATCTGATTAAGTTTTTCAAATTTACGGGTTTTCAAATACACCAACAGATTTTTATCAAGCCTACTCGAGTTTTTCTTCAAATACACAATTTCGCGAAGTGTTTTTATCAAACATCTAAACTTAAACCTTTTCTCAAAATCCTTTTTCCCCGTAACATACCGTTGATTGTGGTGTGTTGATCGGGTTTGGGGTGTTACAATTGTGGTATCAGAGCTAAGTTTAAAAGCTCGGCTGTGGGCCCGAGGCCTAAAATATTTTCAAAAGTCTGTTTTAAGTGTTGTGTTTTAAAAAGTATGGTTTGAAAGGCATGGCACTGAGTCTCCGGCACCAATCCGCCCAGGTAAGTACCCCTTACTATTACTTGTGATAATGATATCGATGAGATGTGATTGGATGGCTAGTGATAGTAGGACTACTTTAGAAACTAAACCGATAGGGTCGAGTGGACTCGCGAAAACAAAGCTCCTTTAATATTCATAAGACTTTGCTTAAAAATAGTGGAATAATTACTGATGCATAAAATTCTTTAAATCAGACGAGGTTTAGTCATGAGTACCCGAGGTGGACGTGGTCGTGGACGTGGTCGCGGTAGGATGACAGTTTTTGAACTCGTAGGTTTTGGTCAGGGGTCAGAGAACGAGATACCGGTTCTGCCACCAGTTGGAGGTGGTGAGTTCCAAGAGCAGATCGATGATCTGATGTCACGGTGATATGCGAGTGTTAGAAAGGGTAGGCTGGAGTAGGTGGGGGCGCAGGAGTTAGGAAATCTGTGCCTGAGCGACTTCGGGCAAATGGGCCTGAATTCTTTCGGGGTGTCTCGGGTGTTGCTCCTAGCACTGCTGAATATTGGTGGAAGCGACAGAGCGGATAATGGACGATCTAGACTCGATCGAAGAAAAAATTAAAGGGATAGTATCACTTCTCGAGATGAGTCATACCATGGTGGCTCACGGTTCGAGACAAATACTGCAGATGGAAGATCCGACTTGGGACTATTTCCGACTACTTATCAAAAAAAATGCGTGGAGCTAATTACATTAATGAGCAACGGAAAGCATTTCGAGGTTAGTTCGAGTAAATGTGTCGAGTACGAGGCGAGTTTTGAGGTCGAGTCGGTATGCCGGGGTATGGTGGCTACTGAACACGAGAGGTGTGTTCGTTTGAGGATGGCTCGCGAGACAATTAAGATTGTTGATTGCGCCTCAGCAGGAGCGTGAATTTGCTGTTCTGGTTGAAAAGGCGAAGGTGGCCGAGGGTATTAAAGAGTCTGTGAGGCAAGGCATGGATAGGAATCGACATAAGAGGAGTTTTGGATCTTCTGGGTCGTCAGGTAATCCACAAAAAAGGGCTAGACCGAGTGGGCCGAATCAGTCGGGTAGGTTTGTTGCTGCTAGGCAAGGACCGCCGCAGTGTAACCGTTGTGGGAAAGCTCATTGGGGAGGATGTTGGACCGATGGTAGAGATGCTTTGAGTGTGGCTCATTGGACCACCTTGTGAGGGATTTGTCAGCGCAAGTTGGCTAGGATTCATCCCGAGAGTCGTGGCGTGCACAAAGACAGAATAACGGACCACCACCGCAGAGGCCGAGGTAATGGCAGAGGAGGTAATGGTTCTGGTCGGGCCGTGGAGCACCGGCGAGGTGCAGTGGTTACGAGGCCGCATGGTGGCAGGCTAGTGTATCTTTTGAGGCGCCGAGAGAAGGCGACGCCGGACGTCATCACCGCAGCGTTTTTAATCTTTGGTTCTCCATTTACTGCTTTGATTGATGTGGGTTCAACACATTCATATGTTGCAAGTAGCATAGTGAAGACCATGGACTTAGACTCTGAGATATCTTCTAGGCAGATGACCGTAATAAGCCCTCTAGGTCACTCTGTAGTTGTAGATAAGCTGTATAGAGACGTACCTCTAGAACTCCAAGGGGTAGTATTTGAGGCTGATCTTATGGAATTGCCGTGTGGGGAGTTCGACCTAATTCTTGGGATGGACTGGCTGGTTAAGTACCAGGCGAAGTTGGATTGCGCGGCTAAGCGCATGGTTCTGAAAACAGCTATGGGTGATGAGGTAGTTCTAATCGGTAATAGAAGAAATTATCTGTCCAATGTGGTATCTGCTTTGAAAGCCGAGAAGATGGTCAGAAAGGGTTGTGAAGCATATGTGGTTCATGTGTATGCCTTGGAGGCTAAGGAGTCTGCTGTAGAGACGGTTCGGACAGTTAGGGAATTTGTTGGTGTGTTTCCTGAGGAGCTTCTGGGTTTGCCACCAGATCGGGAGGTAGAGTTCGGGATAGATCTGGCACTCAAATCGCATCGGATCCATTGCTCTGCATGTGATGGCACCTAAAGAGTTAGTAGAGCTTAAGGCTCGAGATCCGTGAGTTGTTGGACCGAGGCTTTATTAGGCCAAGTGTTTCACCTTGGGAGCGCCGTGACATTTTGTCAATAAGAAAGACGGTACCATGCGAATGTGTATAGACTACCGCTAACCGAATAAGTCGACGATCAAAACAAGTATCCACCTTCGGATAGATGACTTGTTTGATCAAATGAAGAAGCGTCGGTTTTCTCAAGATCGACTTAAGGTCCGGATATCACCGCTTAAGGGTAAAGGAGGCGGATATCCGCAAGACGGCATTTCGTACTTGGTATGGGCACTTTGAGTTCTTAGTTATGCCGCTTGGGTTGACTAACGCTACAACCTTCATGGATCCGATGAATAGGGTGTTTCAACGGTATTTGGATCGGTTAGTAGTGGTTTTTATCGATTTACATCTTGGTATATTCAAGGACGAGGAGGAACATGATGCTCATTTGCGGGTGGTATTGCAGATTCTAAGGGAGAAACAGCTTTATGCGAAGTTTAGCAAATGCGAATTCTGGCTTAGGGAGGTGACGTTCTTGGTTCATGTAGTATCGGCTGAGGGGATTAGAGTGGATCCTCGAAAGATTGAAGCGGTTTTGGATTGGAAGCTGCCTAAGTCAAGAGTGAGATTTGGAGTTTTCGGGCTTAGCGGATACTACCGAAGATTTGTAAAGGGTTTTCATTGATCACAAAGACCGATGACTAAATTATTGAGAAAAGGGTTCCATTTATTTGGGCCGAGAAGCGCAGGAGAGCTTCGACAAGTTGAAGAAGATTTTAACGAAGCTCCTGGTTACGATTCAACCCGAGGTTTGGTAAGGAATTCAAGAGTCTTCGCGATGCATCACATACGGATTGGGTTGTGTGCTAATGCGAGGAAGGAAGGTTGTGGCTTACGCATCTCGGTGTGAGGCCACATGAGGTAAATTATCCAACGCACGATCTGGAGTTAGCGGCTGTAGTTTTTGCCTTGAAGATATGGAGGCATTACTTGTATGGAGAGAGATCGATAGTCTACACGGATCATAAGAGTTTGAAGTACCTTCCACTCGTAAAGACTTGAATCGAGGCAGTAGCAGATGGATTGAGTCACCGAAAGACTACGATTGATCAATTGAGTATCATCCGCAAGGCTAACGTTGTGGCAAACGCGTTGAGCCGTAAGGTTGTTTCGGATTTAAGGCGTTGTTTGCCCACTTGAGTTTGTATGACGACGGAGTATTACGGCGGAGCTGCAGTTAAGCCTACTTGGGTTGAGCAAATCGTAGAAAACAGGTTGTTGGATGAGGTTTTGAGTCGCAGAGGACACAAGTGCGAGCGATGGTTTGGAGGGTTCTGATGTCGGTGATGGAGTCTTTGTGTTTTAGGGAAGCGTGTATGCTTAGGGATCTTGAGTTAAGGCAAAAGATTCTTCAGATGCACATAGCGACCCTGCGCTATGCATCTTAGAGGTAGCAAAATGTATAGGGATCTCGGAGAACGATTCTAGTGGTAAGATGCGAAAAAAGGAAGTGATGAGTTTGTAGGAAGTGTCTAACATGTCGGTAGGTCAAGGTGAGCATCGATTGCCATCGAGGTTGCTTGACCGGTGAAGATTCCTCGATGGAAGTGGAAAGGATAACTATGGATTTCGTTAGTGGATTACCGCTACACCGAGCAAGAAGGATTGATTTGGGTAATTGTGGATCGATCGACTAAATCACTCACTTTATCCCTAAGAAGGTGGATTACTCACTTGAAGTTGGCGGCTGTATGTGTCGAGATAGTGAGGCGCACGGGTGCCGATGTCGATCATCGAGATAGGGATCCGAGATTCATGTCAAGATTACGAAAGCATTGCATCGTGCTCGGGTACACGGTTAGATTTCAAAGACGGCATTTCATCCGCAGATGACGGGTAGTCGGAAAGGGTTATCTGAGATCTTGGAGGACATGTTACGAGGGTGTGTTTTGACTTGTGGGTAGTTGGGAGGAGTATCTACCGTTAGTGAGTTCGCCACAACAATAGTTACCAAGCAAGCATCAAGATGGCACCATATGAGGCATTGTACGGTGGGAAGTGTCACTCACCTACTTGTTGGACAGAGTTAAGTGAACGCCGCTTGTTGGGACCAGAGTTAGTTCTTGAGGCCAAGACAAGGTTAAGTTGATTAGGGCTTGATTGAAGGAAGCTTGGACCAGAAGTCTATCTTAGATCTTAAGCGGAGATATTGAATTTGCTGTGGGGATCAAGTTTTTCAAGGTCTCACCGTGGAAGAAAGTATTAAGGTTCGGAGGAAAGGCAAGCTAAGTCCGAGGTTTATTGGGCGTATAAAGTCTCGAGACGAGTGGGACCAGTTGCATATCACCGAGTTACCAGCAGAGCTAAGTCGATTCATGACGTGTTCCACGCTTCGATGCTTAGCGATATCATTCTGATCCGTCACACGTGGTGGCAGTGGAAGAGATTGAGGTAAACCCAGATTTGACCATGGAGGAAGAGCCTGTACAGATTTTAGATCGGGATGTGAAGGTTCTGCGTAGGAAGTCTGTGCCTTTGGTTAAGGTTCTTTGGCGGAATCATGGCGTGGAAGAAGCTACGTGGGAACCCGAGGATATGATGAGACAGCAATACCCGCAACTCTTGACGACTGTGTAATTTGGGGCGAAATTATTTTTAAGGGGGTAGAACTGTAATATCCCGGGTTAAGGGCTATTTTGTTTTGGCATTTGTTTGCATGTTAAGGGCTTGCTATGTTGTTGTTTGTGTGGTTTCGGGGCTTAGTTGTAGGCTAGGAGTGAGCCTGAGTAGGTGGGGAAATTTTAGTTTTTGGGCTTTATGTGATAGGAGCTGAAGGAGCTGGGTCTTTTATATTTTAATTGGTGTTCTTGAGCACAAGTGAGGAGCTAGCAAAGTGGCAAAGCATGCGCCACTTAGGGCTTGTGTGTGGCGCCAAGTGCAAGGGGGAGAGGTCATGAGTTCAAGCTACAGAGTGCTCCCTTTTTGTTTCATTTTGACGGCATAGAGGGGAGGAGTTGTTGGTAGTTCAAACTCTACCATGGACTATGTCAACTCATTCAAATGATGGGTGGAGAGTGAATGTAGGAGGGAGACTAGTTCAACAAGTTTGAATTAGTGGCTTGGGAGTGATTGGGGGGAATTTGGCTGGATTTGGAGAGAGTTTGGGGGAGGGAAATGAGTGGCCGGTTGGTAAGTGTTGGTGAGTGCCGAATTTTCCACTTAGGCAATTTGTGTTTTTCAGTCTTAGCTAGTGTCAAACGACTTCTTCTTTTGGTCCTTTGGTAAGCCGATTTCTTTTAGTCAAAAGCTAGCAAAAAGCTTCAAGATCATTTCTTCTTTATTCCTCCTTAAACCGAAAGTTCAGGTAGCTTTTGCCAAAATTGCTTTGCATCTTGTGTAAACCGGAACCCCAAGCACCTTCATTCCCTTGGAAGACAAGCCGAGACTTCAGAAAATTTCTTTCATTTCTTTTTCTTGGAAACCGAAGCTAGCTTTCTTTCTCCCATATTTTCTTTTCTTTTCTCAATACCCTATTGCCGAAACTTTATTCTCCAAAGAGACCTTCATCCTTCTTCTTTTCTATAAACCGAAAGCACCTCATTCACCATTTTAACTTCTTCTTTTCTTCTCCAAACCCCTTAGCTTTTGTTCCCAATCGTTCTTCCCATTTCTCTAAGGTTGAACCTCCTTTCCATATTGATTAAAGGGTGCTAGCCGAATCTTTTTCTTCTTCTTATAGTTCTTCATTGCTGAATATCAACCCATTTCTTTTTATCTATACTCTCTTCTCTTTTCACAAAGCCGGAAGTAGGAGTGTTAACATCTAGGCCGAATCTTTCTTCTCTCCTAGTGGTGTTTGTTGGCCGAATATCGCGTGTTGTTGGGTGCTTGTTTCCAATCGGTTGGTAGTGGGTAAGAGCTTGGCCGAATGGCCATTTTCCCTCTCTCTCGTTCTTTTGTATTGTGGCTTAGATAAAGGCTGATTTTGGTATTGGTTGAAGGGTATTAATCTATTGTGTAAATCAATTTTATTATAGGACATCCGGATTTTGGGAACATTGGAGAAGAGCCTTATTTCTCTGTTAAGCAATCGGTAAGTGGTGGTAAGAGGTTACTTTAATGGTTTCTTTAGAGTAGTTAAGCCAAAGATTGATGAGACTAATGATTTGTGTTTTAGAGGGGAGGCCGATTATCAGAAGGAACCAGTGTTGGTTTGGGTTTGGTTGGAAACCGAACCATTTGCAAGGTAAGGCTTAACGCAACCCCTTGGGTTATCTATTTTTTGCCGAATGGTATAATGATTAATCCATTATTGGCCGATTGTAGGATCGGGGTTGTCGAGGTGATCAAGGGACTTAGACCGGTTCTTAGGATTTAACCTTCGCTATTTCAGGTGTGTAAACCAACACACTTTCTTAACTGAGTAATGTGATAACCTGTTTGTGTAAATGAAACAGTGTGGTTGACTATTTTGATACCCATTGAGGTATGGATACGGATTCGGGTAAGTCCGTTTCATTATGAAATATGTGATGATATATGATATCATGATTATGGGTGTATATTCGTTGAGATGCCATATTAAGCATGTGAGCATGATAGCATGATTGCACGATTTTGCATTTAGTATGATGTGCTATTGGGTGATATGAGAGGAGGGGGAGTATGATATCCGTGTCTTTGGGACACTGTGTCTTTGGGACACCGTGAGGTTTGGTACCACATATTTTGTGACTTTGGGTCACCGAGAGGTTTGGCACCTCGGCGTCTCGTCCGATGGCTTAGCACCACGGTGGGTTGGCCCCACGATTGATTATACGGGATTGACGCCATGATTTGGTATCACACGATGGGTTGGCCCCATCATCGATTTGTGATCGCGGTCACCAAAGTGATTTGGTATCACACTGTGTCTTTGGGACACCGGAGGTTTGGCACCTCATTGCGACTCGTCCACGTGGTTTGACACCACCGTGGGTTGGCCCCACTTATGAGATACGGGATTGTCGCTAGTGATTTGGTATCACACGATGGGTTAGCCCCATCATTGGATTATTCATGACTTTGGGTCACCAGTGGTTTGGCACCACGTTATGGATATCGTGACTTTGGGTCACCAGTGGTTTGGTACCACCAGTGGTTTGGTACCACACGGGGTAGAAAAGGAGATACGGTTGGTTAGGATCGGGTGCATTACTTGCATTACTTTGCTATGATGTGTGTTGGCATGTTATACCGGGAGAGGGATTTATACACTGAGTCTTGCGACTCACTCTCTCTCCTTTGACTTTTTCAGGTGACACTTAGACGCGACATGGAGCCGGGATGGACTCGAGGTGCCCATGCCATGCTTAAATAAGGATTTGCTCAGACTTTTATAAAATTTGGTACATTAGCTCATTTAATACTATTTGGTTTTATTTGGGTTTGTAAATGGCCTTTTAAAATTATATTTTGCTTTGTTTATGCTTAAAGTAGATGTTTACTATGCCTTAACAAATTAATTGGG
Source organism: Gossypium rotundifolium (assembly GCA_025506655.1). Taxonomy (NCBI): domain Eukaryota; kingdom Viridiplantae; phylum Streptophyta; class Magnoliopsida; order Malvales; family Malvaceae; genus Gossypium; species Gossypium rotundifolium. Next base: position 42,503,520 of record CP106731.1, on the reverse strand, counting down.
TTAAAATGTGCTAAAACTTGAGAAGACAACGCTTTCAAAATTGCAAAAATGATATTTTAACCTATACCATCGGGTATCACACTAAGGGTTGGAATAAAGAGAACTCAAATGTTTTTCTAACTTAAACTCGATTTTTCTTCTAAGTCAAAATGTTTTAGCAATAATAAGAAACAGCTTAAACTTCTAAATGAGATAAATTAGTTTTACCTACACATCTGATTAAGTTCTTCAAATTTACGGGTTTTCAAATACACCAACAGATTTTTATCAAGCCTACTCGAGTTTTTCTTCAAATACACAATTTCGCGAAGTGTTTTTATCAAACATCTAAACTTAAACCTTTTTCTCAAAATCCTTTTTCCCCTGTAACATACCAGATTAGGTCGTGGTGTGTTGACCGGGTTTGGGGTGTTACATGTTCTCCCACACTGAGCATAACGTCGTAGCTGACCCATAGCAACTGGCATCGTAACTCGAGCTGGCCCATCAAACCTAGGCCTCTTTTGAAAACCCCCAGATGATCTTGCCGACCTAAAACTTCTCCTATTTTTACCCCTATCCTTATCCCGGTTCTGCCTCTCAAACCATTTCACTTCTTCGGCTATTTTTTCTCTCTTGACCCGAACGGAAAAATCTCTATCTGATGAGAAGCTATCAGTACTCACAGCTCGTCCCACAGACCATCCTCGAACCATACATAACGTTCATAATCGGTTGCGACTATGCCCCGAGTGTAATGACTTAGGCACAGGAATTTCACCTCGTATTCAGCTACATATTTACCCCTTTAACCAAATTCGAAATGCTTTTCTTTGGGCGTCCACATAGCTCGCCCCAACATATTTTCCCTGGAACGCTGTCTTAAAGAAGTCCCAGGTAATACGGTCCGTTGGAGTACCTTCCCTCACTGTGAGCCATCACTGGTTTGCCTCATCTCGTAAAAGAGACACTGCTCTTTTCAACTTTTCCTCTGCTGTACAATCTAGATCATCCATGATTCGTTCAACGGCCTCTAACCAGTATTCAGCTACATTTGGGGCCACACCAGAAATGCCCCTAAATATCTCAACCCATTTGCTCAGAGTTGCTCAGGGACAGATCTTTGAGCCACTGACCTAGTGCCTGCCCCAACAACCCATTCCAAGACTTGCAGCATAGCTTGGGATAAAGCCTTGTCCCCTCTAGCTCGATCATAGGACCCCGCCTCGATCACCGGTGACACAGGTACTTTCTATTTCAGGCATATGCCGGATGCCTCAGATCCAACCCCAGTACCTCGGCCTCTACCTCGGCCACGTCCACCACATCCACTTCCTCTAGCGCTCATGTTAATAGAATAGACTTGATCTGATTACAAATTTTATGAATAAGTATATCATTTCAATGCTTTTAACAATGTTTTATGCAAAATGAGTATAGTAGTTATTTTCATGAATCGAATTTCCTAATGTCTCAGTCTCTAAAGTCTTAACTCTTATAGCTAGCAGCCATAAAACACTAATTCTAATAGTTTCTTCCTAAAATCATTTCATAATATCAAACAAAGTCAGAAGACTTATGGATTTGGTGCCGGAGACTCGAGTGCCATACTTCCATAAAGACATACATTTCTTAAACCAGATTTCAATCCAATTTTGGAAAACATTTTTGAACCCATTTCACAGTGAGTTTTGTAACCTGGGTCTAATACCACAAAATGTAACACCCCAAACCCAGCCTAGAGGTTACGACCGGATCTGGTATGTCACATGGAAGGTTGCTTAAAACTGGGCGTTTGATAAAACTTCGTATTCTTTTTGAAACTTCTAGTTTAGGTGTTTGTTTATGAAAACCCATTTATTCAATATCTATCTTGGAAAAGTGGTGATTGATTTAGAAAAAACTGCATTAATTAGTAAATTCGAGTTGGAATTGTTGGAAAATCTTATTTATAACAGAAAAATCACTTCAGTGAATTTTGAACATGTGATCCTTTGAAAACTATTTCAATGTTTCTAAAAATCCAGTGCATAATCGATTATAGTTTGAAAACTGTTCTTTAACTCTTTTGGAAAACCACATGTTTTAAGGTTTTAGGAAAATCCCGCATTGAACATTTAATGATATGAAAAATCCAAATTAAAGTTAATAACCAAATGAAATATTAATGGCCTTATTACAGAATATAATCCTAAATTTAAAGTAAAACAAAATTTACTAAGTGTTACTAGAACTCAGTGTTTAAATCCCTAAAACGAATACTATATGGGCCTGAGCCTAAGCGAATACAAATTGGGCCTTAGCCCTTACGAAATCAAACTGGGTGAAGCCCATACGGAAATGAACTAGGCCTGAGTCCTTTTTACATGGTAAATCAAATAAGTGCATGCAATGCAACCCAGCCCAACCTAGAATCCATCTGCTACACACCACCCGTTCCAACCATAATAGACAGGGGGGATTTCTACAATCAACCCTCATCTACTACACACCATGATGGTAGTCACGCTGCTCATCCTAAAATTGTGGCAGTGCCACCGAAATAATGAGACAGAGTCACCGAAATGGGTGGTAGAACCATCGAAATAATGTGACAGAGTCACCAAAATGCATTTACCCTTTCATCAATATTATATCCCTTTCCCATGCAACATGTCATAACATCATAATGTGATGGATGCAAACATATATAAAAGTATGTCAGATAATCAGAACAAACCTCTAATCATGCTAACTTACGATAATAGTATAGCCATGAATTTACTTACCTGGTATATCTCCAACAATATCCATTAGGATATCTCAACTGCATTCTCATTACGGGTATTTCAGCTTTAGCCGACACATAATACAACACAAATAAACTAAACTAATGTGTGAGGTTTACACACCTGATTACGCGAAGAACTATACACTCCTGATCGTCGTCACCCTCACTTTCACGAACAACTACAATCTATCTATTCAGATCCGATGTCGCCTCTCTCCCACAACCCGGTAGAAAATCCCAGATTGCTGACACCGCACGCCATTTAAACTTAGGAGCGGAGACTACGAGTCCACTCCCTTTGGACTCCTTAGATTGGCTAGCACTCGCATCCATGAAGAGAGTTCGATTAGTAAGATACCACAGTGAAATCAGCGATTGTCTAACAAAGAGGTTTGGTTATGGCAGAGTACAACGAAAAGAGACCAATCGAATAGCACTAGAGAGAAACTCCTTACCTTGGTAAATGAGGAATTGCACCACCTCAGATTCGGTTACAGGTTGTCCGGACTATCAAACGAGATTCAATCACGAATCACAGAAAGAGCAAGGTCACAACGTAATGGAGTAAGCAGTTACGAAAGTGAGGAACCAAATTCGGTTAGATGATGAAGAAGATGAGTGTTTGGCTTCTTTAGGAGAAATAAGAGAAATGAAAAGAATAATAAATAATAAAAAGAATGGACAATACCTTGAACAGAGAGAAGCGATTGGAACCCAAGGCAATTCGGCACTGGCAAAAATAATAGAATCAAATCTAAGTTCGACGATGAAGGCTTAAAGAAACGAAACTCCAATGTTGAAGCAAAGCACTACTTCAGATTTGAAGAAAGTAAAGGTTCGGCTATGATGAACACCCAAGAAAGAAGTCAATTAGAATAGGGTAGCAAGGGGGTTTGGTTATGGTGATGAAAGAAAATTGTAGGAGATGAGCAAAAGAGATTCGGCTTAAGGGAAAAATGGAAAAGCAATGAAGAAAAATGAAGTTTCGACTATAAAGATTACAAGAGGAAGAGATGAGAGGAGCAAAGATAGAAATAGACTTAGGTGATAATAAAAGAAAACAATGTGAAAAGGAGGAGAAAAGCAACTAAATTTCGTCAAGAAAGACTGCAACAGAGGAACCCAAAATGCTCAATGTAGAACCCAAATTTTGCCCGGGACCCAATAACACCTAAAACCCATTAAACTCGAATGGCCCATTAAACAAGCCCACATCCATTGCAATAAACAAACCCACTAAAAACCCAATACAAACTAAACTTACCAGACCCAAAAATTAAAACCCAACAGGTCCAATTACCCAATAGTCAAACTAGGGTTTCAGAAAAGCTGAAACCCTAGTCTTTCAAGACTTACCTTACCGCCAACTGCTCCATGCCAGGCCTGCCACCGCCACTGCCAGAGCACCACCGACTCCTCCACTTGCGCCGAGTACCTACAAGCAATAAATAGGAAAAGACATAATACTCATCAAGTTGTAAAACAATGGCTATAAAAGCTAATCTAGTTTCATTTTTAAGGATCTTTTTTTTCTGGCCCTTTTTAGCAATACAGAAACAAGATTTCAAGCAAAAAAAAAAAAAGCAAAAACAGCAACAACATTTGAAGGAAGGAAAGACAAAAATTGTGTTAAGGTTTTTTTTTTTTAATATTTTGTATTATTATTTTCGTTATTTAGAACTCCTTTTATTATTATTCAAACGCACATACATACATATATAATATCAAAATATAACATATAAAAAATACAAAATTTTACCTTTTTGGCCACTGTCTTGTTGTGTGGCCATGACCACGGCCACGACAGAGGACCGTGATCGAGCAACCCGAAAATCCTCCCCTTGGGACTGCAGAGAGAAGAGAGGAAAGTGAGATTTTTTAAGCAAACAGTCAAAAAGATTTTTTTATTTTGGGCCCTAAATAGCCCTCAAACGACTTCGTTTTGGGGCTTTTAATGCCCAAACGACGCTGTTTCACCCATACCGACCCGATCGACTGACCCGCCTCAAGATTCGTGTGTTTTTAGCCGAGGGTTTATTACGCTTCGGTCCTTCCGTATTTTCAGCTTTTAAAATTAAGTTTTCTGTTATTTCAATTTTGGCCCAGAAATTTAGCGCAGTTTGTAATTTGGTCCTTTAAAATGCTGCGCTTAACCACTTGGGGAAAATTTTGCTCCTCGTCCCCTAGCTTTTCGCTCGCATTGCAATTTAGTCCCTTTATTATTTATATTACATAATTTGACCCTTTTATTTCTATTTATAATTCAATTTGGCCCGTTTGTTATATTATTTTGTAATTTTATTTATTATTGCTATTATGCTATCATTATTATTATTTTTATATTATTATTATTATTACCTTATTATTACTACTTAATATCTTTATTATTACTATTGTTATATTATTGTTTTTACGTATATATATATTTGTTTATTCTTTTATATATTTTATTATTTATTTCTTAATTACTATTACCATTATTATTATTATTATCATCTTATCTTTCATTTTTTTATTTTTCATTACTATTTATGTATTATGTATTATTATTATTAACGTTATTAATATTTTCATTATCATCATTATTCTATTATTATTCACATTATTATTATGATTATTATTATTATTATTATTATTATTATTATATTTACTATATTTACATCCATATTTGGTTTCTTAGTTTTGTACTATATTATTAAACAAAATACATTTTGTAAAATTATTATATTGCATCCAAAGATTTTTTAAATAAGGCAATGTTTTGTATTTAGAAATTCGGGGAATAGTGCCCTAATGCACTGGGTTTCGATTTTTCGTTGGACTAAATAACTAAACATCCTTTTAATAAATTTTGTAAATCACGAGATAACTTTGATTACGAAGGTCTAAAATATCATGTCCTAACGTGCTGGATGTGATGTTTATATCCTCTGGGAACAAAGAAATCTCAAATTTCAGCCTAAATTATCCAAACATTTTCTAAAGGATCCGTATTTTAAAATATTTTCAAATTTTGGCATTAAGACACTAAGTAATCAATTTGGTACCAATTTTGGGCGTGATGAGGGTGCTAACCCTTCCTCGCACGTAATCGACTCCCAGACCCGTTTCTCTGATTTTCGTAGACCAAAATTTTTGTTTTGATAAAGCAATTTGATTATTAAAAACAACCACTTTTCTAGGTGACCCGATCACACCTCATCAAAAATGATTGGTGGCGACTCCCATTTTATTTTCGTTTTCAAAACCCGATTTTCATTTTTTTAAAAAAATGGTTACGACACTCAAGAGAACAAAAATGCACAAATTTGAAAGAAAAGAAAAGGAACAACTAAAAGCACCTAATGGGAAGTTTCAGCACTCTCCCTACGCACTATGACCGAATATACTAAGATGGAAATGCTTAGAGTAATATTTAAAACATGCTTGTTGCTTTAAACCTAGAGGCAATAAGAGTCCTTTTGTGAAATAGGCTTGTGTTCAGAAATATTATTTCAATCAAATGCATCTTTCTAAGTAAATATTTTCATTCTTTACATTTTATTCTATACATTTTTTCATTTTTTATTCATGACCATATCATTCGAATAATTATCCTTAGAATCATTTATTCTTTGAATTTTCTGCCTTCATACCCACAATGAGTCCCCAGATATCAATGACATGAGCGACGCTGTTACTGCCTCTCCTTTTAATGAGTTATGTGTCTAGAGAGATCTAAGGATTTTGAAGATGACAGAGATTACAACTTATTTCCTAATTTGTTAAGAATGGTAGATCCTACCTTACGAAGAGCCAGCAGACACTTCGCTCATCACAGAAATAAGGCAAGACATCATTGAGTTATTTTCAATAATTCAAAGATGTTTTCGCACAATCATATAAAGGCACACTAGGCCACTAAAACATGGGTATGCTGTTAAGATTGGTGTTTAAAGAACCCATGTTAATGGTTCTATAACAGCCAAGCTAACCAGGAGGTTCGAGCTACTGGTTTACCAAGAAAGGGAAATTGAATACAGGATTTATGCACCTCCTTTATTTCTTCTCAGGTTCCCTATATGTGGGGCATAGACGTTATCAAGCCAGCCTCCTCAAAAGCTTTTAGCCAAGATCGATTCATATTCATGGTCGTTGGTTACCTCACTGAGAGGGTGAAGGTCACTTCATATGCCAAAATTACAAAGTCGACAGCTATCAAATTCAAATTCAAATCTTAAAAAAAAAAAAGAAGAGTGGCAATAAAGAATGTCGGAACGAAACATAATTGCACAATGTCAAAGATTTACAGTCTGTTCAAAGATCAGACACCATTCAGTATAGCAAACACACCAAAAAAACATTTTTAGGGTTTAGGGTTTAGGGTTCAAGGTTTAGGCAAAAAATTTTGAAAAAAATGACTGAGACTTGTAAAGGCTGGCATAGAGAAATTACCATTTACCCTCTAGGTTTTTTGAACGTTGGCCAGGAATTTCACCGGGGCATCTTTCCCATTGGTTTATGAAAGGGAAACAATTGTTGGAAGATAAGATTCCTTTTCCCCAAGCTTGGATTGAATTAGATAAAGCAGAAAGCCTCTAGTAAGCTTGATTGAAAGTATTCAGCATGATCAAATGTACCAAAAACAGATACGGGCTTATTACAAAAGTTTCACTCAAGAGAATTTCAGGAGGGGGACCTGGCATTAAGAAGGATTCTCCTTATCCAAAAGGACTCCAGAGGAAAGTAAATGCCTTATGCAGCAAAGAAGGCTTGTTCTGGGGAAGCATGGATATTAACCAAGATGGAAGGCAAGGACCTCCCCAATCCGGTGAGTTCAGATTCAATAAAAAAGTTTTCCAAAAAAAAAAAAAAACACACAAAAAAGAAGAAAGAAAAAAGAAAAAGGAAAAAGGAGAGGCCAAGGCGAAAACCCGCAAAGGGTGCTTTGAGACCAAAAGGGATTTGAGTTGAAAACCCAAGAAGGGCGGCTCAAATTTTGTTCAAAAGTGGGGCATACAGTAGCCTTGCTACGCTTGAATTAACAATGAAGAAGTATGTTACATCTTGGGGCATCGACAAAGTACTCCGGATCCCCTAAACACATATTAAGCTTAAAATGGTCCTCAAGAAGTTTGAACAGAGAAGCTCAGGCTGCGATATTTGGGGCACCTAGTTTTCATTTTACCCATTTTTGTTATATGTGGTTATTCATTTCAAAGTACACTACCAATAAATTTTCTTCTTCATTGCATTTCCTAGCTGTGATCAACTTGTTTGTTTTGAGCTATGCTCCCAATAAATTTCCATTTCGTCCATTGTTATGATCTTTTTCAAGCATTTTACATTGAAATAACGATTAGTGGACTAATAATACTTTCATAAAAGGAGTTTCACATATTACTCTGGAAGCTTCTAAATAGTACAAGAACTTGAAACAGGACTGTTGTTTAGAACTCCCCAAGCCTAAGGTTTGGAAATAGTGGAGAAAGATGATTATCTCTTTGGACTTTATTCGATTGAACAAAAAGACAAGACATTTTATTAGTGATACAACCTCGACAAACAACAAGCAATGTCAACCCAAGTGTACAAGGGGATCATTCTCAAAAAATAAAAATAAAAAATAAAAAAATGATGATACTCTGCATTCATCCAAATATCAGGCATATACATCTGGTCATTACACCCAGTGAATGGTGTAACAGATCAAATTGATCCTATACCTCGAGTTACAGCAGGATAGATAGAATAAACCAAATGTTATTCTCCTGAAGTTGTAGTGGGAGGTACAAACTTTATGTCCCAGAAGGTACAGTGGAAGGGACTCTAAAATTACAGCGGGGCAAGCTTACTGAGTGGAATATGATCGTTTCTTTGGATTTTCTGTCAAAGATACCAGCTGAACAAAAAAAGCATGATAACGTATCAGTGATAGAACCTTAATGAACTACAAGCAATGACGACCTTAAGCATTTAAAAAAATGATCATTTTATTTTTCATTCATACAACATCATTCAAAGCACATTTAGTTAGGAGCATTGACTCATTCTGATCATTGCATTCTAATCATCATAAAAAGACCATTCTCATGATATTCGGCATTCATGCAAATATCGTCCATAATACATTTAGTTAGGGGCATTAGGTCCTTTCTGATCATTGTATCCTAATCATTATACATTTAACAAAGGATCATTCTCATGACATTCTGCATTCATGCAAATGTCATCCATAGTCATTTAGTTAGGAGCATTTAATTTATTCTGATCATTGCATCCTAGTCATTGTAAAAAGACCATTCTAATGAAATTCGCATTCATACAAGTGTCGTCCATAACACATGTAGTTAGGAGGATTTGAGTCATTCCGATCATAGCATCCTTATCATTTGCATAAGCATAAGCACGTAAGACTAATTCTACGGGATGAGTTCCCTAAAGAGCGGTGTAACGATATTGAAGATTTCAGATATTGTCCCCTAGTGGGGCAGATCGAGGATTAAAGTTTTCTTGAGATTGAAGAAAGTAAATCTGGCAATCTTGAAGTTGCAGAAGTAGATTAAAGATGGAAAATTTTGCAATCCTAAAGTTGTAGGAGCATATTGAAGATGGCAAATCTGGCAATCCTGAAGTTGCACGGGTAGATTGAAGATGGAAAATCTGGCAATCCTGAAATTGTAGGAGTAGAATGAAGATGGCAAATCTGGCAATCCTGAAGTTGCAGGAGCAAATTTAAGAAAGCAAATCTGGCAATCTTGAAGTTACAGGAGCAGATTGAAGATGGCAAATCTGGCAATCCTGAAGTCACAGGAGCAGATTGAAGATAGCAAATCTGGCAATCGTGAAGTTGCAAGAGCAGATTGAAGAAAGCAAATTTGGCAATACTAAAGTTGCAGGAGTAGATTAAAGATGGCAAATCTGGCAATCCTGAAGTTGCAGGAGCAGATTGAAGATAGCAAATCTAGCAATCCTGAAGTTGTAGGAGCAGATGAAAGATAGCAAATCTGGCAATCCTGAAGTTGAAGGAGCAGATTGAATAAAGAAAATCTGGCAATCCTGAAGTTGCAGGAGCAGATTAAAGATGACAAATCTAGAAATCTTGAAGTTGCAGGAGCAGATTGAAGATGGCAAATATAACAATCTTGAAGTTGCAGGAGCAGCTTGAAGATAGCAAATCTGGCAATCCTGAAGTTGCAGGAGTAGATTGAAGATAGCAAATCTGGCAATCCTAAAGTTACAGGAGTAGATTGAAGATAGCAAATCTGGCAATCCTAAAGTTGCAGGAGTAGATTGAAGATAGCAAATCTGGCAATCCTGAAGTTGCAAGAGTAAATTGAAGATAGCAAATCTGGCAATCCTGAAGTTGCAAGAGCAGATTGAATAAAGCAAATTTGGCAATCCTGAAGTTGTAGGAGCAGATTAAAGATGGCAAATCTGGCAATCCTGAAGTTGCAAGAGCAGATTGAAGATTGCAACGTCGCAATCCACGTTGCGGGAGCGAGTTGAAGATAGTAAATCCGCAATCCTAAAGTTGCGGGAGTAGATTGAAGATAGCAACTGCAATCTCGAAGTTGCGGAGCGATTGGAGATAGCAGTGTCGGCATTCACGATATTGCGAGGAGCATATCAAAGTTAGCAAAGTCTGGCATTCCTAATGTTGCAGGAGTAGATTGAAGATCGAAGACGTCAAATCTTATCTCCTTGAGTTTGCAGTGGAGCAGATTAAAACTACAGGTCCCAACTCTATGAAGTAGCGGTGGTGCGAGTCAAAGCAACATGGTGTGATGGACTGAAACGAGGCTACCTGAAGAAAAAGAGCACCAAAGACGTCAAGACTCGGCGAGACCAGGCAAAATTGGTCTTTCTTGAAAGTCTTTGCTTCGTTCTCGTTACACGACAACAAGCAAAGAGGGGCAGCTGTAGAACCCAAATTTTGCCCGAGACCCAATAACACCTAAAACCCATTAAACTGAAAAGGCCCATTAAACAAGCCCACATCCATTACAATAAACAAACCCACTAAAAACCCAATACAAACCAAACTTACCAGACCCAAAAATTAAAACCCAACAGGCCCAATTACCCAATAGTCAAACTAGGGTTTCAGAAAAGCTGAAACCCTAGCCTTCGGCGCACCTGCCCACTGCCGCCAACTACTCCATGCCAGGCCTTCCACTGCCACTGCCAGAGCACCACCGACTCCTCCACTTGTGCCGAGTACCTGCAACCAATAAATAGGAAAAGACATAGTACTCATCAAGTTGTAAAACAATGGCTATAAAAGCCAATCTAGTTTCATTTTTAAGGATCCTTCTTTTTCGGCCCTTTTTAGCAATACAGAAACAAGATTTCAAGCAAAAAAAAAAAAAAAAAAAAAACAATATTCGAAGGAAGGAAAGACAAAAATTGTGTTAAGTTTTTTTTTATATTTTTTTATTATTTTCGTTATTTAGAACTCCTTTTATTATTATTCAAACACACATACATACATATATAATATCAAAATATAACATATAAAAAAAATACAAAATTTTACCTTTTTACTACCATCATGCGCTGGTGGCGTTCATGACTATACCGATCTGACGGAGGATCGTGACCGAAGCAACCCCGAAAATCCTCCCCCTTGATACTTGTAGAGAGAAGAGAGGAAAGTGCAATTTTTTTTAAGCAAGTAGGTCAAAAATGATTTTTTTTCTAATTTTTGGGCCTTAAATAGCCCCTCAAAACAACGTCGTTTTGGGGCTGGCCTTTAATGCCCAAAACGACATCGTTTCACCTATACCGACCCAATCCGCCCCGATCCACCTCAGGATCCGCGTGTTTTTTAGCCGAGGGGTTTATTACGCTTTCGGTCCTTCCGTATTTTCAACTTTTAAAGTTAAGTTTTCTGTTATTTCAATTTTGGCCCAGAAATTTAGCGCAGTTTGTAATTTGGTCCTTTAAAATGCTGCGCTTAACCACTTGGGAAAATTTTGCTCCTCGTCCCTAGCTTTTAGCGCATTGCAATTTAGTCCCTTTATTATTTATATTACATAATTTGACCCTTTTATTTACTTTTTAATTCAATTTGGCCCGTTTGTTATATTATTTTGTAATTTTATTTATTATTGCTAATATGCTATCATTATTATTATTTTTATATTATTATTATTATTACCTTATTATTACTACTTAATATCTTTATTATTACTATTGTTATATTATTGTTTTTACGTATATATATATATATTTGTTTATTCTTTTATATATTTTATTATTTATTTGTTAATTACTATTACCATTATTATTATTATTATTATCATCTTATCTTTCATTTTTTTATTTTTCATTACTATTTATGTATTATGTATTATTATTAACGTTATTAATATTTTCATTATCATCATTATTCTATTATTATTATTCATATTATTATTATTATTATTATTATTATTATTATTATTATTATGTTTACTATATTTACATCCATATTTGGTTTCTTAGTTTTGTACTATATTATTAAACAAAATACATTTTGTAAAATTATTATATTGCATCCAAAGATTTTTTAAATAAGGCAATGTTTTGTATTTAGAAATTCGGGGAATAGTACCCTAACGCGTTGGGTTTCGATTTTTCGTTGGACTAAATAACTAAACATCCTTTTAATAAATTTCATAAATCACGAGATAACTTTGATTACGAAGGTCTAAAATATCGTGTCCTAACGTGCTGGATGTGATGTTTATATCCTCTGGGAACAAAGAAATCTCAAATTTCAGCCCAAATTATCCAAACATTTTCTAAAGGATCCGTATTTTAAAATCTTTTCAAATTTTCAACATTAAGACACTAATTAATCAATTTGGTACCAATTTTGGGCGTGATGAGGGTGCTGACCCTTCCTCGCACGTAACCGACTCCCAGACCCGTTTCTTTGATTTTCGTAGGCCAAAATTTTTGTTTTGATAAAGCAATTTGATTATTAAAAACAACCACTTTTCGAGGTGACCCGATCACACCTCATCAAAAATGATTGCTGGCGACTCCCGTTTTATTTTCGTTTTCAAAACCAAAGTCAATTTCTATTTTTTTTAAAATGGTTATGACACTCAAGAGAACAAAAATGCACAAATTTGAAAGAAAAGAAAAGGAACAACTAAAAGCACCTAATGGGAAGTTTCGACACTCTCCCTACACACTATGACCGAATATACTAAGATGGAAATGCCTAGGAACTAAAGGGAATTCGGCACTTACCCACACTAGCTAAAAACCGATTATGTTGTCCCTTAGCACCACCCCACTTTCGGCCAAACACTTCCACACACCCACTCACACGATTCTCTCCCCCTTTACCTCCCCAATTCACTCTCCATCTGTAACAGCCCAGTTTAGACCCTAGTCGAAACAATGGTTCGAGACCACAAATTTGAGGTCATAAAATTATTTTAATGATATTTTCTGTGTGATTGATATGTGACATAGCCTATGTGAAAATTCTGTGTGATAATTTGATCGTTTGTGTGTTGAATTAAGATAAAAGACTAAATTGCATAGAGAATAAAATGCTGTGTGCTAATTTGTGAGTACTTAAATGTTGTTGGCTATTTTAGGTGGGGGCCTTATATTGTTACTGATCCATTTTTATGATAGTGGATATTTAAATGACTAAATAACCATAGTATAAATTTGTCTTTTATGGCTAACAAAAGGGTAAATTTGTGAATGGATAAATTAGTTAATAATATGATAAAACAAAAGCAAAATGGTGCTCATCTTTGCTTCTTAGTGCCGAAAATACAAAAGAAAAGAAGGAAGAAAAGCTTTGAAAATTTTGGCAAGGGTTAAGCTTGAATTAAGGTATGTTTGAGCTCGGTTATTAACAATTTCTATGTTTTCGTGATCGTTGCTTTGTGCTCTACAAAACCCATGCTTGAATTTTGAGTATTGATGATGCTTGTGTGAGATGCCATTGATGCTATATTGAGCTTTGTGATGATTTTTGGTGTTAAATGGAAGATATGAGTTAGATGAACATACTTTGTCCTTGAAGTTTTGATGAATTTAGCTAATTAGGGCTAAATTGAGAAAATAGAAAGTTGAGGGACTAAATAGCAAATTTGATGAAATATTTGGACTTATATAATCCATAGAGAGGTTCGGCCAAGCATGTGCATGTGTGGAATTTGTGAATTTGATGTTTTGTGAAAAATGGACTAAAGTGTCAAAATGTGTAAATGTGAGGTCTAATTTGTAAATAGCCCCAAATATATGTGTTTGGATTGAGTTGAATGAATTATTGAATAAATGGGTTAATTTTGAATATGTTTAAATCAAGAACCGAGGAAAATGACTTAGATCGTGGGAGCAAAAGTGACAGAATAACCGTTTTCATACCGATAAACCGAATCCGAGGTAAGTCACTATGCAAATAAATGTACTTGCATGAAATTGTAATTGTTTGTATGACTAATGTTGATAATGGATTCTTATGAGATGATTATGTATATAAATTTCGTGATAAGTTTAATATAGTAAGTAAGTTCGGATATAATACAAGTTGTTAATTTATATCTATGTGGTGGGAATTGAATGATAGTTAATGAATTAGAAATGCTACATGTATGATGTTGAGAAATGAGGCACTAAGTGAGCGTATTTGAAATTACGATGAAGTTAAATAGCACTGTGTGTGCGAAGTAATGGAAGCTTCGGCTTTTATGATTGGCACTGTGTGTGCGATACTGAATTAAGTTCAATTTTTATTAATACACTAAGTGTGCGATGTCATTTAGGTCTCGACAACGAATCACGGCACTAAGTGTGCGATTATGAGAAGTGAATAGCACTGTGTGTGCGATGATATGAAAGCTTCGGCTTATTGAAGTGTCACTGTGTGTGCGATACCGAATTAAGTTTGATTTTGTATTAATACACTAAGTGTGCGATGTCATTTAGGTCTCGGCAACGAATCACGGCACTAAGTGTGCGATTATAAGAAGTGAATAGCACTGTGTGTGTGATGATATGAAAGCTTCGGCTTATTGAATTGGCACTGTGTGTGCGATATCGAGACAAGTCGATTAAAAGAATAGGCACTAAGTGTGCGATTATAAGAAGTGAAAAGCACTGTGTGTTCGATGATATGAAAGCTTCAACTTATTGAATTGGCACTCTGTGTGCGACACCGAGACAAGTTGGTTAAAAGAATAGGCACTAAGTGTGCGATGATTAATATGCTTCAATTGTGTATATAGCACTGACTGTGCGATTAAGTTGAACAAATATTAAAGGATGATCGACATGTAATATCGAGCATTGAATAGCTTGGAAGTTGAATAATTACGTGTTAGCTAAGGTATGTATTGAACCTTTGTGGTTGATAAGTTATAAACAAGTTATGAATGAGTGAATGAGTATTTCAGCTATGACTGGGATGTTGGTATTGTACAATTATTTTGAGATTTTGAGTATCTTATTTGATTCCTATTGGTTCAACGGGCAAGTTTGTAGTAGAAATAGCAAATCCGAGCTTTGATAAGTTAAGTGAATGAATATCTGTTACAGGTATGTTGCTTATATACTAATGGTGTATATGGGGTAAGTATCCATGTGAGCATATTATGATAAGTACATCAAACTGATAATATGACATGTGATTTGGAAATATGGTAAGTTATGGCTAAGCTTATGAGTTCAAGAAAGAATGAGGTGATTTAGTCATGAGAACCATATTGGTCATTCTATTAATTTGGTTATGTGCAATTCATGTTAAGTTTGTTTGTATATTGACTTACTAAGCTTTGTAAAGCTTACTCTGTGTATATGTTTTCTCTATTTATAGGCCGTCAAAGCTACTGAAGGCTCGGGACCGTCAAGGATCGCCATCACACTACTAAAATCATTTTGGTACACTTTGAATATGTATATGGCTAGATATGGCATGTATAGGCTAGTTCTTGACATAAGTTGTAAAATGAACTTAGCCATGTGATTTGGCTAGTTATGTTTTGGTAATATGCTAAAAGGAATATGATATGTAAAGTGTTTTGGTATGATTAGTTGATATATGAAATGGTTATGAAATGGTATGTATATAGATGATTGGTGCTTGGGCAAAATTGAATTTTTGGTCATGCAAATTGGTATGTTTAGATTGGTTAGTCATTTGGGCATGTTTTAGTTGCTATATATAAACATGTTATGTGTTGGTAAGTGATACTTGTAGGTGAGACCCAATTGGGTGGTTTGTTGGTCTTGCAAGTGACCTATTATGTCACACAATCATGGCACACGGGCGTGCCTAGTAACCGTGGGGTAAAACTCACTAGCTAGCTTAAGGAGTACACGGTCATGGCACGGGCATGCTTAGAGGTCGTGTGAGAAATGGCAATATATGACTTATAGGAACACGGCCATAGCACACGGGTGTGCTTGGTAGCCATGTTGGTTTTGGCAGTAATAAGCATGTGGAGGACACACGAGTGTGTCTAGTAGCCGTGGGTGAGGCACGACCTACCCCCACGGGCGTGTATCCCCTGTATTGAGAAAAGTTTTTAATTTTCTATGAAATTTTGTATGTGTTTCGATTTAGTCCCGACTCTGTTATAAACATGTTTTAGGCCTTGATGACCTACTTAAGGGACATTATGATTGATATTAACGAATGACTATATGATAAACTCCGTAGATGTTTACGATCTGGCCGGTAATGCCTCTAACCCTAGCCCAGCATCGGATACGGGTTAGGGGTATTACATTTGATTGGTATCAGAGCCACGGTTTAGTATATTCTTGGACTAGCGTAGTGTGTCAGAGTCTAGCTATACATGACATATATCTGAAATGTGATAGTGTGATGAATCTTGACGTATAAGATGTGATTTTTGTATAGTAATGGATCCCGAAAGAGCGTAGCTGACGACGTAGAAAGTAATGTGTTTGCTCCCGCACAAGGGACAGTGCCTTCTGATCCGAGACCGACTATGAGCGGTCTAGAGGAAGAAGTTAAACAAGTTTTCTTCTAGATGATGAGTGAGTGGTTCACTCAATTTGTGAGAAATAACCCGACTATTTTGCAACCTCTGCCCCCGGTCAATCTCCCTCAGACATCTGCTATGCTTTCGACTATGAATTTGAATCTATGAATATGCCTCTGGTAGACAAAATTTGTAAGTATGAGGCCAAAGAGTTCAGGGCTACTAATAATGATAATACCAAAGAATTTGATTCTGAAGCTTGTAATGAAAGAAAAAGATCGATGAGTGATTTTTCTCAACCTTTAACGAAGAAATATAGAGATGCAAACAATAGATCCAATGCTTCAGTTGGACATGATAGTGGAGATCGTGTGAGACCAAATGTTAGTCTGAGAACTCAAGCTACAATTGAATCAAATGATGGAAGTACTAAATGCAACAAATTTGAGTGTAGGCAGTGTGGAAGACAACATGTGGGAAATTGTTGGAGCAAGTATAACAATAAAGTTTGTTATAAATGTGGATCACGAAACCACTTCATTCAAGATTGCTCAGAGATGGCGAGCATTGGAGATGTCAGATCCGAGCGACTTAAGTGTAAGCGTTGTGGTAAAAGACATCCGGGGAATTGTAGATTGAATAGTCAAGCTTGCTTCAGATGTGGATCATTAGATTATTTTATTCGAGACTACCCAAAATCTGTTGAACAAGAGACTACTCAGAATCCAAGATCAGATAACACCCCATAGAGAGATAGACCTTCCCAAAATACAAGAAATGTCAGTAGTAGTCGAGGTATGTGGGGAATACTATTGCAAGATCTGAAGATAGAACACCTGCTAGAGCGTATGCTATCCGAGCTCGTGAGGAAGCTTCATCACCTAATGTTATAATGGGTACTTTTACACTTTATGATACTTTTGTGATTGTATTGATTGACCCTGGTTTTATGCATTCATATATATATATATATATATATGCATGAATTTAGTAATCAGTAAGACTTTGCCTGTAGAAACTACTGAGTTTGTTATAAAAGTATCTAACCCCTTAGGTAAAAGTGTTCGGTTGATAAAGTATGCAAGAACTGTCCGTTAATGTATCGAGATATTCGTTTCCCTGTTGATTTGATTCTTCTTCCATTTGATGAGTTTGATATTAATTTTGATATGGATTGGTTGTCATTGCATGATGCCGTTGTGAACTGTGAAAAAAAGACTATTGATTTGAGATGTCTGAATAATGAAATTGTATGGGTTAAGTCTAACGATTTAGATGGATAGCTGTTGCGATATTAGTATTGAAAACTTAGAATTTTGTAAAAAAGGGATATGAGGCATATTTTGCTTATGTAATTGATTCAAAAATGTCTGAAAGGAAAATTGAGTCAGTACATATTGTCTACGAGTTTTCTGATGTGTTTCCCTGAAGAGTTACCGTGCATGCCTCCGATTCGTGAAGTTGAGTTTGGTATTAAATTGATTTCTGGTATGACACCTATTTTGATAGCTCTGTATAAAATGGCACTAATAGAGTTGAAAGAATTAAAGTTACAGTTGTAAGAGTTGACTAATAGAGGGTTCGCTAGACCAAGTTTTTCGCCTTGGGATGCTCCTATTCTATTTGTGAAAAAGAAAAATGGCACGATGAGAATGTGCATTGATTATTGTCAGTTGAATAAGGTAAACATAAAGAATAAATATTCGTTTCCCAGAATTGATGACTTATTTGATAAGTTAAAAGGAGTTTAACATAAATTGATTTCTAATTCAGAATCTCAGATGTGATATCAATGTTTATGTGTTATTTAGAAATAGAGTGTATATGCTGAAAAGTTCTATAAAAGTATACAACAAATATGTGATGTCTGAAAGTTGATAAGGAAATAATAGCAAGACGAGCTCAAGGTGATTCGAATTCTTTTTGATAAAGGATTCAGAACAGAAAGTGAAATTGATCAGAGCTTGTTAGAAAGTAGCATCTGATCGTCAGAAGTCTTATGCGAATGTGAAGCGAAAAGATATAGAATTTGAGATTGGTGACAGTATTTTTGAAAGTGTCTCCGTGGAAGAAAGTACTCCGATTAGGACATAAAAGAAAATTAAGTTCGAGGTTCATCGGACCGTATGAGATCATTGAACGAGTTGGGCCTGTTGCTTATAGACTAAGGTGGCCCTTTTAGCTAGAAAAGATTTACGATGTATTTCATGTTTCAATGCTCTGTAGATATCATTTCGATCCGTCACATGTGATTGTCTCATCTGAAATTGAGATCCGATCTGATATGACATATGAAGAGGAATTGACCCGTGTCTTAGCTTGAGAAGTGAAAGAGTTTAGAAATAAGAAAATACTTTTAGTGAAAGTATTGTGGAATCGACTCGGAATAGGAGAGATTACATGGGAGCCTAAGGACTCAATGAGACAACAATATCTAACTCTATTTAACGGTAAGATTTTTGGGATGAAAATCCCTAAGGGGAGAGAGTTATAACAGTCCGGTTTAGACCCTAGTCAAAACAGTGGTTCGAGACCATAAATCCGAGGTCATAAAAATATTTTAATGATATTTTTTGTGTGAATGATATGTGACATCGCCTGTGTGAAAATTTTGTGTGATAATTTGATCGTTTCTATGTCAAATTAAGATAAAGAACTTAATTGCATAGAGAATAAAATGCTACGTGCTGATTGTGAGTACTTAAATGTTGTTGGCTGTTTAAGGTGGGGGCCTTATATTGTTATTGATCCATTTTTATGATAGTGGATATTTAAATGACTAAATAACCATAGTATAAATTTGTCTTTTATGGCTAACAAAAGGGTAAATTTGTGAATGGATAAATTAGTTAATAATAAGATAAAACAAAAGAAAAATGGTGCTCATCTTTGCTTCTTAGTGCCGAAAATAAAAAAGAAAGAAGGAAGAAAAGCTTTTAAAATTTTGGCAAGGGTTAAGCTTGAATTACGGTATGTTTGAGCTCGATTTTTAATAATTTCTACGTTTTCGTGATCGTTGCTTTGTGCTCTACAAAACCCATGCTTGAATTTTGAGTATTGATGATGTTTGTGTGAGATGCCATTGATGCTATATTGAGCTTTGTGATGATTTTTGGTGTTAAATGGAATATATGAGTTAGATGAACATACTTTGTTCTTGAAGTTTTGATGAATTTAGCTAATTAAGGCTAAATTGAGAAAATAGAAAGTTGAGAGACTAAATAGCAAATTTGATGAAATATTTGGCCTTATATAATCCCTAGAGAGGTTCGGCCAAGCATGTGCATGTGTGGAATTTGTGAATTTGATGTTTTGTGAAAAATGGACTAAAGTGTCGAAATGTGTAAATGTGAGGTCTAATTTGTAAATAGCCCCAAATATATGTGTTTGGATTGAATTGAATGAATTAGTGAATAAATGGGTTAATTTTGAATATGTTTAAATCAAGAACCGAGGAAGAAGGACTTAGATCGCGGAAAAGCGAAAGTGACAAAATAATCGTTTTCATACCGAGAAACCAAATCCGAGGTAAGTCACTATGCAAATAAATGTACTTGCATGAAATTGTAATTGTTTATATGACTAATGTTGATAATGGATTCTTATGAGATGATTATGTATATAAATTTCATGATAAGTTTAATATAGTAAGTAAGTTCGGATATAATACAAGTTGTTAGTTTATATCTATGTGATGGGAATTGAATGATAGTTAATGAATTAGAAATGCTACATGTATGATGTTGAGAAATGAGGCACTAAGTGAGCGTATTTGAAATTACGATGAAGTTAAATAGCACTGTGTGTGCGAAGTAATGGAAGCTTTGGCTTTTATGATTGGCACTGTGTGTGTGATACTGAATTAAGTTCGATTTTGTATTAATACACTAAGTGTGCGATGTCATTTAGGTCTCGACAATGAATCACGGCACTAAGTGTGCGATTATAAGAATTGAATAGCACTGTGTGTGCGATGATATGAAAGCTTCGACTTATTAAAGTGTCACTGTGTGTGCGATACCGAATTAAGTTTGATTTTGTATTAATACACTAAGTGTGCGATGTCATTTAGGTCTCGACAACAAATCACGGCACTAAGTGTGCGATTATAAGAAGTGAATAGCACTGTGTGTGTGATGATATGAAAGCTTGACTTATTGAATTGGCATTGTGTAAAAGCGATATCGAGACAAGTCGATTAAAAGAATAGGCACTAAGTGTGCGATTATAAGAAGTGAATAGTACTGTGTGTGCGATGATATGAAAGCTTCGGCTTATTGAATTGGCACTGTGTGTGCGACACCGAGACAAGTTGGTTAAAAGAATAGGCACTAAGTGTACAATGATTAATATGCTTCAATTGTGTATATAGCACTGACTGTGTGATTAAGTTGAACAAATATTAAAGGATGATTGACATGTAATATCGAGCATTGAATAGCTTGGAAGTTGAATAATTACTTGTTAGCTAAGGTATGTATTGAACCTTTGTGGTTGATGAGTTATAAACAAGTTATGAATGAGTGAATGAGTATTTCAGCTATGGCAATGACGTTGGTATTATACAATTGTTCTAAGTTTCCGAGTATCTTATTTGATTCCTATTGGTTCAACGGGCAAGTTTGTAGTACGAATAGCAAATCCGAGCTTTGATAAGTTAAGTGAATGAATATCTATTACAGGTATGGTGCTTATATACTAATGGTGTATATGAGGTAAGTATCCATGTGAGCATATTATGATAAGTACATCAAATTGATAATATGACGTGTGATTTGGAAATATGGTAAGTTATGGTTAAGCTTATGAGTTCAAGAAAGAATGAGGTGATTTAGTTATGAGAACCATATTGGTCATTCTATTAATTTGGTTATGTGAAATTCATGTTAAGTTTGTTTGTATATTGACTTACTAAGCTTTGTGAAGCTTACTCTGTGTGTATGTTTTCTCTGTTTATAGGTCGTCAAAGCTACTGAAGGCTCGAGACCCTCAAGGATTGTCATCACACTACTAAAATCATTTTGGTACAATTTGAATATGTATATGGCTAGATATGGCATGTATAGGCTAGTCCTTGATATGAGTTGTAAAATGAACTTAGCCATGTGATTTGGCTAGTTATGTTTTGGTAATATGCTAAAAGGAATATGACATGTAAAGTGTTTTGGTATGATTAGTTGATATATGAAATGGTTATGAGATGGTATGTATATAGATGATTGGTGCTTGGGCATAATTGAATTTTGGCCATGCAAATTGGTATGTTTAGATTGGTTAGTCATTTGGGTATGTTTTAGTTGATATATATAAACATGTTATGTGTTGGTAAGTGATACTTGTAGGAGAGACCCAAATGGGTGGTTTGTTGGTCTTGCAAGTGACCTATTATGTCACACGGTCATGGCACACGGGCGTGCCTAGCAACCGTGGGGTAAAAGTCAGTAGATATCTTAAGGAGTACATGGTCATGGCATGGGCATGCTTAGAGGTCGTGTGAGAAATGGTAGTATATGACTTATAGGGACACAGCCATAGCACACGGGTGTGCTTGGCAGCCGTGTTGGTTTTGGCAGTATATAACCATGGGGAGGACACACGGGTTTGTCTAGTAGCCGTGGGTGAGGCACTACTACCCCTTACCAAGTGTATTGTAACACCCCTATCCCGTGTCTGATCACCGGATTAGAGTTAAGATGTTAAAAGATAGATCAAAACATTTACAGGATTAATCGTACAACCATTCATCAATATCAATCATAATGTCCTTTAAGTAGGTCATCGAGAACCTAAGCATGCTAATAAACTGAGTCGGGACTAAACTGAAACACATAAGTAATTTCATAAAAATTTGAAACTTTTCTAACATACAGGGGACACACAGCCGTGGGGGAAGGCCGTACCTTACCCACGGCTACATGACACACCCGTGCGACCTCCCCGTGGTAGTATTCTGCCAAATTCAACACGGTTACCAAGCACGCCCGTGTGCTAAGGCCATGTACTACTAGATCACATACTGCCATTTCTCGCATGGCCTATAGGCACGCCCGTGCCAAGGCCATGTGCAGTTTAAGCCACATTCTACCAATTTACCCCGTCTTAGGCACGCCCGTGTGCCTCAACCGTGTGACATTATAGGCCATTTTACAAGGCCAATATGCCACCCACTTAGGGTCTTCCTACAAGCAATATATATATCAACACATACCTTGCATATATGGCAACCAAAACATACCAAATTGACCATTCAATTTATACACTCAATACCAATTCCAACCATAATGATTCCAAACAAATAAACTCATATCATTACAAGCATAAATTCATTCAATAGCTCACTCAAAAATTGGCCATTTCATAAGCTTCCACCT
Source organism: Gossypium rotundifolium (assembly GCA_025506655.1). Classification (NCBI taxonomy): domain Eukaryota; kingdom Viridiplantae; phylum Streptophyta; class Magnoliopsida; order Malvales; family Malvaceae; genus Gossypium; species Gossypium rotundifolium. The sequence continues at coordinate 42,480,454 of CP106731.1, read as the reverse complement.
TACCAAGATATGCATCATATATCACATTCATTCAAGCATATTACCAAATTAAACTTGCCAAAACACATGGCTAAGTTCACTTCCAAAAACATATACACATATCTAGTCTATACAAGCCATAATTAGCCATATACATTTTCAAAAGCGTACCAAAATAAGTTTTTGTAGTGTGATGATGATCCTTGACAATCCCGAGCCTTTAGTAGCTTCGACGACCTATAAAACAGAGAAAAACACACACACAGAGTAAGCTTTCCAAAAGCTTAGTAAGTCATATACAAATAAACTTGGTAAGGAAAGCATATATAAAATTTGATACATTTGCACATCTCATTCACTTAACAATTTATCATATATATGCTTGATTCATACTTATGACTACATTTGTCACATTTATCCATTCAAAACTCATTTGAAACACATAGCTCATTCATAATCTTTCTTGCATCTCATTCACATTACCCTGTTCAAACATACTTTTCTTCAAATCAAAGTCATATGCATACTTACCATTCATGCATACTTAATGCACATTCAACGCACCTGAATCGAATTTTCATTCACTTAATTGATCATAGCTCGGATATACCATTCGTATTGCAGACTTGCCCGTTGAACCCTTAGGAACCTAGTAGGATACTCAAAAATCTCGAAATAGTAGTACAATGCCAGCGTCCCAAACGAGGTCTTACATGCACTCGTATATCATGCCACTGTCCCAGACAGGGTCTTACACGTACAGATCATAATGATGCCAACGTCCCAGACGTGGTCTTACACGAGTCAATATGATGCCGATGTCCCAGACATGGTTTTACTCATAAAGTTCATATCGATGCCTACGTCCCAGACGAGGTCTTTTAGAATTCATATCGATGCCTCGTCCCGCATTTAGGTCTTACACAAATTTCAAGTCAACGCCAACGTCTTGGACGTGGTCTTACATGATAAGACAGAACAGATACCTATGTCATGACATAGCTAATCCTATCTATTCCTAGGTTCGTACGGGACTTCTCGGCTTTATCACTATATCGAACTTATTTCGGAATTCATGCACTTAGCATCTCATACTCATTCATTTTCATCGATAGACATATGAATACATATATTCAATTCAATACGGATAAGTTTATTTGCATAGTGACTTACCTCAAATTCGGTTTATCGGAATGAAAACGGCTACTCGTTAACTTTCGCTTTCCCGCGATCTAAATCCGTTTTCCTCAGTTCTTGATCTAAACATATTCAGAATTAACCCTTTTATTCACTATTCCATTCAATTCAATCCATACACATGTATTTTGGGCTATTTACAATTTAACCCTCATATTTGCACACTTTATCAATTTTGTCCATTTTACTCAAAACATCAAATATACACAATTTGTTCATGCATATGCATAGCCGAACCTCCCTAAGGACTATATATGTCCACATGTTTCATAAAATTCACAAATTAGTCCTCCAAAATAACATTTTCACATTTTAGCCCTATTTAGCTAAATTCATCAAAACTTCAAGAACATAACATGTTCATCTAGCTCAAATGTTTCATATATCATCCTCAAACATCACAAAGCTTGTAAAATCATCAATGGCATATTTCACATACATCATCAAAACACAAAATTAAGGCATGGGTTTTGTAGCTCTCAAAGCGATGATTACAAAAACGTAAAAATTATCGAAAATCGAAGTTAAAACTTACCTTAATCTTGCTTAAAGCTAGCCGAATATAGCTTAAGGTTTTCTTCATTTTCTTTCTTTGATTTTCAGCAAGAGAGGATGATAATTATCATTTTTTCCTAGTTTGTTTTATTATTAACATATTATTATTATTCCATTTACTAAAGTACCCTTTCATTTAATAAAAGAAAACATATATATAACAAGGGCATACTTGACTTTCATTCATCCACTATCTATAATTTTGGCCAAATTGACACATAATACCCTCACTTTTACAAAGCCATAACACATTAGTACTTTAACAAATTGCAAGCAACTTCCACATTCAATGCAATTTAATCATTTGCTCAAATTAAACATTCAAACAGACTAATTAGCTTACAGAATTTAAACACATGCTTAGTCACATATCAACGGCACAAAAAATAATATTAAAATATTATACAGACTCAGATTTGTGGTCCCAAAACCACTGTTCCGACTAGGGTATAAACTGGAATGTTACAATTCTCCCTCTCTTAGGAATTTTCGTCCCCAAAAATCTTACCGTTAAACAGATTAGGATATTGCTGTCTCATTGAATCTCCAGGCTCCCACGTAGCCTCTTCTAATCTGTGTCGATCCACAATACTTTCACTAATGGAATTTTCTTGTTTCTTAACTCTTTTACTTCACGAGCTAAGATACGGATCAATTCCTCTTCGTATGTTATATCAGATCGGATTTCAATTTTAGATGTGGCAATCACATGTGGCAGATCAGACCGATATCTACGGAGCATCGAAATGTGAAATACATTGTGAATCTTTTCTAGTTGAAAGGGTAACTTCAATCTATATGCAACAGGCCCAACACATTCAATGATCTCATACGGTCCGATGAATCTCAGACTTAACTTGCCTTTACGTCTGAATCGAAGAACTTTCTTCCATGGAGACACTTTCAGAAATACTTTATTGCTGATCTCAAATTCTATATCTTTTCGTTTTAAGTTTGCATAGGACTTCTAACGATCAGATGTTGTTTTCAAACAATCTCGAATCAGTTTCACTTTTTGTTCGGTATCTTTTATCAAATCGACCCCGTATAACTTATTCTCACTGAGTTCAGTCCAATACAGAGGTGTACGACATTTACGTCCGTACAAAGCTTCATATGGTGCCATTTTAATGCCCCTCTGAAAACTATTGTTATACATAAATTCAATCATCGGCAGGTATTGTTCCCACGAATCATTAAACTCTAATATACAACATCTTAACATATCCTCTAGAATTTGAATGATCTGCTCGGATTGACCATCTGTTTACGGATGAAAAGTTGTACTGAAATGCAATTTTGTGCCTAAAGCTTCTTGTAATTTCTTCCAGAACCTCGATGTGAATCCAGAATCTCTATCTGACACAATGGATAGTGGTACCCCGTGCAATCTCACAATCTCAGAAATATAAAGCTCAGCTAATCTCTCAAGCGAGTAGTCAGATCTTATCGGAATAAAATGGGCTGATTTAGTTAATCGGTCAACTATGACCCATATCGCATCCTTCTTTCTCGGAGTCAAAGGCAACCTAGAAACAAAGTCCATAGTTACTCTATCCCATTTCCATTCAGGAATCAAAATCGGCTGTAACAACCCAAACGAAACTTGATGTTCTGCTTTCACTTGCTGACAAACTAAACATTTTGAAACAAAGTCAGAAATGTCTCGTTTCATACTAGACCACCAGTAGTGTCGTTTCAAATCATGATACATTTTAGTACTCCCCGAATGAACAGATAGGCGACTATTATGTGCTTCGCTTAATATCATTCGAATCAGTTCTGGATTTCTTAGAACACAGATTTGATCTCGAAATCTCAAACAATCATCAACAATTCAAAATTTAGACTCAAAATTCGATTTACATTGAGCTCGTTTCAACAACAATTCATTATCAACCTTCTGAGCATCACATATTTGCTTTACAAATAACGATTTCGCTCTCAATTCAGCTATCACAGAACCATCATCAGACAAATCTAACTGAACATTCAAAGCACATAGTGCAAATAATGACTTTCTACTCAACGCATTAGCAACCACGTTTGCTTTACCCGGATGATAATCTATCACAAGCTCGTAATCTTTTAACAGTTCTAACCATCTTCTTTGACGCAGGTTCAAATCTTTTTGGGTCATTAGATATTTTAGACTTTTATGATCTGAAAACACATGACATTTCTCACCGTACAAATAATGATGCCAAATTTTAAGTGCAAACACAATCGCAGCGAGCTCAAGGTCATGTGTCGGATAATTCTTTTCATGAGGCTTTAATTGTCTCGAAGCATAAGCTACCACTTTGCCCTCTTGCATCAAAACACATCCCAGACCGTTTAACGACGCATCACTATAAATAACAAATTCCTTACCCGATTCTAGCTGTACTAACACTGGAGCTTCTGTTAACAGAGTTTTCAACTAGTCAAAACTTTTCTGACATTTATCCGACCATTCAAATCTGACATCTTTCTGAAGTAATCTAGTCAATAGAGTAGCTATAGTCGAGAAGCCTTTAATAAATCTTGGTAATAACCAGCTAAACCCAAAAACTACAAACTTTAGACACGTTCTTCGGAGGTTTCCAATTCAGAATAGCAGAAATCTTGCTCGGATCAACACGAATCCCAGAAGCTGGCACAATATGCCCCAAAAATTGACCTCATTCAACCAGAATTCACATTTGCTGAATTTTGCGTACAATTACTTTTCTCTCAAAGTTTGTAACACAATTTTCAAATGTTCTGCATGCTCATTCTCATTATGTGAGTAAATTAAAATGTGGTCAATGAATACAACAACAAATTGATCCGAATCTGATCGAAAATTCATTCATCAAGTCCATAAAAACAGTAAGAGCATTGGTTAGTCCGAATGGCATAACTAAAAACTCATAATGCCCATACCTCATTCTAAAAGCAGTTTTCAGAATGTCTAAATCTTTAACTCTCAATTGGTAGTATCTCGATCTCAAATCAATCTTGGAAACCACAGTAGCTCCTTTTAACTGATCAAACAAATCATCAATTCTAGGCAATGGATAATTGTTCTTTATAGTCACCTTATTCAACTCACGGTAAACGATACACGTTATCATCGTGCCATCTTTCTTTTTCACAAATCATCAATACCAAATTCAACTTCATGAATTGGAGGTAAACCCGGTAACTCTTCAGGGAACACATCAGAAAAATCACAAACAATGGGTACTAATTCAACTTTCTTCTCGGATACTTTTGAATCAATCACATAAGCAAAATATGATTCATACCCCTTTTTCACATAACTCTGAGCTTTCAAAACGGATATCACAGCAGGCAATCCATTTAAATCATTAGACTCAATCCGTACAATCTCATCATTCGGACTTCTTAAATCAATAGATTTTCTTTTATAGTTCACAACAGCATCATGCATAAACAACTAATCCATTCCCAGAATAATATCGAATTCATCAAATAGCAAAAACATCAAATCAGCAGGGAAACAGATATCTCGAAATATTAACGGATAGTTCTTGCATACTTTGTCAACCAGGACACTTTTACCTAAGGGTACTTTTATAGCAAATTCAGTAGACTCTAAAGGCAAAGTCTTACCATATACTAAATTCATGCATATGTACGAATGCGTAGAACCAGGGTCTATTAATGCTATCACAAAAGTATCATAAAAAGTAAAAGTACCCGTTATAACATCAGGCGGCAAAGCTTCTTCACGAGCTTGGATAGCATACGCTCTGACAAGCGCTCTGACTTTGGATTTGACAATATTATCTCTCATAGCTCTCTGACTACCACTGACATTCTTTACATTCTTTGATGATCGACCTCTCGCAGGTGCATTTTCAAGTCTCAGATTCTGAACAGTCTCTGGCTTAATAGATGCAGGACAATCACGGATAAAATGATCAAGCGATCCACATCTGAAGCAAGCTTTATCATTTAATCTGCAGCTTCCCTGATGCCTCTTTTACAATATTTACATTCAGGTCTCTCAAATCGAACATTACCAACACTGGCCACAGAAGTTGCCGGGATTTTGGAACTCATTTGCAATCTATCTCGGGTCCTGTTCAAATGTCTCACGTTATCCCTGGAACGACTTTGATCATCTCTAAATCTCTTCGGAGTAGATTGAAATTATCTTGGGCTTCAGTTTCAACTTTTCTTTTATCTTTCCCAAGTGCTTCAGCTTTGCATGCTTGATCAACGAGTGTAACGAACTCTTTTATTTCTAATATCCCGACTAGCAAACGGATATCTTCATTGAGACTATCTTTGAATCTTTTTCATTATAGATTTCGAAGATATACACTCTCGGGCATATTGACTTAGTTGCACGAACTCTCATTCATATTCAGTGACAGTCATTCGACCCTGTTTAAGCTCCAGAAATTCTTTTCGTTTTTGATTGACGAATCTCTCATTGATATATTCATTCCGAAACTCAATCTAAAAGAAATCCCATGTAACTCGTTCTCTCGGAATAACAGAAATTAAGGTTTTCCACCATTCATAAGTAGCATCTCGAAGCAAGGATACAACACACTTTATACATTCATCTGGAGTCAGAGACATTTCATTGAAAACTCGAATAGTATTTTCAATCCAGAACTCACCTTTTAGCATCATCAGCATTAGTAGCCCAGAATTCTTCAGCCCCATTCTTACGAATCTTGTCAACTAGAGGCTTATTTAATAGATTCGGATACACAACCGGTGGCACAACTGTAGTTTGAGGGGGATTAATTGGGGGCGGGGGTTGTGAAATAGTCGGGTTATTTCTCATGAATTGAGTGAACCACTCACTCATCATCTGGAAGAAAGCTTGTTTAGCTTCTCTCTCTTGACCGCTCGTAGCCGGTCTCAAATCAGAGGGCGCTATCCCTTACGCAGGAGCAGGCGCATTACTTTCTACATCGTTAGCTACGGCTCTTTTGGGATCCATTGCTATACAGAAATCACATTTTACACGTCAGGATTCATCACACTATCACAGTTCAAATATATGGCATGTATAGCTAGACTCTAACACGCTACGTTAGTCCAAGAATCGACTAAGTCGTAGCTCTAATACTAATAAAATGTAACACCCCTATCCCGTGTTCGATCACCGGATTAGGGTTAAAGGTGATACCAGATAGATTGAAAACATTTACAGAATTAATCGTACAACCATTGATCAATATCAATCATAATGTCCCTTAAGTAGGTCATCGAGACCCTAAGCATGCTTATAAATCGAGTAGGGACTAAATCGAAACACATAAGCAATTTCATAAAAATTTAAAACTTTTCTAACATACAGGGGACATACGGCCGTGAGGGGTACGCCGTGCCTTACCCACGGCTACATGACACACCCGTGCGACCTCCCCGTGGTAGTATTCTGCCAAAATCAACACGGTCACCAAGCACACCCATATGCTAAGGCCGTGTACTACTAGATCACATACTGCCATTTCTCGCACGACATGTAGGCACGCCCGTGCCAAGGTCGTGTGCAGTTTAAGCCACATTATGCCAATTTACCCACGGTCTTAGGCACACCTGTGTGCCTCAACTCGTGTGACATTATAGGCCATTTTACAAGGCCAATATGCCACCCACTTAGGGTCTTCCTACAAGCAATATATATATCAACACATACCTTGCATATATGGCAACCAAAACATACCAAATTGACCATTCAATTTATACACTCAATACCAATTCCAACCATAATGATTCCAAAGAAATAAACTCATATCATTACAAGCATAAATTCATTCAATAGCTCACTCAAAACTTGGCCATTTCATAAGCTTCCACCTTACCAAGATTTGCATAATATATCACATTCATTCAAGCATATTACCAAATTAAACTTGCCAAAACACATGGCTAATTCACTTCAAAAAACATATACACATATCTAGTCTATACATGCCATAATTAGCCATATACATTTTCAAAAGGGTACCAAATAAGTTTTTGTAGTGTGATGACGATCCTTGACAATCCCGAGCCTTCAGTAGCTTCGACGACCTATAAAATAGAGCAAAACACACACACAGAGTAAGCTTTCCAAAAGCTTAGTAAGTCATATACAAAAAAACTTGGCAAGGAAAGCATATATAAAATTTGATACATTTGCACATCTTATTCACTTAACAATTTATCATATATATTCTTGATTCATACTTATGACTATATTTGTCACATTTATCCATTCAAAACTCATTTGAAACACATAGCTCATTCATAATCTTTCTTGCATCTCATTCACATTACCCTGTTCAAACATACTTTTCTTCAAATCAAAGTCATATGCATACTTACCATTCATGCATACTTAATGCACATTCAATGCACCTGAATCAAATATTCATTCACTTAATTGATCATAGCTCGGATATACCATTTGTATTGCAGACTTGACCGTTGAACCCTTAGGAACCTAGTAGGATACTTAGAAAGCTTGGAATAGTAGTACAATGCCAACGTCCCAAATGAGGTCTTACATGCACTCGTATATCATGCCACTGTCCCAGACAGGCTCTTACACGTACAGATCATAATGATGCCAACGTCCCAAATGTGGTCTTACACGAGTCAATATGATGCCGATGTCCCAGGCATGGTCTTACTCATAAAGTTCATATCGATGCCTACGTCCTAGACGAGGTCTTTTACATAGAATTCATATTGATGTCTACGTCCCAGACGAGGTCTTACACAAATTTCAAGTCAACGCCAACGTCCCGGACATGGTCTTACATGATAAGACAGAACAGATACCTATTTCATGACATAGCTAATCCTATCTATTCCTAGGTTCGTACGGGACTTCTCGGCTTTATCACTATATCAAACTTATTTCAGAATTCATGCACTTAGCATCTCATACTCATTCATTTTCATCGATAGACATATGAATACATATATTCAATTCAATACGGATAAGTTTATTTGCATAGTGACTTACCTCAAATTCGATTTATCAGAATGAAAACGGCTACTCGTTAACTTTCGTTTTCCCGCGATCTAAATCCGTTTTCCTCTGTTCTTAATCTAAACATATTCAGAATTAACCCTTTTATTCACTATTCCATTCAATTCAATCCATACACATGTATTTTGGGCTATTTACAATTTAACCCTCATATTTACACACTTTATCAATTTAGTCCATTTTACTCAAAACATCAAATATACACAAACCTCCCTAGAGACTATATAAGTCCACATATTTAATAAAATTTACAAATTAGTCCTCCAAAATAACATTTTCACATTTTAGCCTATTTAGCTAAATTCATCAAAACTTCATGAACATAACATGTTCATCTAGCTCAAATCTTTCATATATCATCCTCAAACATCACAAAGCTTGTAAAATCATCAATGGCATATTTCACATACATCATCAAAACACAAAATTAAGGCATGGGTTTTGTAGCTCTCAAAGAAACGATTACAAAAACGTAAAAATTATCGAAAACCAAAGTCAAAACTTACCTTAATCTTGCTTAAAGCTAGCTGAATATAGCTTAAGGTTTTCTTCTTTTTCTTTCTTTGATTTTCGCAAGAGAGGATGATAATTATCATCTTTTCCTTGTTTGTTTTATTATTAACATATTATTATTATTCCATTTACTAAAGTACCCTTTCATTTAATAAAAGAAAACATATATATAATAAGGGCATACTTGACTTTCATTCATCCACTATCTATAATTTTGGCCAAATTGCCACATAAGACCCTCACTTTTACAAAGCCATAACACATTAGTTGATAAATTGTAAAAGTAACATATTTTAATCCCACATTTAGTATGCTTTTGGATGATTTATCCCTGATTCATGTAAAAAGGTGCTCTTAATCCTTTCTTTTCATGTCTTATGCTCAAGAAAGCACCTAAGGATAAAAAGAATATAAAACGGGCTTAAAATAAACCAAATTGGTCCAACTCAAGAAGTTGACGGCCTGGGCTTTATTCCACACAGCCATGCGTTGCTATCCACCTAGAACACGGCCTGTCACCAATTTACACGGCCGTGTATCATCTATAAAAAGCCCAACACGGCCTATCCCCAATTTACATGGCTGTGCCCCAATCGACAGGCCCGAAGCACGGCCTGTCCCTCGACTTGCACGGGTGTGCCACGGCTGTGCCTAAATCAACAGAGTAGAGACATGGACTGAGCCTCAATTTACACGGGTGTGCCTTAGCCGTGCCCCTGCCGCGGGAAAGAGCAATTTCACTCGGATTTGGATGCTTGGAGGCAAAGAAAAACATTCCTAAGTCTACTTAAACATCTTAGAAGGAATTCTACTTGAATTAGGATACTTAGGAGCCAAGTAAAGCATCTCAAAGCCTATATAAACACCCAATATAGCAACTAAAAAGGGGAGTTAGGCAGAAGCCAAAACAGACAGTTTTTTGCAGAGGCTTTTACCGAAGCTTTCATCTTTTAAGGAATCATTTGAAGATAGCCAGTTGATCCATATCGAAGAGTCAGAGTTCTACTCAAGACGGAGGATCTCCTCTTCAATTCCTTCAGGGGGTTTTAGGGATTTCTTATGTTTTGTTTTATCTTTTCTTTTGAGATGTTTTCTTGTTTAGTTATGAACTAAACCCCTCAGATACCTGAAGGGGATGAAACCTATGAAAGATTTTGTTATTTAATTCTTTCGGATTATATGATAAATACTTAGTTTGTTCTTAATTATGTTGCTTAAATTTATCTGATGTGCTTAGGTGGAGGAGGAATAGACCTTGCCTAAGATTAGATCTAGCATAATTAAGTGGAGTTGATCGGGCGCCTAGGGATAGGGTTACAAGATTTTGCGGATTAGGGTGAAACGTAATATGGGAGTCCATTGATCGATTTATCGCTTCCTTAGGGATTATTATAAGAGAACGAGAGTTCCACTAATTAACCTAAGGTTAGGCGTTATTCGCCGAGAGAGAAGGTTTAATATAGGTTAGGGAGTCTCACGGATCAAGCTAAGTAAAGAAATCATATGAATTGAAAAGGTAGATAATAAGTGAAGTCATAGGTGGATTCTTCCGAAGGTATCGTCTTTATCAATTGAGTTTTCTTGATCTTTTCCCAAAGTTTCATTCTTTTGTGTTTGCATTTAAGTTTAAGTATTTCATTTGTTTTAGATTAATAAACCAATCACTCCATATTTTAGGCTAAATAATAGAAAGAAAGTGAGTAGTAGTACTTTTAGGTTCCTTGGGTTCGATAAGATATTCTTGCCTGAGCTATACTACTGTTCGATAGGTGCGCTTGCCTCTATCGTTGTCGCAGTTAGTCTCCAGGGTCGATTACTCTTTTATAAATATTAAAACTAGACTATTTTGCAGCGATCATTAGTACTTTAACAAATTGCAAGAAACTTTCACATTCAATGCAATTTAATCCTTTCCTCAAGTTAAACATTCAAACGGACAAATTATCTTACGGAATTTAAACACATGCTTAGTCACATATCAACGGCATAGAAAATAATATTAAAATATTATACAGACTCGAATTTGTGGTCCCAAAACCACTATTTCGACTAACGTATAAACCAGACTGTTACATGTATCCCCTGTATTTAGAAAAGTTTTTAATTTTACATGAAATTTTGTATGTGTTTTGATTTAGTCCCGACTCAGTTATAAACATGTTTTAGGTCTCGATAACCTACTTAAAGGACATTATGATTGATATTGATGAATGACTATATGATGAATTCTGTAGATGTTTTCCATCTGGCCTGTAATGCCTCTAACCCTAGCCCAGCGTCAGATACGGGTTAGGGGTGTTACACCATCCATTGTTTGAAAACCTCCAACCACTTTGACCCATTCAAACTCCCTAAACTCCTCCCCTCCATCCATTTAAATCCTTTTGACTTATTCTTCCCTCTCTCTTCCAGAGTCCTATGGCAACTCCACCTCTACACCACCTTGGCACAAAAAATAATACTCCAAAAGCTTGTGGGATTCGAACCCCACTCCCCCCTTCCATGCTCCCTTGTAACGCCAACACCACTCCACCAAGAGCTCTTTTTGTGTCATCAAACACAAATAATTATCCTTAAGGCCTGCTTCCACTAGCTCTCTCCCCTTATGCCCAAAAAGAAAAATTTTACCAAAGCTCTGGCTCTAACCCGAGCCTCTCCAAAGCCCCCAAACACCCTTAAATAGCAAGCTAAGCGAGCCAAACACATAGCATGGCACAAAATGTAGAACCCCTAAATCAAGGATGTTGTAGAAAGTCTCAACTTTGCTATTTTTAGCATCCATCCTCAGCTATATAAACCCCCCTTTGCTGCCCATTCAAATCATCCCTCATTAACATCTCTTCTGTCACAACTCTTCTCTCCTCTCTCACTTTTTCTCTCATTTTCCCATTCAAAGTTGCTTGCTCTTGTGCTGATTTCTCCTCTTGGGAAAGGGGTCTTCTTTAGCCATTTTGGAGCAGATATTGAGTGTTCATAGCATCCTTGATTGGCGAGGACAACAAAGAAGGAGGAATGGAGCAACCTAGTCAAGCCATGGAAAACCACCAGATTTGATTCTTGTTCCCAATCTCCTTAATTTTTGTTGTTTTTATGATAAACATATCTATGAATGTTTATGTTGTTGGAATGGTTAATTTAATCAGTTTATCTTGAATTTAATTCATGTTAGGTTGATTGCATTTCATCCTCTTGATTTGTTAAATTTATGTTTATGCTGTTATAGGCCTTGGTAAAATGCTTGATTAAGTAAAATCATGCCTAAGTTATTCTGGCATGATAATTGTTTAGATAACTAAAGAACTCATTGAAATTGTAATTAATGGACACAGTACTTAATCAGTGCATGTTTAATTCTTCTAAGGTAGTTGAAGATTAGATTAGGATTGTATTTGGAGATACATATGCCTTGCATAACTTGCAAGATTATTGTGATTAAACTGTTTCAAGGTAAGGATACTTTGTTACCTCACATAGTCTTTTATATGCTTATTAGGTTGAATTAATCGTTTGAATTGACATAGGAATATGCAAGAGATTGTTTAATTTAATAAGTATGTATGTGCAATAACATGTTTACCTTTATAAATCTATTTTATCGGTCGAATTGACATAGGAATATGTACAAGAGATGAATGGATTTTTTATTTGTAAATATGTTCATAAGTTAGCAAATTATCGAGTTGCCGTAATTTATTCGTAACAAGTTTAAGCATAAGTTTAATAATTCTAAGGTAAGGAAATATAATTAATCCAACACAATTATATCATCTTGATTAAAATCAGCTTTTGAAATTGTGCATTAGAACTTTATTTTATTTTACTTTGTTTTCTAGTTTTTAATCATTTCTCAAATCCAAATATTTTTCCTTCACCAAAGTGTTTAAAATTGCTTTCAAAAATAATTCTTTTACAGTCCCTGTGGGTACGATAACTTGACATTTACTTGTCACTTTTATTACTTGTTGCGATTGTGTACACTTGAACATTTCCATCATTCCAAGTTTTTTGCGCCATTGCCGGGGACTATTTTTCAAAGGCCATTATTTGTGACTTTGTTAATCTTATATTTTGGTTTAATTTTATGTTTAATTTTTAACTTAATTAATTTTTCTCTGAATATTTCAAGTGTTTATGAGTATTGACCAAATTATCGATTTACTCCCTATAGACACTGAGATAGAACGAACCTTTCGACAACGTAGCAGACAAGCGAATCAAAGGAGGATCGAAGAGATGAATTTTGAGAATATGAATCAAGTAAATGGAGCAAACCTTGCTCAAAATCCTATCCTTATTGCTGATGATAGGGATAGAGCCTTAAGACAATATGTAGTGCTAGTGTTCAATGATCTCAATTTCGATGTATTAGAATGACCCCTCATCGCAAATCAAGGATAGCGACTCTTTCAAATTAGAACAATTTGAGCTAAAGCCAGCTCATGTTCCACCCTTAACCCGAATCACGCCAAAATGCTTCCGGATGCTTTATAATCAATCCAAAGTACATATATCGAACCATTCAAGCAAAATAAAGTTGCATACTTTGCCATTACAATCGAATCATAATAACCTATATATATATATATATATTTCAACATATAATCATCTCACACTTAGCATGCTTAAGACATCCATTAATACAATTTCGTTTATTTAACATTTACCAAACTTACCTTATACTTAGCCATTTTATTTCTTTACACGAGCCATTTTATTTCATTACAAGATTATGCGCATAAACTATAATAATTTTAAGCATCTTGAACTTAAGTAACAACTAATATTACACTTGTTTCACATGCCCAAATACCATAGTTTGAATATTTAATCTTAACAAATAAATTAACTACCTATTCGGTTATATAAGAAACCTTTATTACATTATATTTATATAATCATGCCATTCACCATATCATATATGTTAACAAACCAAATATACTCATGTACATTGTAAACTGAAACAAATGGTCAAATAACATAACCGAATCATAAATAGCTTATATCCATCTCCTATTTTAAATCACACACAAACCATACCTTAAAATGCAATTCCAAATAAATTATTTACAAAGCCGAATAACCTTAACATTTTCACAACTCAAAATAAACCTAGACCAACCATTTCAAGAATACAACCATGAAATATACCTTACAACAATTTGAATCATGACCTAATACATATAAAGATTAACCTTAACATGAAGTTCAACCATTAACCTAAATGCCAAAACACATGATTAAATTAACTCAAACATTAGCACTATAAACAAGGAATTATATCAACTGCATAATTCATAAACTTGACTAAAAAAAGCAGACCATAGCCGAATTATTAAAGCCAAACACATAACCAAGAACAAATAAAACCAAACTTAAACAAAATGATCAAACCATTCTCTTATGGCTATATACATATACATGTCCCAAAATCAAACATTTCATCTATACTATACATGCCATAAGACCAAATTCAACTTAGTAAAATACCGAAAGAAATAGTCGATATTGTGATAGGCTTTGCTGACGATCCCCGAGCTCGTAACGTGACTCCAAAATCTATAAAAAAAGGTAAACAATATCACACACAGTAAGCTATTTAAGCTTAATAAGTCTTAAGCAAAAACATATATAACAACAATTACATATTAACATTTTGTGAACAAAGCCGAATATACATAATATCAAATACAAGTTATGATTTACTACTAAATCACATTTGAACCTCACATACATATACCATATGGCCGAACATAATCAATCATATACATATATATAATTTCACTTTCATTATTACAAATACATCAGTGGCCCAAATCATTTATATGTTCAAATAGGTTAACACATAATTCATATTCACATAACCTTTTATCATTTCAAATAACCATCTTACCTTGTTTCCATATAAACAAATAACTAACACATACATAAATCTATAATTCAATTTCACATTCGGTCTTTACTTCAAATTGCCCATTGAACCATTCAGAATTAAAAAGGATACACGGATAGTCGGAGGCTCATACAATGCCAACGTCCTAGACGTGGTCTTATATGTAATCACATATCGATGCCACTGCCCTAGACAGAGTCTTACACGAATCAAATACGATGCCAATGTCCCAGACATGGTTAACACGTAAACACAAATCGATGCCAACGTCCCAGACGTGGTCTTACACGATAACACATATCAAAAATCCTATGTCATAACATATGTATCCTATCTATTCCTAGGGTTCGTACGGGACTTTCGGACATTGAATCTCAATCAAAATGAGCTCGAAACATAGTTCCTTATCTCAAATCACATTCGGCCAAGCACATATATAATCGAATAATTCATTTCATCACATAACATTTATATATTCTCAAGTTTAACAACATTTAAATGCTTATAGACTTACCTTGGATATCAACAGCCGAAATCGACTACTCGACTACTTTCAACTTCCCCCGATCTAATTACGTTTTCTTTCGTTCTTGATCTAAATAAATTCAAATTTAACTAATTTAATCACACATTAATTCAATTTAATCCAAAAACATATAAATGGGCAAATTACCATTTTGTCCCTAACATTTTACACTTTTTACAATTTACTCCCTACTACATAAAACACAAGATGCACAAAATTTCACATTACCATAGCAAGGCTGAATATCACCCATGCCCTTACAAGTCCATACATTTCATTTATTTTACATTTTAGTCCCTCAAAAAATTATTTTCATAATTTAGTCCAAATTATGTAAATTCATCAAAAAACCCAAAGACAAAACATGACAATCTAACACATATCTTTAATATTTCATCATCAAACAACAAAAATCACAAGATATCATCAATGGTAAAACACAAAATCATCATCAAATTCAAAAATTAGGACATGGGCTTTGAAGATAACTCAGCAACAATCTCAAAAACATAAAAATTATCAAAAACCGAGCTAGTTACATACCTTAATCAAGCTTTAACAATGGCCGAACCCTAAGCTTGTCCTTTTCTTTTTTCTTTTCTTTTACATTCAGTCATAAGCAAATAAAAAGATGAACATGACTTTTTAAGTTATGTTTGTTTTATTATATCATTATATTATGTTATTGCAACACCCCTATCCTGTGTCCGTCGTCGGATTAGGGTTAGAACCATTACCAGATAGATCAGAAACATTTACAGAATTAATCATACAACTATTCATCAATATCAATCATGATGTCCCTTAAGTAGGTCATTAAGACCTAAAGCATGCTTATAAACCGAGTCGGGAGTAAATCGAGACACAAACAAAATTTCATGGAAAATTAAAAACTTTTCTAAATATAGAGGATACACGCCCGTAGGGGTAGGCCGTGCCTCACCCACGGTTACTTGACACACCCGTGTGTCCTCCCCATGGTCATATCCTGCCAAAACCAACACGGCTACCAAGCACGCCCGTGTGCTAAGACCGTGTCCTATAAGGTCATATACTGCCAATTCTCACACGACTTGTAGGCACGCCCGTGCCATGACCGTGTACTCTTAATACTAGCTACTGACTTTTACCCCATGATTACTAGGCACGCCCGTGTGCCATGACCGTGTGACATTATAGGTCATTTGCAAGACCAAAATGCCACCAAAATGGGTCAAACCTACAATCAACATATATCATCTCATTTCATTCACATATAACCACAAAAATATACTAAATAGCCATTCACATCATGCACATTTGACAACTAAGGTAATCATAATATTACATTCATCATGTATTCACTTAACACTTATCATGTATATACTTGATTCATACTTATGGCCACATTTGCCACATTCATCAATTCAAAACTCATTTGAACACATAGCTCCTTCATAATCATTTTTGCATCTCATTCACATTATCAAATTCAATCTTACTTTACTTCAAATCTAATTCATATAGGTACTTACCTTTTATGCATACTTGATACACATTCAACGTACCTGAAACGGATATTGATTCACTTATTTGATCATAGCTCGGATATACCATTCGTATTACAGACTTGCCCATTAAACCAATAGGAACCTAGTAGGATGATCAGAAAGCTCGGAATAGTCGTACAATGCCAACGTCCCAGACGAGGTCTTACATGCACTCAGATATCGATGCCACTGTCCCAAACAGGGTCTTATATGAATTAATACGATGCTGATGTCCCAGACATGGTCTTACAAGTAAAGCTCATATCGATTCCAACATCCCAGACGTGGTCTTACACATAAAGCTCATATCGATGCCAACGTCCGGACGTGGTCTTACACAAAGTCACAAATCAAAGCCAACGTCCTGGACGTGGTCTTACATGATAAAACAGAATAGATTCCTATGTCATTACGTAGCTAATCCTATCTATTCCTAGGTTCATACGGGACTTCTCGGACTTTATCACTATATCGAACTTATCTCAAAATTTATGGACATAGCATTTCATACACATTCATTATCAATGATAGTCATATGAATATATTCAATTCAATACATATACGTTTATTTGCATAGTGACTTACCTCGGATTCAGTTTAATGGAACGAAAATGGCTACTCGATTACTTTCGCTTTCCCCCGATCTAAATCCGTTTTCCTCGGTTCTTGATCTAAACATATTCAGAATTAACCATTTTTATTCACTATTTCATTCAATTCAATCCATACACACATATTTTGGGCTATTTATAATTTAGCCCTCACATTTTCTCATTTTATCAATTTAGTCCAATTTTCTCAAAACATCAAATTCACAAAATCCACACATACACATGCTTAGCCGAATACATATACATCACATACAAGCCCACGTTTTTCATCAAACTTGCAATTTAGTCCATCAATTTACCATTTTCTCAATTTCACCTATTTAGCTAAATTCATCAAAAATTCAAGAACAAAGTATGTTCATCTAACTTATATATGTTCATCTAACTCATATCTTTCATTTAACACCAAAAATCATCAAAAAGCTTGACATATCATCAATAGCATTTCACACAAACATTATCAATTCATCAAATTGAGACATGGGTTTGATAGCTCTAAAAGCAACGATTACAAAAACGTAGAAATCATCAAAAATCGAAACCAAATCATACCTTAATTTAAGCTTACAAAGGCCGAATACCAAGGTTCTTTCTATTTTCTTTTCTTTTTGTGTTTTCGGCAAGAAAGCGATGAAATAAGGCCACTTTCTCATGTTTATAACTTATAAAATAAACATAATATAACTTTTAACTTATAAAAATAAAAAATAAAAACATGTTATAAAACCACGTTGCCATCCACTATAAATAAAATTGGCTTAATTTCCACATAAGTCCTCACATTTATAAAGCCACAACGCATAGGTGCTTTAGCAAATAGCAAGAAACTTTCACATTTAATGCGATTCAATCCTTATGTCAAATTAAACACGCAGGGAATCAAATTAGTTCACGAAAACTTACCACATGCTTAATCACATATCAACGGCACAGAATATGTAACATCCTGAATTAATAGGCCTATGCATTTAGTGGGTGGATATGTTTAATGTGGTAATTTAAGTGTCAAGGGTTAAATTGGGCCCAAGATTGGGCTGAAGCCTTGGTTAAAATTCCTGTTTGGTTACCATGGGGTTTAAAAGATGGTATCGGTGCTTTAGGTTACAAAATGAGCTTGTGGCCCAGTAGTATGTGGTGTTTCAGAGGAGTTATAGTAGGAGGTGAGGCCCAAGTTTTGGCTGCAAGGAGCCTATGTCTTTGGGCCATTTTCGGTACTTAAAAAGAGCAATGGGGGACGGTAATGAGGCTTAATTTTAGGAGGGATTCAATGATTGGGATAATGTGGATATTGTGCTGATAATAGTAGAGAGAAGTGGTGTTATTTAGGCCTCTTCTAATGGTATGAATAGATTAAGATAAAGGAGAAAAGATAGGAGCTATCTGCTAAGAGTAGTGTTGGCCAAAATTCCATCTCCTAGAGGGGGAAAGAAATCGGTTTCCTTATGGCAAAAGAGGTGCCAAAATTTCCCCTATTATTTGATTAATTGTTAGTTATCAGGAAGGGCACTTTCGAGTTTTGATAAGTAAGTGCCGAAATTCTCTATAAATAGGGGTGGTATCTCTTCAATTCTGACATTTGAACCCTATTCTTTTCCTCATTCTCTGTGCCGAAACTCTCAGTCATTCTCTACAATTTCTTTTCTTTTGATTTCTTCAAAAGTTGAAACCTCTCACTTTACTTTCTTTTTCCATTCTTTTCCTCTTGTGCCGATTTCTCCACAAAGCCGAAATCTCTAAGCCTATTCTCTCATCTTCACTTTCATTCAAAAGTCAAAACTCTAAACTTTCTTCTCATCTCCATAGCTAAATACCTCCTATTCTCTTTTGTCGATTTCTCCACTAAAAGTCGAATGCACATAGAATTCTTCCTATCATCTTCTCTCTTTTTGACCTTCTCAAAAGCCAAAAATTCTTTAGAAGTTGTCAAATTCTCTGTTAAGGTAGGTGCCGATCTCTTCTTTTTTTTCTTTACTTTCAATTTTTGGAGGCCAAAGCCGAAAGGCTTATAGGCATGGTAAGGTTATCTTTTGAATAACGTTTGGATTATTCTTGTGTTCACATCATAGGGTGACACCTCGAAAAATCAGAGTAGATCGAATTATCTAGATTTTGAAAGCCAGAATCCGTTAGCCTCTAAGTATCCTATCTATTTTGGGATTCCAAGGTAAGAGGTTTTCATTAGATTTCTGTTAGATTCATTATCGTACTTAAGATCTTAATCATATGATATGGTTTAACAACCCTATTTTGTTATAGTAATTCTGACAAGGACTTTTGATGGAATCAAATATGGATCAGGCAAAGGAGAGGATCGGGTCTGTAAACCTAATCCCTAAGTTTAAGAATGAGCGGTGTTTGCTTTTTGAGATTGGCCATCGGGTTGTGGACCGACTTCTGAATAGCATGTTAGGCAGATAGCAGTTGTATCGGCTTCTGATAGTGTCGACATAAAGAGTGTCGTCTTAACGGTAACCAGGTGTGTAGATCTCTATCACACTCATTAATTTGTATTATATGTATGTTGTGGGCTAAAAGCCAGAAAGAGAAACTGTATGAACAGTCGTATGCTCAGAAAGGGTAGGCAAGAGATGCTAGCTACGTAATCATAGAAACTCCTCTATGTGTATTGAAGTATGTGAAAGTCTACGATCTGTTTAGATAGTTTAATGTTTCGATTATTGTATGTATGTATACATGGGATAGGATTGATTGATTTACAGAAGGGGAATAGGTCGCGAGGCGATCGGTGGCTTCGCCACATAGGTCACATAGTGATCGGTCTTTATGACAGATAGCATAGCTATCAAATACTATAATGTATTACTGAGGTCGCATAACGATTGGTGGCTTTGCCACATAGGTCACATAGTGATCGATATGGTGTGTAGTGGATGGAGGGTTGATTGTAGAAATCCCCACGGTGTGAAGGTTAGTTCGGGGGTGTGTAGAGGATGAGACACTTAGGTTTGGGATGGGGCATGTTGCATGAAATATTTTGTTGCCATTGTGTGTGGCCCAAGGCCCATAATGTGTTTGTGGGCCCAAGGCTTTTATGTGATTTTGGGATTTGCACACTGAGTCTTGGTGACTCACTCTATTATCTTTCCCTAACTTTTCAGATGAGCAGTAGATCGTGGACATGAAAGCCGAGGCAAACTCGAGGGGGCATCAAGATTATTGTCTACATAGACCGTTTTCAGTTTTTCATTTAAATTTTTATTTTCGGGAATATTTTTGTAATAAGGCCTCTATTACTTAGGTTTTTGATTTATTTTTTTATGTTAAGTTTTTATAAACTTATGTTTTTTTCCTTAAAGTGTTAATTATAAAATGAAATGGTAAATGGGCTTTTCAAACACAAACAACGCGAATGCTTAAAGTTGTTTCAAAAATTTCACAATTATTTGATTGACCGACTATAATAAACTAAGATTTTCAAAACCCTTCAAGGAAAAGTTTTCAAGTTTCAACCCATAGCATACCACATCCGGTCATGACGTATAGGCCGGGTTTGGGGTGTTACATTTTTGTATCAGAGCCCATTCAAAACTCAAGCTGTGAAATGGGTCCAATAGTGGTTTGTAAAAATGATGTAAGTTTGAGAAAAATGCAGTTGAGATATGGCCTTCGAGTCTACCGGCACCCGATCTATGCAGGTAAGTATTCTAACTCTTGATGTGGTGTATATTGTTGGGCTTTAAAGGGACATAGGCTAGTATGTTAGAATTGATGGACTTTAGGTTTAGTATAAACAATTCTCCAAATTCCATAAAAATTAATTTCTAATTAAACATGTCTGTGGACAAGTCACAGGGTTAGGGTGTGGTAACAGGCATACGCATGTCTAGGATTGGATGCAGGAAGAGCTTGGTATTTAAGCGACCCTAGCGGCTCACCTCTTCTTTTCTAGAATCTTACCTGGTGCGTAGTGTTTGTTCACTCTAATCGAGAGGGCTTGTTGATGGGCCAAAACTTATAACTAAAACTCGAAAGGGACCAGCCACCCTATTTTTGTAAAAATTACTTTGTCCCCAGTTATATAAAATTTTTGAAATCCCCTAGATTTGTGAAAACTTCCCAAAATACCCTGGATTTGTAAAATCATCGAAATACCCCCAGTTGACAAAATTACTGAAATACCCTCGAATTACAAAATTACCAAAATACCCCTATTTTATAAAATCACCAAGACACCCTATTTTGGGAAATTACGAAAATACCCGTATAGGATAAAATTACAAAAATACCCCTAGGTAGTGAAATGACGAAAATACCCCTATGTGATGAATGTAAGTTCATGGATGCTGCTTGTATGTTGATGTGTGATGGATGTTGTATGTATGTGTATTCCAAAACTAGGAAATATAGACTTGAGAACTGAACTTTGTAGATAGAATTCAAATTTGAAAGAGCTACTGTTAAAACTACTTTTCATAAGACTGTCCGTTATTAATCAGTGGAAGAGAGTATTAATAATTCATAAAATTTCTAATCAGATAAATCACGATTGGTAAAATGAGCACTAGGGGACGTGGTGTGCGTGGTGAGGTAGAGGTAGGATTGCTGTGTCAGAACCCGTAGGGTCTGGTCACGAGTCAGGGAATGAGGTACCAGTGCCACCAGCTGTGGAGGCAGAATTTTAGGATCAGACGGTCGGAGATGATCACGGTATCTCAGGCAATGTTGAGGGTGTTAGAGAGGGTTGTTGGGGCAAGCATGGGCATAAGAGCCCGGAAGTCTATGCCGGAGCGACTTAGAGCCAATGGGGCAGAGGTGTTTAAGGGAATTTCTAGTGTAGCTCCTAGCACAGCGAGTATTGGTTGGAAGCAATGGAGTGTATAATAGATGATCTTGACTTCACGGAAGAGGAGAAGTTGAAGGGAGTAGTGTCCCTCCTTCGGACGAAGCCTATCAATGGTGGCTTACTATTAAGGATGGTATCATAGCTGACCGTATCACCTGGGATTACTTCAGAATGGCATTCTAGAGTAAATACATTGGAATAAGCTATGTGGATGTACAGCGTAGAGCGTTCCTGAATCTGGTTCAGGGAAGTAGGTCGGTGGCGGCGTATGAAGTAGAATTCCTA
Organism: Gossypium rotundifolium; assembly: GCA_025506655.1. Taxonomy (NCBI): domain Eukaryota; kingdom Viridiplantae; phylum Streptophyta; class Magnoliopsida; order Malvales; family Malvaceae; genus Gossypium; species Gossypium rotundifolium. The sequence goes on along the minus strand of CP106731.1, from coordinate 42,457,568 downwards.
TGCCTTAGTCGTTATGCTCGAGGGATAATGGCCACAGAGCATGAGTGATGTGTTCATTTTGAGGATGGCCTGAAGGATGATCTACGGGTGTTGATAGCTCCACAATGAGAGAGGGAATTTATTGTGCTTGTGGATAAAGCTAAGATAGCTGAGGAGGTGAAACGGACGAAAAAGTTGAACTAGGATAGAGATAGGTGTAGAGGTAAGAGAAATTTTGGATCATCGAGGCAGCCGTGCGTACTCAGAAGAGACCTAGATTGGATGGACCAAGATGGGCTAAGAGAATTGTTGTTACTAGCCAAACACGAAGTGTGCTTGATGTGGTAAGTTCCATGTAGGTGAGTGTTGGGCAGGCAGTGGGAAGTCCTTTAGGTGTGGATCCACGGATCATCATATAAGAGAATGTCCTCAACCACGAGATGAGGTAGAACCCGTAGGGCAGGGAAATGCTCAGCCGGATAGAGGAGGTCAGCAGCTACAGAGGGGTCGTGGTCCAGCCAGAGGTGGTAACGATTTTGGTCGAGGTCGAGGAGCACCAGACCGAGGGGTAGAAAACACTGAGGTGATGCAGCCGGGGTTGGTCTATGCTACCAAACATCGAGAGGAGGCGGATGCACCGGATATTATAACTGGTACATTTTTAATTTTTTGATTGCCATATAATGCATTGATTGATATTGGATTGACACACTCATATGTTACTAGTAGTGTGTCTGGAACCTTAAGTTTAGATTTCAAAATTACCCCTAGGGCGATAATAGTAATTAGCCCATTAGGACAATATGTGGTATTAGATAAACTTTTTCGGGAGGTACCTTTAGAAGTTCAGGGAATAGTTTTCCTGACGGATTTGATGGGAATACCATTCGGGAAGTTCGACTTAATATTAGGCATAGACTGGCTGATGAAGTACCAAGCTAACTTAGATTGTGCAGCCAAGCATATGGTGTTAAGAACCCCCAAGGGAGGGGAAGTGTTGGTGATAGGAGAAAGGGGGAATTGTCTGTCGAATGTGGTGACTGCCCTAAGAGTGGAAAGAATGGTGAGAAAAGGATGTGAGGCAGTTTTAATGTTTGTACGGGCTTTAGAAGCCAAGGACCTAGCTGTTGGGGACGTTAGGACGGTGAAGGAATCTCCTAATGTTTTCCCAGAAGAGCTTCTAGGATTACCTCCGGAATGAGAAGTGGAGTTTGGAATCGATCTTCTTTCGGGAATAGCACTGGTATCTATTGCTCCTTATAGAATGGCGCCAAAGGAGTTGGTGGAATTAAAAGGAAAATCCAGAGTTATTGGATAGAGGGTTTATTCGATCAAGTGTGTCGCCTTGGGGAGCACCTGTTATTTGTTAAAAGAAGGATGGTTCAATGCGTGTCTGCATTGACTACCGCCACGGTGAACAAGTTGACTATCAAGAACAAGTATCCGCTGCCAAGGATTGATGACTCGACAAATGAAAGGGCATCGGTGTTCTCAAAGATAGATCCGAGGTCGATATCATCAACTCAAGGTCAAGGAGGCGGATATTCATAAGACATTTTTTAGGACTCGCTATGGACATTACGAGTTCATGGTGATGCCATTTGGGTTGACTAATGTACCAGCCGCATTTATGGATATGATGAACCGAGTGTTCCAACCCTACTTGGATTAGTTTATCGTGATATTTATTTATGACATCTTGGTTTACTCAAGATCGGAAGAGAAGCATGATTCACATCTGCGAGTGGTTCTGCAGATTCTGAGGGAGAAGCAGCTTTATGCCAAATTTAGCAAGTGCGAATTCTGGCTTAAGGAAGTTACTTTTCTAGGTCACGTTGTGTCAGCAGAGGGGATTAGGGTAGACCCTTGAAAAATAGAAGCGGTGTTGGATTAGAAGCCACCTAGATCTGTGGCAAAAATTTAGAGCTTTCTTGGTTTGGTCGGGTACTAAAGAAGATTTGTTGAATGATTTTCTCTGATTGTAGCACCATTGACTAAGTTGCTATGGAAAAGAGTTTCATTCATTTGGTCTAATAAGCAGCAGGAGAGTTTTAAGAAGTTAAAGAGGATTTTGACAGAGGCTCCAGTGTTGATTCAGCCGGAGGCTGGAAAGGAGTTCGTAATTTACTGTGATGCTTCACACACAGGATTAGGATGTGTGTTGATGCAAGATGGAAAGGTTGTTGCATATGCATCTCGAAGATTAAGACCGACGAGTGAATTATCCCACCCATGATTTGGAATTGGCGGCGGTAGTGTTTGCCTTGAAAAATTGGAGGCATTATTTGTACGGGGAAAAATCTATCATTTATAAGGATCATAAGAGTTTAAAGTACCTTTTGACTCAGAAGGAGTTGAACCTAAGGTAGAGAAGGTGGATCGAGTTGTTAAAGGATTATGACTACTCGATCGAGTATCATCCGGGTAAGGCTAATGTGGTGGCAGATGCCTTAAGTCGTAAGGTGATCACTGACCTGAGAGCAATGTTTGATCACCTTAGCTTATATGATGATGGGATTTTATTGGTTGAACTTCAAGTGAAACCCTCTTGGGTTAGTCAAGTTAAGAAGAAGTGATCGTATGATATCTATCACACTCATTAATTTGTATTATATGTATGTTTTGGGCTAAAAGTCGGAAAGAGAGACTGATGAACAAATGTATGCCCGTAAAGGGTAGGCAAGGATGCAGTGCGTAATCATAGAAACTCCTCTATGTGTATCGGTATGTGAAAGTCGTGATCTGCTTAGATAGTTTAATATTTCAGCTTATTGTATGTATGCATGAGATGGGATTTATTGATTTATGGAAGGGAGCAGGGTTGTGAGGCAATCGGTGGCTTTGCCACATAGGTCACATAGTGATCGGTCTTTATGATAAGCGGGATAGTCATTAATACTATAATGTATTACTGAGGTCGCATAGCGATCAGTGGCTTTGCCATATAAGTCACATAGTGATCGATATGGTGTGTAGCAGATGGACAATTGATTGTAGAAATCCCCACGGTGTTAAGGTTGGTACGGGGGTGTGTAGAGGAGGAGACACTTAGGTTTGGGATGGGCCATGTTGCATGAAATATTCATTGCCATTGTGTGTGGGCCAAGGCCCATAATGTGTTTGTGGGCCTCCATGTAGGTGAGTGTTGGGCGGTGGGAAGTCCTTTAGGTGTGGATCCACGGATCATCATATAAGAGAATGTCCTCAACCACGGGATGAGGTAGGACCCGTAGGGCAAGGAAATGCTCAAAGGATAGAGGAGGTCGCAGCTCTGAGAGGGTTGTGGTCCAGCCAAAGGTGGTAACGGTTTTGGTCGGTAGGAGCTCGGACCGAGGGTAGAAAACACTGAGGCGATGCAGCCGGGGTTGGTCTATGCTACCAAACGTCGAGAGGAGGCAGATGCACCGGATGTTATATCCGGTACATTTTTAATTTTTGGATTGCCATATCTTGCATTGATTGATATTGGATTGACACACTCATATGTTACTAGTAGTGTGTGCGGAACCTTAAGTTTAGATTTCAAAATTACCCTAGGGCGATATGATGAATTAGCCCATTAGGACAATCGTGGTATTAGATAAACTTTTCGGGAGGTACCTTTAGAAGTTAGAATAGTTTTCTGACGGATCGATGGAAATACCGTTAGGAAGTTTGACTTAATATTAGGCATGGGTGGTGATGAAGTACCAAGCTAACTTAGATTGTGCAACAAGCATATGGTGTTAAGAACCCCGAGGGAGGAAGTGTTGGTGATAGGAGAAAGGGGAATTGTCGTCGAATGTGGTGGCCCCCTAAGAGTGGAAAGAATGGTGAGAAAAGGATGTGAGCGGTTTAATGTTTGTACGGGCTTTAGAAGCCAAGGACCTAGTTGTTGGGGACATTAGGACGGTGAAGGAATCTCTAATGTTTTCCCGGAAGAGCTTAGGATTACCTCCGAACGAGAAGTGGAGTTTGGAATCAATCTTCTTCCGGGGATAGTACTGGTATCTATTGCTCCTTATAGAATGGCGCCAAAGGAGTTGGTGAAATTAAAAGGGAAAATCCAGGAGTTGTTGGATAGAGGGTTTATTCGAGCAAGTGTGTCGCATTGGGGAGCACCGGTGTTATTTGTTAAAAAGAAGGATGGTTCAATGCGTATCTGCATTGACTACCGTCAGCTGAACAAGTTGACTATCAAGAACAAGTATCCGTTGCCAAGGATTGATGACTTGTTCGATCAACTGAAAGGGGCATCAGTGTTCTCAAAGATAGATCTGAGGTTAGGATATCATCAACTCAAGGTCAAGGAGGCGGATATTCATAAGACATTTTTTAGGACTCGCTATGGACATTACGAGTTCATGGTGATGCCATTTGGGTTGACTAATGTACCAGCCGCATTTATGGATATGATGAACCGAGTGTTCCAACCCTACTTCGATTAGTTTGTCGTGGTATTTATTGATGACATCTTGGTTTACTCAAGATCGGAAGAGGAGCATGATTCACATCTGCGAGTGGTTCTGCAGATTTTGAGGGAGAAGCAGCTTTATGCCAAATTCAGCAAGTGCAAATTCTGGCTTAAGGAAGTTACTTTTCTAGGTCACATTGTGTCAGCAGAGGGGATTAGGGTGGACCCTCGAAAAATAGAAGCGGTGTTGGATTGGAAGCCACCTAGATCTGTGGCAAAAATTTGGAGCTTTCTTGGTTTGGTCGGGTACTAAAGAAGATTTGTTAAATGGTTTTCTCTGATTGTAGCACCATTGACTAAGTTACTACGGAAAAGAGTTTCATTCATTTGGTCTAATAAGCAGCAGGAGAGTTTTAAGAAGTTAAAGAGGATTTTGACGGAGGCTCCAGTGTTGATTCAGCTGGAGGCTGGAAAGGAGTTCGTAATTTACTGTGATGCTTCACACACAGGATTAAGATGTGTGTTGATGCAAGATGGAAAGGTTGTTGCATATGCATCTCGACAGTTAAGACCGCACGAGTCGAATTATCCCACCCATGATTTGGAATTGGCGGCGATAGTGTTTGCCTTGAAAAATTGGAGGCATTATTTGTACGGGGAAAAATCTATCATTTATAAGGATCATAAGAGTTTAAAGTACCTTTTGACTCAGAAGGAGTTGAATCTAAGGCAGAGGAGGTGGATTGAGTTGTTAAAGGATTATGACTACTCGATCGAGTATCATCCGGGTAAGGCTAATGTGGTGGCAGATGCCTTAAGTCGTAAGGTGATCACTGACCTGAGAGCAATGTTTGATCACCTTAGCTTATATGATGATGGGATTTTATTGGTTGAACTTCAAGTGAAACCCTCTTGGGTTAGTCAAGTTAAGAAGAAGCAGCAGACTGATGAGTTGCTAAAAGAGAAGTTTTCGGTAGGAGCAAGTGATGAATCAACGAAATTTAGTGTGAATGAGGAAGGGCTATTATGTTTCAAATGGAGAGTGTGCATGCCGAAAGATCCTAAATTAAGGCATAGGATTCTGCAAGAAGCGCATGGTAGTCCATACGTTATGAACCCCAGAGGGAGTAAGATGTATCGAGATTTATGGGACCAGTTCTGGTGGCCAGGCTTGAAGTATGATGTAACTGAGTTTGTGAGTAGGTGCTTGACACGCCGAAGGGTCAAGCGAACATCATTACCATCGGGGGTTGTTGCGACCGATGAAGATTCCACAGTGGAAGTGAGAAAGGATCACAATGGACTTTGTTAGTGGGCTACCTCTCACACCTATTAAGAAAGATTCGGTCTGGGTGATTGTAGATCGCTTGACGAAGTCTACTCATTTCATACAGGTACGAGTCGATTACTCTCTATTGAAATTGGCTAAGCTATACATAACGGAGTTAGTAAGGTTACATGGAGTACTGGTATCGATCATATCAGACAGGGACCCTAGGTTCACGTCGTGATTTTGGAAGGCGTTGCATCAAGCGCTAGGTACGAAGTTGGATTTTAGTACGGCGTTCCATCCTCAGATCGATGGATAGTCTGAGCGGGTGATTCGGGTCTTAGAAGACATGTTAAGGGGATGTGTCATTGATTTCAGAGGTAGTTGGGAGGAGTTTTTATCGTTGCCTAAATTTGCTTACAACAACAGCTACCAGTCTAGTATTCAGATGGCGCCCTATGAAGCATTGTACGGGCGGAAGTGTCGCACTCCTACTTGTTGGACAGAATTAGGGGAACGTCAGATTTTGGGTCCGGAGTTGGTTGCAGAGACAGAGGAGAAGGTTGAGTTAATTCGAGCTCGACTAAAGAACGCCTTGGACAGACAAAAGTCCTATGCTGATTTGAAGTGTAAGGACGTAGAGTTTGCTATGGGTAACAAGGTGTTCTTAAAGGTGTCGCCATGGAAGAAAGTGCTGAGGTTTGGACGGAAGGGTAAATTATGTCCCAGATTTATCGGACCATACCGGGTGTTGAAACAAGTCGAACCAGTGGCCTATTAGCTTGAGCTACCTTCAGAGTTAATCTAGATACACGATGTATTTCACGTCTCATGTGGTGCCTGTGGAAGAAATTGAGGTGAGACCTGACCTCACCTTTGAAGAGGAACCAATGAAAATCCTGGATCATGATGTCAAAGTGTTGCGAAGGAAGACGGTACCGTTAGTTAAAGTTCTATGGCAGAATCATGGTTCTGAAGAGGCTACTTGGGAACCAGAGGAAGCAATGCAGAAGCAGTACCCTCATCTTTTCTAATTAGGTAATTTCGAGGCAGAAATTTCTTTAAGGGGATAGAATTGTAACATCCTTAATTAATGAGCCTATGCGTTTAGTGGGTGGATATGTTTAATGTGTTAATTTGAGTGTTAGGGGTTAAATTGGGCCCAGGATTGGGCCGCAGCCTTGGTTAAAATTCCTGTTTAGGTACCATAGGGTTTAAAAGATGGTATCAGTGCTTTAGGTTACAAAATGGGCGTGTGGCCCAGTAGTATGTGGTGTTGCAGAGGAGTTATAGCAGGAGGTGAGGCCCAAGTTTTGGCCACAAGGAGCCCATGTCTTTGGGCCTTTTTCAGTACTTAAAAGGAGCAAGGAGGGGGACGACAATGAGGCTTAATTTTAGGAGGATTCAATGATTGGGATAATGTGGATATTGTCTTTGATAATAGTAGGGAGAGGTGGTGTTATTTAGGCCTCTTCTAAAGGTATGAATAGATTAAGATAAAGGAGAAAAGATAGGAGCTATCTGCGAGAGCGTGTTAGGTGAAATTTAATCTCTTAGAGAGGAAAGAAATCGGTTTCTTTATGGCAAAAGAGGTGCTGAAATTTCCCCTATTATTTGATTAATTGTTAGTTATCAGGAAGGGCACTTTTGGGTTTTGATAAGTAAGTGCCGAAATTCTCTATAAATAGGGATGGTATAAGTGCCGAAATTCTCTATAAATAGGGATGGTATCTCTTCAATTCTGGCATTTGAACCTTATTATTTTCCTCATTCTCTGTTCCGAAACTCTTAGTCATTCTCTGCAATTTCTTTTCTTTTGATTTCTTCAAAAGTCGAAACCTCTCACTTCACTTTCTTTTTCCATTCTTTTCCTCTTGTGCCGATTTCTCCATAAAGCCGAAATCTCTAAGCCTATTCTCTCATCTTCACTTTCATTCAAAAGTCGAAACTCTGAACTTTCTTCTCATCTCCATAGCCGAATACCTCTTATTCTCTTTTGTCGATTTCTCTACTAAAAGCCGAATCTGTATAGATTTCTTCCTATTATCTTCTCTCTTTTTGACCTTCTCGAAAGCCAGAAATTCTTTGGGAGTTGCCAAATTCTCTGTTAAGGTAGGTGCTGATCTCTTCTGTTCTTTTCTTTACTTTTTATTTTTTGGAGGCCAAAGCCGAAAGGCTTATAGGCGTGGTAAGGTTATCTTTTGAATAACGTTTAGATTGTTCTTGTGTTCACATCATGGGGCGACACCTCAGGAAATCAGAGTAGATCGAATTATCTAGATTCTGAAAGCCGAAATTCGTTAGCCTCTAAGTATCCTATCTATTTTGGGATTCCAAGGTAAGGGGTTTTCATTAGATTTCTGTTATATTCGTTATCGTACTTAAGATTTTAATCATATGATATAGCTTAACAACCCTATTTCGTTATAGTAGTTCTGACAAGGACTTTTGATCAAATATGGATCAGGCAAAGAAGAGGATCGGGTCTGTAAACCCAATCCCTAAGTTTAAGAAACGAGCGATGTCTACTATTCGAGATTGGCCACCAGGTTATGGACCGACTTCTGAATAGCATCTTAGGCAGATAGCAGTCGTATCGGCTTTTGATAGTGTCGACATAGAGAGTGTCGTCTTAACGGTAACCAAGTGTGTAGATCTCTATCACACTCATTAATTTGTATTATATGTATGTTTTGGGCTAAAAGCCGGAAAGAGAGACTGTATGAATAGTCGTATGCCCAGAAAGGGTAGGCAAGGGATGCCAGGTACGTAATCATAGAAACTCCTCCATGTGTATCGAAGTATGTGAAAGTCTGTGATCTGTTTAGATAGTTTAATATTTCAGTTATTGTATGTATGTATGTATGCATGAGATGGGATTTATTGATTTATGGAAGGGGAGCAGGTCGTGAGGCAATCGGTGGCTTTGCCACGTAGGTCACATAGTGATCAGTCTTTATGATAGGCAGGATAGCTGTCGAATACTATAATGTATTACTGAGGTCGCATAGCGATCAGTGGCTTTGCCACATAAGTCACATAGTGATCGATATGGTGTGTAGAAGATGGACGATTGATTGTAGAAATCCCCACGGTGTTAAGGTTGGTACGGGGGTGTGTAGAGGATGAGACACTTAGGTTTGGGATGGGCCATGTTGCATGAAATATTCTATTGCCATTGTGTGTGGGCCAAGGCCCATAATGTGTTTGTGGGCCCAAGGCTTTTATGTGATTTGGGATTTGCACACTGAGTATTGGTGACTCACCCTATTATCTTTCCCCAACTTTTCAGATGAGCAGTAGATCGTGGACATGGGAGCCGAGGCCAACTCAAGGGGCCATCAAGATTATTGTCTAAATAGATCGTTTTCGATTTTTCATTTGAATTTTAATTTTCGGGACTATTTTGTAATAAGGCCTCCATTACTTAGGTTTTCGATTTATTTTTTTATCTTAAGTTTTTATAAACTTATGTTTTTTCTTAAAGTCTTAATTATAAAATGAAATGGTAAATGGGCTTTTCAAACACAAACAACGCGAATGCTTAAAGTTGTTTCAAAAATTTCACAATTATTTGATTGACCGGCTATAATAAACTAAGATTTTCAAAACCCTTCAAGGCAAAGTTTTCAAGTTTCAACCCGTAGCATACCAGATCCGCTCATGACGTATGGGTCGGGTTTGGGGTGTTACAAAATATAATATTAAAATATTATACGGACTCAAATTTGTGGTCTCGAAACCACCGTTCTGACTAGGGTGTAAACCGAACTGTTACAATTCTCCCCCTTAGGGATTTTTGTCCTCAAAAATCTTACTGTTAAACAGAGTCAGATATTGTTGTTTCATTGAATCTTTAGGCTCCCATGTAGCCTCTTCAATTTCGTGCCGATTCCATAATACTTTTACTAATGGAATTCTCTTATTTCTCAACTATTTCACTTCACGAGCTAAGATACGGATCGATTCCTCTAAGTATGTCATATCAGATCGGATTTCAATTTCAGACGGGGCAATCACATGTGACGGATCAGATCGATATCTATGAAGCATTGAAACGTGAAATACATTATGAATCTTCTCTAACTCATTAATCTATATACAACAGGCCCAACACGTTCAATGATCTCATACGGTCCAATGAATCTCGGACTCAATTTGCCTTTACGTCTGAATCGAAGTACTTTCTTACACTGATAAACCAAAAACGTAACATATTTTAATCCCACATTTAGTATGCTTTTGGATGAATTATCCTTGATTTATGTAAAAAAGTGCTCTTAATCATTTCTTTTCATGTCTTATACTCAGGAAAGCACCTAAAGATAAAAAAACTGTAAAACGGGCTTAAAACAGACTAAATTGGGCCAACCCAAGAATTCGACACGGCCTGGCCCAAAGCCCACACGATCGTGCCTCACCGATTACCTAGAGCACAGCCTCAACTCTATCATACACGGCCGTGCATCATCCATTTACCACACACGGATGTGCCTGGTGATCTATATGGTCGTGTCCCAATCGACAGACCTGAAGCACGGCCTGAATCCCGACTTACACGACCATCCCACGACCGTACCCAAAACGATAGAATCAAGGCACGGCCCAACCTCGATTGACACGGGCGTGTGCCATGGGCGTGCCCCTACCGCGGGAATGAGCAATTTCACTCCGAATTGGATGCTTGAAGCCAAAGAAAGATACTTCTAAGTCTACTTAAACACCCTAATAGTAATTCTACTTGAAAGAGGTACTTAGGAGCCAAATAAAACATCCCAAAAGCCTATATGAACAACCCAAGGCAGACATTAAAGAGGACACTTTTTGGCAGAGGCTTTTGCCAAAGCTTTCATCTTTTAGGAAAATGCTCGAAGATAGCCAGTTGATCCATCTCAAGAAGCCGGAGTTCTAATCAAGACGGAGGATCTCCTCTTCAATTCCTTCAGAGGGTTTTAGGGATTTCTTATGTTTTATTTTATATTTTCTCTTGAGTTGTTTTCCTACTTTGTTATGAACTAAGCCCTTCAGATACCTGAAGGGGATGAAACCTATGATGAATTTTGTTATTTGATTTCTAAATTATATGATAAGTACTTAGTTTGTTCTTAATTATGTTACTTAATTTAATCGATGTGCTTAGGTGGAGGAGGAATAGACCCTGCCTAAGAGTAAATCTAGCATAATTGAGCGGAGTTGATCGGGCGCCTAGAGATAGGGTTACGAGATTTTGTAGGATTAGGGTGAAACCTAATATAGGAATCCATTGATTGATTTACTGCTTCTTTAGGGGGTTATTATAAGAGAACGAGAGTTCCACTAATTAACCTAAGGTTAGACGTTATTCACCTCGAGAGAGGGTTTAATATAGGTTAGGGAGTCTCACGGATCAAGTAAGTAAAGAAATCATATGGTTTGGGGAATAAATAATAAGTGAAGTCATAGGTGGATTCTTCCTGAGGGTATTGTCTTCATCAACTGAGTTTTCCTAAAGTCTTTCTCCAATTCATTCTTTTGTCTTTGCATCTAGTTTAGTTTTTCATTAGTTTCATAAACCAATCACTCCATATTTCAGGCTAAATAATAGAAAGAAAGTGAGTAGTAGTACTTTTAGGTTCCTTTGGGTTTGATAAGATATTCTTGCCTAAACTATACTACTGTTCGATAGGTGCACTTGCCTCTATCATTGTCATAGTTAGTCTACATGTTCGATCATTCTTTTATAAATATTAAAACTCAACTGTTTGACACTATCAAGTTTTTGGCGCCGTTGCCAGGGAACTCTAAAATATTAAGAAAGCTCTATTTCTATTACTTTAGCCATTATTTTTATTTTTAATTTTTTCTTATGATTCTACATATATCTTTGTTTTTCTAAATTTTTTTCTTTCTTTTCCTAGCAGGAACCTCTAGTTTATGACTAGAAGAAACCCGAGAGGACTTCTAGAATACAAAAGTGACATTGAAGCTACCACTCATAGGAATCGTAGAGAAACTAGACAAGCTCTAGACTACCAAAGAGAAGAGCAACAAGAAAGATCCAATCCTACTGAAGGGATGGATGAAAACAATCCACCACCAAATGTGCATGTAATATCCGGGATTTAGGGGTTATGCATTTTTACTTAATGCATGTAATTGCATGCTTGAGTATGATTTGAATGTGATTTGGGGGCTTCAAGAACATTAGAATGTAGGAGAATGCCTTAGAAAAAATATTAGATTTTGAGTCTTAAAATGGAGTTAAGCAAGATAGGCCTTAAGAAAACTTGTATAGGAATTTAGACTCAAGTAACCAGCTGGCAAAGTGGCAAGGGAGGCGCCACTTAGGGCCTTGGAAGGTGACGCCACAAGCAGTGAAAGGGGGCTTAGGTTCGCAGAAGAAGGGAAGCATTTGGAGCTTTTATTTTGCAGTAAAGAGGAGCAGTGGTGGACGGTACTGGGACACTAAGTGGATGAGCATTTGATTAAGTCAAATCCATTCAAAATTTGGCTAAGAAAGGAGGATAAGTGTTGACTCATTCAAATTTATTTTGAATGAGTGAAGAAGAGAAAAAGTAGGAGAAAAAGAAGGAAGCTGATAGAGGGAAGAAGAGTTGGCCGGCCAAGAGATTCCTTTGGTGACAAATTTGGTCAGGTAGGTAAAGGAGGAGTAGCCAAAATTTCTTAAGGGGTTTAAGTTCATTTCGGGTTTTCTTTCCCGAGTGTTGTGCCCAAAATAGTAGTCAGAATACTTTCAAAACCTATTTGCTTAAGCCGAATTTCAGAAGACCATTAAGGTCACTTTCAGCCTCTTTTTCGTCTTCTTTTTGCTCTCCATAAGATCAAACCAATCACTTTCTCTTCTCTTTTCTTTTAACTTGTTCTAGCTGAAACCTCTCTCTCTCAAAGCACACTATTGCCGAATTCTTCTAGCCTTCTCCTATACTACTTTTCTTCCTCTCAAACTCAATTCTATACCTATTCTTTTGGTGGCTGAACATTCCATCTCTATTTGGGAGTCTCAGTCGAATCTTATTGTCCCTCATTCTCTCTTCGTTTTTGTAAACTCCAAAAGCTGAAACACCATAGCCGCAACCTTCTTTCCCTCATCTTTTTATTGTCACCATTCCTTCTATCATCAAAAGCCGAAGGTATTTCTAGGCTATAGTCGATTGATCTTAAGCACTAAGAGCCGAAAACCAAAACATCCTTCTCCTCTTGTCGACATTTAGAGCTAGTGAACCATTTGTGTTTTGGTCACTCTATTCGGTAGGGATCTCTTCTTTATTGATTTCCTGTTCTTTTTTTTCTTTGACTGTCAAAAAGCAAGACTCTAATCCCTCCTATTCTCTTTGGTCGAAACCTTGAAGGGGGATTTGGGATTCGTTTGTAGCCATCTATAAGGGGAGATCATTCGGGATTTGAATATCCAAGGTAAGTGAAGTGTGATCTTAGGCCAAAGGCCATTTACTTTGTTCATCAAATGTTAGAATCAAATCTAACATATACCATGTAGGGGTTTCGACATCTCCAAGGACAAGTGATATTTTCGAGATTTAATCAATCAAGGTAAGGGATATTAATATTCGGCTAAGGCCATACTACTTATTAAGGGTGGCTGATTCTAACTGTGACATTTTAGGGGGAGTCCGACAGTGGTATAAAAGGAGTCTCGGGGATTCTGATCCATTTTATAAAGGGGAGAAAGGGGTAGTGCCTACCCCTAAGTTCAAGAAACACTCGGTTTCTGCTGTTCGTGATTGGCCACCGGGGTGTAGGCCAGCGTCGGAAAGGGATAAGCAGTTCGTTGTTATCCCTGCTAGTGAGTGTGTCGGTATCGATAGTATCGTACTTACTATTATCAGGTGTGTAACCCTACACTGAGTTCCCGATAGTTTAATAATAATTATGTTAATCATGTGTTAGTGATGTGACAAATAAACATGGCTAAGGGTACCATTTAATGAGTACAGTGTATTCGTGCGTTACCCTTAACTCTCGTAAATAATGTTTAACAACATTGATGTGAAAAGAATGTGAAATTACATTATGATTTTGGGGTAAGGTAAATTGCATGATAAATAGCATGTTTTGTATGTTGCATGAGCATATGGGTGATTATGTTCTGAGGAAGTGATCCGTGGTTTTACCACATTATCTCGGTGACTATGTCACATATTATGAATCGGTGACTCTGTCACATTATCTAGTGGCTATGCCACAATTATAAGGGCGATGTGCGATTGATTACTGTGACGCCTTCGATGATGTGTGCAGATGGAGGTCGATTTAGTAATCCCACTGTGATTGGTAGGTATGGGTGATGTGTAGAGGATGGATATCTAGGTGGGTTTGGGTTGCATCATTGCTTATATTTGCTCGTATGTGATATGATATACCTTATATGTTTTGGGAGTCTGTAATGGTTGTTACACATTGAGTTTGTTGACTCACCCTTCGTGGGCTAACTTTTGCAAATGGCACTTTCGATAAATGGACCGGTTAAGCATGAACTTAGTGGTGGCCATGCATGTTCGCTTTTATTTTGGTTTTGGTTTAAGTTTATTTTGTTCTATTTTGTTATATTTGATGTAATAAGGCCATTATCACTTAAGCATTTTTATTTATGCATTTTAAATTTTTATTATAATCTGAACAACATCGAACAATAGATTAAACATTTTTTGTAAAACAACATCAATTATTTTAAAACCCAAACACCTACGGTCTTCAAGTTAATAATAATAAACTCTAAAATCCGGCACTTCTTTTAACTTGTAACTTTTGAAATATGAAAATATCGTTTTAGTACAAAGCTAAACTACAACACGATTTTAACTTGAGAACAATCCAAATTTATATTCTTCAAAACCATCAAGATTTTCAAAATGTCATTCCAAAACTTAACTACATTTTACTCAAGGAGCATGCCAGATCCGGTCAAGGCTTGTGGGCCAGGTTTGGGGTGTTTCAATTTTGGTATTAGAGCCAGGTTCAAAACTTGGCCTTAAGGGCTTTTGGGCCCAAAATGTTTTCCTTATTTTGAAATTGAGTTTTATTAAAGAATGAGCAGGTTTTCTGGCATGGCACCTGAGTCTCCGGCCCGAAGTCCACCAGGTAACTACCCCTAACCATTGTGTGATTTGTATGTAGGTATTATGGGGACGTAGATTAGTAGACTAGGAGCTAATGAACCCTAGGATTAGCTTACTCCAACATCGAATTACATAAAATTTAACGTCTAACCAAACAAACCTGTGAGTGAGTCACCAAGTTAAGGGTGTGGCAACTGTTGTGCGCATGTCTAGGATTGGATTTAGGGGGAGCTTGGTATTTAAGCAGCCCTAGTGACTCACCTCCTCTCCGCTCGAATCCTACCTGGTGTGTAGTGACGGTTCACCCTAACCAAGAGGACTTAATCATAGGCTAAACTCAATAATTAAAACCCGAAAGGGACCAGTCACCTTGTTCAGTACAACCTTAAAAATTAACCTGTGGTTATAAAATTCCAAAGTACTCTTGATTCAAAAAATGACCAAAATACCCCTGATTTGCAAATTGACCAAATTACCCTAACTTGTAAAATTACTAAAATACCCATGGTATAGAAAGTTGCCGAAGTACCCCCGAATTGAAAATTTCCAAATTCCCATTATTTCATAAAATCACCTGGAACCATATTTTATAAAATTACCGAAATGCCCCTGATTTGTAAAATTACAAAAATACCCCCAGTTTATAAAATTTCCATACTACCCCCGATTCCTTTTATCAAAATATTCCTATTTTGCAAAAATACCAAAAATCCCTATTTTGCAAAATTTCAAAATACCCTGATTTGGAAAATTGCCAAAATACCCCTATAGGACAAATTACAAAAATACCCCTGGGTTGGAACAGACGGAAATGTTCGAGAGATGAATGTGTGTAGTAAATACTACTGAATGAATGTGTTTTCTCTGAATTTGGGTAGAAAACTGGGAATGAAAACCTTCAAATGATCGGAAGAACTGCCCCTAAATTTCCTTCATAAAATTGTTCGTGGATAATTAGTGGAACAAAAACTAATGCATAAAATTTCTTAAACCAGCTTAAATCGCGATCGTAGGCATGAGTTCTAGAGGACGTGGTCGTAATGTGCATGGCCTTGGTAGAGGTTTGAATGATGATGTCGGAACACGTTAGAGTCCGGTCAAGGGTCCAAGAATGAAATGCCACCACCACCAACCGCTTTGGTGTTGAATATCGAGGATCGACGGGGGGATGATGCAGATGCAGCGGTGATCTTGCTAGTTCTTGAGAGGGTGGTGGGCGGTGGAGGTATGGGAGGTCAAAAGTGCATACTGGTGACTCGAGCCAATAGAGTGAGGTATTAGGAGGTATATCTGGTGTGGCGCCAATATGGTGAGTATTGGTTGGAGGCGACAGAGCTAATTATGGATGATTTGGACTTGACTGCTGAGGAGAAACTAAAAGGGGTGGTGTCACTTCTCCACGATGAGTCATACCAATGGTGGCTCATGGTTCGAGATAGTGCTGCCACGGATGATCTTACTTGGGAGTATTTTAAGGTGGCATATCAGAAGAAGTATATTGGGACTAGCTATATTGATGCGCAGAGGAAGGCATTTCAAGGTGGTCTAGGGAATAAGTCTCAGTGGGAGTCGAGGAAAAATTTCTAAGGTTGGCCGACGCTCGAGGCATCGTGGTTCTGAGCATGAGCGATGTGTCCGGTTTGAGGACGGACTAAGGATGACCTGAGATTGTTGATTGCTCCACAGGAGGAGCGAGAGTTCGCCGTGTTGGTAGAAAAGGCTAAGGTAGCCGAAGGAGTTAAGGAATCTGTGAGACAGAACATGGACAAGAATAGGCAAAAGAGAGGTTTTGGATCATCAGGTTCATCCAGGAATGTTCAAAAGAGACCTAGAATGGATGGGTCACGAGGTCAGCAAGTTGCTACGGGAGGACAGTACCGTACTTGTGCTCACTGTGGAAAGATGAACCTAGGAGAGTGTTGGAAGAAGACGGGAGGATGTTTTAAGGGTGGGTCCAAGGGTCACATGATTAGGGACTGCCCTATGAAAGCAGACGGGGCCACCAATAAGCTGTGGTCCTAATCAGTGGAAGAGGTGGGCAAAGAACCACCACGGGTCGTGGTCCAGGTGGCGAGGTAATGGCTCTGAAAAAGGTCGAGGAACACCAGGTAGAGGTGTTGGTAACACAGAGGCGAGACAGCCGGGTCTAGTGTATGCAGTTAGTCGGAGGGAGGATGGTGACGCACCTGATGTCATAATGAGTATGTTCCTTATCTCTGGATTACCCTTTATTGCGTCAATAGATATTGGGTCAACTCATTCATACATTGCTAGTAAGGTGTCTGGAACTCTGCATGTGAACTCTAAAATTGTACCTAGGAAGATGACTGTACTTAGTTCTTTAGGGCAATCAGTAGTATTAGACAAACTCTTTAGGGCAGTACCTTTGAAAGTTCAGGGGGCACAATTTCCAGCTGACTTAATGGAGTTGCCATTTGAGGAATTTGATCTAATCTTAGGCATGGACTTGTTAGTGAAGTACCATGCGAATGTGGATTGTGCTGCTAAGCGCATGTCGTTAAGAACTCTTGACGACAAGGAGATTGTGGTGATGAGTGAGAGACGGAATTGCTTGTCGAATGTGGTATCTGCCCTTAAGGCAAAGAAGATGGTGAGAAAAGGGTGTGTAGCTTTTTTGATGTTGATCAGTGCCTTGGAGGCTAAGGAAGCAGTTGTAGGAAGAGTTAGAATAGTAAGGAAATTTGTGGATGTCTTTCCGAAGAAGCTGCCTGGGTTGCCCCCGGATAGGGGGTGGAGTTCGGAATTGATTTACTGCCGGGTACAACTCTTGTGTCAATTGCTCCATATCAAATGGCACCAAAGGAGTTAGTAGAGCTTAAAGCCCAGATCCAAGAGTTACTCAATCGTGGGTTTATTCGACCTAGTATGTCTCCATGGGGAGCACCGATCCTATTTGTGAAGAAGAAGAAAAGGACTATGCGCATGTGCATAGACTACTGGCAGTTGAATAAGCTGACCATCAAGAACAAGTATCCATTGCCGAGGATAGACGACTTGTTCGATCAGCTTAAGGGGGCCGCAGTATTTTTGAAGATAGATCTAAGGTCAGGATGTTATTAGCTTAAGGTGAAGGAGGCAGATATCCATAAGATTGCTTTCCGGATAAGATATGGGCATTATGAGTTCTTGGTAATGCCGTTCGGATTGACAAATACCCCAGATGCATTCATGGACATGATGAACCGGGTTTTCCAACCCTACCTAGATCGATTCATTATTGTGTTCATAGACGATAACTTAGTGTATTCCAAGTCTGAGGAAGAACATGATGAGCATCTCCGAGTTGTGCTGCAAGTATTAAGGGAAAAGAATCTATATGCCAAGTTTAGCAAGTGCGAATTTTGGCTGAAGGAAGTTACGTTCTTAGGGCATGTGGTGTCTGCCGAAGAAATAAGGGTGGATCCTCGGAAGATTGAGGCAGTATGGGATTGGAAACCACCTAAGTCTGTGGCAAAAGTTCGTAGTTTCTTGGGACTAGCAGGCTACTACAGGAGATTTGTTGAGGGATTCTCGTCAATAGTAGCACCTTTGACGAAGTTGTTAAGGAAGGAGGTACCTTTCATATGGGCGGATAAGCAGCAGAAAAGTTTTGAGAAGCTTAAGAAAGTTTTGACGGAAGCTCCGGTTTTGATTCAGCCTAAGGCAAGGAAGAACTATGTGGTATATTGTGATGCTTCCCATACAGGATTGGGATGTGTCCTTATGCAAGACGGAAAGTGGTTGCTTATGTGTCTCGGTAGTTGAGGCCACATAAGGTTAACTATCTGACCCATGATCTGGAATTGGCAGCGGTTGTATTCGCTCTTAAAGTATGGAGGCACTACTTGTATAAAGAAAGGTCGGTGATCTATACGGACCACAAAAGTCTAAAGTATTTACTGACTCAGAAGGAGCTGAATTTGAGACAGCGTAGGTGGGTGGAGTTGTTGAGAGATTACGATTGCTCAATAGAGTATCATCCGGGTAAGGCGAATGTAGTGGCAGATGCCCTAAGTCAAAAAGTAGTGTCAGATTTAAGGGCGATGTTTGCACATCTTAGCCTCTATGATGATAGAAGTTTTCTAGCAGAGTTGCAAGTGAAGCCGACATGGATAAGTCAGGTAAAGGAGAAACAGTTGGTAGATGGATATCTAAGTGCTAAGCTGCTACAGGTACAAAATGGGAAGTTGGAAGACTATGGAGTAAATAGTGATGGAGTGCTATGTTTTTGGGGCAAGGTCTGTATGCTGAAGGATGAGGAGTTAAGGTAGAAAATTCTTCAGGAATCGCATAGTAGCCCTTATGGTATGCATCCTAGAGGAAGTAAGTTATATAGGGATTTACGGGAACAGTTTTGGTGGCCTAGTCTTAAGCGGAAAGTTACAGAATTTGTAGGGAAGTGCTTAACGTGTCAGCAAGTCAAGGTTGAACACCAAGTACCGTCAGGATTGCTTCAGCCGATAAAGATTCCACAATGGAAGTGGGAGAGAATTACCATGGACTTCGTTAGTGGGCTTCCCCTTACGCCTACTAAGAAGGACTCGGTATGGGTGATAGTAGATCGATTGATGAAGTCTACACATTTCATACCAGTGCGGGTTGACTATTCTCTGCAGAAATTGGTGAAGTTGTATGTAGCAGAAATTGTGAGGCTGCACGAAGTGCCGGTGTCGATTATCTCGAATAGGGATCCGAGGTTTACGTCTCGATTTTGGAAAGCATTACATCAAGCTTTGGGCACCAGATTGGACTTCAGTACGGCATTCCATCCGCAGTTGGACGGCCAATCTGAATAGGTAATTCAAGTGCTAGAAGATATATTGAGAGGTTACGTGATAGACTTCAGAGGGAGTTCGGAGGAGTTCTTGCCTTTAGCGGAATTTGCGTACAATAATAACTATCAAGCAAGTATTCGGATGGCACCGTACGAAGCGATGTATGGATGAAAGTGTCGTACTCCTACATGTTGGACAGAATTGGGAGAACGTCATGTTTTGGGTCCAAAAATGGTGGCAGAATTGGAAGAAAAGGTTAAGGTAATTCAGACACGGTTGAAGGAGGCATCTGACCGGTAAAAGTCATGCAGATCATAAGCAGAAGGAGATTGAGTTTGCCATGGGAGATTATGTGTTTCTCAAAGTTTCGCCGTGGAAGAAGGTGATGAAATTTGGTCACAAGGAAAAGTTAAGTCCTAGGTTTATAGGACCTTATCGGATTCTGAAGCGGGTTGGACCAGTAGTGTATCAGTTAGAATTACCTTCGGAGTTGAAGCGGATGCATGATGTGTTTCACATTTTGATGCTACGTTGTTATCAATCGGATCCATCTCATATAATATCGGTTGAGGAGGTGGAGCTGAGACCAGATTTGTCCTATGGGGAAGAGCGATTCAGATTCTGGAACGGGATGTGAAGGTGCTTCAAAAGAAATCAGTCCCTCTAGTCAAAGTGTTATGGCGTAACCATGGATCGGAGGAAGCTTCGTGGGAGTCAGAGGAAACAATGCGACAGCAATACCCTCACTTATTTTAGCCAGGTAATTTTGAGGTCGAAATTATTTTAAAGGGGTAGAACTGTAATATCCGAGAATTTAGGGGTTATGCATTTTTAATTAATGTATGTAATTGCATGCTTGAGTATGATTTGAATGTGATTTGGGGGCTTCAAGAACTTTAGAATGTAGGAGAATGCCTTAGAAAAATATTAGATTTTGAGTCTTAGAATGGAGTTAAGCAAGATAGGCCTGAAGAAAAATTGTATGGGAATTTAGACTCAAGTAACTAGCTGGCAAAGTGGCAAGGGAGGCACCACTTAGGGCCTTGGAAGGTGACGCCACAAGCAGTGAAAGGGGGCTTAGGTTCGAGTAGCAAGGGAAGCATTTGGAGCTTTTATTTTGCAGTAAGGAGGAGCAGTGGTGGACATCACTGGGACACTAAGTGGATGAGCATTTGATTAAGTCAAATCCATTCAAAATTTGGCTAAGGAAAGAGGATAAGTGTTGACTCAGTCAAATTTATTTTGAATGAGTGAAGAAGAGAAAAAGTAGGAGAAAAAGAAGGAAGCTGATAGAGGGAAGAAGAGTTGGCCGGCCAAGAGATTCCTTTGGTGACAAATTTGGTCAGGTAGGTAAAGGAGGAGTAGCTAAAATTCTTAAGGGGGTTTAGGTGCATTTCGGGTTTCTTTTCTTTCCCGAGTGTTGTGCCCAAAATAGTAGTCGAATACTTTCAAAACCTATTTGCTTAGTCAATTTCGAAGACCATTAAGGTCACTTTCACCTCTTTTTTCGTCTTCTCTTTGCTCTCCATAAGATCAAACCCATCACTTTCTCTTCTCTTTTCTTTTAACTTGTTCTAGCCAAAACCTCTCTCTCTCAAAGCACACCATTGCCGAATTCTTCTAGCCTTCTCCTATACTACTTTTCTTCCTCTCAAACTCAATTTTATACCTATTCTTTTGGTGGTCGAACATTCCATCTCCATTTGGGAGTCTCAGTCGAATCTTATTGTCCCTCATTCTCTCTTCTTTTTCGCAAACTCCAAAAGCCGAAACACCATAGCCGCAACCTTCTTTCCCTCATCTTTTTCTTCTCACCATTCCTTCTATCATCAAAAGTCGAAGGTATTTCCAGGCTATAGCCGATTGATCTTAAGCACTAAGAGCCGAAAACCAAAACATCCTTCTCCTCTTATCGACATTTAGAGCTAGTGAACCATTTACGTTTTGGTCACTCTATTCGGTAGGGATCTCTTCTTTGTTGATTTCTTATTCTTTTCTTTCTTTGACTGTCAAAAGCAAGACTCTAATCCTCCTATTCTCTTTGGTAAAACCTTGAAGGGATTTTGGGATTCGTTTGTAGCCGTCTATAAGGGAGATCATTGGATTTGAATATCCAAGGTAAGTGGAGTGTGATCTTAGGTCAAGGCCATTTACTTTGTTCATCAAATGTTAGAATTGAATCTAACATATACCATGTAGGGATTTCGCATCTCTAAGGACAAGTGATATTTTGAGATTTAGACAATCAAGGTAAGGATATTAATATTCGCCAAGGCCATATTACTTATTAAGGGTGGCCGATTCTAACTGTGATGTTTTATGAGGAGTTCGACAGTGGTATAAAAGGAGTCTCGGAGATTCTGATCCATTTCGTAAAGGGGAGAAAGGGGTAGTGCCTACCCCTAAGTTTAAGAAATGCCCGTTTACTAGCATTGCTCGTGATTGGCCATAGGGTGTGGGCTAGCATCGAAAGGGATAAGCGATCCGTTGTTATCCCTGCTAGCGAGAGTGTCCGTATCGATAGTATCGTACTTACTATTATCAGGTGTGTAACCCTACACTGAGTTCCCAATAGTTTAATAATAATTATGTTAATCATGTGTTAGTGAAGTGACAAATAAACATGGCTAAGGGTACCATTTAATGGTACGATTGTATTTAGGTATCGTTACCCTCAACTCTCGTAAATAATGTTTAACAACATTGATGTGAAAAGAATGTGGAATTCCGTTATGATTTTGGGGTAAGGTAAATTGCATGATAAATAGCATGTTTTGTATGTTGCATGAGCATGTGGGTGATTATGTTAAAGGGGAAGTGATCTGGTGGTTTTTACCACATTATCTGGTGACTATGTCATATATTATGAATCTGGTGACTCTGTCACATTATCTGGTGGCTATGCCACAATTATAAGGGCGATGTGCAGTTGACTACAGCGACTATCTTCGATGGTGTGTAGCGGATGGAGGGTCGATTTAGTAATCCCCACAGTGTGATTGGTAGGTACGGGTGATGTGTAGAGGATGGATATCTTAGTGGGTTTGGGTTGCATCATTGCTTATATTCGCTTGTATGTGATATGATATGCCTTATATGTTTTGGGAGTCTGTGATGGTTGTTACACAATCGAGTCTGTTGACTCACCCTTCGTGGGCTAACTTTTGCGATGGCATTCAATAAATGGATCGGCCTTGGCGAAACTTAGTGGTGGCCATGCACATTCGCTTTTATTTCGGTTTCCTTATTAAGTTTATTTTGTTTTATTTTGGGTTATATTTTGATGTAATAAGGCCATTATCACTTAACTGCTTTATTTATGCATTTTAAATTTTTATTATAATACTGAACAACATCGAACAAGGCGATTAAACATTTTTCAAAACAACATCAATTGTTTTAAAACCCAAACACCTACGGTCTTCAAGTTAATAATAATAAACTCTAAAATCTGGCACTTCTTTTAACTTGTAACTTTTGAAATATGAAAATATCGTTTTAGTACAAAGCTAAACTACAACACGATTTTAACTTGAGAACAATCCAAATTTATATTCTTCAAAACCATCAAGATTTTCAAAATGTCATTCCGAAACTTAACTACGTTTTACTCAAGGAGCAAGCCAGATCTGGTCAAGGCTTGTGGGCCAGGTTTGGGGTGTTTCAGTGCAAGAACAAAATGCTCCGCGTACTATGTGTGATTATGCTAAACCTAATTTGACAGGGGTAGAATCTAGTATTGTAGGCCTGCTATAGCTGCTAATAATTTTGAATTAAAGCCTAACACAATACAAATGATTCAATAGTTTGTTCAATTTGTTGGTTTGCGGGATGAAGATTCAAATACTCATATATCTAATATTTTAGAATTTTGTGATACCTTCAAAATAAATGGCGTTTTCAATAATGCCATACGCCTTCGGTTATTTCCCTTTTCATTAAGGAATAAAGCAAAGCAGTGGTTGTGTAACACCCCAAACCCGGTCAATACACCACGACCGAATCTGGTATGTTACAGGGGAAAATGTATTTGAGAGGTTTAGGTTTCCGTTTAAAAGTTTGATAAAATCATCTTGCTAAATTTTGTACTTGAAGAAAATCTTGAGGTTGACTTATTTAAAATCGATGATGCATTTGAAAACCCGAAAATTACAAAAAACTTAATCAGTTATGTAAGTAAAACAAGTTTATCTCGTTTAGAAATTCAAGAAATCCTTGTTGTTGCTTAAAAACATTTTTTGACTTAGTACGAGAATGCATTCAAGTTGGAGAACATTTGAGTTTCGTTTATCTTAAATTACGGTGTGATACCCGATGGTAAAGTTTAAAACATATCGCTTGTAGTTTGAAAACCTTATCTTTACAAATTTTAGCCAAATTTTAACCCAATTAATTATTAAGGCATACTTGAAATCCAGATGTCCACGCATATAAATAATAAAACATAAGTTTGAAAAGGCCTTTTACAATCCAAATAAACCAAATGAAAAAAACAGTCAAATAAAGTACCAAGTTTAAATCAATGAAACTCAATTTATCCATGGCATGGGCACCTCGAGTCCATCCGGCTCCATGTCCGCGATCTATGTGTCACCGAAATGATAAGGAGAAGGTGAGTCACAAGACTCGGTGCATAAATCCTCTCCCGATATATGCAACATGCTAACACACATCATAACAAAGCAATACAATTAATGCACCGATCCTAACCATCCGTAACACCTTTTCTACCCCGTGGTACCAAACCACCGATGGTGCCAAACCACCGGTGACCCAAAGTCATGATATCCATAGATCCATCCAAACCACTGGTGACCCAAAGTCACCCATCTGTGGGGCCAACCCACGTGATACCAAATCACTAGTGACAATCCCAGATCTCGAAAGTGGGGCCAACCCACGGTGGCGTTAACCACGTGGACGAGTCGCTATGAGGTGCCAAACCTCTGGTGTCCCAAAGACACAAGTGTGATACCAAATCACCGGTGACCGCAATATCACGTTAAGATGATGGGGCCAACCCATCGTGTGATACCAAATCACTAGCGTCAATCCGTATAATCAACCGTGGGGCCAACCCATGTGGTGCTAAGCCACCGGGGCGAGACGGAGGTGCCAAACCTCCGTGACCCAAAGTCACAATAATCAATCTGTGGTACCAAACCACCGGAGGTGCCAAACCTCCGGTGTCCCAAAGACACGAATATCATATCCCCCTCCTCTCATATCACCCAATAACATATCATACTAATGCAAATCGTGCAATCATGCTATCATGCTCACATGCTTAATATGGCATCTCAAAATACACACACCATAAATTATGATATTATATATCATCACAGATCTCGTAATGAAACGGACTTACCCGAATCCATATCCATACCTCATTGGGTATTATATCGGTCAGCCATACTGTTTCACTTACACAATCAGGTTATTAACATATTACTCAGTTAAGAAGGTGTGTTAGTTTACACACCTGTTAGAACGCACGCTCAATCCCAAAGAACCGGTCTAAATCCCTCGATTATCTTGCTCCTAAAATCGGCCAAACACAAGATTAGTCACTTATAACTTTTGGCCAAAACCAATAAACCAAAAGAGTTTGCGTTAAACCTTTACCTCGTAAATGGTTTGGTTTCCTACCAATCCCGAACCAACAATAGTTCCTTTTGATAATCGGCCTCCCCCCTAAAACACAAACCATTAGTCTCATAAGTCTTTGGCTTAACAACTCTAAAGAAAACCATTAAAGCAACCTCTTACCACCACTTACCCAACGATTATCAGAGAAGGAAGGCTCTTCTTGCTTGCTTCCGAAATCCAAAGGCCCTATACGAAATCGATTACCAAAACCAAAAGTTAACTCCTTTCAACAAATGCCGAAATTGGCCCTTAAACACACCCAAAATCGACAAAGCACAAGAGAGGGGAGAAATGGCCATTCGGCCAAACACTTACCTCTTACTAGACCGATTGAACCAAGAATCCAACAAGGTCAACCCTCCTCTGATATATGGCAATAAAGAAACTATTAGGAGAGAAAAGGTTCGGCTAACACCCTTAACAAAAGGAGAAAAGTTTAGGCTTCACACAAAGGAAGGTTAACTAGAGTCTTTGAAGTACCAAGCAAAAGAAATGTGGTTCAAAAGGAGAAAAGAAATCGGCAAAGGTTGAAAAAGATTCGGCTAAGAGGTTTTGGAAAAGAAAGGAAATCAAGATGGAAAGAGGGAGGTGTTTTTTCTTTAAAGAAAAAGAAAATGGAGGATGGTGTTTTTGGAGAATAGAGTTTGACAAGAGGATATTGAGAGAAGAAAAAGAGTATGAGAGGAGAGAAGCTAGTTTGGCTCAATAGCAATGGAGAAAGCAAATGGAGAATGTAAGTTTGACACTAGCTTTAAGAGAAAGGAAAATACTAGTTTCGGTTTACCAAGAACATCAAAAGAAAAACAAAAGAAATTTCAAGAAGGGTAAGCTTTAGACCTTGGTTTCCAAAAGAAAAAAATAAGAAAAAGAAAACTTTGCTTGACACCAAAAGTGACCGAAAAAGAAAATGCCCCAAATTGCCAAATGAATTTGACATATCACTCCCCACTACACCTACCAACCGCCACTCCCCCAAAATCTCTCAAAATTCGGCCTCCACTCCCCAAACACTCCAAGCCACCCATTCAAACTAGTTTAAACTAGTCTCCTCCTAACTTCACTCTCCACCCACCATTTGAACTTTTGACTTGGTCCAAGGCGAGTTTGAACCGCCATAACTCCTCCTTCCATGCCACAAAATAGAAACCAAAATGGAGCACTCTGCAGCTTGAACACGGACCTCCTCCCTCCTGCAAGTGATTCCAATCTAAGCTCTTAGTGGCGCCTTGCTTGCCACTCCACCAGCTCATTTGCTATGCTAAAATTCACCTAAAGATATTTATAAACCCCACTCCTTCACTCCTCCCACCTAAGCCTAAAAACAAAATTTTTCCTACCACTCAAAGCTTACACCTAGCTTATAACTAAGCCCCAACAACATCAAAACACAACAACATGATCAGACCAAACACATGCAAACCATGCCATAACAAAATAACCCCCTAACCCGGGATATTACAGTTCTACCCCCCTTAAAATAATTTCGACCTTGAAATTACCTGATCAAAAGAGTTACAGGTATTGCTGTCTCATCATATCCTCGGGTTCCCACATAGCTTCTTCCACGCCATGATTTCGCCATAGTACCTTATCCAAAGGCACAGACTTCCTATGCAGAACCTTCACATCCCGATCTAAAATCAGTACAAGCTCTTCCTCCATGGCCAAATCTGGTTTACTTCGATCTCTTCCATCGCCACCACGCATGATGGATCTCGGCGATATCGCCTAAGCATCGAAGCGTGGAACACGTCGTGAATCGACTTAGCTTTGCGGCAACTCAAGCGATATGCTCTGGTCCCACTCGTCTCAAAGACCTTATACGCCCAATAAACCTCGGACTTAGCTTGCCTTTCCTTCCAACCTTAACACTTTCTTCCATGGCGAGACCTTCAGAAAACTTGATCTCCCACAAAGAAATTCAATATCTCTCCACTTAAGATCGGTATAAGACTTTTGTCGGTCGAAAGCTTTCTTTAATCGAGCTGAATCAACTTAACCTTGTCTTGGTCTCAAAGAACCAACTCGTCCCAACAATCGACATTCACTTAACTCCGCCCAACAAGTAGGTGAGCGACACTTCCTATCGTACAATGCCTCATAAGGTGCCATCTTGATGCTTGCTTGGTAACTATTATTGTAGGCGAACTCATTAATGGTAGAAACTCCTCCCAACTACCCACAAGTCCGAACACAACCTCGTAACATGTCTTCCAAGATCTCATAACCTTTTCGATTGCCTCGTCGATCGGGTGAAATGTCATCTTTGAAATCCAATCGCGTACCAAAGCTTGATGCAACGCTTTCGTAACCTTGACGTAAATCTGGGGTCCCTATCCGAGATGATCGATCTCGCACACCGTGCAACCTCACTATCTCGACACATACATACTTTGCCAACCTCTCAAGTGAGTAATCCACCTCACCGAGATAAAGTGAGTTAATTTAGTCAGACGATCCAAAATTACCCAAACTGAATCCTTCTTGCTAGGCGTAAGAGGTAATCCACTGACGAAATCCATAGTTATCCTTTCCCACTTCCACGGTGGAATCTTCATTTGGTCAAGCAACCACGACGCAATCGATGCTCACCTTGACTGCTAACATGTCGACACTTCCTACAAACTCGCTCACTTTCCTCTTGAGACCCTTGGCCACCGTAATCGCTCTCTGAGATCCCTATACATTTTGCTACCTCCGGGATGCATAGCGTAGGGCTCGCTATATGCATCTGAAGAATCTTCGCCTTAACTCAAGATCCCTTGGCATACAAGCTCTCCCCAAAACACAAAGACTCCATCACTAGACAAATCAGAACCCTCCAAACCATCATTCTCGCACTTGTGACCTCTGCGACTCAAAACCTCATCCATCAACTATTTTTCTCGATCCGCTCAACCCAAGTAGGCTTAACTCAGCTCTCTGCCGAGAATACTCCGTCGTCGTACAAACTCAAATGGGCAAACATTGCTCTTAAGTCCAAACAACCTTACGGCTCAACGCGTCTTCCACCACGTTAGCCTTGCCCGGATGATACTCAATCGAACAGTCGTAGTCTTTTAGCAACTCAATCCATCTGCGCTGCCTCAGATTCAAATCTTTCTGAGTCAAAAGGTACTTGGACTCTTATGATCCATGTAGACTATCGATCTCTCTCCGTACAAGTAATGCCTCCAAATCTTCAAAGCGAAAAACTACAATCGCTAACTCTAGATCGTCGTCGGATAATTGACCTCATGTGGCCTCACCGCCAAGATCGTAAGCCACAACCTTCCCTTCTGCATCAAGACACAACCCAAACCAGATGTGATGTATCGCAATAAACCGTGAATTCCTTTCACGCCTCGGGTTGAATTAGAACCGGAGCCTCAGTCAAAATCTTCTTCAACTTGTCGAAGCTCTCCTGCCGCTTCTCACCAAATAAACGAAATCCTTTTTCTTAACAATTTGGTCATCGGTCTCGCGATCAACGAAAATCCTCTACAAATCTTGGTAGTATCCCGCCAAACCCAAAAACTCGAATCTTAGCTCGACTTAGGCGACTTCCAATCCAAACTACCTCAATCTTTCGAGGATCCACTTAATCCCTCACCGACACTATATGACCCAAGAACGTCACCTCTCTAAGCCAAAACTCGCATTTACTAAACTTTGCATAAAGCCATTTCTCCCTCAGAATCTGTAATACCACCCGCAAATGCGCATCATGTTCCTCCTCAGTCCTTGAATATACCAAGATGTCATCGATAAAAACCACTATGAACTGATCCAAATACTGCTGGAACACCCTATTCATCATATCCATGAATGCTGCTGGCGCGTTAGTCAACCCAAACGGCATTACTAAGAATTCATAGTGCCCATACCGAGTACGAAATGCCGTCTTGCAGATATCCACCTCTTTCACCTTTAACTGGTGGTACCCAGACCTTAAATCGATCTTCGAGAATACCGATGCACCCTTCAGCTGATCAAACAAGTCATCTATCCCGGGTAGCGGATACTTGTTTTTGATCGTCAGCTTATTCAATTGGCGGTAGTCTATACACATTCGCATAGTACCGTCTTTCTTTTTGACAAAGAGTACCGGCGCTCCCAAGGTGAAACACTTGGCCTGATAAAACCCCGTCCAACAACTCACGGATCTCGAGCCTTAAGCTCTACTAACTCTTTAGGCACCATCCTATACGGAGCAATAGACATCATGCAGCTTTGCAATGATCTATCCCGAACTCTACCTCACGATCCGGTGACAAACCCTAAGCTCCTTAGAAACACATCAACAAATTCCCTAACTGTTCGGACCTCCCCATAAAGCAGACTCTTTAGCCTCCAAGGCACACACATGAACCATATATGCCTCATGACCCTTCCCGACCATCTTCTCGGCTTTTAGAGCGGACACCACGTTGGACAAGTAATTTCTTCTATTACCGATCGGGACTACCTCATCACCATTAGTCATTTTAACCATGCGCTTAGCCAAGAATCCAACTTTGCACGGTACTTAACCACCACCCATCCCGAGAATCGATCGAACTCCCCAAACGGCGCTTCCATCGGATCGACCACAAACACTACCCCTTGAGTTCTAGAGTACATCTCTATACACTTATCTACAACTACTGAGTGACCTAGAAGGCTTATTACGGTCATCCGCCTAGAAGATATCTCGAGTCTAGATCCATGGTCTTCACTATGCTACTACAACATATGAATGTGTTGAACCCACATCAATCAAAGTAGTAAATGGAGAACCAAAGATTAAAATGTCTGGTTATGACGTCCGGTCGTCGCCCTCCTCTCGGCGCCTCAGATACACTAGCCTCGACTGTCTGGCCTCAGAACTTCCTGCACCTTTGCCCGGTGCTTCACGGCCCCGACCAGAACCATTACCTCCTCTGCCATTACCTCGGCCCCTCTGCGGTGGTGGTCCATTATTCCTGAACTGAGTACGACCCTGACTCTCGGACTAAATCCTAGCCAACTTACGCGGATAGTCCCTCACATGGTGGTCCAGCGAGCCACACTTAAAACATCCTCTACCACCAGTCCAACATCCTCCCCAATGAGCTTTCCCACAACGGTTACACTGTGGCGGTCCCTGACTAGCAGCAACAAACCTACCAAACTAATTCGGCCCACTCGGTCTAGCCCTTTTCTGAGGATTACCTGACGACCCAGAAGACCCAAAATTCCTCTTATGTCAGTTCTTATCCATGCCTTGCCTCACAGACCCCTTAATACCCTCGGCTACCTTCGCCTTTTCAACTAGGACAAGAATTCGTGCTCTGCCGAGGAGCAATCAAGAACCTTAATTCATCTCGCAGCCATCCTCGAACGAACACACCTCTCGTGTTCAAGAGCCACCATACCCCTAGCATATCGACTCACCGAGGAACTCGCCTCGTACTCGACACCGATTTACTCCTCGAACTAACCTCGTAAATGCTTTCCGCTGCTCATTAATGTAGTTAGCTCCAACATACTTTTTCCGATAAATGACCTCAAATAGTCCCAAGTCGATCTTCATTGCAATATTGTCCCGAACCGTGAGCCATCATCGGTATGACTCATCTCGTAGAAGTGATACTATCCCTTTAACTTCTCTTGACGATTAGGTCTAGATCATCCATGATCCGCTCTGCCGCCACCGACCAATATTCAAGAAGGCTTGGGAGCAACACCAGAGACACCTCAAAAAACTTTAGCCCTGTTTGCTCGAAGTCGCTCATGCACAGATTTTCTAGCTCCTGCGCCTCCACCTACTCCAACTACCCTTTCCGTAACTCAGCAGCATCGCTCGTGACACCTGCGTCATCCCCGTCATTCACGAAACTCACCACCTCCACCGGTGGCGATATCAGTATCTCATTCTCTACCCTCGACCGAACCTACGGGTTCAAAAACAGTCATCCTACCTCGACCAAGTCCACGACCACGTCCACCTCGTGTACTCATGACTAAAATCTTGTCTGATTTAAAGAATTTTATGCATCAGTAATTATTCCACTATTTAAAAGCAAAGTCTTATGATTATTAAATAAGCTTGTTTTCGCAAGTCCACAGAGTCCTATCAGCTTCAGTTTCTAAGGTAATCCACTATTGCTAGTCATCCACTCACATCAACATCAAAATCACAAGCAATAGTAAGGGGTACTTACCTGGGCGGACTGGTGCCGGAGACTCGGTGCCATGCCCTTCAAACCATATTCTTTAAAGCCAAAACACTTTAAAAACCAGAATTTAAAACATTTTGGGCCTCGGGCCCACAGTCGAGCCTTTGAACTTGGCTCTGATACCACAATTGTAACACCCCAAACCCGGTCAATACACCACGAATCAACTGTATGTTACAGGAAAAAGTATTTGAGAGGTTTAGGTTTCGCTTAAAAGTTTGATAAAATCATCTTGCTAAATTTTGTACTTGAAGAAAATCTTGAGGTTGACTGATTTAAAATCGATGATGCATTTGAAAACCCAAAAATTACAAAAACTTAATCAGTTATGTAAGTAAAACAAGTTTATCTCGTTTAGAAATTCAAGTAATCCTTGTTGTTGCTTCAAAACATTTTTTGACTTAGTACGAGAATGCATTCAAGTTGGAGAACATTTGAGTTTTGTTTATCTTAAATTACGGTGTGATACCCGATGGTAAAGTTTAAAACATATCGCTTGTAGTTTGAAAACCTTATCTTTACAAATTTTACCCAAATTTTAACCCAATTAATTATTAAGGCATACTTGAAATCCAAATCCACGATATAAATAATAAAACATAAGTTTAAAAAGGCCTTTTATAATCCAAATAAACCAAATGAAAAAAATAGTCAAATAAAGTACCAAGTTTAAATCAATGCAACTCTTAATTTATCCATGGCATGGGCACCTCGAGTCCATCCCGCTCCATGTCCGCGATCTATGTGTCACCAAATGATAAGGAGAAGGTGAGTCACAAGACTCGATGCATAAATCCTCTCCGATATATGCAACATGCTAACATACATCATAACAAAGCAATACAATTAATGCACCGATCCTAACCATCCGTAATTTTTAACACATTTTCTACCCGTGTGGTACCAAACCACCGGTGTTGCTAAACCACCGGTGACCCAAAGTCACGATATCCATAGATGTGGTGCCAAACCACCGGTGACCCAAAGTCACGAAGATCCATCTGTGGGCCAACCCACGTGATACCAAATCACCGGCGACAATCCCATATCTCGAAGTGGGGCCAACCCACGGTGGCGTTAACCACGTGGACGAGTCGCTATGAGGTGCCAAACCTCCGTGTCCCAAAGACACAAGTGTGATACCAAATCACTGGTGACCGCAATCACGGTTAAGATGATGGGGCCAACCCATCGTGTGATACCAAATCACTAGCATCAATCCCGTATAATCAACCGTGGGGCCAACCCACTGTGGTGCTAAGCCACTGGGACGAGACGCGGAGGTGCCAAACCTCTAGTGACCCAAAGTCACAATAATCAATCTGTGGTACCAAACCACTGGAGGTGCCAAACCTCTGGTGTCCCAAAGACACGGATATCATATCCCCCTCCTCTCATATCACCCAATAACATATCATACTAATGCAAATCGTGCAATCATGCTATTATGCTCACATGCTTAATATGGCATCTCAAAATACACACACCATAAATTATGATATCATATATCATCACAGATCTCGTAATGAAACGGACTTTCCCGAATCCGTATCTATTCCTCATTGGGTATTATATCGGTCAACCATACTATTTCACTTACACAATCAGGTTATTAACATATTTCTTAGTTAAGAAGGTGTGTTAGTTTACACACATGTTAGAACGCACGCTCAATCCCAAAGAACTGATCTAAATCCCTCGATTATCTTGCTCCTAAAATCGGCCAAACACATGATTAGTCACTTATAACTTTCGGCCAAAACCAATAAACCACAAGGGTTTGCGTTAAACCTTTACCTCGCAAATGGTTTGGTTTCCTACCAATCCCGAACAAACAATGGTTCCTTCTGATAATCGACCTCCCCCCTAAAACACAAGCCATTAGTCTCATAAGTCTTTGGCTTAACAACTCTAAAGAAAACCATTAAAGCAACCTCTTACCACCACTTACCCAACGATTATCAGAGAAGGAAGGCTCTTCTTGCTTGCTTCCGAAATCCAAAGGCCCTATACGAAATCGATTACCAAAACCAAAAGTTAACTCCTTTCAACAAATGCCGAAATCGGCTCTTAAACACACCCAAAATCGACAAAGCACAAGAGAGGGGAGAAATGGCCATTCGGCCAAACACTTACCTCTTACTAGACCGATTGAAACAAGAATCCAACAAGGTCAACCCTCCTCTAATATACGACAATAAAGAAACTATTAGGAGAGAAAAGGTTCGGCTAACACCCTTAACAAAAGGAGAAAAGTTTCGACTTCACACAAAGGAAGGTTCACTAGAGTCTTTGAAGTACCAAGCAAAAGAAATGTGGTTCAAAAGGAGAAAAGAAATTGGCAAAGGTTGAAGAAAGATTCGGCTAAGAGGTTTTGGAAAAGAAAGGAAATCAAGATGGAAAGAGGGAGGGTGTTTTCGGTTTAAAGAAAAAGAAAATAGAGGATGGTGTTTTTGGAGAATAGAGTTTCGGTAAGAGGATATTGAGAGAAGAAAAGAGAGTATGAGAGGGAGAGAAGCTAGTTTCGACTCAATAGCAATGGAGAAAGCAAATGGAGAATGTAAGTTTCGGCACTAGCTTTAAGAGAAAGGAAAATACTAGTTTTGGTTTACCAAGAACATCAAAAGAAAAATAAAAGAAATTTCAGTAAGGGTAAGCTTTAGACCTTCGGATTTCCAAAAGAAAAAAAATAAGAAAAAGAAAACTTTTGCTTGACACCAAAAGTGACCGAAAAAGAAAATGCCCCAAATTGCCAAATGAATTTGACATATCACTCCCCACTACACCTACCAACCTACCCCCAAAATCTCTCAAAATTCGGCCTCCACTCCCCAAACACTCTCAAGCCACCCATTCAAACTAGTTTGAACTAGTCTCCTTCTAACTTCACTCCCACCCACCATTTGAACTTTTGACTTGGTCCAAGCGAGTTTGAACCGCCACAACTCCTCCCATTAGAAACCAAACACTAACAGTCCTTGAAGTGATGCCAATAGTCTCCTCCACCAGCTCATTTGCTATGCTAAAATTCACCTAAAGATATTTATAAACCCCACTCCTTGACTCCTCCCACCTAAGCCCAAAACAAAAATTTTTCCTACCACTCAAAGCTTACACCTAGCTTATAACTAAGCCCCAACAACATCAAAACACAATAACATGATCAGACCAAACACATGCAAACCATGCCATAACAAAATAACCCCCTAACCCGGGATATTACAGGTTGAACTCGTTACCACGAGGGTCAATCACCACATGGGATCAAATGACCGAAAAATTTCTTTTAAAATATTTTCCACCAGCCAAAACGACCAAATTTAGGAATGACATATCTTCTTTTGTGCAGAATGACCCAAAAACACTATATGATGCATGAGAGAGATACAAGGATCTCCTAAGAAGATGTCCACACCATGGATTACCTTTGTGGATTCAAGTCCAAACTTTTTACAATGGTGTGAATTCTCCAACTAGGCAAATGATTGATTCATCAGCCGGTGGAACTTTGAATAACAAAACTCCTGAAGCGGCTTATGATTTTATTGAGGAGATGTCGTTGAACACCTATCAATGGCAAATTACAGGGGCTAAATAGACACAATCAGCCGGAGTTTTCAACATAGACGTAGAAACAATGCTGCCAACACAGGTGGAGATGATGAATAAAAAGCTTGATAACTTATGTTCTTTGCAGGTACACTCAGTCATGCAATGCGAAGCGAGTGGAAATGTGGCGAGTTCTGAATGCCCACCCTACCAATCAGGTGCAGACAACTAGCAGACAAACTATATAGGTAACAATTTCATATCTAATAATCCTTATAGTAACACTTATAACGTAGGTTGGAGGAACCACCCAAATTTTTCATGGGGAGGACAAGGAAATCAAGGAAATCAAAGGCAGCAACCTCCTCCTAATTACAAAAATCAGCCAAACCTTGAAGAGATGCTGACAAAATTCATGGCATCTACAGATTCTCATCTCCAAATGATGGAAGCAACACTTGATGAACAGAAAATCTCACTCAAAGGAATCAAGACTCAGGTGGGAGAGCTCATTACGTCAGTTGGAATACTTACTAAAATAGTATGTGAAATACGGACAGAAATTTTTTCCAAAGACACAGAGCAAGTAAGGGCAGTCACACTAAGGAGTGGCAAAGAGCTAGTTGAACCACAAAGAAAGACACCACATGAGGTTACCAAGAAAAAAAGTATAGAAGTTGAGAATGACAATACATTGCCTAAAGAGAATAGAACACAAATTCCATATCCAGCAAAATTGAACAAAGAAAAACTGGATGCTCAATACGGTAACTTCCTTGAACTCTTTAAACAAATACATATTAAGTTACCTTTTGTTGAAGCTATTTCCCAGATGCCAAAATATGCAAAATTCTTAAAGGAACTTCTCACAAACAAAAGGAAGCTTGAGGAAGTATCAAAGGTGGAGCTTAACGAAGAGTGTTCAACCCTTCTCCAAAATAGACTACCACAGAAGTTAAAAGATCTAGGGAGTTTCACTATTCCTTACTTAATTGGTAGTTTAAACATCACGAAAGCATTAGCAAACCTAGGTGCTAGTATCAACTTAATACCTTATCGATTGTTTAAACAGCTAGGTCTTGGGGAACCAAAACCCACTAGGATGAGTATTCAATTAGCTGATAGATCTATTAAATATCCTAGAGGAGTTATTGAAGATGTCTTGGTAAAAATTGATAAATTTATTTTCCCTGTTGATTTCGTTGTGTTAGACATGGATGAGGACATCAATGTTCCTTTAATCTTAGGGCGTCCTTTTTTAGCCACTGCTAGAGGTATTATTGATGTAGGTGATGGCAAACTAGCACTAAGGATAGGTGATGAAGAAATTATTTTCCAAATTATGATGCCATGCGATATTCTAAAGAGCAAGATGATTCATGTTATTTTGTTGACACTACTGATCATATTATTAAAAATTCATTACAGGAAATCCTACAGGATGACACGATGGAACTGTGTCCGCCTCAAGGAGAAGGGGGAAAATAAAGACAATGAGACAGTTTGTATACATCAGAATTTAGACAAATGAAAGAAGAAAACATTGAAGAAGATGACATATTAAAACAAAAACCCTCCATCGACGAGCTGCCAAAATTGAAATTAAAACAGTTACCACAACATTTAGAATACGCATTCCTTGGGGACAATTTTACACTACCTATAATCATCTCTTCAAAACTAGAACAAAAGGAAAATGAGGAGCTGATAAAGGTATTAAGAGAACATAAGAAAGATATAGCTTGGAAAATTTCTGATATCAAGGGAATAAGCCCCGTGTTCTGCACCCACAAATTTTTAATGGAAGAAGAATATAAACTGTGTGTGCAACCCTAGAGACGATTAAACCCCAACATGAAAGAAGTGGTCAAAATTGAGGTAATTAAACTTCTAGATGCAGAATAATTTATCCTATTTACGACAAATAGCTTGGGTAAGTCTGTGCGAGTAGTTCCAAAGAAAGGAGGAATGACGGTAGTACCCAATGAAAAGAATGAGTTAATTCCCACAAGAACGATTCTGAGTTGGAGAGTCTCATAGACTATAGAAAGCTGAATGGTGCCACCAGAAAAGATCACTTTCCTCTACCCTTCATAGATCAAATGTTAGAAAGACTACCCGGGCATATGTACTACTACTTCCTGGATAGACTCTCTGGCTACTTCTAAATCCCCATAGCTCCTAAAGACTAAGAGAAGATGACATTTACATGCCCATATGGCACGTTTGCTTATCGTAGAATGCCTTTTGGATTATGTAATGCTCCTGCCACTTTTCAGTGTTGCATGTTGGCAATTTTTGACGAACTCATAGAGGACATCATGGAGGTATTCATGGATGATTTCTCGGTATTCTGTAATTCTTTCCAGCTTTGCCTTAAAAATTTAAAACGAGTTCTAATTAGATGTGAAGAAACAAACCTTGTTTTGAATTGAAAAATGCCACTTTATGGTTAGAAAAGGGATTGTTTTAGGACATAAGATTTCTAGAAAAGGGATTGAGGTAGATAAAGCAAAAGTTGAAACCATAGAAAAATTACCTCCCCCTAGTTCAGTGAAGGCTATTAGAAGTTTTTTAGGACATGCAGGTTTTTAAAGAAGATTCATTAAAGACTTTTCTAAAATAGCTAATCCTTTGACAAAATTACTAGAAAAAGATGTTCCTTTTAATTTCAATCACGAATGTTTAGATGCATTCAATGTCCTTAAAGATAAATTAATAAATGCATCGATTATAATCGCACCTGATTGGAATTTACCCTTTGAACTAATGTGTGATGCAAGTGACTTTGCAGTAGGCGCAATTTTAGGACAACGAAGAGACAAGCATTTTCAGCCAATTTACTATGCTAGCAGAACATTAACACCCGCGCAAGAAATTTACACCACGACTGCGAAAGAATTACTAGCTGTAATTTTTTCTTTTGACAAATTTAGACAATATCTAATATTATCTAAAGTTGTCATTTGCACTAATCATCCAGCTCTTCATTATCTTTTAACCAAACCTGATGCAAAACCTAGACTCATACGATGGATTTTACTCTTACAAGAATTTGACTTGGAAATACAGGATAAAAAGGGAGTCGAAAATCTTACAGCAGATCACCTTTCAAGACTCGAAAATCCACACACCAAAAAGCTTGATGAACATGAAATAAATGATTTATTTCCCGAAGAATAGCTCTTTTCTATAACACATTCTGAAGTACCCTGGTTCGCAAATATTTCGAATTATTTAGCGGCTAACATCTTACCAAGAAAATTCACACATCATCAAAAGAAGCGATTCCTCACTGATGTGAAAAATTATTTTTGGGAAGATCCATTTCTTTTCCGTATATGTACAGATCAGGTAATTCAAGATGCGTCACAAAGACAGAGGCAAGTAGGATCCTGGAACATTATCATTCAGGACCATCAGGAGGACACTACAGTGGTATTAAAACAGCACACAAAATACTCGAATCAGGGTTTTACTGGCCCACTCTATTTAAAGATGCCAACAGGTATGTTACCTCATATGAGAAATGCCAGAGAACAGGTAATATTTCTAAACGTGATGAAATGCCTCAAACATATATGTTGTTATGTGAGATATATGATTTATGGGGTATTGATTTTATGGGACCATTCCCTAGTTCATTTGGAAATAAATACATCCTAGTGGCACTCGATTACATGTCAAAATGGGTAGAAGCGGAAGCCTTACCTACCAATGATGCTAGGGTAGTAGTTAAATTTCTTAAGAAACTATTTTCCCGATTCGGGACACCGAGAGCCATCATTAGTGATAGGGGTACTCACTTCTGTAATACACAATTTGAAAAAGTTATAAAGAAATATAAAGTATGCCATAGAACAGCCACCCCATATGTAACACCCCAAACCCGGCCTAGAAGTTAGGCCCGAATCTAGCGTGTCACATTGGGGTGCGTTTCGAGAAACCATGGTTCCATTTGAAAACCTTTCTTGATATTAAAAACTAAAGTCCTAGTTTGCGTGTGTTCATTATTAATCAACATTTATTAAAAAGTTATTACCAAAAAAACTTTGTTGGTTGCGAAAACTTAATTAAAATGACTGACTTATGAAAACGTGATGTTTACGACCTATTCGCGAAAGTGTAGTATTTTGAAAGCAGATATTGTTTTGGAAAACCGTGATACAAAGTTTAGCAGATTTAAAACATAATAAACTAAAAATCCAAAACTAAAACCAGAATTTAAAAGAGGCCTTATTACAAAATATTAACCCAAGTTAAAAAAAGTAAAATACTAGAGTCCCAAAATTGCTCATAGTGTGGCCACCTCCGAGTCCTCCAGCACGTCGAACCGCTTACTGAGGATTACTTGAGAAAAAATATTAAAAAGAGGGTGTGAGTTTACAAAAACTCATGTGCATAACCC
The DNA here is from genome assembly GCA_025506655.1 of Gossypium rotundifolium. Taxonomy (NCBI): domain Eukaryota; kingdom Viridiplantae; phylum Streptophyta; class Magnoliopsida; order Malvales; family Malvaceae; genus Gossypium; species Gossypium rotundifolium. The sequence continues at coordinate 42,418,292 of CP106731.1, read as the reverse complement.
TCATCAATAAGACATGAATCGCAACAGTTGGGGCCGAAGCCTATTTCAGTAACGGTGGCAATTAGGCCTTAGCCCATAAAAGCCTTAGTTGGGCCTTAACCCATAAATGTCACAAATCATATTTATCTGGGCCTGAGCCCATCTCAAATAAAACCACATATGCAATGCATTAATGCCCATACCAACCCTGCACTCCGTCTCTTGTCCAAACTTGCACTTCTGTGGAGATTTAATCGACCCACCCATCCCTACACTCCTTATGTAGCACCGGTTGTGGCACTAACTTATCGGTGCAGCATAGTTGCTCAATGGCTCAAAGCCTTCGGTGGATCCAAAGTCGTCAAGCGACCATGCGATCCTATCTGCACTTCCCCTTTTGAAAAATCCCATCCCCATTCAACATAATAACACATGAATGCAACATACAATAATAATCATACGATAACAATCATAAATCACATACAAGAATAATCATATAACATGTAGGGGTGTTTTCGTCATTTTTGCCCTCTAGGGGCATATCGGTCATTTTACCCATCGAGGGTATTTTCATAATTTACCTACCAAGGGTATTTTCATAATTTACCTACCAAGGGGATTTTCGTAATTTACCTACCAAGGGTATTTGGGTAATTTTGTAAACTAGGGGTATTTTGGTAATTTCATAATCCGGGGGATTTTGGTAATTTCACAAACTAGGGGTATTTCAGTATTTTTACAAATCAGGGTGTTAACAACCCAACAAAAGGTCCACTGTTGCCTCAAACGACTTAAGTATTCTAAACAGAGATAATGATGCGAATGGGCCTAAGGCCCATTCTCGGCCCAAGTGGGCCCACACACTCGTGTGGCCCATTTAGCCCAAACCTAGCCACATATATGAGATTCATATAGTCTAGTTCACTATCTTCTACTCAATCATACAATTTACTCATATGGGCCCCCGGGCCCATTGGGCCCACTTGGCCCCTTTCGGGCCATCGTAGCCCAATAGCCCACACCTACAAGAACACTACTGATGGCCTCAACTATCGCGTTGAAACCCCACACATGCGCTTGCACGCTCGTGTGGCTACTATCATCGTGTGATCGGCTTATCGGCATTTGCCGCTCTACAACTACAGTAGAGAGAGTACACACCTGATAGAAACCTGAAGCTGCTAAACCGCACGCCCAAAGCTCCTATGCCCAATGCCCACAAAGGTATCTTTTCTCTCCTCCTAGAATGCTCTTTATATAGCTACCTTCTCACCTTCCTTCTTTATATCTTTCTGATGTGGGATCCTTCCGCTAGCAGAGTTTAAATCCAACTCAAACTCTTCGCCTATCTTAGCAAAATAAATACTCCTCGCTTCTCATGAGATTCAATTTAGGCTCCTTGTAACATAACCCACGCTGCTAGCCACTTTACCAACTAGCTCCTTGTTTCTAAAATCATGCGCAACTAAATATAAGTCCTATGGCCAAATTCAAAAATCCATTTAAAAAGAAAACTAAAATACAAGCACCAAGACTTGAACCTTGGACCTCCTTCCTTCCTCTATGGCATCATCCCCTTGCTCCTTAAGTGGCGTCACTTTGCCGCTACACCACACACTCCCCTTGTCATTTTTTCCTACATTTTATTCTTAAAGCCTACCTACCAACTCCCAGGGTTTTATTCACCTAAAATAAAAATTTTTCCCTATGGCCTAACTTTAACCCGGGACTTCATAAAAGCCTCCTAACCTTCCAAAATTACTCACCTAATAGGTCCAACTTGCCTTAGTACCATTCTTTTGTTCTCAAAAATTTTAAACGCTACTACGCCTAAAGCCCAATGGGCCCAATCCTACTAGGCCCAACTTTGGGATGTAACACCATATCATCCTCAAACTAGCGGGCAAGTTGAGGTAGCAAACCGAGAGCTTAAGCGCATTCTAGAAAAAAATGGTTGAATCAAATAGAAAAGATTGGGCAGTTAAAGTAGATGATGCTTTATGGGCCTATAGAACAGCATTTAAAACACCTCTAGGAACATCCCCATACAAACTTGTATTCGGGAAAAGCTGTCATCTACCATTTGAGCTAGAACACAAAGGTTTTTAGGCAACAAAATTTTTTAATATTAACCTCACAATTGCAGGAAAGAGAAGAATGATCCAGATGAACGAGCTGGATGAATGGAGGACAGAAGCCTATGAAAACTCAAAACTGTACAAGGAAGCAACAAAGCGACGCCACGATGCTCGTCTCAAGCGATCAAAACAATTAGAAGTAGGAGACCTGGTCCTACTATACCATTCAAGGCTTAAACTATTCCCGGGAAAACTGAAGCCAAGATGGTCAGGCCATTCATGATCAAAACAATCTTTCCATACGGCACCATTGAGGTAACTCATCACACAAAAGGCACATTCAAGGTAAATGGTCACCGACTTAAAATTTATAATGGTGTAGAATCTAGAGATATGAGAGAGGAGCTTTTTCTCCACGAACCCTCTTTTAGAATCAAAAATAGAGAAAGTCTAGCTTAAGACTATAAACAAGCGCTTCTCGGGAGGCAACCCGAGTGCTAACTCACTAACATTAACTTTATCTTTTTAAAATTTTTCTAAAATAATCTAATAAAAATACAGGATTATTAACACGGCCTTGAACACAGACGTGCCCACGATCGTGTACAAGATAGGTGACACACCACGGGCGTGGCCAGATCCGTGCATAAACAGGGGAAAAGTTCTTTTCAACAACACGGGCTGCGATACCAGACACGCCCGTGCTGTTCTACCGTGCGAGGCTACTGACTTGCCTAGCACGGGCTTTGCGCGGTCGTGCCCCACGACCTTGTGAAGCTACTGACTTATTGAGCATGCCTAGAACACGGCCGTGCCCCACGACTGTGTGAACATACTGACTTATCAATCATGAGATACACACGCCCATTCGACCCAACCGTGTGAATCAAGACACAGGCGTGGCAACGTCAACACGGCCGTGGCAAATCCACCTGAAAGCGCCTAAAACCCAAAATCGTGAAAAAGCACGAGCAAATTTAAAAACGACATGGGCGTGGAGAATGACCGTGCCTCAGACCCTATATATTAATCTAATTGTCCTCTTCTCCAAATCCAAACCCTAAAATTAGATTCCAACCTCCCCCATTCTCAAATCCGGACACCAAATCATCCCTCTCCCCTACAACCCACCTCATTTCTACCGTTCTTCTCAAAATACCAACCAAAACCAACCACACGCCCGCAGCACCACCATGCTCAAAAACCTTACGCCCTTACCAGGTCGTGCCCACACTGAAGAAACTAGCATCACCGTCGTGCCCTTCACCCGTGCACCTCAACCACCACCACTCTTAGTTCCTTTTTCTTCACATATTCGCATATTTTCTCTTTATTTAAAGTTTTGTTTGATTTTAGACTTAAAATTTGATTCATATTGTTTATTTTATTTTATTTCTTGTCTAGTCTATGTCAAAACATGATTTTTTTTTTGTTTTGTTCAGTACATTTGCTTTAATTTTCTTCTTGGTTGTTTTATTTTTCTTGGTTGCTTTATTCTATTTTTCTTGTTGATTTCCATTATTGAATGCATTTTCTTCTTTACTATTAATATATGTTAGATTTTATTGGCTCTCCTCATTGAAGAATTGATGCTCTACTGCAAATCATAGTTAGCCTTTAAATCATGATTTTTATGCAACATGTTTGGTTCCCATGAGTTCTTTGTACAGCCTTATCATTTTATTTAGTATTAGCCATGATTTTAGTTAGGAATTATTCTAATGAATAATGAGATTGTGGTTTGCTGATTTCAGTATTTGGTCTTGAAGAAACAATTATATTGGCCATTGATTTTTTATTATCGTTAGGAAAATTCTTAGCTATGTAAAGGAAGTGTTTTTCAGGTATTATGTCGACATCACATACTAAATGGTTCGTCCCGAGCAAGAAAATGAAGGGGCCATGATCATCATCCGGAACTGCCTCCATCGAACTCTGACACCCCTTTCTCTAATTCTTTCAAGCTACCTAAGAAGAACGATACAAAGCACTACGGAGTAGACCCTTGGGCACCGGTAGGTGCATTGACTGGAATGTAGTACAACAAGTAGGGCTTATAACTGATATCTGAGCCCTTCTCTCAACCGAACCATGGGAGCAATTCTTCTCAATCAACGAGCCCACAAATTTTGGAGCTTACATTGGAATTTTGCACCACTTTCACACTACAAATAGTGACGAACCAGTTCGACGACCCTGGTGCTATCCAATTCCGTTTAGGGGGCTCGGTACGTTGAATAAGTGTACCACAATTCGGCACGGCTCTGGGACTTTACACACCCAAATTCATAGAAGAGAACCCCCTTGATGGATTAAATCGTGAGCTCCATGTCACTCAACGTGAATGCTAGCGCAGCCTAAACTCCACTACAGATAACTACGGCCCCAGCTACACTAAAGCAATAGCACTTACTCTAGCCCTGAGGTATATTCACGCAATACTCGCGCACTCTATCACAGGTCGCAGGCAAAGCACCGGCGTCGTAAACAAACATGACGTCTACTTCCTTTCATGCATGTCTGAAGGACATGTTTTGACCTAGCTTATTTCATCGCATGTGCAATTCAGCACCAAACAGAGGCACATAGGAAGGGGATTCTGTCAATGGGTTGTACATTACAAGGTTGGCTCGACACTTCAACCTCCTCAACATCGATGAGCAGATCACCTCCCTCACATTGATGGGCTACATGGAACCTCAAGGCATCCAGACGATGCTACACATGAGGATGATCAATTAAACTACGTCGAGGGACCAATCCCCCTCAATATACACTACAGACGCCCAGAAATGAGGAGGAGGACGAGGACATCCCTAACGATGTCCCACCACCATCAAAGGAGGCACAGATTCTGAGTCAGCGTCAGTACCGAGTAGCACCATCATTAGCAGATATCTCTACACGACTCGACCAGTTCGAGTTGTATTTTGCTAAAAACACTCGGTGCTTTGATGGATTAGAGGTGACACTCCAACAAATATGCCAGCACCTCCACATTTCATCATCGTCACCACCACCGCCCGACCCAGCCAATGCAAAGGACCTTTGTGTCCTTTTCTTTCTACTTTATTAATTTTTTACTTTTATTGTTATTGTCACTTCTACTTTTATTTCTACCTTTATTTTTATTTACTTTACTTATATTTTAATGGACTGTTTAAAGACTAAAAAGTTTCATTAGAACTATTGATTTCACCTTATAACTGGCTATCTAACCCCAAGTTTCAATAACAACGTCCATTCCCTAAAATCTATTTGATGAATTCACAGATTAAACAGATTAAATTTATCACTCAAGGAACGAAAACATCACTTATACCTAGACATCACATTCATCCTAGAATATCCTCCAAGGATTTTATCTATAATTCAAGAAGTGCAACTCTCTCCCTCTCTTTTGATTTTCTTACTATAAAATATTATCTATCTTTGTACATTGAGGGCAATGTACATCTTAAGTGTGGGGGGTAAAAATGCCTAACTTTTTGCATTATTCTCAAAACCTTGAATTTAGTCTTGATCTTAAGTATCTTTCTCATATTATTAATTAGGGTGAAATTTCTAATGATTTATAATTTTGATTGATATGTCTTTGAATAAGTCATAGTTAATTGTGCATTGATGATTAAATTTGAAGAATACTAGAGAATCGAGCATGATAAGTCTACTTTCTAAAAATTAAAATTGATAGGTCGTTAAACTGAATTTGAGTATTACCTTGAAATTTGAAATTTATAAGGATTGATGTCAAAACACCCATAATTTTTGTGAGATTTTGAGCTTTATAGAGCATATACCCTTTTTCATGTTCACTTTATTGATTATGAGCGTGTCAACTTTGGATTGTTATTCTAGATCTTGCCTCGTTTATGCATGTTGAGACAACATTAATGATTTGATATACTGAGATGATAAAGGCACCTAGGTTTTAACACATTCACTCCACTAAAAAGCCTACCTACATAAATAACCCCTAGTGAACCCATTTGATCCTAACAACTCTTTTTATTGAATTGCCCATTTGATATTAACCCAAAACCCTTTGTATTTTTTATCAACATTCTTTTGACTATCCCTCTATCGAGAATTGATTTCATCAGTTACCGAATTAGGTTTTTCAATTATCAAAGTTCATTCTATTATGTTTTTAGTTTGTGAAAATATATATATCCAAGTTTATTCAATATTAGTAATATACAAAAGAGCTTAGAGCATTTAAAATCCAATTGTTGAAGAAAAGCTCAGATTAAAGTATTATCAAATTTTAAGTGATGAAAATATTCTTTATTATATAGTAATTATCAATAGTGGTATTATTAGTTTTCATTTGATGTAAATATTCATATTCAGTTCATTGTTTTTAGATTAGGTAATTAGTCAATTCGATCTCGATTCTAACCCTCTAATTTAGCCTGTATCCACACCCTTAACCTTAGCCCCGTTACAACCCTGATAAAGACCTTTTGATTTGTGTATCATCTCATATACAGTGGTGGGGATTTGATTTTTAGGCAAGCCTATGGGATTAACTTTTCAGGTTCGACTTATGAGTGCTTATTCTTGAACCTTAAACACTTTGAGTGATTTGAGTGAACCTTCAGTGAGGATGTCAATCCTTGTAGGTTTTGAATTAAAGGTAATTATTCAGATAAGGGGAGACACTTATTTTTTCGTGCTATAAAGGTATAACTTATCTTGATTGAATCTTTAGGGTTATTTGAGTTGAATTATCCATGTATAAATTATCTATGAATTATGATGAGACATTATCGATAGGAATTATGAATTAAGGAAAGTTCGTTTTAATTATAAGTTGAGAATTTTGCTTGAGGACAAGCAAAAGCTTAAGTGTGGAGGTATTTGATAAACCATAAAAGTAACATATTTTAATCCCACATTTAGTATGCTTTTGGAAGAATTATCCTTGATTTATGTAAAAAAAAAAAAGTGCTCTTAATCCTTTCTTTTCATGTCTTATACTCAGGAAAGCACCTAAGGATAAAAAGAATGTAAAACGGACTTAAAACGGACTAAATTGGGCCAACCCAAGAATTTGACACGGCCTGACCCAAAGCCCACACGACCGTGCCTCACCGATCACCTAGAGCACGGCCTCAACTCCATCACACATGGTCGTGCATAATCCATTTACCACACACGGACGTGCCTGGTGATCTACATGGCCGTGTCCCAATCGACAGACCTAAAGCACGGCCTGAATCCCGACTTACACGACCGTGCCACAGCCGTGCCACGACCGTGCCCAAAATGACAAAATCAAGGCACGGCCAACCCTGATTGACACGGCGTGTGCCATAGGCATGCCCCTGCCACGAGAATGAGCAATTTCACTCGAAATTGGATGCTTGAAGCCAAGAAAACATACTCTTAAGTCTACTTAAACACCCTAATAGTAATTCTACTTGAAAGAGGTACTTAGGAGCCAAGTAAAGCATCTCAAAAGCCTATATAAACAACCAAAGGCATACATTGAAGAGGACGCTTTTTGGCAGAGGCTTTTGCCGAAGCTTTTATCTTTTAGGGAAATACTCGAAGATAGCCAGTTGATCCATCTCAAGAAGCCGGAGTTCTACTCAAGATGGAGGATCTCCTCTTCAATTCCTTTAGGGGGTTTTAGGGATTTCTTATGTTTTGTTTTATCTTTTCTCTTGAGATGTTTTCCTACTTTGTTATGATCTAAACCCTTCAAATACCTGAAGGGGATGAAACCTATGATGGATTTTGTTATTTGATTTCTAAATTAAATGATAAGTACTTAGTTTGTTCTTAATTATGTTGCTTAATTTAATCTGATGTGCTTAGGTGGAGGAGGAATAGACCCTGCCTAAGAGTAGATCTAGCATAATTGAGCGGAGTTGATCGGGTGCCTAGAGATAAGGTTACGAGATTTTGTCGAATTAGGGTGAAACCTAATATGGGAATCCATTGATCGATTTACTACTTCCTTAGGGGCTTATTATAAGAGAACAAGAGTTCCACTAATTAACCTAAGGTTAGACATTATTCACATCGAGAGAGGGTTTAATATAGGTTAGAGAGTCTCACGGATCAAGCTAAGTAAAGAAATCATAAGGTTTGGGGAATAAATAATAAGTGACGTCATAGGTGGATTCTTCCTGAGGGTATCGTCTTCATCAACTGAGCTTTCCTAAAGTCTTTCTCCAATTCATTCTTTTGTCTTTGCATCTAGTTTAGTTTTTCATTAGTTTCATAAACCAATCACTCCATATTTCAGGCTAAATAATAGAAAGAAAGTGAGTAATAGTACTTTTAGATTCCTTTGGGTTCGATAAGATATTCTTGCCTAAACTATACTACTGTTTGATAGGTGCACTTGCCTCTATCGTTGTCATAGTTAGTCTACAGGTTCGATCATTCTTTTATAAATATTAAAACTCGACTATTTGACACGATCATCCACGGAGATACTTTTATAAATACCTTGTCACCGATTCCAAATTCTATATCTTTTCGTTTCAAATCTGCATAAGACTTCTGACGATCAGATGCTGCTTTCAAACAATCTCGATCAATTTCACTTTATGTTCTGAATCTTTTATAAAATCAACTCCATGTAGCTTATTCTCACTAAGCTTAGTCCAATACAGAGGTGTTCAACATTTACGTCCGTACAAAGCTTCATAAAGTGCCATTTTGATGCTCGTCTGAAAACTATTGTTATATGCAAATTTGAACATCGGCAGATATTGTTCCCACGAACCAATAAAAGCAACATCTTAACATATCTTCTAGAATCTGAATGATTCACTTAGACTGACCATCTGTTTGCGGATGAAAAGCTGTACTGAAATGCAATTTCGTGCCTAAAGCTCATTGCAACTGCTTCCAAAATCGCAATGTAAATCTCGGATCTCTTTCTAACACAATGGATAGTGGCACATCGTGCAATCTCACAATCTCAAAAATATAAAGCTCAGCAAATCTTTCAAGTGGGTAATCAGATCTTACTGGAATAAAATGAGCAGATTTCGTCAGTCAGTCAACTACGACCCAAATCGCATCTTTCTTTCTCGGAGTTAGAGGAAATCTAGAAACAGAGTCCATTATCACTCTATCCCATTTCCACTCCGGAATCAGAATCGACTGTAATAAACCGGACGGAACTTGATGTTCAGCCTTCACTTGCTGACAAACTAAACATTTCAAAACAAAGTCAGAAATGTCTCACTTCATGCCAGGCCACCAATAGTGTTGCTTCAGATCATGATACATCTTTGTACTTCCCGGATGAACAGATAGGTGATTGTTATGTGCTTCACTCAAAATCAATTGAATCAACTCTAGATTTCTCAGAACACAGATCCAATCTCAAAATTTCAAACAATCATCAACAATTCGAAATTCAAATTTAGAATTCAATTCACACTTAGCTCATTTCAATAACAACATCACATACCTGCTATAAAAACAATGGTTTCACTTTCAGTTCAGCTATTACAAAACTATCATCAGACAAGTCTAACTGAGCATTTAAGGCACGCAATGCAATTGATGATTTTCAACTCAAAGCATCAGCAATAACGTTTGCTTTACCCGAATGATAATCTATCACAAGCTCATAATCTTTTAACAGTTCTAACCATCTTCTTTGCCGCAAGTTTAAATCTTTCTGAGTCATAAGATATTTCAGACTTATATGATATGAAAATATATGACATTTCTCACTATACAGATAATGGCGACAAATCTTGAGTGCAAATACAATTGCAGCTAACTCAAGGTCGTGCGTCGAATAGTTCTTTTCATGAGGCTTTAATTGTCTCGAGGCATAAGCTATAACTTTGCCTTCTTGCATCAAAATACACCTAGTCCGTTTAACGAAGCATCACTATAAATCATAAATTCTTTGCCCGATTCTGGTTGTACTAATACTAGAGCTTCCGTTATCAGAGCTTTCAACTGATCGAAACTTTTCTAACATTTCTCTGACCATTCATATCTAACATCTTTCTGAAGTAATTTGGTCAACGGAGTAGATATCACTGAAAATCCTTTCACAAATTGATGATAATACCCAGCTAAACCTAGAAAACTATGAACTTGGGATACGTTACTCGGAGGTTTCCAATCCAGAATAGTAGAGATCTTGCTCGGACCAACACGAATCCCGAATGCTAACATAATATGTCCCAAAAAACTAACCTCGTGCAACTAGAATTCACATTTGCTGAATTTCGCATACAATTGCTTTTCTTTTAGAGTTTGCAACATAATCCTCAAGTGTTCAACATGCTCACTTTCACTTCGTGAATAAATCAATATGTCATCTATGAAAACTACAACAAATTGATCTAGGTACGGTCTGAAAATTCTGTTCATCAGATCCATAAAAATAGCAGGAGCATTGGTTAGTCCAAATGGCATAACTAAAAACTCATAATGCCCGTACCTCGTTCTGAAAGCAGTTTTAGGTATATCAGAATCTTTCACTCTCAACTGATAGTATCCCAATCTCAAATCTATCTTTGAAAATAAAATAGCTCCTTTTAACTGATCAAATAAGTCATCAATCCTAGGCAACGGATATTTGTTCTTTATGGTCACCTTATTCAACTGACAGTAATCAATGCACATTCTCATCGTACCATCTTTCTTTTTCATAAACAGAACAGGTGCACTCCAAGGCGAGAAACTCAGTCTAGCTAACCCTCTATCAATCAACTCTTGCAACTGCAACTTTAACTCTTTCAACTCTGTTGGTGCCATTCTATATGGAGCTATTGAAATAGGTGTAATACCAGGCATCAATTTAATACCAAACTCAATTTCATGAACCGGAGGTAAACCCGATAATTCTTCAGGGAACACATCAAAAAACTCACAAATAATAGGTACTGACTCAACTTTCTTCTTAGACACTTTCGAATCAATCACATAAGCGAAATATGACTCATACCCCTTTTTCACATAAATTTGAGCTTTCAAAATCGATATCACAGCAGGCAATCCACCCAAATCATTAGACTCAACCCATACAATTTCATTATTCAGACATCTCAAATCTATAGTCTTTCTTTTGCAGTTTACAACAACATCATGCACAGACAACCAGCCCAGACCCAGAATAATATCGAATTCATCAAATGGCAGAAGCATCAGATCAGTAGGGGAACAATTATCTCGAAACATTAACGGGCAATTCTTGCATACTTTGTCAACAATGACACTTTTACCTAAGGGGTTCAATACTTTTATAGCAAACTCAGTAGACTCTACAGGCAAAATATTGCTGTAAACTAAATTCATGCATATATATGAATGCGTAGAACCAGGGTTTATCAATGCAATCACATAAGTATCATGAAGTGTAAAAGTACCCGTTATGACGTCAGGTGATGACGCTTCTTCACGAGCTCGGATAACATATGCTCTGGCAAGCGCTCTAGCTTCAGATCTTACCACAGTGTCTCTCATGCACCTCTGACTACCACTAACATTTCTTGTATTCTTTGAAGGTCTACCCTCCTGGTGCATTATCAAGTCTCAGATTTTGAACAGTCTCTAGCTCGACGGACTCAGGACAATCACGGATAAAATGGTGAAGTGATCCACATTTGAAGCAAGCTTTGTCTTTTAATCTACAACTTCTCAGGTGTCTTTTTTCACAATGCTTACATTCAGGTCAGTCAGACACTGGCCATTGAAATTGCAGGAGTCTTAAAACTTATCTGCGATCTATCACGAGTCCTGTTCAATTGTCTCGCATTATCCCTGGAATGACTTTGATCATCTCTGAATCTCTTCGGAGCAGACTGAAATGATTTGTTCTGAAATGTCTTTTTCATATATCGGGCTTCAGTTTCAAATTTTCTTTTATCTTTCCCAAGTGCTTTAGCTTTACATGCTCGATCAATGAGTGTAACAAACTCTTTTATTTCTAATATCCCGACTAGCAAACAGATATCTTCATTAAGACCGTCTTTGAATCTTTTGCATATTATAGCTTCGGATGATATACACTCTAGGGCATATTGACTTAGTCGCACGATTTCTCGTTCATATTCAGTAACAGTCATTCGGCCTTGTTTAAGCTCTAGAAATTCATTTCATTTCTGATCAATGAATCTCTCATTAATATATTTCTTCCGAAACTCAATCTGAAAGAAATCACATGTAACTCGTTCTCTCGGAACAATAGAAATTAAGGTTTTCCACCATTGATGAGCCGCATCTCAAAGCAAGGATACAACACACTTTATGCATTCATCCGGAGTCAGAGACATTTCATCAAATCCCCGGATTGTGTTTTCTAACCAGAACTTAGCCTTTTCAGCATCATCATCCTTAGTAGCTTGAAATTCTTCGGCCCCATACTTACGGATCTTGTCAACTGGAGGCTTATTTAACAGATTCAGATACATAACTGGTGGCACAACTGTAGTCTAAGGAGGATTAATCGGGGGCGGAGGTTGCAAAATAGTCGAGTTATTTCTCATGAATTGAGTGAACCACTCACTCATAATCTAGAAGAAAGCTTGTTTAGCTTTTCCATCTTGAAAGCTTGTTTAGCTTCTCCATCTTGACCGCTTGTAGCCCGTCTCGAATCAGAAGGCACTGTCCCTTGCACGGGAGCAGGCACATTACTTTCTACGTCCTCAGCTACGGCTCTTTCGGGATCCATTGCTATACAGAAATCACAATTACACGTCAGGATTCATCACACTATCACATTTCAAATATGGCATGTATAGCTAGACTCTGACACGCTACATTAGTCCGAGAATCGACTAAATCGTAGCCCTGATACCAAACAAATGTAACACCCCTATCCCGTGTCTGTCATCGAATTAAGGTTAGAAGCGTTACCGGATAGATCGAAAGCATTTACAGAATTAATCATACAACTATTCATCACTATCAATCATAATGTCCCTTAAGTAGGTCATCGAGACCTTAAGCATGCTTATAAATCGAGTCGAGACTAAATCGAGACACATACAAAATTTCATGGAAAATTAAAAACTTTTCTAAATACAGGGGATACACGCCCGTGGGGGTAGGCCGTGCCTCACCCACGACTACTTGACACACCCGTGTGTCCTCCCCGTGGTCATATCCTGCCAAAACCAACACGGCTACCAAGCACGCTCGTGTGCTAAGACCGTGTCCTACAAGGTCATATACTGCCAATTCTCACACGACCTGTAGGCACGCCCGTGCCATGACCTTGTACTCTTAATGCTAGCTACTGACTTTTACCCCACAGTTACTAGGCACGCCCGTGTGCCATGGCCGTGTGACATTATAGGTCATTTGCAAGACTAAAATGCCACCAAAATTGGTCAAACCTACAATCAACATATATCATCTCATTTCATTCACATATAACCACAAAAATATACTAAATAGCCATCCACATCATGCACATTTGACAACTAAGGTAATCATAACATTACATTCAATATAAACATTCAAAACCAATTTCAAACATACTAATTTGCATAACCAAATCTTAATTATGCTCAAGCATCAATCATCTATATGTACTTACCATCTCATAACCATTTCATATATCAACTAATCATACCAAAACAACTTCACATATCATATTCCTTTAAGCATATTACCAAAACATAACTAGCCAAATCACATGGCTAAGTTCACTTTACACCTCATATCAAGAACTAGCCTATACATGCCATATCTAGCCATATACATATTCAAAGTGTACCAAAAATGATTTTAGTAGTGTGATGACAATGCAGTGATGATCCAGAGCCTTCAAAGAGCTTTGACGACCTATAAAACAGAGAAAACACACACACGAGTAAGCTTTACAAGCTTAGTAAGTTAATATACAAACAAACTTGGCATAGAAAGCATATATGAAATTAGATACATTTGCATATCTCATTCACTTAACACTTATCATGTATATACTTGATTCATACTTATGGCCACATTTGCCACATTCATCAATTCAAAACTCATTTGAACACATAGCTCCTTCATAATCATTTTTGCATCTCATTCACATTATCAAATTCAATCTTACTTTCCTTCAAATCTAATTCATATAGGTGCTTACCTTTTATGCATGCTTGATGCAGATTCAACGTACCTGAAACAGATATTCGTTCACTTATTTGAACATAGCTCAGATATACCATTCGTATCACAGACTTGCCCGTTGAACCAATAGGAACCTAGTAGGATAATCAGAAAGCTCTGAATAGTCGTACAATGCCAACGTCCTAGACGAGGTCTTACATGCACTCAGATATCGATGCCACTGTTCCAGATAGGGTCTTATACGAATTCATATGATGCTGATGTCCCAAACATGGTCTTACACATAAAGCTCATATCGATGCCAACGTCCCTGACGTGGTCTTACACGTAAAGCTCATATCGATGCCAACGTCCCGGATGTGGTCTTACACGAAGTCATAAATCAACGCCAATGTCCCGGACGTGGTCTTACATGATAAAATAGAATAGATTCCTATGTCATGACGTAGCTAATGCTATCTATTCCTAGGTTCATACGGGACTTCACGGACTTTATCACTATATCGAACTTATCTCAAAATTTATGCACATAGCATTTCATACACATTCATTATCAATGATAGTCATATGAATATATTCAATTCAATACAAATACATTTATTTGCATAGTGACTTACCTCGGATTCAATTTAGCGGAATGAAAATGGCTACTCGATTACTTTCGCTTTCCCCCATCTAAATCCGTTTTCCTCGATTCTTGATCTAAACATATTCAAAATTAACCCTTTTTCTTCACTATTTCATTCAATTCAATCCATACACACATATTTTGGGCTATTTATAATTTAGCCCTCACATTTGCACATTTTATCAATTTAGTCCAATTTTCTCAATACATCAAATTCATAAAATCCACACATCCACATGCTTAGACAAATACATATACATCACATACAAGCCCACATTTTTCATCAAAGTTGCAATTTAGCCCCTCAATTTACTATTTTCTTAATTTAGCCTATTTAGCTAAATTCATCAAAAATTCAAGAACAAAGTATGTTCATCTAACTCATATCTTTCATTTAACACCAAAAATCATCAAAAAGCTTGACATATCATCAATAGAATCTCACACAAACATTATCAATTCATCAAATTGAGACATGGGTTTGATAGCTCTCAAAGCAACGATTTTAAAAACGTAGAAATCATCAAAAATTGAAACCGAATCATACCTTAATTTAAGCTTACAAAGGTTGAATACCAAGCTTCTTTCTATTTTCTTTTCTTTTTGTGTTTTCGGCAAGAAAGTGATGAAATAAGGCCATTTTCTCATGTTTCTTTTATTGTATTAACTTATAACTTATAAAATAAACATAATATAACTTTTAACTTACAAAAATAAAATATAAAAACATGTTATAAAACCATGTTGCCGTCCACTATAAATAAAATTGGCTTAATTTCCCATAAGTCCTCACATTTATAAAGCCACAACACATAGGTGCTTTAGCAAATAGCAAGCAACTTTCACATTTAATGCGATTCAATCCTTATGTCAAATTAAACATGTAGACAATCAAATTAGTTCACGGAAACTTACCACATGCTTAATCACATATCAACAGCACAGAATATAATATTAAAATATTATAGGACTCAAATTTGTGGTCTCAAAACCACTGTTCCGACTAGGGTGTAAATTGGACTGTTATAGTTATTATTATTTTAACTTTTATAATATATGTATAAACCATATATTAATCAATATGTCGTCCACTACCTTTTATTATTGGCAAAATTGCAACATAAAACCTCGATATTAAAAGAACATCCACTATTCGACCCTTTTAAAAATAACCACTAAATTTTCATTTTATGCAATTAAGCCCTTTTATTAAATTAAGCACACAAACAATAAAATTAATTCACGAAACTTTCACACATGTAAATTCACACTTAATTAACACAAAAAATAATATTAAAATATTTTTAAACTCAGATTTGTGGTCCCAAAACTACTATTTTGATTAGGGTTAAAATCAGGCTGATATAATTTCCACATGGCAAGAGTTAGCAGATAGATTTCTTATGAAGTATTTCTCGCCTAGCAAGAATGCTAAGTTGAGGAACGAGATCACTGCCTTCCAACAAATGGATGATGAATCCTTGTATGAGGCATGGGAAAGATTTAAAAAGTTATTACAAAAGTGCCCTCATCATGGAATTCCATATTGCATCCAACTTGAGACATTTTACAACGGTCTCAACGCTCATACGAGGATGGTAGTGGATGCTTCTGATAATGGTTCTCTCCTTTCTAAGTCTTACAATGTGGCTTATGAAATTATCGAGAGGATCGCCAGTAACAACTATCAATGGCCAACGAATCGAGCAGCGTCAGGAAGACGAGTCGCTGGAATACATGAAGTAGATGCTCTTACTTCACTCGCATCTCAGGTATCATCAATATCCTCAATTCTTAAAAATCTTACTACTAATGGGTCTAATAGTTTTTCAGCACAACCACCTAATCAATTTGAAAATATAGCCTGTGTCTATTATGGGAAGGAATTTGTTTGAAGAATATCCGTCGAACCCAGAATCTGTGTACTACATGGGTAATCAGAACCAAAACTGAGGAAGGCAAGGGCTGCAATCCAATTTTTATAAGCCATCATGGAGAAACCCCCTAAATTTTTCCTGGAGTAATGTAATATTCGGGATTTAGGGGTTATGCGTTTTAACTTAAATATATGTGGCTATGTGCTTGTGTGTGGTAGGTATGTGTTTTGGGGATTCGGGAACCTTGGGATGTAGGTAGAAGCTTTAGGAAAAAATATTTGATTTTTAAGCCTTCAAGGGAACTAAGGAAGCTAGGCCTTAAGGAGTTTAGTGTGTGGCTTAGGACACAAGAACTGAGATGGTAAAGTGGCAAGGGAGGCGCCACTTAGAGCACAGGAAGGTAACGCCTCAAGAGGTGTGAAGGGGCCTAGGTTCGAGTAACACGGGTGGTATTTTGGAGCTTTTATATTTCGACAAGGAGGTGCAGTGGTGGACGGCACAAGGACTCTGAATGGATGAAGTGTAGATTAGGTCAACAGCTCAAATATTCAGCTAAGTAGGAGGAAAACGTGGGATTGGGAGAGAGGGGAAGAGGTGGCCGAATGGGGGACTCTAGGAGATGCATAATCGATTTTGGGGTTGTAGTAGAGTGTTGCCAAAATCTCCTAATCACCTCCTACTCTTCTTTTCTTTCTCTCAACCTCAATCCTATACTTTTTTTTTTCTTGTGGCTGAATATTCCATCTTCATTGAGAGCCATAGCCGAATCGTGTAAACCCTCCTTCTCTTTTCTTTTCATAAGTCCCTAAAGCTGAAACATTCCTTGTCAATAGCCAAAATCTTTCTCTTTTTCTGTCATTTCTCAAGAGTCAAATCTCTAAGGGTAGTACCGTCGACTATCTTCTCCTAGTTTCTTCAAACGTGTTTGGTGGTAAGTATCTTCCTCTTAGCAATCGATTTCATCTCTTTTTCTTTGGGTGTGCCAAACCGAATGGTTAGCCTCGATTTTGAGGAATGGCCGAATCTTGATAAGGCCATAATCTTGTGCTTCTTTTGTGTAGCCAGAGTAAGGGAGCATTAAGGATCTCTTGGGTTCGACTACTCAAGGTAAGGGTTAATATTCAGCCAAAGGCCATATTATTGTAAAGGATGTCCGATTCTAACTATGGTTTTTAGGGAGGGGTACAACCTGATTCGGTAGATCTTCGGGATTCAGTGGCCGATCTAGGTAAGGGTTCTAGCGTGTAGATCTATTTCTCATTCATTCAAAAGCCGAAGGTTAATCGTTTGTGTGTATTAGTGCTTGGCCGATTGCAAGGAAGGTTCATCACGTAGCTTCGAGATTTGGTTGGAAACCAAATCGGCATTAAGGTAAGTTGTTATCTTCATACGAATATTCTTCGGGATCTCTAGTTGAGCTAAATAGGCTTTTGGTTACTAACAAAGTGTTGGCCGATTGTAGGAAGGGGAAGGCAAATGTTTTGGGATCTCGTTAGTTTTGTGTAGTTTTGGGATTTCTCTTAGATCTACGAATAGTCAGGTATGTAATGCTTACACACTTCGTTAGTATGATATGTTTATTGTGTTACTGTGATAGCCATTAAAACCGGTGGTTATGCCTTGTGGGCATGAGTGTGGACTCCGGTAAGTCCCCTGATTGTGGATCTCGTTATATGCTATCATGTCATTGTTTAATGCTTATAAGCATTGATATGGAAATATGTGTAATTTCATTATGACTTTGGGGTAAGGTGCATTGCATGATATCTGAATAATATGTATGTTGCATGGGCATATGGGTGATAATGATTAAGGGGAAGTGTTCCGGTGGTTTTTAGCACATTATCCGGTGACTTATGTCATATATTATGAATCCGGTGACTCGGTCACATTATTTGGTGGCTATGCCACGATTATAAGGGTGATGTGCAGTTGACTGCAGTGACTGCCTTCAATAGTGTGTAGTAGATGGAGGGTCGATTTAGTAATCCCCACAGTGTGATTGGCAAGTACGGGTGGTGTGTAGAGGTTGGATATCTAGGTGGGTTTGGGTTGCATCATAGCTTATATCTATTTATATGTGATTTAATATGCCTTAATCGATTGGGAATCTGTGTTGGTTGTTACACACTGAGTCTGTTGACTCACCCTTCGTGGGCTAACATTTTGCGGTGATACTCAAGGAAATGGACCGTCAAATAGGGACTTAGTGGTGGCCATGCTCATTGAAAGATTTTGGGTTTTCTTATGATTAAACTTATCACGTTTTCTTATAATGTTTTCGGATTTATTTCGGGTTTTGTTTTGTTGTAATAAGGCCATTACTATTTAACTATTTTATGCATGCGTTTTAATTTTTATTTTGATACGATCAACATTAAACAAATGGTTAAACAATTTTTCGTAAAAAACTTTAAATGTTTTGACACCTAAACACCTATGATTTTCAACTTAATGATCAACTCTAAAATTCAGCATTTCTTTTAACTTGTAATTTTTGAAAATGAAGATAACGCTTTTCTACAAACTTCAATAACAACACAGTTTTCAACTTGATCATAACACAAATCTATTTTCTTCAAAACCACCAATTTTTCCAAGATGACAAAATGAGATTTAGCTACGTTTTACTCAAGGAGCATGCCAGATCCGGTCAGGGCTTGTGGGTGGGTTTGGGGTGTTTCAACTTGGTATCAGAGCCCGATTCAAAAATCAGCTTGAAGGGCTTTTGGGCCCAAAACATTTTTTTTTTGAAATTGAGTTTTGCTAAAAGATGAGCAGGTTTTCTGGCATGGCACCTGAGTCTTCGGCCCGAAGTCCACCAGGTAAGTACCGCTAATTATTGTGTGATTTGTATGTAGGTATTACGAGATCGTAGATTAGTAAATTAGGAGCTATTGAACCCTAGGATTAGTTTACTCCCACACAAAATTACATAAATTTAAAGACTAATCGAACAAACCTGTGAGTAAGTCGCCGAGTTAAGGGTGTGGCAACAGTTGTGCACATGTCTAGGATTGGATTCAGAGGGAGCTTGGTATTTAAGCAGTTTTAGTGACTCACCTCCTCTTCACTCGAATCCTACCTGGTGCGTAGTGACTATTCACCCTAACCAAAAGGACTTACCCACAGGCTAAATTCAATAATTAAAACCCGAAAGGGATTAGCTACACTATTTTATAAAAACCTTAGTTTTGAAATCACCAAATTACCCCCTGATTTGCAAAAAACTACCTTAGATCTGGGAAAAAAAAATTTACCGAAGTGCCCCGATTTGTGGAAATTACTAAAATACCCTCAGTTTATAAAATTACCATACTACCTTCAATTTTTACCAAAATATTCCTATTATGCAAAAATACCAAAAACCCTTATTTTGCAAAATTACAAGATACCCTGATTTGGAAAAAAATTACCAAAATTCCCCTATAAGATAAATTACGAAAATACCCCTAGGTTGGAGCAGACGAAAATGTTCAAATCGGTGAACGTGTGTAGTAGATACTATTGAATGAATGTGATTCTCTGAATTAGGTAGGAGATTAGAACGAAAACACTGAAATGATCGAAAGAACTACTACTAAACTTCGTTACATAAAATTTGTTCGTGGATAATTAGTGGAATAGAAAGCTAATGCATAAAATTTCTTAAATCAAATTAAACCGCGATCATAGACATGAGTTCTAGGGGATGTGGTCGTAATGTGCGTGGGCATGGTAGAGGCAGAATGACCGTGTCAGAGCTAGTTAGGTCTGGTCAAGGGTCCGAGAATGAGAATGCCACCACCACCATCTGATGGTGTTGAGTATCAATATCAGACGGGGATGATGCAGTATTACAGGCGATGGGAGAGGGTGGTTGGAGAAGGTGGAGGCATGGGAGCTCAGAAATCTGTACCTGAGTGACTCCGAGCCAATGGAGCTGAGGTATTCTGAGGTGTATCTGGTGTGGCGCCAAATATGGCTGAGTATTGGTTGGAGGTGACGGAGCGAATCAAGGACGATTTGGACCTGACTGCTGAGGAAAAATCGAAAGAGGTGGTTTCGCTTCTCCAGGATGAGTTATACCAGTGGTGGCTCATGGTTCGGGATAGTGCGGTAGCGGATGATCTCACTTGGGAGTATTTCAAGGCGGTGTATCAGAAGAAGTATATTAAGACTAGCTATATTGATGTGCAGAGGAAGGCATTTTTGAGGCTGGTTCAGGGGAGTAAGTCCGTAGCGGAGTTCGAGGTAGAATTCTTAAGGTTGAGCCGGTATGCTCGAGGTATCGTGGCTACAGAGGCATAAACGGTGTGTCAGGTTCGAGGACGGACTGAGGGATAACCTGAGATTGCTGATTGCTCCACGGTAGGAGCAGGAGTTTGCCGTGTTGGTGGAAAAGGCTAAGGTAGCCGAAGGGGTCAAGGAATCTGTGAGACAGAATTCGGATAGGAATAGATAGAAGAGAGGTTTTGGATCATTAGGGTCATCTGAAAGTCTCCAAAAAAGACCTAGAGTTGATGGGCCGCGAGATCGGTAGGTTACTGTAGGAGGTCAATATCGTACGTGTGCTCAATGTGGAAAGATGCACCCGGGGGAGTGTTGGAAGAAGACAGGAGGATGTTTTAAGTGTGGGTCCAAAGATCACATGATTAGGGACTGTCCGGTGGAGACAGACAGGGGCCGACCGGCAGGTCAGGGTTTTAGTCAGGCTAGTAGAGGTGGACAGCAACCACCGAGGGGTCGTGGTCCGATTGGCAGAGGTAATGGTTCTAGTAGAGGTCGCGGGACACCGGGCAAAGGTGTTGGTAACACGGAGGCGAGACAGCCGAGTTTGGTGTATGCGGTTCGTCAGAAGGAGGATGGTGATGCACTTGATGTCATAACGGGTACGTTCTTTATTTGTGGATTACCCTTTATTGCTTTGATAGATATAGGGTCAACTCATTCATACATCGCTATTGAGGTATCTGGAGCTCTGCATGTGAACTCTAAGACTGTACCTAGGAAGATGACTGTACTTAGTCCTTTAGGGCAATCAGTAGTAGTAGACAAACTCTTTATGGCAGTGCCCTTAGAAGTTCAGGGGGCGCAGTTTCCAGCTGACTTAATAGAGTTGCCATTCGGGGAATTTGATCTAATCTTGGGAATGGATTGGCTAGTGAAGTACAGTGCGAATATGGATTGTGCTGCTAAGCACATGTCATTGAGAACTTCTGACGACAATGAGGTTATGGTGATGGGCGAGAGACGGAATTACTTGTAGAATGTAGTATATGCCCTTAAGGTGAAAAGATGGTAAGAAAGGGATATGTAGCTTTTCTGATGTTGGTCAGTGCCTTAGAGGCTAAGGAAGCAGCTGTAGGAGGGGTCAAGACGGTAAGAGAATTTGAGGATGTCTTTCTAGAGGAGCTGCTTGGTTTACCCCCGATAGGGAGGTGGAGTTTGAAATTGACTTGCTACCAGGTACAACTCCTGTGTCAATTTCTCCGTATAGGATGGCACCAAAGGAGTTGGTAGAGCTCAAGGCCCAGATCCAAGAGTTACTCGATCGTGGGTTTATTCGACCCAGTGTGTCTCCATGGGGAGCACTGGTCCTATTCGTGAAAGAAAAGGACGGGACTATGAGCATGTGCATAGATTACCGGCAGTTGAATAAGCTGATGATCAAAAACAAGTACCCGTTGTCGAGAATAGATGACTTGTTTGATCAACTTAAGGGGGCTGCAGTATTTTCAAAAATAGATCTACGGTCGGGATATCATCAGCTTAGGGTGAAGGAAGCAGATATCCATAAGACAGCTTTCTGGACAAGATACGGACATTATGAGTTCTTAGTAATGCCGTTCAGATTGACGAACACTCCAGCCATGTTCATGGATATGATGAACCGGGTTTTCCAACCCTACTTGGATCAGTTCGTCATTGTGTTTATAGACGACATTCTGGTATATTCCAAGTCTAAGGAAGAGCATGATGCGCATCTCCGGGTAGTGTTGCAGGTGTTAAGGGAGAAGAAGTTATATGCCAAGTTTAGCAAGTGCAAATTTTGGTTAAAGGAAGTTGCATTTTTGGGTCATGTGGTGTCTGCGGAAGGTATAAGGGTGGATCCTCGGAAGATTGAGGCAGTGCTAGATTGGAAACCACCTAAGTCTGTGGCTGAGGTTCGCAGTTTCTTAGGGTTAGCAGGCTACTATAGAAGATTTGTAGAAGGGTTCTCATCAATAGCAGCTCCTCTGACGAAGTTGTTGAGAAAGGAGGTACCTTTCGTATGGGCTGATAAGCAGCAGGAGAATTTTGAGAAGCTTAAGAGAGTATTGACAGAGGCTCCAATGTTGATTCAACCGAAAGCAGGGAAAGACTTTGTGGTGTTTTGTGATGCTTCCTATATAGGATTGGGGTGTGTCCTAATGCAAGACGGGAAGGTGGTCACTTATGTGTCTCGGTAATTGAGGCCACATGAGGTTAACTATCCGATGCATGATTTGGAGTTGGCGGCGGTGGTATTCGCTCTAAAAGTGTGGAGGTACTATTTATATGGAGAAAGGTCGGTGATCTACACGGACCACAAGAGTCTGAAATATCTGTTGACTTAGAAGGAGCTAAATTTGAGATAGTGAAGGTGGGTGGAGTTGTTGAAAGACTACGACTGTTCAATAGGGTATCACCTGGGCAAGGCGAATGTGGTGGTAGATGCCCTAAGTCAGAAGGTGGTGTCGGATTTGAAGGCAATGTTTGCATATCTTAGCCTTTATGATGACGAAAGTTTTCTAGTAGAGTTACAGGTGAAGCCGACATGGCTAAGTCAGGTAAAGGAGAAACAATTGGTAGATGGTGAACTAAGTGCTAAGCTACTACAAGTGCAAAATGAGGAGTTGGAAGACTATAGTGTAAACAGTGATGGAGTACTGTGTTTTTGGGGCAAGTTCTGTATGCCAAAAGATGAAGAGTTAAGGCAGAGAATTCTTTAGGAATCGCATAATAGCCCTTATGCTATGTATCCTGGAGAAAGTAAGTTATATAGGGATCTACGGGATCAGTTTTGGTGGTCCGATCTGAAACGAGAAGTTACAGAATTTGTAGGGAAGTGCTTAACATGTCAGTAGGTTAAAGCTGAACACCAAGTACCATCAGGATTGCTTCACCGATAAAGATTCCGCAGTGGAAGTGGGAAAGAATTACTATAGACTTCGTTAGTGGGCTTCCCCTTACGCCTACTAAGAAGGACTCGGTATGGGTGATAGTAGATCGGTAGACGAAGTCCGCACATTTCATACCAGTGCAGATTGACTATTCTCTGCAGAGGTTAGCGAAGTTGTATGTGGCAGAAATTGTAAGGCTGCACGGAGTGCCGGTGTCAATTATTTCGGATAGGGATCCAAGGTTCACGTCGAGGTTTTGGAAAGCACTACATCAGGCTTTAGGCACCAAGTTGGACTTCAGCACGGCATTTCATCCGCAGACAGACGGCTAGTCTGAATGAGTAATTCAAGTCTTAGAGGATATGTTAAGGGGTTGCGTGATAGACTTCAGAGGAAGCTGGGAGGAGTTCTTGCCTTTAGCAGAGTTTACATACAATAACAGCTATCAAGCAAGTGTTCGGATGGCACCGTATGAAGCGCTGTATAGACAGAAGTGTCACACTCCTACATGTTGGACAGAGTTGGGAGAACGTCAGGGTTTGGGTCCGGAGATTATAGTAGAATCGAAAGAAAAGGTTAAGGTAATTCGGGCACGATTGAAGGGGGCATTTGACAGACAAAAGTCGTATGTAGACCTCAAGCGGAAGGAGATAGAGTTTGCAGTGGGGGATCAGGTGTTTCTAAAAGTTTCGCCATGGAAGAAGGTGATGAGATTTGGTCGCAATGGAAAGCTAAGTCCCAGGTTTATAGGACCGTATCGGATTTTGAAGCGAGTTGGACCAGTGGCATATCAGTTAGAATTACCTTCGAAATTGCAGTAGATGCACGATGTGTTTCACGTTTTGATGCTACATCGTTATCGATCGGATCCATCTCATGTAATACCAGTTGAGGAGGTGGAGCTGAGACCAGATTTGTCCTATGAGGAGGAGCCGATTCGGATTCTGGAGCGGGATGTGAAGGTGTTACGGAGGAAATCAGTTCCTCTAGTCAAAGTGTTATGGCATAACCATGGATTGGAAGAAGCTTCGTGGGAGCCAGAGGAAGCAATGTGACAGCAATACCCTCACTTGTTTTAGCCAGGTAATTTCGAGGTCGAAATTATTTTAAGAGGGTAGAACTGTAATATCCGGGATTTAGGGGTTATGCGTTTTAACATAAATATATGTGGCTATGTGCTTGTGTGTGGTATGTATGTGTTTTGGGGGCTTCAGGAACCTTGGGATGTAGGTAGAAGCTTTAGGAAAAAAAATATTTGATTTCTAAGCCTTAAAGAGAACTAAGGGAGCTAGGCCTTAAGGAGTTTAGTGTGTGGCTTAGGACACAAGAACTGAGCTGGTAAAGTGGCAAGGGAGGTGCCACTTAGAGCACAGGAATGTGACGCCTCAGGAGGTGTGAAGGGGCCTAGGTTTGAGTAATGCAAGTGGCGTTTTGGAGCTTTTATTTTTCGGCAAGGAGGTGCAGTGGTGGATGGCACAACGACTCTGAATGGATGAAGTGTAGATTGGGTCAACAGCTCAAATATTCGGCTAAGTAAGAGGAAAACATGGGATTGGGAGAGAGGGGAAGAGGTTGCCGAATGGGGGACTCTAGGAGATGCATAATCAGTTTTGGGGTTGTAGTAGTAGTGTTGCCTAAATCTCCTAATCACCTCCTACTCTTCTTTTCTTTCTCTCAATCTCAATCCTATACTTTTTTTTCTTGTGGCCGAATATTCCATGTTCATTGAGAGCCATAGCCGAATCGTGTAAACCCTCCTTCTCTTTTCTTTTCATAAGTCCCTAAAGCCGAAACATTCCTTATCAATAGCCAAAATCTTTCTCTTTTTCTATCATTTCTCAAGAGTCAAATCTCTAAGGGTAGTGTCGTCGACTATCTTCTCCTAGATTCTTCAAACGTGATTTGGTGGTAAGTATCTTCCTCTTAGCAATGGGTTTCATCTCTTTTTCTTTGGGTGTGCCGAAACTGAATGGTTAGCCTCGATTTTGAGGAATGGCTGAATCTTGATAATGCCATAATCTTGTGCATCTTTTGTGTAGCCAGAGTAAGGGAGCGTTAAGGATCTCTTGGGTTCGACTACTCAAGGTAAGGGTTAATATGCGGCCAAAGGCCATATTATTGTAAAGGATGGCCGATTCTAACTATGGTTTTTAGAGAGGGGTACAACTGATTCGGCAGATCTTCGGGATTCAGTGGCTGATCTAGGTAAGGGTTCTAGCGTGTAGATCTGTTTCTCATTCATTCAAAAGTCAAGGCTAATCGTTTGTGTGTATTAATGCTTGGCCGATTGCAACGAAGGTTCATCACGTAACTTTGAGATTTGGTTGGAAACCAAATCGGCATTAAGGTAAGGTGTTATCTTCACGCGACATATTCTTTGGGATCTCTAGTTGAGCTGAATAGGCTTTTGGTTACTAACAAAGTGTTGGCCGATTGTAGGAAGGGGGAAGGCAAACGTTTTGGGATCTTATTAGTTTCACGTAGTTTCAGGATTTCGCTTAGATCTACGAATAGTCAGGTGTGTAATGCTTACACACTTCGTTAGTATGATATATCTATTGTGTTACTGTGATAGCCACTAAAACCGGTGGTTATGCCTTGTGGGCATGAGTGTGGACTCCGGGTAAGTCCCTTGATTGTGAATCTCGTTATATGCTATCATGTCATTGTTTAATGCTTATAGGCATTGATATGGAAATATGTGTAATTTCGTTATGACTTTGGGGTAAGGCGCATTGCATGATATCTGAATAATATGTATGTTGCATGGGCATATGGGTGATAATGATTAAGGGGAAGTGTGCCGATGGTTTTTACCACATTATCCGGTGACTTATGTCACATATTACGAATCCGGTGACTCGGTCACATTATTTGGTGGCTATGCCACGATTATAAGGGCGATGTGCAGTTGACTACAGCGAATGCCTTCGATGGTGTGTAGCGGATGGAGGGTCGATTTAGTAATCCCCACGATGTGATTGGCAGGTACGGGTGGTGTGTAGAGGTTGGATATCTAGGTGGGTTTGGGTTGCATCATAGCTTATATATGTTTATATGTGATTTAATATGCCTTAATCAATTGGGAATCTGTGTTGGTTGTTACACACTGAGTATGTTGACCCACCCTTCATGGGCTAACATTTTTCAGGTGATACTCAGTGAAATGGACCGGGTCGGCAGGGACTTAGTGGTGGCCATGCTCAGCCCAGCATTTTTGGGTTTTCTTATGATTAAACTTATCATGTTTTCTTATTATGTTTTTGGGATTTATTTCGGGTTTTGTTTTGTTGTAATAAGGCCATTACTATTTAACTGTTTTATGCATGTGTTTTAATTTTTATTCTGATACGATCAACATTAAACAAATGGTTAAACAATTTTTCGTAAAACAACTTCAAATGTTTTGACACCTAAACACCTACGATTTTCAAATTAATGATAAGCTCTAAAATTCGGCATTTCTTTTAACTTGTAATTTTTGAAATGTGAAGATAACGTTTTTCTACAAACTTCAATAACAACACGGTTTTCAACTTGATCATAACACAAATCTATTTTCTTCAAAACCACCAATTTTTCCAAGATGACAAAATGAGATTTAGCTACGTTTTACTCAAGGAATATGCCAGATCCGGTCAGGGCTTGTGGGCCGGGTTTGGGGTGTTTCAAGTAACCAAGGGGCTGGAACCAGTAACACTAACACCAATCCCAGACCAACCCAGCTGCTTAGTTTCCCTCAACAAGTTCAAAAACCTGTTCAAATTGAAGCATCCAATAGCTTGGAAAGTTTGTTGAAGGTATACATGGCAAAGAATGATGCATTAATCCAAAGCCAAGCAGCTACATTGAAGAATCTAGAAAACCAAATGGGCCAGCTTGCAACTGAACTTAGGAACCAACCACAGGGTACCTTACCTAGTGATACAAAAATTTGAGAAATCTAGGAGAGGAGCACTGCAAATTGTTGACATTGAGGAGTGGAAAGATGGTAGAGCCCAATAACATTGAAGCTGAAAAGGAGCAAGCTGAGGCTCAAGACTCAGAGAAAGTTCAACCGAGTGCTAAAATTCCAGTTTCACAAGAACCAGAATGTGCAAAACCTGACAAGGTAACCTCAGAACTAGCTAAATCTGATCAACTAACAACTCCGTTAGATGCAAAATTACCACAGAAGATGAATCAACCATTACCAGTTCCAGTAATGAAACCATCACCACCCTACCCTCAAAGACTTCAGAAGTAGAATCAGGAGATTTAATTCAAGAAGTTCCTTTACGTACTTAAGCAACTTCACATCAACATCCTATAGGTTGAAGCACTTGATCAAATGCCAAATTATGTCAAGTTCATGAAAGAAATCCTATCTAAGAAATGATGACTTGGAGAATTTGAGACGGTAGCCCTGACAAAGGAATGTAGTGCATATCTTCAGGACAAACTACCCCTAAAATTGAAGGACCCTGGATGTTTTACCATACCATGCAATATTGGAGCAACCTATTGTGGTAAGGTGTTATGTGATTTAGGTGCGAGTATTAACTTGGTGTCTATGTCAATATTTAGAAAGTTAAGGATAGGTGAAGTTAGACCTACTACGGTTACACTTCAACTAGCATATCGATCCTTAGCGCATTCAGAAGGAAAATTGAAGATGTATTGGTACGTGTAGATAAATTTATCTTTCCTGCTGCCTTTGTAATTCTAGAATTTGAAGTAAAAAAATAATCGCCAATTATCCTAAGAAGACCATTCTTAGAAACTAGAAGGACCCTTATTGATGTGCAGAAGGGCGAGCTGACTATGCGTGTTCAGGATGATTAGGTAACATTTAATGTTTTTAAGTCAATGTGATTTCCTGACACAATTGATGATTGTTCTGCAGTATCCGATTTAGAGGAGTTAATAGTGGAGAAGGAATTAATAGAGGATCCGTTGGAATGAATTCTGACATCAGACCTTCCAATTGATGAAGAGGAGAATTAATATTTAGCTTTGCTAGAAGCTAATCAAAAGGGATTTAATCCAC
Organism: Gossypium rotundifolium; assembly: GCA_025506655.1. Classification (NCBI taxonomy): domain Eukaryota; kingdom Viridiplantae; phylum Streptophyta; class Magnoliopsida; order Malvales; family Malvaceae; genus Gossypium; species Gossypium rotundifolium. Next base: position 42,389,520 of record CP106731.1, on the reverse strand, counting down.
ATTCCCGTTTTGAATTTAGCTTTGTTAGAAGCTAATCAAAAGGGATTTAATCCACATTCCCATTTTGAATCTTTGGAATTAGAGAAAAGGGATTACACCCAGCCAAAAACATCAATCGAGAAGCCACCTAAGTTAGAACTCAAGGTATTACCTAAACACTTAAAATATGTTTATTTAGGTAATGTTTCTACTCTGCCTGTGATTGTTTCAGAATAATTAACTACTGAATAAGAAGAGAAACTTATCATAGTTTTGAAACAATTCAAGAAGGCTATCAGATGGACCATAACCGATATTCACAGTATTAGCCCATTTGTATGCATACACAAGATCATATTAGAAGATGGCGAGAGAGGAACAATTGATGGACAACAGAGATTGAACCCCATCATGAAGGATGTAGTAAAGAAGGAAATTATCAAGTGGTTGGATGTGGGTATAATTTACCCCAACTCAAACAGTTCATGGGTAAGTCTGGTCCAGTGTGTGCCATAGAAAGAAGGTATCACAGTCGTTGAGAATGAGAATAATGAGTTGATACTGACTAGAACGGTTACGGGATGGAGAATTTGCATTTATTATCGAAAGCTAAACAAGGCGACCAGGAAAGATCACTTTCCTTTGCCGTTCTTAGACCAGATGCTTGATAGACTAGTGGGGTGAGACTATTACTACTTTCCCGATGGATACTCAGGGTATAATCAGATTATAGTAGTACCGAAAGATCAGCACAAGACGACATTCACCTGCCCGTATGCTACGTTTGCATTTAGACGGATGCCATTTTGTTTATGTAATGCACCTGCTACATTTCAAAGATGTATGATGTCAATTTTTACTGACATGGTTGAGAAGTGTCTGAAGTTTTTATGGATGACTTTTCAGTATTCGGAGACACTTATGATGATTGTTTAGCCCTCACATTTCACATTTTGACATTTTAGTCCCTATTTCACAAAATCACGAAATACACAAAATTTCATATTACCCATGCTTGGCTGAATATTCATGTAGTCCATACAAGTCTATACATTTAATTTATTTCACAATTTAGTTCCTCAAAATATTATTTTCCCAATTTAATCCAAATTACTCAAAATCATCAGAAATCCAAAACAAAATATGTTAAGCTAACACATATATCTCATTTTTAACAATCAAACATCACAAAACTCATGTGTTCATCAATGTCACATTTCAAAACTTTCATCAATTCACAAAATTGAAGCATGGGTTTCAAATTACTCAAAACAACAATTACAAAACGTAGAAATTATCAAAAACTGAAGCAAAACATACCTTGAATCAATCCAAGAACTAGCTAAAACCTAGATGTTCTTCTTTCTTTTTTTTTCTTTGTTTTTCAGCAATAAGATGATAAGAATGGCTAATTTCACACTTTGGTTTTATTAAATTAAACATAATTATTAATTTACAAAACTAACCTTTAATATAACATTATAAATTCCCACTAACTTATGGCCTTAATGTCCATCCATTTCAAATGGTCCAATTGCATTATAAGGACCCCATATTTATAAAGCCATGTCAAATAGGTATCTTTCCATAAAGCATGCAAATTTTGCATCTTATAATTTAATCCTTATGTCAAATTAAGCACACAAATGGAAAAATTAATTCACAGAAATTTCACACATGCTTAATCATATAATGTACACACAGAAAATAATATTAAAATATTTTTATGACTCGGATTTGTGGTCCCGAAACCACTATTCTGACTAGGCTCTAAACTGGACTGTTACACACACGGCCTAAGACACGGGCTTGTCATTGGCCGTGTGACCCCTGTAGCTTTAAAATTTTTCAATGTTTTTTGAAAAATTCTCTGAGTTTTCGATTTAGTCCCGACTTGTTTCTAATGCGAATTTATGGCCTTAAGGGCTCGTATAAGGGACAATATATATGATTTTGATTGGTTTTGATGTGATTGTTTTGTTAATATGTTATGAAATGTTTGTAATCTCTGTCCGTTTGATGTGTAATCTCAGGTAATGCTCTATAACCCTGTTTCGATGATAGAGTATGGGTTAGGGGCATTACACACAATCCTATGGCATGTCAACTATATCCAACGGTTTCAAGATCACAAGGCCAAAATATCTAAAATCAAACACATATCACTTATTGATTATCCATGCACTATCACTACATATTTGCATTTTTAGCAAAACACTATCACTAACATTTAACATGTACATAACATGTACACATTTGCACTTTCACAGCAATTATCATAACCACATATCATAGGTTATAGCATCTCATCTCAATTCACATATTCACAAACACACAAGCACATAGTTTAGAAGATAACATAGGTATGAGAAACCTTACACTCGGAATTTATGTTTATTTTTGACATGTCTTATGGCTATTTTCAAAAATTCATTAAAACTCAAGAAATATTTAACGAAACTTCAAAGTAAGTTTAGAAACCTCTTAATCATGTCAAAACTAATTGAAAAACACTTTGAAACCATATTTTTACTCCAAATCCACCATTAATGACTTAATTTTTGGCTTTTATTCAAAACATACAATTTAATGGCTAAAAATTTGGTTTTAAAGACTAAATAACATTTAAAATTAATAGAAAGATGAATGGTTACCTTAGTTGGAAGAAAAACAAATTTTTTTGAAAACCCAAAAAACCCAAAGATGAAGAAGATGATGAAATCTATGGAGTTTTTGAGTGTTTTCTTAAATATGTATGAAGGTAACTGACTTAGAAAACGATAGAAATCAAAAGATACACAAAGAAAATTAGATGATGAATTTGGGAGACCAAAGGAAGGTAACATACACAATGAAGAAGAAAATAACGTGAAAATAAATTAGGAATGAGGGTTTATTAGGTTCGATTTTAAATTTTGGTTTAATTGCCTCTTAAAAGCTCACAATTTTGACTCTATTACAAATCAGTCCTTTTTCTAAAATTAAAGGTTTCTAAAACACTTTTTCGAAAATTAATTTGACCTTTAAAAAAACTATAATAAAAAACATCACTGATGGTGGTGGAAAAAGTCTTAAAATTTATATAATGAACGATCGAGCCTAGGAACTAACTATCACCACGGTTGAGGCAAGCACACCTATCAAACAATAGTATAGTTTAGTGGCAAGACCAGATTGTCAAACCCAAGGGAACCAAAAGTACTAATACTAACTTTCTTCTTATTATTTAGCCTAAGAATTAAGGGAATTGTTATTTAACCTAAAATTAACTAACCACTAAGCTAAAGATGCTAAGACACAAAGAAGGAATTGGGAAATACTTGTAGGAAAACCAATTGATTAAGACAATACCCGAGGAAGAATCCACCTAGACTTCACTTGTTATCTAACTCTGAACCAGACAATTTATTCACTTGACTTGATCCGTAGGATTCCCTAATTTATATTAATACCTCTCTCGAGGCTACTAACGTCTAACCCTATGTTGATTAATTGAAATCTCTTTCTAATTAAAACCCCTAGAATTGCATTAACTTGATCTATGGACTCCCATATTAAGTTTGACCCTAATCCGGTAGATTTTCGTCATCCTATCTCTAGGGTTGCGATCAACTCTGCTTAAATATGCTAGATCTACTCTTAAACATGCAATATTCCTCCTCTGCCTAAGCACATCAATACTTGAATCAATATCCTGAAATATCAAAGCAAGAATTAAGAACACATAGTTAAGAACAAATCAAGTATTTATCATATAGTTCAGAAAAAAATAACAAGATCTGTCTTAGGTTTCATCCCCCTCAGGTATTTGAGGGGTTTAGTTCATAATCATAAAAGAATACATTTCAGAAGAAAAATAACAAAACATAAAGAAAACCCTAAAACCCCCTGAAGGAATTGAAGGATAGATCATCAGTCTTGAGTTAATTTCAGCTTCTGGGATGGATCAACTGGCTTTCTTCGAGTGATTCCCACAATTCAGCCTCTCTGGCTCGGCTCCTTGGCCTAGCTGAACGCCCCCTTTAAGGTTGGCCTCTAGGGTGTTTATATAGGCTTTTGGAATGTCTTTCTTTGCATCTAAGTACCCTAATCCAAGTGGAACTCTTCTTTGCTGCGGCAGGGACACGCCCATGTGGCACGGCTGTGTGAATCAGGGCCAGGTCGTGGTTGGATCTGCTAAGGAGCACGGCCATGTGTTTCAGGCCCAGGCCATGTGCAATTCGTACTTTGGCCCATTTTCTCTATTTTCGAGTCATTTCTCGTTCTTTTCATCCTTCGGAGCTCTCCTAAGTATAAAACATGAAATTAAAGGATTAGGAGCACTAAATTCCACAATTCAGGGAATAAATCATCCAAAAGTATGCTAAATGTGGGAGTAAAATATGAACATATTATGGTTTATCAAATACCCCCACACTTAAGCATTTGCTTGTCCTCAAGCAAAATTCTCAACTCACAATTAAAACAAATTTCCTTAACTCATAATTCCCGTTAACAATGTCTCATCATAATTCATGGATAATTTATACATGGATAATTTAACTCAAAGAGTCCTAAAGATTCAATCAATCAAAGTCATAAATTTATAGCACGAAAACATAGGTGTTTCCCCTTATCCGAATAATTACCTTTGATTCAAAACTGACAAGGATTGACATCCTCATTAAAGATTCACTCAAATCACTCAAGATGTTTAAGGTTCAAAATAAAGCACCCATCAGTCAAACATGAAAAGTTAATCCCATAGGCTTGCATGAAAATCAAATCTCCACCACTATAAAATGAGATGATACACAAATCAAAAGGTCTTTAAAGGGTTGTAATGGGGTTTAGTTAAAGGTGTGGATAAAGGCTGAATTAAAGGGTTAGAATCGAGATTGAATTGACAATTTACCTAACTAGAAAAATGAACTAGTCCTGAATAATTACATCAATTGAAAACTAATAATACGAGCTTCTTCTTCAAGATGTTGAATTTAAACATATAAGCTCACTTAATTATAGAACTAATAATGAATATACTTCAATTTTTTTTGATTTTTTTAAGAACAAATAAAAATAATAAGAAAGAACTTTAAAAACTGAAATATAGAACATAGTTACGCAACTGCTCAAAATCAAATCTCGACAAAAAGGGTAGTCAAGAGAAATGGTGATAACAAATACAAGATGGGTTTTGGGTTAATATTAGTGGGTGAATCAAAAAAAAAAGGTTTGTTAGGATCAAAGGGGTTCACTAGGGGTTAATTGTGAAGGTAGCCTTTTAGTGGAGAAAGTGGGTTAAATCCTAAGTACCTTTATCATCTGTATATCAAATCAATGATATGGTCTTGACATGTATAATCGAAGCAAGTTCTAGAATAACAAATCAATTTTGATACACTCATAATCAATAAAGTGAGCACAAAAAGAATATATGCTCTAAAAGGCTCAAGATCTCACAAGAATTATGGGTTTTTGATATCAACCTTGTAAATTTTAAACTTTAAGGTAATAATTAAATTTAGGTCAACAATCTAGCAAATTTTTTAATTCTAAAAAATAGACTTATCATGCTTGATTCTCTAGTCCCCTAAGGTTTAAATAATCAATGCATAATTAGCTATGACTTAATTTAAAACATATCAATAAAAATCATAAATCAATAGAAGTTTCATTCTAATTAGTGATATGAGGAAATCACTTAAGACAAGATATCATTCAGGGATTTGAGAATAATGCAAAAAGTTAGGAACTTTTCAAAATAAAATTCACCCCCCACACTTAAGATGTACATTGCCCTCAATGTACAAAGATATATATATATATATATCTAAAGATTAATAGCATGATATCATAAGAGAGAGGGAGAAGTGAAACTTCCTGAATTATGGATGAAATCCTTGGAGGATGATCAACGATGAAATGATGACTAGGTATAGGTGAAGGTGGTGGAGAATACTCCGGTGGTGTGTTCGTTACTTGAGTGGCACCTTAAACCTTTTTTAAACTACAAAGTCATCAGTAAATTTTTTAGGGAGTTCTTATTTAATGGACGATTTTTATAGTTACTCGAAAGTTAAACAGACAGAAATCAAATTATACTTAATAATGAAAAATAAAAATAAAAATAATAAAATGACTCAAAGGTACTCATCATCGGAGTGATCTCGAGGTGGTGGTGGCGGCGATATGGGAAAAAACTGATAATATCGACCACGGTCGCCTCACACGATCGTGTGGATTTATCTCAAACCGTGTTCTTTAGGCAGTTTTGATCACGACCGCTTTGCACGGTCGTGGCATTTAATCGGAGCCCGTGTCTTGGGGAAAATTTTTGTCCTGTTTCTGCACGATCTCCGCCATGCCCCTGTACCTATTAGTGATGTCCACACGGCCACTCCCATGTGCAAAGCCGTGTGGGTATAGAAATCTGCATTTTAAAACATGAAAGCAAACTAATTAGTGGGGTTAGTGCTCGGGTTGCCTCCCGAGGAGTGCTCGTTTAAAGTCTTAAGCTAGACTTACCTCTCATTTGCATAATCATGGTGGTTTGAAGAGTTGAAAATTCTTTTTCATGCTATCATTATATAGTTTGAGTCGAGTGGCATTTACCTTAAAAGTGCCGAATATGGGATTACTTACCTCGACTGTTCCATAAAGGAAGACATTGAGTACCTTAAAAGGGATCTCTTTGTTTGTCTTGAGGTCTGATATGGTGATTCGAGGGTCTGTTTTATCTAACAGCACCTGATCTCCCATTTTGAAGTGATTTGATGTTCTTATAAGCTTGTTTGGGGGTTCTTTCGGTTTCACTTCATGTGGTTTTGATTCGTCCTTGAAATGTGCCTTCCACTTGTCTAGTTCATCAATCTGAAGCCTTCATTCCTCCTAAATTTCTTCTTTGTTGACACGAGGTTTAAGATCTGGTTCAGTTGTGTAATTTCGTGGTGCTTCCTGTAAAGAAAGTTGAACCAAATGATTATCAATAGAATTTATGTTCTCACCTTTATCACTCGATGTCCTAGCTGAGTCGAGAGCTTGAATACTGATCATTTTGTCACCTACACGAAGTGTGAGTTCTCCTATACCAACATCAATTTTAGATCTGGAGGTAGCTAGAAAGGGCCTTCCTAAAATTAAGGTGATACTATTGTCTTCATCCATATCTAAAACAACAAAGTCTACTGGGAATATGAATTTGTCAATTTTTACTAGCACATCTTCAATTATACCCCTAGGAATTCTAATAGTTTTATCAGCTAATTGAATGCTCATCCTAGTTTGTTTGGGTTTCCCTAGACCTAGCTGTTTAAACATTTTTAAGGCATAATATTGATGCTTGCCCCTAAATCAGCTAAAGCATTATCAACAGATAAACTACCAATTAAGCATGGAATTGTAAAACTCCCTAGATCTTTTAATTTTCGTGTTAGTTTATTTTGCAATATTGCTGAGCACACTACGTTTAGTTCCACATGCGATTCCTCGTCTAACTTCCGCTTGTTTGTTAAAAGCTCTTTAAAAAAATTCCTTGAATCTGGCATCTACAAAAGAGCTTCAAGAAATGGTAAGTTAATATGTAATTTCTTTAAAAGTTTAAGAAACTTACCAAACTGTTCATCTGTATTATCTTTCTTCATCGCATGGGGGTATGGTATTCGAGGTTGGTACTCTTTAATTATTGGTTTTGGTTTTTCTTCACTTTCCTCAACTTTACCTTCACTCACCATAGGTTCTTGCCTTGGCTCAGATTCAGATTCCACTAACCCTTCACTGTCATGAGTTGTTTTGGCTTGAAGTTGCTCTTTTGGGTTAGTCTCAATGTTACTTGGCAAGCTACCTTGTGGTCGTTCGGAGATCAACTTAGCAAGTTACCCTAGCTGGTTCTCGATCCCTTGAATCGATGCTTGTTGATTTTTAAGTGTTGTTTCGATTTTCCTTGACCACCCCATGAGAAATTGGGATGGTTCCTCCAATCTGGATTATAAGTATTACTGTAAGGGTTATTTTGAGGTTTAAAATTGTTACCCATATAGCGAACTTGCTTGTTTTCAGCGCTCGGGTTGTAAGGTGGATATTCTATATTGGTCATCCATCCTACATTCATATTGTACTGTATAGTTGGATGTACCTACAAAGAACCACATAAGCCATCAATTTTCTTAGTTAAAAGTTCTACCTGGTTAGATAGCATTGTTACTGCGTCGAGGTTGAAAACACTGGCGGCTTTTGTTGGCCTTGTCCTCGTGACTTGCCACTGATAGTTATTCAGTGACATCTTTTCAATGAATTCGTAGGCCACCTCAGGTGTTTTGTTATTCAGGGTTCCACCGGTGGCTGAATCAATCAACTGCCTAGTTGAGGGGTTCACACCGTTGTAAAAGGTTTGGACCAATAGCCACAAGGGTAATCCATGGTGTGGGCACCTTCTCAATAGATCTTTATATCTCTCCCATGCATCGTATAGTGTTTCTAGATCCATCTACACAAAAAAAGAGATATCATTCCTTAATTTGGCCGTTTTGGCCGATAGAAAATATTTTAATAAAAATTTTCGATCATTTGTTCCCATGTAGTAAATGATCCTCGTGGAAGAGAATTCAACCATTGTTTAGCTTTATTCCTCAAAGAAAAGGGAAATAATCGAAGATGGATGGCATCATCAGAAATGCCATTTATTTTGAAAGTATCAAAAAATTCTAGGAAATTCGCCAAGTGATTATTTGGATCTTCGTCCTGCAAACCATCAAACTGAACAAATTACTGTATCATCTGAATTGTGTTAGGTTTCAGTTCAAAATTATTTGCAGCAATAGTAGGTCTAACAATACTTGACTCAATTCCTGTTAAATTAGGTTTAGAATAATCATACATAGTTCGAGGAGCATGATTTTCGGCCACCTCTTGAGGTAGCGGATTATTCTCAGCCATCTCTTCGGTAGTATTAGTTTCGTCTTCTTGATCTTCTTCTATGTAATTTAAGCTTCGCCTTATTTCTCTACAATTTTGCAAACAGTACCTTCAATATCACTATTGTAAATTAAGGGTCCTGTCGGGTTCCTTCTAGTTATAAACTAAAGGTACCTTCTAGGAAAAGAAAAGAAAATTAGAAAAGTAAAAATAAAATTTAATTGTAGAAATAAAATATGGCTAAAGTAGTAAAAATGGAGTGCTCTTAATATTTCAGTTCCCCGGCAATGGAGGCAAAAATTTGATGGTGGAGGAAAAAGTCTTAAAATTTATATAATGAATGATCGAGCCTAGAAACTAACTATCACCACGATTGAGGCAAGCGCACCTATCGAACAGTAGTATAGTTTAGTGACAAGATCGGATTGTCGAACCCAAGGGAACCAAAAGTACTAATACTAACTTTCTTCTTATTATTTAGCCTAAGAATTAAAGGAATTGTTATTTAATCTAAAATTAACTAATTACTAAGCTAAAGATGCTAAGACACAGAAAAGGAATTGGGGAAATACTTGTGGAAAAACCAATTAATTAAGACAATACCCAAGGAACAATCCACTTAGACTTCACTTGTTATCTAACTCTGAACTAGATGAATTATTCACTTGACTTGATCTGTAGGATTCCCTAATTTATATTAATACCTCTCTCGAGGCTACTAATGTCTAATCATAGTTTGATTAATTGAAATCTCTTTCTAATTAAAACCCTAGAATTATATTAACTCGATCTATGGACTCCCATATTAGGTTTTACCCTAATCCAACAGATTTTCGTCATCCTAACTCTAAGGTTGCGATCAACTCCACTTAACTATGCTAGATCTACTCTTAAAGAGAGAATATTCCTCCATTGCCTAAGCACATCAATACTTGAATCAATATCCTGAAATATCAAAGTAAGAATTAAGAACATAGTTAAGAACAAATCAAGTATTTATCATATAGTTCAGAAAACAATAACAAGATCCGTCTTAGGTTGTAACACCCCAAACCCGGTCAACACACCACTACCGAATCTAGCATGTCACAGAGTGAAAACGTTTCGAAGGAAACAAGTTACCGGTTTATTTTTAGCGAAAAGCTCTTTGTTTTTGTGTTTGCAGAAACCCGGTGCATGTATAGTTGAAATCGTTAAGTTGCTTTGAAATCCCGAAAGGCTTTTTAAAACTCGTTTATCATTCATTACTTAAGAAAAACGTTAAAGTCTATTGAAACCCGTGTCAATTCTTACTTAGTTAATTTAAAACCATTTGATTTTGAGCTTGGAAAACTTATGAAAATCATTTAAGTTAACTTTGTTATCCTCTTGTAAATATTGTTACTCGATGGTAAGATTTAGAAAACCCGTTGTGTAGTATAATTTTCGAAAACTTTGGTTATCATGTTATTTAAAACATGTTAAACAGTTTACTTAGCAACATTTAGAAAATTAAAGCAGATATAATAAAACCCTAAATAAAAATAATAATGGCCTTATTACAAACCAAAATAAAATCAGAATTTAAAATAAAGGTACCCAAATCGAAAGTCCAAGTAAAATCGAAAATAAATGTCGCATGGCCACCTTGAGTCCACCCGGCTCCTCATCCGCGATCTACGTGTCACCTAAAAGATAAGGGAGAAGGTGAGTCACCAAGACTCAGTGCATAATCCCCCTCGCGATTATAGCAACATTCTTACACAGGTCATAATCAAGTAAACATATCATGCACCCAAACCTAGCCATCTATAACTCCTTTTTCTACCCCGTGTGGTACCAAACCACTGGTGGTGCCAAACCACTGGTGACCCAAAGTCACAAATATCAATATAATGTGGTGCCAAACCACAGGTGACCCAAAGTCACGAATAATCCATATGTGGGGCCAACCTACATTGTGATACCAAATCACTGGCGATAATCCCGTTTTATCAAATGTGCGGCCAACCCACTATGGTGCGAAGCCATTGAGACGAGTCACTATGAGGTGCCAAACCTCTGTAACCCAAAGTCACGAATATCAACTGTGGTACCAAACCACTGGTGACCCAAAGTCACAGATATCATTCTTCCCCCTCCTCTCATATCACCCACAATAACGCACATGCATATATATATATATATATATATCATGCCAACATGTTTAATCGTTAAACATATATCGAACATAACATAAATAATAGCATCAAGAATCATGCATCTTAAACTCATCAAATGACTTACCCAAAATCCTTGCCCATACCCATAAGGGTATCGATCGTAATCTACACCATTTTCTTTTTAACAAAGTTTAGGTTATTAGCACATTTACATGGATTATGAAGTGTGTAAGATACACACCTGATTACTAACGAGACTAACAGATCCCGACAAACAAGATCTACTCACGAACCGAGTGAAACCTGGGAACCCAACATTTGATCTCCCCCTTCCTATATTCGGTCAACACAACATCATTAGTACAGAGCCATTCGGCTTAACCAAGAAATCCCACACAAGACAACCAATCTTACCTTAACACCTTACGATCTTTAAAAAAAAGTCCTGAGGCCACACAATGAGCCTCCCCCTACAATCGGCCAAGGACTACTACCATTGGGTTAAAGCCTTCAGTATTAACATAATAAGAGATGTCAAAACAGTAAAAGTACTTACCCCCCTCACTAACGAGATTGACTAAGTGTGATGACAAATAGCCCACCGAATCTGTTGTCACAAAACATGAAAGAACATTCTATAAATACCAAGAGAATTCGGTTTCATGGATGCCTGAGAATCATGGCAGCCAAATGCCAAAATTTGGCTTTTGTGTCATGTGAGTCAATGAAGAAAGAAAAATAAAAGATAGGAGAGATTCGGCCATAACAAACTTACCTCCTCCAAGTCGAAGTCGACCCACCAAACCCGAGAGGACACTTGTCTAATATTCGACCAAAAGGGTTAAACAAGAAAAGGAGAGTAGAGAGGTTTTGACGGTCAAAGAAGGTTCGGCTTATGAATCTAAGAGAGAAGAAAAGAAGAAGAAATCACAGGGGATGAGGAATGATGCTGTCAAATGGAAAAAGAGAAGAAAGTTGGGTATTTCAGTACAAGAAGATTGAGAGAAGACGTCGAATGGAGAAAAGAGTATTGATTTTGACTTTTGAGCAAAATACCGAGAAAAAAGGTGAAAGCAAGTTTTCGCTCTTTAAGGAAATAACAAAAGTGATTCGGCCAAAACCCCCTATTGCTGAAAAATAGAAGAAGGGAAAAGATGCAAGTACATTTTCGGTTTCAAGAGAGAAAAAAAAACAATGGTTTGGATGCTAGAGAGTGAAGTCAACTAGAGCCTAGGGGTTTCGGTTTTGCCTCAAACAACATGCTTCAAAGCTTGCTTAGCCGAAAGTGCCTACTTAGAATAACTATGGAAAATCGGCACCTCTCCTAAGTCTCCCAACCGATTACTCCTCCTCCCACCAGCCATACTTCGGCCAACACTTCAAGCCTCTCCTGACCACTCATTCAAATCAGTTTGAATGAGTCAACCTCCACAATTTTCTCCTCTCCATCCATTTCAAATCTATTGACTCGATCCACATCCTCCCAAGAGAGTCCTTCCTAAGTCCATCTCTTCCTTGCTTCTGGCGTCAAAAATAATTACACAAGGGGAGATTTCTACAGCTCGAACCAAGGCTCCCCTTCCCTGCATGTGGCGTCACCTTCCTTGTACCTTAGTGGCGCCTCCCTTGCCACTTTACCACTAGGTTATTTGTATCAAGACACTCCAACAACTCCTTTTAACCCCTAACTTCCCTAGCTCCCCCTTTCAAGCACTTAAAACAGAAAATTTTAGCCATGACTCAGGCCTAACCCGAGGTCATGCCTGGACCCTAAAACACCCTAAACTAGCACAGTAGGCATATTATGACATGCAATTACGCAAAAATGCAGAGACCCCGATTTAAGGATGTTACAGTTCTACCCCCCTTAAGAATAATTTTGGCCTCAAAATTACCTGGTCAAAAGAGTTGAGGGTATTGCTACTGCATCACGTCCTCTGGTTCTCACGTGGCCTCTTTCGTACCATGGTTCCGCCATAATACCTTCACTAGAGGAACTGATTTCTTACGCAGAACTTTGACATCCCGATCCAGAATCTACACTAGTTCCTCTTCCATGGTCAAATCTGGGCTCACCTCAACTTCCTCCTCCGATACAACATGCGATGGATCTGAACGGTAACGCCTCAGCATGGAGACATGAAACACATCATGTATCTGACTCAGCTCCGCTGGCAACTTGAGCTGATAAGCTACTGGTCCTACTCGTCTCAACACCTTATATGGGCCAATAAATCTTGGGCTTAGCTTGCCTTTCCTTCCAAACCTCAGCACTTTCTTCCATGGTGAGACCTTCAGGAAAACCCTGTCACCCACTGCAAACTCTACATCTCTTCGATTAAGATCAGCATATGACTTCTGCCTATCCGCAGCTTCCTTTAGACAAGCCTAGATCAACTTGACCTTATCCTCAGTTTCAGCAACTAACTCTGGTCCCAACATCTGACGCTCACCCAACTCTATCCAACACATAGGTGTACGACACTTCCTACCATACAATGCCTTATATGGTGCCATCTTAATGCTTACCTGGTAACTATTGTTGTATGCAAATTCAGCTAACGGTAGAAATTCTTCCCAACTACCTCTAAAGTCCAAAACACAGCCTCTCAACATATCTTCCAAGATTTGTATAACCCTTTCGATCGTCCATCCGATCATGGATGAAATGCCGACTAAAATCCAATGCGTACACTCTAACGCTCGATGCAATGCTTTCTAGAACCTCAACGTGAATCTGGGATCCCTATCCATGATAATCGACACTGGCACACCGTGCAACCTCACTATCTCTGCCATATAGAGCATAGCTAACTTCTGAAGCGAGTAATCAACCCTTACCGGTATGAAATGAGCTGATTTTGTCAAACGATCCACAACCACCCAGATTGAGTCCTTCTTACTAGGCATAAGGGCAGCCCACTGACAAAGTCCATCGTAATCCTTTCCCACTTCCACTAAGGAATCTTCACCGACTGAAGTAAACCCGATAGCAACTGATGTCAGCTTTGACCAACTGACACGTCAAACACTTACCCACAAACTCAGTCACTTCTCACTTCAGACCTGGCCACCAAAATTGCTCTCACAAACCCCGGTGCATCATGCTACCTCCAGGATGCATAGCGTATAGGCTGATATGTGCATCCTGAAGAATTCTCTACCTTAACTCGGCGTCCTTCGGCATACAAGCTCTCCCTTGAAAACACAACACTCTATCGCTGGTCATGCTGTAATCCAAACCACCACTCTGCACTTGCAACCTCCGAGCATTCAAAACCCTCATCCACTAATTGTTTCTCTTTAATCTGCTCTACCCAAGTCGGCTTAACCTGTAATTCTGCCAAAAGACTCCCGTTGTCATACAAGCTCAGATGAGCAAACATCGCTCTCAGGTCCGACACTACCTTACGACTCAACGCGTCTGCAACCACATTAACCTTGCTCGAATGATACTCAATTGAACAGTCCTAGTCCTTCAACAGCTCAATCCATCTCCACTATCTTAAATTCAAGTCCTTCTGAGTCAAGAGATACTTCAGACTCTTGTCGGCCGTGTAGACTATCGATTTCTCACCGTACAAATAGTGTCTCCATATCTTTAGGGCGAAAACTACTGTAGCCAACTCTAAGTCATGTGTCGGATAGTTACCCTCACAAGGTCTCAACTGTCGAGACGCATATGCCACTACTTTCCCTTTCTGCATCAGCACACATCCCAAGCCAGTATGCGATGCATCACAGTAGACCGTGAATTCCTGTCCTGCCTCATGCTGAATCAAAATCGGAGCTTCCATCAAAATCTTCTTCAACTTGTCGAAACTTTCCTGTTGTTTCTCAGATCACACAAATAGAACTCCTTTCCTCAATAACTTGGTCAACGGTGCTACGATTAGAGAAAATCCTTCTACAAATCTTCGGTAATACCCTGCCAGACCTAGAAAACTCTGAATCTCCGCAACTGACTTAGGTGATTTCCAGTCTATCACTGCCTCAATCTTGCGAGGGTCCACTCTAATCCCTTCAGCTGACACTACATGACCTAAGAAAGTAACCTCCCTAAGCCAGAACTCACACTTACTGAACTTGGCAAATAACTACTTTTCCCTCAGAATCTGCAAAACTACCCACAAGTGCGCATCATCATCCTCCTCAAACCTTGAGTACACCAATATGTCGTCTATAAATACCACGACAAATTGGTCCAAGTACGGCTAGAACACCCAATTCATCATGTCCATGAATGCTACCAGAGTGTTGGTCAACCCGAACGACATTACCAAAAACTCGTAGTGCTCATAACGAGTACTGTAATATCTCGGATTAAGGCTTATGCACTATGGCTAAAATTACATGAAATAGTATGCCTTATGTGTTGTGAATGTGTTGTGTGCATTTTAGAGCCTTGGAAATGTAAGGAAATGCTTTAGAAAATATTAAGTCTTAAGAGGAAGCTTGAAATGTAAGGAAATGTAAGGAAATGCTTTAGAAAATATTAAGTCTTAAGAGGAAGCTTGGAAATGTAAGGAAATGTAAGGAAATGTAAGGAAATGTAAGGAAATGTAAGGAAATGCTTTAGAAAATATTAAGTCTTAAGAGGAAGCTAGGAAATGTAAGGAAATGTAAGGAAATGTAAGGAAATGCTTCAGAAAATATTAAGTCTTAAGAGGAAGCTTGGAAATATAAGGAACCTTGGAAATGTGACAAAATCGGGCTTGGAAAATGGCAGGAGATGCCACTTAGGGCTCGAAATGACGCCATATGCTAGGATAACTTGGGCCTAGTATGGCCACATGAAGCCCAAAATAATGGGTTAAAATTCGGCACTCATAAGGTAAGGAGATGGACAGCATAGAGAGACTAAGGTAGGAGTTTAAGTTAAAGTCAAATTATTTTAGAATTTCGGCTAAGCTAGGAAAATAAAGATATGAGAGTGATGGCCAAGAAAGGGGACTCTCTAGGCTTAGTAATTTCGGCAAAAGGAGGAAAACTAAGGCCATTCAACATTCTTTCTTCTCTTTTTTAAATCTCTACCGAATTCTCTCTGCCATTATTCTTCTTTTTTTCTTTTCAATTCTCCACAAAGCCGAAAACAAAATCCCCTAGTCTTGTCGAATTTCTCTAAGTTCTATATCTTCCTTTTCTTTCCTTGTAAAACCGAAATACCCTGTGCTTCCCATCATCAATTCTTTTTCCTTTGCAAAACTAATCAAAGGCTGAAGATAAGTTTCAAGCCTATAGCCGAATCTCTCTAAGCCTCAAAGCCAATCTACAAGGGTGTTTTAGTTTCAAGGTGCACCATAGGTCGCATGTTCTTTAGTGATTCGAAAAGTTTCGGATTTCTTTTCCTCACGATTTCTTCCTCTCTTCTCATCAAGATCTAACCCAAATCAATTGTCTATGCCTATCAATTTCTCTTCTTTAGCCCTAGAAGCTGAATCCTGCTTTATAATAAGCCAGAAGTACTGATTTTAGAAAAGTCGAAGGTGAGTAATTAATGGTAGGTGGCCGAATGGCCCTTTTCTATTCTTTTCTTTTTGGCCGAATACCATATGAGCTAAGATAATTCAGAATTTTGGTTTGTTGAATAAGTGGAGGATTGCCGAATGTAGGTAAAAATTAGGTGACTTCAGTTTTTAGGAGGAAGGCGACAGAAGTAAGCTGAGGTTTCCGGGAATTTAGATTCATAAAGGTAAGTGAATCTGACATTCGGCCAAGGCCCTATTGTGGTATTTAGATCTAATTCTTATTTGTTTAAAAAGTCAAAACTAACTAGTTCAATGATTAAGGGTATAGTCGATTGCAATAAAGAAGCATCACAAAGTTTTGGGATTTAATTTTTAATCCAATCGACACCAAGGTAAGAATTTGATTACAACAATCCTACTAGGATTTGGATTTATAGCCGAATGGCTTTTTACTAACATGGTAGGGTTGGCCGAATATAGGAATTAAAGATCTAAAGCAATAGAACGAGTTTTTGAGATTTCAGTAAATTCGATAAGTATATCAGGTGTGTACCCCACACTATTTCTTAATAAGTTTAAGGCACTGTTTAATATGTATGTATGTTATACGAATGTGGAAAAATATGGCTAAGTACCATGTTATGGTACACAGTACTAAGGTACATTTTCCTACTCCTACTATGAGTATGATAAGACTTGTTATGCCATGAATATGAATATGATAAGAATGTGAAATCGGGCCTAAGGCATTATGTTGCATGATTATGGGCATATGGGATATTATGAAAAAGGGGAAGTGAATGTGGTGACCTAAGACCACGATATCTGAATGTGGTGACCTAAGACCACGATATCTAAATGTGGTGACCTAAGACCACGATATCTGAATATGGTGTCTCATGACACAAAGTATGTATCTGGTGGCTATGCCACGAATTTTATAAGGGCGATGAGCATGTCGACTGCAGCGATTGCCTTTGATGGTGTGTAGCGGATGGAGGGTTGACTTAGTAGTCCCTACGGTGTGATGGTTGGTACGGGTGACGTGTAGCAGATGGATAACTAGGCTTGGGTCCGAGATTGCATCATTTTATTCAATGCTATATGATTATGTATGATTTGATATGCCTGAATTTATTTGAGTTTGGTGTTGGTTGTACACATTGAGCCTATTTGACTCACCCCTTGTGGGACTATTTTTCAGGTGATGATCAATGATGGATCGGGTCAGCAGGAGCTCAAGGGTGGCCATGCAAAGCCCAAGGATTAATTTATTTTTATTTATGTTTAAGTTTTGAATTATTCGGGTTTTTATTTGATGTAGTAAGGCCAAAGTATTGAACCGTTTATGCATGCTTTTAAATTACTTAGTATGATACGATTATTATCGAATTTAAAGTTTAAAAGTTAAATTTTTCTTAAGTATAATTATTTAATGGTTTTTAACACCTTATCAACACGGGTTCTTAATTCGAACCCAACCCAAATCAAGACTTTTCAAAAATACACAAGTTTTTAGCAAAGTTTCAAACAAGATTTGAATGGATTTTCTTTAGAAGCATGCCAGAACTGGTTAGGGCTTGTGGGCCGAGTTTGGAGTGTTTCAAGTACAAAACATCGTTTTATGGATATCTTCCTCTTTCACCTTAAGCTGATGATACCCCGACCTTAGATCGATCTTCAAGAAAATTGATGCCCCCTTAAGCTAATCAAACAAGTCGTCTATCCTCGGCAACGGATACTTGTTCTTGATCGTCAGCTTATTCAACTGGCGGTAGTCTATACACATCCGCATTGTACCATCCTTCTTCTTAACAAAGAGCACTGGCGCTCTCCAAGGCGAAACACTTGGCTGGATAAAACCCTGGTCCAACAACTCCTGAATCTGAGCCTTCAGCTCCACCAATTCCTTTGGCACCATCCTGTAAGGGGCAATAGACACTCGCGCAGTTCTGGGTAACAGATCTATACCGAATTTAACTTTCCTATCCGGAGGCAGACCCGAAAGTTCTTCTGGAAATATGTCGACAAATTCCTTTACTGTTCGGACATTCTCTACAGCTAACTCTTTGGCTTACAAGGCACACACACGAACCATGAATGCCTCACAACCCTTCCTGACCATCTTCTCAGCTTTTAAAGCAGACACCACGTTGGATAGATCATCTCTTCTATTACCTATCATCACCACTTCTTCACCCTCAACTGTTTTCAAAACCATGCGCTTAGCCGTGCAATCCAAACTTGCTTGGTACTTCACCAGCCAGTCCATCCCAGGAATCAAATCGAACTCCCCAAACGGCAGTTCCATCAGATCAGCCACAAATACTACCCCTTGGAGTTCTAGGGGTACATCTCTATACAGCTTATTTAGTTCTACAGCGTGACCTAGAGGGCTAATTACTGCCATCTCCCTATAAGTAGTCTCAAAGTCTAGGTTCATGGTTTCCACTATGCTACTAGCAACATACGAATGCGTCGAACCCACATCTATCAAAGTAGTATATGGTAATCCAAATATTAAGAACGTACTAGTTATGACGTCTGGTGCGTTGCCTTCCTCTCGACGCCTCGCTGAATATACCAATCCAAGCTATCTTGCTTCATTGTTGCTGCACCTTCGCCGGTGCTCGCACCCGACCGTAACCATTACCTCCTCTACGTAACCACGACCCTCTGCGGTTGCGGTCCTCATTCTGAACCGAGCACGACCGACCTCGATCAATCTGGCTAACTTTCGTGGGCAGGTCCCTCACACGATGATCCAGTGACCCACACTCAAAGCATCCTTTGCCACCGGTCTAAACATTTTCCCCAATGAGATTTTCCATATCGATTACATCGCTTGGTCCCTCGATTAGCGACAATAGGCCTCCTGATCGATTCGCCCACCATGCCTAACCCTTTTCTGAGAATTTCTGGCTGATCCAGATGATCCAAAACCTCTCTTTTGTCTTTCCCTATCCGAATTCTATCTCACAGATTCCTTGACCCCTTCGGCTACCTTAGCCTTCTGTACCAACAAGGCAAACTCCCGCTTCTGCTATGGAGCAATCAGTAATCTCAGCTCATCCCTCAGTCCGTCCTCGAACCTGACACATCGCTCATGCTCTGTAGCCACGATACCTCGAGTATACCGGCTCAAACTTAAGAATTCTGCCTCGTACTCCAATACAGACTTACTTCCCTGAACTAATCTTAAAAATGCCTTCAGCGCACATCAATATAACCAGACCCAATATACTTCTTCTGATAAGCCGCCTTGAAATAATCCCAAGTGAGATCATCCGTTGCAGTACTATCCCAAACCGTGAGCCACCATCGGTATGACTCATCCCGAAAAGTGACACTATCCTTTCGCCTTCTCCTCGTGATCACTCTAAATCGTCCATGATTCACTCCATCGCCTTCAACCAATCCTCAGCCGTATTGGGCACCACACCAGAAACACCTCGAAATACCTTAGCTCTATTGGCTCGAAGCCGCTCAGATATAGATTTTCGAGCTCCCATACCTCCACCTGCTCTAGCCACCCTATCAAGAACTCGCGACGCGCTGCGATCGTGATCATCCCCGCCCGATCTCGATACTCAACACCAAGAATGGTGGTGGTGGCATCTCATTCTCCAACCCCGACTGCACCCCCACCGGTTCGTATACACGATCATTCTATCCCCACGACTACGTATATTACGACCTCGACCTCGAGTGCTCATGGCTAATATCTCAACTTATTTATTTTAGAAGTTTTATGCGTCAGT
Organism: Gossypium rotundifolium; assembly: GCA_025506655.1. Taxonomy (NCBI): domain Eukaryota; kingdom Viridiplantae; phylum Streptophyta; class Magnoliopsida; order Malvales; family Malvaceae; genus Gossypium; species Gossypium rotundifolium. The sequence goes on along the minus strand of CP106731.1, from coordinate 42,369,279 downwards.
CTTTATTCCACTGTTATTAAGGCACAGTCTTATGAACAGTTCTCTAAAGAGTTTTTGTTTTCATTCACAGAATCCTATCGGCTTTAGTCTCTAGGGTAGTCCACTAATACCATCACAATCATTTGCAAACAACAGTTAGGGTACTTACCTGGGCGGATCGGTGCTGGAGACTCGGTGCCATGCTTTTCAGACCATGTATTTTTTGAACAACCTTTCCAAAATCCCAAATTAAATCATTTTGGGCCTCGGGCCCACAGCCAAGCTTTTGAACTTGGCTCTGATACCAAAATTGTAACACTCCAAACCCGATCAACACACCACTACCGAACCTGGCATGTCACAGAGTGAAAACATTTCAAAGGAAACAAGTTGCCGGTTTATTTTCAGTGAAAAGCTCTTTGTTTTTGTGTTTACAGAAACCCGATGCATGTATAGTTAAAATCGTTAAGTTGCTTTGAAATCCTGAAAGGCTTTTTAAAACTCGTTTATCATTCATTAATTAAGAAAAATGTTTAAGGCTATTGAAACCCGTGTCAATTCTTACCTAGTTAATTTAAAACTGTTTGATTTTAAGCTTGGAAAACTTAGATTTTGAAAATCATTTAAGTTAACTTTGTTATCCTCTTATAAATATTGTTACCCAATGGTAAGATTTAGAAACCCGTTGTGTAGTATAATTTTTGAAAACTTTGGTTATCAGGTTATTGAAAACATGCTAAACAGTTTACTTAGCAACATTTAGAAAATTAAAGCAGATATAATAAAACCCTAAATAAAAATACTAATGGCCTTATTACAAACCCAAATAAAATCAAAATTTAAAATGAAGGTACCCAAATTGAAAGTCCAAGAAAAACCAAAAATAAATGTTGCATGGCCACCTCGAGTCCACCCAGCTCCTCATCCGCGATCTACGTGTCACCTGAAAAAGATAAGGGAGAAGGTGAGTCACCAAGACTCAGTGCATAATTCCCCTCCTGATTATAGCAACATTCTTACACAGGTCACAATCAAGCAAACATATCATGCACCCAAACCTAGCCATCCATAACTCCTTTTTCTACCCGTGTGGTACCAAACCACTGGTGGTGCCAAACCACTGGTGCCCCAAAGTCACGAATAATACATATGTGGGGCCAACCCACATTGTGATACCAAATCACTGGCAACAATCCCGTTTTATCAAATATGGGGCCAACCCACTGTGGTGCGAAGCCACTAGGATGAGTCTCTATGAGGTGCCAAACCTCTGGTGACCCAAAGTCACGAATATCAACTGTGGTACCAAACCACTTGTGGTGCCAAACCACTGGTGACCCAAAGTCATAGATATCATTCTTCCCCCTCCTCTCATATCACCCACAATAATGCACATGCATATAAATATATCATGCCAACATGCTTAATTCGTTAAACATATATTGAACATAACATAGATAATAGCATCAGCAATCATGCATCTTAAACTCATCAAACAGACTTACCCAAAATCCTTGCTCATACCCATAAGGGTATTGTATCGTAATCTACACCATTTTCGGCTTTTAACAAAGTTTAGGTTATTAGCACATTTACATGGATTATGAAGTGTGTAAGATACACACCTGGTTACTAACGAGACTAACGGATCTCGAAAAATAAGATCTACTCATGAACCGAGTGAAACCTGAGAACCCAACGTTTGATCTCCCCCTTCCTATATTCGGTCAACATAACATCATTAGTACAGAGCCATTCGGCTTAACCAAGAAATCCCGCACAAGACAACCAATCTTACCTTAACATCTTACGATCTTAAAAAAAATCTTGAGGCCACACGATGAGCCTCCCCCTACAATCGGCCAAGGACTACTACCATTGGGTTAAAGCCTTCGATATTAACATAATAGGAGATGTCGAAACAGTAAAAGTACTTACCCCTCACTAATGAGATTGACTAAGTGTGATGACGAATAGCCCACTGAATCTATTGTCACAAAACATGAAAGAACATTCTATGAATACCAAGAGAATTTCATAGATGCCTGAGAATCATGGCAGCCAAATGCTGAAATTCAGCTTTTGTGTCATGTGAGTCGATGAAGAAAGAAAAAAGAGAAGATAGGAGAGATTCGGCCATAACAAACTTACCTCCTCCAAGTCGAAGTCGACCCACCAAACCCGAGAGGACACTTGTCTAATATTCGACCAAAAGGGTTAAACAAAAAAAGGAGAGTAGAGAGGTTTTGGCTGACAAAGAAGGTTCGGCTTATGAATCTAAGAGAGAAGAAAAGAAGAGGAAATCACAAGGGATGAGGAATGATGTTGTCCAATGGAAAAAGAGAAGAAAGTTGGGTATTTCGGCACAAGAAGATTGAGAGAAGACGTCGAATGGAGAAAAGAGTATTGATTTTAGCTTTTGAGCAAAATACCGAGAAGAAGGTGAAAGCAAGTTTCAGCTCTTTAAGGAAATAACAAAAGTCATTCGGCCAAAACCCCTTATTGCCGAAAAATAGAAGAAGGGAAAAGATGCAAGTACGGTTTCGGTTTCAAGAGATAAAAAAAACAATGGTTTGATGCTGGAGAGTGAAGTCAACTAGAGCCTAGGGGTTTCGATTTTGCCTCAAACAACATGCTTCAAAGCTTGCTTAGCCGAAAGTGCCTACATAGAATAACTATGGAAAATCGGCACCTCTCCCAAGTCTTCCAACCAATTACTCCTCCTTCCAACAGTCCATGCTTCGGCTAACACTTCAAGCCTCTCCTGACCACTCATTCAAATCAGTTTGAATGAGTCAACCTCCACAATTTTCTCCTCTCCATCCATTTCAAATCTGTTGACTCAATCCACGTCCTCCCAAGAGAGTCCTTTCTAAGTCCATCTTCTCCTTGCTTCTCGCGTCAAAAATAATTACACAAGGGGAGATTTCTGCAGCTCGAACCAAGGCTCCCCTTCCCTACATGTGGCGTCACCTTCCTTGTACCTTAGTGGCAACTCCCTTGCCACTTTACCACTAGGTTATTTGCATCAAGACACTCTAACAACTCCTTTTAACCCCTAACTTCCCTAGCTCCCCATTCCAATCACTTAAAACAGAAAATTTTAGCCATGACTCAAGCCTAACCCGAGGTCATGCTTGGACCCCAAAACACCTTAAACTAGCACAGCAGGCATATTATCACATGCAATTACGCAAAAAATATAGAGACCCCAATTTAAGGATGTTACATAGGTTTCATCCTCCTCAGATATTTGAGAGGTTTAGTTCATAATCATAAAAGAATACATCTCAGAAGACAAATAAAAAAACATAAAGAAAACCCTAAAACCCCTTGAAGGAATTGAAAGAGAGATCCTCAGTCTTGAGTGTAACTCCGGCTTCTGGGATGGATCAACTAGCTTTCTTCGAGTGAATCTCATAATTCAACCTCTCTAGCTCGACTCCTTGGCCTAGCTAATGCCACCTTTAAGATTGGCCTCTAGGGTGTTTATATAGGCTTTTTGAATGTCTTTCTTTGCCTCTAAGTACCCTAATCCGAATGGAACTCTCTCTGCTGTGGCAGGGACACGCACATATGGCACGACTATGTCAATCGGGGCCAGGCCGTGGTCAGATCTGCTAAGGAGGCACAACCGTGTGTTTCGGGCCCAGGTTATGTGTAATTCATACTTTGGCCCATTTTCTTTGTTTTTAACTCGTTTCTCATTCTTCTCATCCTTTGGTGCTCTCATAAGTATAAAACATGAAATTAAAGGATTAGGAGCACCAAATTCCACAATTCAAGGAATAAATCATCCAAAAGTATGCTAAATTTGGAATTAAAATATGAACATATTATGGTTTATCAATCACTGATATACCATGTTGCATAATTTTGAGCACTCTAAGGCCAAAATTACTACATTACCCCTAAAATTCCTAGGCCCTATTTTTGGGTGTTACATGGATGAGGACAAGGAGGAAGACATAAAAGAACAATTGAGAGAAGATGAAGATTGCACTTTAGATATTGAAGAAATCCTCGAAGACAGATTTTCTGATAAACTGCTCGAAAAGTAGTTGGAACACATCTATCAACTGGACTAGAAAAGATAATATAAAGAACCTCTAAGTCAATCAGAGAATCTTTCAGCCAAGATGACTCCATCAATTGTCAAACCATTGGTATTATAGTTAAAGCCCCTTTTCGCACATTTGAAATATAGGTATTTGGGTGATAATGATACCTTACATGTAGTAATTGCAATAGACTTATTGATGGAGCAGGAGAAAGCACTCTTGGATGTAGTATTGAGCTACCAATCAATTTTCAAACAAACATGTGATCAGTTAAGCTACTAGCTACGCCCTATCGAAGAATAAGCTAAGACCCAAGCATAAGTTATGTATGAGTTTATATGCCTGTGTGTGTTGCTTTATAGCTATTGTGCATCTACCTAGTGAATCATAAGATTGAGACATGTGTCACACATTTAATGAGACAAGGAAAAATATCTAAGAAGCGGGTAAGAGATGGGAATTGTTCCCTTACTTCCTCAGGAAGTATTCTATGCCTATATAAGGGTAAGCTAAGGGGAAAATCCTCTCATCCTTTAAAATGAGCCGGGAAAGAAAGGATTAGCTCTAAGATGCCCCTTGAAAGGTAAGTCTCTCGACCTTACATTCTAAGCTATTGATGAGCAATTCTGTTAGCTTGATAAAGCAAGCTTAGTAGAGCTTTGCTATGTGATTTTAGTGTTCAAAGTGAAAGGAAAAATCAAGTCACATGATAGATCTTGATGAGTTTTCTGTGGTTTAACATTTAAGGGCTACTAATCTACTCAAAGGAAGCCCAGGTCTAACGTGGAAGTGAAGAAAGGTGAGTCTCTTATGAAGCTTCTGTAAGGTTTTTGTGAGTCTCTGAACTAACTCTTACTTGCATGTTTGCATGATAGTCTTGTTTATTTTAAAAGGCTAATCTGTGAAATAAAAATGTAAGATATGTAAGTGTGATGCTTGAATAAGGATATACCTCTATTATGAAAAGAAGAACATGTAAGACGAATATGTAAAGAAAAATATGAAAACGATGAATATACAAGAAACATGAGCTGAATGATAAGTCTTTGTTCTACTCAAAAGTATGTACATGCATAAACACGCCTGAAAGCATGATAAAGTGTTTGCATGAGAAGTTTGTGCATAAGTTACATAAGTCTGCATGTTGAGTTTGCTTGCGTGTGAGTCTGTCGGGATAGTAAACATGAATTCAAATAAGGAAAGACCATGGTCATAGTAAGAAGACCATATAGTGTCAGACCTAATGTGGGACTATGGCATCATATGGGGATATTAAGACCACATAGTGTAAGACCTCATCTAGGACTATAGCGTCATGTGGGGAAAAAGATAAAGAATGGTTGGGCGAGTATCAGGTGATGGGGCAAACCTCAAGATATTGAGTTTAAGTAAATCCCTATTATCGAAAATGACATTTATCGAAATGTGGAAGCCTTTGTGGTTGTTCTCTAATAAGTGGAGGCCTTTGTGGCGGAATATGTTACATGTGAGCCGTAGTGGTGTAACCTATTATATGTAGAAGCCTTTGTGGCGATTCTCTGATAAGTTGAAGTCTTTATGGTTTTTCTCTATTATACGTGAGCTTTACGGCAATATTTGTTATATGGAGCCCTAATGGCAGACTCTGTGCATGAGCCTTTATGGAAAAGTCTGTAATATGAGATCCTTTGTGGTTGATTATATTAAAATGAGCTTTTGTGGTGAAGTTTTGAAAGTTTTCAAGAGAACATTTAATAAAATTGTTTTGTAGTTTATTAACTAAAGAAATGAACTTAAATAGAGAAAAGAGTCATAACCTAGATTGGGAAAATAATTCCTTTATTCTAATAAACTACTAAAAGATAAGGAAAATAATTCCTTATTCTAATAAACTACTAAAAGATAAAATAAAATATTCCTAAAATATCTCAATTGATTTATTATAAGATTTATCTACCTAAATAAGATTTATCTACCTAAATAAATTTAAAATATATCCCCAAAATATATGGGTTTCACATATTTCAACACCCTCCCTCAAGTTGGTGCATATATATTAATCATGCCCAACTTGCTTACAAGAAAATCAAAGCTTGTCTTAGAGAGCCCTTTGGTGAGTATATCAACAATCTATTGTTTTGAAAGAATAAATGAAATGCACACTTGGCATTTTTCAATCTTCTCCTTGATAAAGTGTCTATCAATCTAATCATGCTTATTTCTATTATGCTAGATTGGGTTGTGAGCAACACTAATGCCAGCTTTGCTATCACAGTTAAACTTTACTGGTGAAGTTATTAGTTTCCTCAATTCTTCCATAATTCTTTTTAACCACATCATTTCAAAAATTCCTTGAGCCATTGATCTAAACTCAGCCTCTGCACTACTTCTTGCTACAAAACTTTATTTTTTGCTTCGCCAAGTCACAAGGTTTCCCCAAATAAATGTACAGTATCTTGATATAGATCTTCTATTTGTTATTAAGCCTACCCAATATGCATATGTATAAGCTTCAATTCCTATTTGTTCAGATTTCTTGAAGAATAAGCCCTTTCTAGGTGAACTCTTCAAGTATCTCAGAATTCAAAACATTGCTTCTCCATGTTCCTCCATTGGGGAGTGCATAAATTGACTCACTAAGTTCACTGCAAATGCTATGTTTGGCCTTGAATGTGATAAGTAAATTAACTTACCAATTAATCTTTGGTATTGCCCTTTATCAACTAATCAACCTTCTTTATTTCTGAATTTTACATTTGGATCATTTGGTGTGTCAGCTGGGCGGTAACCACTCATCTCAACCGCTTTTAAAAGATCAATCACATATTTTTTTTCTGAGAGACCACAAGACCCTTCTTTGATCGAGCAACTTCCAATCCAAGAAATTATTTCAAAGGACCCAAGTCTTTGATCTCAAACTCCAATGCTAGATGCTCCTTGAGACGCCTTATTTCATCTACATCATATCTTGTAAGAATGATATTGTAACAGCCTGTTTTTAGGTCAAATCAGAACAGTGGTTTTGGGACCACAAATTTGACATTAAAATATTTATTTTATTATTTTATTAAAGCTTACAGCATGATAGAATTATTATATGAAAGTTTCATAAAGAAATTTTATTGTTTGAATGCTTAATTCGGTAAAAAGGACTAAATCGTGTAAAGTTTAAAATGCATGTTCTATTATTTAAAATTATTAAATAGCTATGGATCATTAAAATAGAAGTCCTTATGTTTTAATTAGACCATAATTAAATTGAATGGACATTAATGGGCATAACATCATGAATTTTGGTGGTTTTTAATTAAAGGGTATAATGGTAAATTGGTTATTAGCATAAGATAAAAAAATTAAAAGATGGTGTTCATCTTTATTTACCACCAAAATTGAAGGAAAAAGAAGCTAATATAGGGTTTCTCATTCGGCAATTAAAAATTCTTCAATTAGGTATGCATTTTGACTCAATTTTTAATGATTTTTACGATCTTAAGATCGTTGCTTTGTATTCTATCTAGCCCGTACATTAGATTTTGAATTTGTTAAAGATTTTTCATGTTTCCATTGTTGAGTGTTTGAGTAATTGGATGGTTTAGGATGGATTTTGATTAATTATTAAAAGTTATACTAGTTTTGTAAAGTAATTTTTGACAAAAATGTCAAAAAGGGATTAAATTGAGAAATTGTAAAATGTGTAGTTAAAAGTGTGAATAAATTGAAAATATGGACTGCTAGTAATAGGTATTAATTTTGGCTAAGTATGGGTTTGTACTAAATTGCATGAATTTGCAATTCTATGTGATAAGGACTAAATTATAAATAATATGAAAGTATAAGGGCAAATGTGTAAATTTTCCAAAATATGAATTATGGACTAAATTGAATAGTTTGAATGCTGAATGTATTGAATTTGATAATATATAGATCAAGAAAAGTCGAGATCAAGTTTAGATCGAGGAAAAGGGAAGATTAATGAATAGTCGATAGTTTTTATCCGAGCAATACGAGGTAAGTTCGTATAATTAGAATTGAACTTTAAATACTTGTATTTAATTGAAATGTATGTTAATTGAGTATTTGATACACTTGGAATACGAATGCTTAATTGATAAAAATTGATTACTACTAAGCCCCGTTTAAACCATAAGAATTCGTAGGATACGAGTGACATGCCACTAGGGTTACCATTTTGGTCGAGCTCCTGCATTTGTTGTGGACTCACCACAGCTCGTATAAGCTTATCGATATATCAACTCGTAAGAGCTTACTGTTTTCAGCTCGTTAGAGCTTACTATTTCAGCTCAATAGAGCTTTCTGTCCATCAGCTCAAGAGGAGCTTACTGATCATAGCTCAAAAGAGTAGAATATGATAAGGAATTGACGGATTACTGATTTATATGTATTGTATATCACCCCGAGTATCCCTCGATATTCTAATAGGTTCAACAGGCGTAAATTTTGTGATATGGTAAAGTACTGTTGATATGAAAGAATTACTGTTTATATGATTGAAAGTAAAATGTTACAAATGATGTACATGATATATGTGAATTTGATATGATACAATGTATTGATTATTTACATTGGGAAAATAGATGATTTCATGTATTTATGTGACTAATTTGTTGATGAATGCTTTTGTTAGGCTTTAATTTGAGTTTACCTTATTTATTGTCTTGATTATGTACAATTGGTAAGTTTAATTTTGAATTATACGTACTTACTAAGCTATAAAGCTTACTCTCTTTCTTTTTTTCATGCATTATAGAGGCTCGATAGCTCGATCATTTTGGATAAGTCGATGTTACACATCGCACTATCCAGTTGCTGATTGGTACTTTTGAACTTGTGGATAATTGTAAATATGGCATGTATAGGCTAGTTTTAAAGTTGAAAAATATGGTTACTTGAGATCATGGTTTTGGTACATTTTGTGTAAGGTTAAGCCATGTGATTTGGCTAAACTTGATAGTATGTTTTGGTATATTTTGCCAAATGTTGATGGAATGGAAACTATACAAATGATGTCTTGTTATTTGAAAGGTATATGAATGGAAGATGTATGATATTAGTTAAGCATTTGAATGGTAGGAAGAAATGGTATCATATGTGTATGAATTGTTATGGAATGGTTGCCAATTGGGTTATGAAATGTTTTCATTTGTGCTTGTGTATGCATGTCAATAATAGGGTGGCAAAATGGCTAAAAAAATGGCCTATTTTTGTCCACACAAGTAGAAACACGGACGTGTGTCTCAGCCATGGGCGACACATAGTTATGTTGTACGACTGTGTGTCCTCTGGTGTTGGAATTAAATTGAAGTCAGTATGTTCCACACGGTCTCACACACGAGCGAGTGATTGGCCGTGTGGAACAAGTCAGTATACCCCCTAAATGGCACATAGGTGTGTGACTTGGCCCTGTTGCAAAAGTCAGTTTAGCCTACAGTTTTGACACGGCCTAGTACACGGTCGACTGTGACCATTTCAAAGGGCACACAGGCTAGACACACGGGCATGTGGTTGGCCATGTGACCCAAGTCGATATACTCTCTAATTTTCACATGGCCTGGCATTCAGGCATGTTGTAACAGCCAGATTTTGGGGCTAGTCGGAACAATGGCTTCGGGACCACTAATCCAAGGTTGAAGAAAATTATTTTGATATTATCTTATGTGTTATAGCATGATTATAAGGTTGCATGGAAATTTTTATCCTTTAATTTTAACGATTGTATGCTTAATTACGAAAAAGGACCGAATCACATAAAGTGCAAAAGTTCCAATTTTCAAGCTAGGATTGTCTAATAGATATGGAATATTAAATTGGAGGTCTTTAAAGTACAAATAGACCACCCTAAGAGTGATGGCCGGCCAAGAGGGACAAAGACATTAATTTGGTCAAAATTTTGGTGAAATTAGGTGACCAAAAATGAATAAAATAAGATACATAAAAGAGTTGTCATCTTTTACTATTCACACTTCCTCTCCACCAAAAATTGAAGAGAAATTAGAGGTTTTTGGAGTTGAAACTTTCAGTCAAGCTATTCTCTTGCAAGTAAGTGATTTTAAAGGTCTTTCTTGATAATTTTTGTACTTTTGGAACCCCTAAAGCTTAAGCTAGCTAATGAGGGGACTATTTTGCTAAATGATTGAAAGTTTAGGGACCTACCATGGGAGTGTTCATGTTTTTTGCTGAGTTTTTATGGAAAAAAATGAATCTTAGTGGGTTAAGGAACAACTTCTGTGAAATGTGTTACCATGAAAACACCTAAATGGGACTTATTTGTAAAAGATGTAAATGAGTAATAAATACATGAAATGATGGGTTTTATGAATTGTTATAAGAGGAATAAATGTTCAGCTAAGCTTGATTAATAAGAAAATGTGATGAAAAATGATTTACGAGCCTGAGGACAAAATCATAATTTTGTCAAAGTATAAGGGAAAAATGGTCATTTTTGCCTTAGTAGAAATTTTGATGTATCATGAGTTATAAAGTGATTGAATGAGTAAATTTTATTAATATGGATCAAGAAGAACATGGAAACAACCTTGACCGAGAAAAGGTAAGGTTACGAACTAAGTCTAGATTAATACATTTTGGCACCAAGGTAAGTTTACTTGTAAAGTTACATCCTCAATACTCATGATGCTACCTATTGATGCATTGTTTGGATGAAAATGCTTGTTGGTGAGATTTATTGAAAATGTTAGATAATGAGTAATTCTCGTATGAACATCGGAATAGATGTAACATCCCAAACTCGACCCAAACGCTTTGACCGGATCGGTATGTCACTAGGGAAATATTGAGAAAATTTTGCGAAATTCTGAATTTTAAGGCTCTTTGGAAATCCCAAGTTGTGAGGCTCAGTTGAAAACCCACTATTTATTAAACTTAGAAAATTAAATAGCCGAGCCTTTTAATTAAGTGATATTTAAAAACACTTACCTATTTTTCGATAATTAAGTTTTTGATAAAAACTATTTCTAGAAGAAGCATCATTGGCAGGTTATAAAATTTTAGTTTGCATTTTAAGTTCTAGAGTGTTCCATTGAGCAGTTTGCAATTATTATAACCAAAGTTTAAAACCCAAAAGAAAGTTACCGAATTTTATAATGGCCTTATTACAAACTCAAAATAAAAATTTGTAAAATATAAATCTTAATAGAAATAGTTTTTACTAATAAAACCCATGCTTGGCCACCTCGAGATCCCTCCAGCCTAGTCTGATAAGCTAATAATCACCTACAATTGTTAAACGAAAGAGTGAGTCACAAGACTCAGTGTGCAATTATTCCACGTATATCCACATATCGGCCAAAGCCCCCAAAACACCACCGGTCGAAGCCCAATCCATACGATGCAACAATAATTAACATGATAACCCAACCCAGCCTAAGTTTCCATCCTCTACACTTCACTTCATCTGTCCATCCTCAACACACCTAGGGATTTCTACAATTGACCCTCCATCTCGCTACACTCTACTTTGGCAGTCATGCTGACAGTCATGCTGCACAAAGATAATAAAACGTGGCCTAGCCACCGATCACTATGTGACCAAATAACCAATCACTAGGTGACCAAATAACCGATTCCAAAATGAGGCACCCAAACATCATTCCGTGTGACTGTGTCACTGATGTACACTTCCCCTGTATAACGTTAATAACCCAAATCCCATGCTTATTCAATGTAGTATAACAACAGGTTATAAGATGTCATCCACACAATATTTTATGTATACATATCGTCACACTATCCACAAAAATAATGAAATAAATCATACCATACTAACCTGAAGTTTCGGTTTTACCCATCATAGACAATTCAATCACCATTGCCGATATTTTAGTTTTCAACCATAACACATATATGATTTGAACACAAAAGGAGATAGTGTGATAATTACACATTTGTAAACCTAAAGAACTAAGCTATCGTTCTCACTAACGTCCTCACTCGCGGGGATCACAACAATCTATTTATCCCTTTCAGAAGTTGGCCCACAACTTGGTGGCCAATCTCGAACTATCGACACCGCACGCTTCTTGAATTTAGGGGCTGGGATCACGGGTTCAATCACCTCATTTGCTTGGCTGGTACTTGATTATATAAAGAAACAATCTTAGTCAGAAGATCGAGTTACATCTGTTGAATAAGGTAATAGTGAAATAACTATTCTCAACGAAAAAGTCCTTACAGAAATCGACAGAACCTGGGGCTCTTACACTTGTCTTGATAGATCACCAGAGTTAAGAACCCGAACCCTTCATATATTCGACCAACCTACCCAAGGAACAGGATCAAAGCCTTTGTTTCGGAAACCAAAGGAGAAGGGAGATTTTAAAAGAAAAGAAGAGAGCACTTACCACCACTAGGAAGAATTTGATTGAGAAGATCGAAAGAAATAGTGAATTTTGGCTGAACAATTGAAGAAGAGAAAAATGATATGGAGTGGTGTTGGAGTGGAGAAGTTTTGGCTAAGGGGTTTAAAAGTGTGATCAAAATATGAATAAAAGATAAATGACAAGAAAAGAGGGAGTGAATGTTGGGGTTCGACTTTTAGGTGAAGAAGAAATGCTCACTTGTTACCAAAAATGCTAAGAGGAAGAAGAGAGAAAAAAATGAAATGATGATGAATGGAATGTTCGACCCAGAGGTTACCAAAAGAGAACGCTTTTGACAAAAGAATATGAGAGACTTATTTCGGCTTGATGGTGAGGGAAAAAAACTCAAATTAAAAAAGGGAAAAGAGGAGGAGAATTAGTTTTGGCTTAGTCTAAAGAAGAATGAATAAAGCTCTTAGGGATTTTTAGCTATACAAAGAAGAGAACCAAAATTGACCAAGGTGCAACACACTCAAATGCCGAAAAAGAAAGCTCACTACCTAAGCTAACCCTTAACAAATTTTCAGCACCAACATCCCCCCTAGAACCGAATGCCTAACCCACCTAGCACACCCTTCAAAATTCGGCTAGCATCCTACCTCACTTCAATCCGCCAACTTTCTCCTTGAAACACTCTTGAACACATATTTGAAAATGGTTTGAACTATTCAAAATAATTTGAAAGTTTCAAATCCCCCTTTTTACTCTTGTCCAACCATTCAAAAAGTTTCACCAAGTCACCTCTACTCTTCAAGGCTCCCAACCGATTCCATCATCCAGCCCTATGACACATAAGCAAAAATAAAAGCCACATTGCTGACAACATGAATCGAACCTGCTCCCCTCTGCTCCCCTTGAGGCGTTACTTACCTGTTCCTTAAGTGGTGCCTCCTTGCCACTCTTCCATCTTCATTCTTATGTCATCAAACCCAATCAAAATGCCTTAAGCCCTAGCCCCAGCCGGCTTCCCTTTTAAAGTGCCCAAAATTAAAATTTTGGCCAAGGTTCTGACTTAACCCCGAACCTTCCCGGGACCCCAAACACATTCAAACAACATACCAGCATACCAAACACACAAAACAAGATAAATGCGTAACACTTAAATCCCAGATATTACAATATAAATGTAAGTACAAACAAATATTTGTAATTATCATTTGGTGGGTTGTGTGCGATACCACCATAATTATCATTGTTGGTGGGCTGTGTGCAATACCACCTTATTATTTATTTATGATGGGCTTTGTGTGATACCATCGTTTATATTATCATTTGGTGGGCTATGTGTGAAACCACTGTAATTATTCTTGTTGGTGGGCTATGTGCGATACCACTCTATTACTGATTAATAGTGGGTTGTCTGCAAAACCACCGGGTACCTAATATTATTCTGAAGGGTTTATCGAGAAATTTATCTAAGTGAATATTTCACGTGGCTTTGTGATGATGAGTGCAGGGTATATGTGCAAGTAAATGTGAGCAATATATATATATATATATATATATATATTCTATATGGTTGGAATGTGGTAAGATTTGAGATGAGTAAGCATGTTTATGATAATGTGAATTATTCTTACATAATGTATAATGGTTGTGGTTGCTTTGCATATGATATGATGCTTATTGTTTACATGTAGACTTACTAAGCTTAAAGCTTACTCCCTTTCTTTTCCCTTATTTTATAGTGTCAAAGAGCCAGCTCGGGATAGAAGATAATCAGAAGATCATCCACACTATCAGCTCATCTCAGTATATTTAGACATAGCATTTTAAGTATGGCATGTATAGGGGCTAGCCTTAGCGAAATGTTATATTATTTTGGCCAAATGTTTTGGCTATTTTTAAAGATGAACCTTTTTGTAAATAGCCATAGTTGATGGCTCATTATTATTAATATATAAAAAGATGAGGTTATTCATGAATGTGTATAATGCATAATTGGGTTGCTTGGTTAATGGTTGAATATGATTTATGTTGTATGACTTAGGGTGATAAAAAGAGCTTGGAAATAGCATTGTTCTTGTCCACACAGGTAGGCACACGGGCATGTGTTTAGGTCGTGTGTGACACATGGTCAGTCCCATGGGTATGTGACTGGGTCGTGTGTCCCCTACATGTTAGTGTTGCAAGTTAGTGTCGACCACGGGCTAGACACAAGGGCGTGTGCCTTGGCCGTGTGTCCCTTATGAGGTTGCTGACATCATAAACAGAACACCTAGGTTTTCACACGGGTGAGGACACGGGTGTGTCTAGGCCGTGTGAAGGACACGGGTGTGTGCCTGGCTGTGTGAAAACCCTTTTAGGTTCAAAAAATAAATTCCTCATGGGCTAGGGACATGGGCGTGTGTGACCACACGTGTAACAGCCCAGTTGAGACCCTAGTCAGAATATTAGTTTCGAGGCCATAAATCGGAGGTCTGAATGATAATTTAATAATATTTTTCGTGTGAATAGAATGTGATTTAGCCTAAGTGAAATTTCTGTGTGATAATTTTATTGACTGTGTGTCAAATTATGAGAAAGGACTTAATTGCATAAGGTGTAAAATGATGTCTGCTGATTATTAAGTGTTTAATTGTTGATGTCTTTATAATGTAATGTAACATCCCGAATTTGAGTCTAGTAGGATTGGGCCCAATGGGCCTTAGGCGTAATAGCGGTTAAAATTTTTGAGAATAAGAGAACGACTTTAATACAAGTTAGATCTAGTAGGTGAGTGATTTTGGAAGGTTAGGGGGCTTCTATGAAGTCCCGGGTTCAAGTTAGGCCTTAGGAAAAATTTTGGTTTTAGGTGAAAAAAACCCTGGAAGTTAGTAGGTAGGCTCTAAGAATAAAATGTGGAGAGAATGACACAAGTAGAGTGTGTGGTGTAGTGGCAAAGTGATGCCACATAAGAGGCAAATGGGTGATGCCAAAAAGGAATAAAGGAGGTCCAAGGTTCAAGCCTTGGCTCTTGCATTTTGGTTTTTGGCTCTTGCATTTTGGTTTTCTTTTTATATGGACTTTAGAATTTGGCCATAGATTTATATTTAGTTACACATGGTTTTAGTCACAAGAGGAGCTTGTGGCTTAGTGGCAAGTGGCGTGAATTGGCTGATGAGAGAGCCTGGGTTTGAATCTCATGGAAAGCAAGGGAGTATTTATTTTTCGAATTGGACGGCAAGAGTTTGAGTTGGATTTAAACTCTACTGACGAAGGGATCCCACATCGAAATGATACAAAGAAGAAAGGTGAGAAGCTAGCTATATATAGAGATGTCTAGGAGGAGAGTAGGATACCTAGTTGGCGTTGGACGTATGAGTGCTCGGAGCAAAGTTTAGCAGCTTCAGACTTTTATCAGGTGTGTATTCTCTCTACTCTAGCTGTAGAGCAGCATATGGACTTTAGAATTTGGCCATAGATTTATATTTAGTTACATATGGTTTTAGTCACAAGAGGAGCTTGTGGCTTAGTGGCAAGTGGCGTGAATTGTCTAATGAGAGAGCCTGGGTTTGAATCTCATGGAAAGTAAAGGAGTATTTATTTTTTGGATTGGACGGCAAGAGTTTGAGTTGGATTTAAACTCTACTGACGAAAGGATCCCACATCGGAATGATACAAAGAAGGAAGGTGAGAAGCTAGCTATATATAGAGCTGTCTAGGAGGAGAGTAGGATACCTAGTTGGCGTTGGACGTATGAGTGCTCAGAGCGCGGTTTAGCAGCTTCAGACTTTTATCAGGTGTGTATTCTCTCTACTTTAGCTATAGAGCAGCATATGCCGAAATACCGGTGACACGGCGATAGTAACCACATGAGCGTGCGAGCGCACGTGTGGGGCCTCAATGTGATAGTTGAGGCCACAGTAGTGTTCTTGTGGGTGTGGGCTATTGGGCCACAATGGCCCAAAAGAGGCCAAGTGGGCCCAATGGGCCTGGGGGCCTATATGAGTAAATTGCATAATTGAGTAGTAGATAGTGAACTAGACTAGGTGAATCTCATATATGTGGCTAGGTTTGGGCCAAATGGGCCACACGAGTGTGTAGGCCCACTTGGGCCAAGAATGGGCCTTAGGCCTATTCGCATCATTATCTCTGTTTAGAATACTTGAGTTGTTCGAGCGACGTGGACCTTCTGATGGGTCGTTAATACCCTGATTTGTAAAATGACCAAAATACCCTTAGTTTATAAAATTACCGAAATACCCCTAGTTTATAAAATTATCAAAATACCCCTGGTTTGTGAAATTACTAAAATACCCTTAGTTTGTAAAATTATCGAAATACCCCGGTTTGTAAAATTATCGAAATACCCTTGGTTTGCAAAATTATCAAAATACCCTTGGTTTATAAAATTACCGAAATACCCCTAGTTTGTTAAATTACTGAAATACCCCTGGTTTGCAAAATTATTGAAATACCCCTGGTTTGCAAAATTACCGAAATACCCCTGGTTTGTGAAATTATCGAAATACCCCCTATTTGCAAAATTATTGTTTTACCCCTAAATGACAAAATGACCATTGTACCCTTGTGGCAGTACTAGCGTTTTATGTGTTAATTGTATGATTGATTACGTTTGAGATACACTGCATACAGGAATTAGTTATGAGTAGAATTACCGAACTACCCTTGAAGGGTAGGATTACCGGAATACCCTTAAAGGGTAAAATGACTGATTTGCCTTTGTAGGTAAGTGATTGGCTTGTGCTATGATATGACCGATTTGGCTATGGTTGTATGATTGATATGCTTTTATTACATGTTTAAATTATTGTTATTGAGCATGGCCATTCTACATACACGTGTAATGATTGAGCATGACATACATGACATATTGCATGGGGTTAGGTTATTGATGATCGGGGAAGTGTATATCGGTGGCTCTGCCACATTCTGTATAATGGCTATATGCCAATCTAAATATGGCTCTATGCCATCTTGATTATGGCATTGTGCCAATCGTATTTACCCAAGGCTGTGTGCCAATTATATTACCGTCGCTGATGGCTATGTGCCAAGCATAATACAATTATTGATGACTCTGTGTCAATCATATTTACCCAGGGTTGTGTGCCGATTATATTATTATTTCGGTGGCTCTGCCATATTGTTTCGTTGACTTGGTGCCACATTATCATATCGGTGATTTGGTCACATAGTGATCGGTGGCTAGGCCACATTATATTGACTTTGAGCAGTGTGTCTGTCAGCATGACTACCAAAGAGGAGTGTAGAGGATGGAGGGTTGATTGTAGAAATCCCCAGGTGTGTTGAGGATGGACATATGGAGTGGAGTGTAGAGGATGGAAAAGCTAGGTTGGGCTGGGTTGCATTGCATTCACTATTTATGCCATGTTGTTAGGGCTACAGCCCAGATCGACTCGAATGGGCTTTGGCCAATTTCATTACTGTGAGAGCTAAGGCTCAATGTGCTTCTATGGGCTTAGGCCCAGTTATTGTTCATATAGAGGATTACACACTGAGTTCTCGTAACACACCCCTCTGCTTAATTTTGCAGGTAATTCCTAGCTTTGCGGATTTGGAGCCTAGGTGAACCCTATGGTGGCCATACATCGTAGCTTAATAAATTCCGTTTTGCGGTACAATAGATTTTATTTAAATTTGGGTTTTTGTTTTGTAATAAGGCCTTTGGTATTTTGTTTTGGTTTTAGCTTTTAATTGATTCTCGCTATTAATTTTGAATTCTCAATTTGAGATTTTCTAATACATTAATAACGGTTTTTCTATAATATTAATACACGGTTTACAAACTATAATGGATAAAACTCTGGATTTTCTTAACGTTGATAACTCTTTTCAAAATATCGCATGTCTACAATAATTTAAGTGTCGTTTTTCTGAAACTCATTGAGTTGGATTAATTATAAATAAGATCGTCGGAAATAGCAACGAAAAAGTTTTTGCAAAGAGAACTATAAAACAAATTGGATTTTTCACAAGCAACAAAACTTGATATTTTTAACGAACGTGTAGATTCTTTAACAACCTTTCCATGTGACATGCCAGATCCGGTCGTAACGTCTAGGCTGAGTTTGGGGTGTTACATGTGAAGTCCTCAAAAGGCAATTAGCCTAATATTAATATAGTGGATGGCTAAATGACATGTAAACCATAATGTTTATTTGTCTTATATGTTTAATGAAAGGACAAATTGGTAAAATGTTTAATAAGGTATTAATAATAAAGCAAAAGCATGAAAATGGATGAATGTTCATCTTTCACTCACCGAAAATAGAAAAGAAAAGAAGGAAGAAAAAGCTTTGAAATTTCGGCTAGGGTTAAGCTTGATTCAAGGTATGTTTGAGCTTGATTTTTGATAATTTCTACATTTTCGTAATCGTTGCTTCGTGCTTTAGCTAACCCATGTTGTAATTTTGTGAATTGATGATGTTTTTGCGATGAGTCATTGATGAACACTTGAGCTATGTGTTAGTTGATAGTGAAATATGGAAACTTGGTGTTGGATTAACATAGTTTGTATTGGGTTTCTTAGTGAAATTGAGTATTTTGGATTTAATTGAGAAAATGAGAAATTGAAGGGTTAAATTGTAAAATAAATGAAATGTATGAGCTTGTATTAGCATAGGAGGAATTTGGTTAGCATATGTGTTTTGAAATTTTGTGTATTTGATGATTTTGTGGAATAGGGACTAAAGTGACAAAATGTGAAAATGTGAGGGCTATTTTGTAAAATGCCCTAAATGTGTATGTGTGGACTAAATTGAATGAATTGGTGATTGAATGGATTGAATTTTAATGTGTATAGACCAAGAAAAGAGAGGTTCGGATCAAAATTGAGGCAAATATAAAGTGCTCAATTAATCGACTATTTCGATAGTTCGACGTCCGAGGTAAGTTCGGATATAATACATGTTGTTAACTTATCTTCTATGTGATATCAATTGGGTGAATATCTATATAATTATGAGAGTAAAAATGCTATGTGCGGAATTGAATTAGAGGCACTAAGTGTGCGAAATTAGAAATGGAATAGAGATAATTGGCACTATGTGTACGAGATGATAAAAGCTTTGGCTTATTGAATTGACAATCGTGTATGCGATACCGATATAAGCTTGGTTTAATGATTTGGCACTAAGTGTACGATGACATTTATGTATTGTTTACGAATTGGCACTATGTGTGCGAATAAAGCAAGAGATTAGCAAATGTGGATCGGAATGTAAAGTCAATTCATTGAATAGCATGGTTAGTGAGTAACTAAGTGTTGGTAAAGGTATGTATGATAACTATGTGGTTGATGAGATTGAAAGTAGATGAATGGAAAGCTATGTGAGTATTTGATATGGTTGAATTTGTGAATCAAATGTAAATTATCTATGTGATGGTTTAATATGTGCATTGGTTTGATTTGATGAGATAATTATATTATATTTTGAACTTACTAAGCTTTGGAAAGCTTATTGTGTTATTTGTTTCTCTGCTTTGCAGTGTCAATAAAGCTAGCTTGGATCTGGGGATCGTCAGCATCTCAATCACACTATCGGTAATCTATTTTGGTACTTTTGAAAAGATGTACATAGTTGAAATATGGCATGTATAGGCTAGATATTTAAATTATGTATGAGATGTGTAAATAGCCACGTGAGGTGGCTAGATAAATGTTTGAAATATGCTTGTGTGGATTTGATATGTGAAGTGAGATTTGGTATGTTTTGATGGCAATGGATATGTCTTATAAATGGTAATCTTGATGATAGGTTGATGCTAGTATGATCTAGTGGATTTGAGAAGGAATCATATTTGGTGTTGAATGTGTTCAAGTGGTGCAATTTAGTCTATAATTTAACATGGTTATAAATGAGATTGTATGAGATGTTATATAGATCACTTGATATGAGATTGGTTGCCAAATTGTGTATGGGATTATGCTCAAATGTGCTTGTAGGATTGACCCTTGTATGGGTGGTAAATTGGCCTTGCATATGGTCTGTTTTGCCAACAAGGTTGTGGCACACGAACGTGCCTGGTGGCCGTGTAGTTAAGCCAGTTTTGAGCATGAGGAAGACACATGGGTGTGTCAAGCAGCCGTGGGAGACACACGGCCTACCCACACGGGCGTGTAACCCCTAAAACTTTGAAAAGTTTTAAATTTTTTAGAATTTTTGTATGTGTTCTGGTTTAGTCCTGACCCCTTTCTAACAAGTGTTTAAGGTCTTAAAGACCTCAATAAGGAACTATATACTTGTGATTGAATATGTTTGATTGATGTTTGACTTTGTGTCGTGAAATGGTAATGAAACATTCTGAATGTTTGGTAATTCCTCTTAACCCTATTCTGATGACGGTCTCGGGTTAGGGGTGTTACATTTTATTGGTATCAGAGCTACGATTTAGTCGATTCTCAGACTAACGTAGCGCATGTGAGTCTAGCTATACATGCCATATATGAAATTTATGATAGTGTGATAAACTCTGATAGATATAAACGTGTTTTCATATAAAAATAGATCTCGATCGAGTAGTTGCTAACGACGTAGAGAGTAACACGCTTGCTCCCGCTCAAGGGACAACGCCGGCCACATCTAGGCCGAATGAAAGTAGTGAGGGAGGAGAGGCTAAGCAACCCTTCTTACATATGATGAGTGAGTGGTTTTCAAAGTTCGTTCGAACGAATCTGGCATCTCCACAACCTCTACCTTCATAAGTACCTGTTGTGCCACAAGTTACAGATCCGATCAGATTGAATAAACCTCCTGTGGAGAAGATTCAGAAGTACGGGGCCAGAGAGTTTAGGGCCACATCTGATGACGATGCTGAGCGATTCGAGTTTTGGCTCCAGAATACTCTTCGAGTATTTGATGAGATGTCATTGACTCTGGACAAATGTATAAAATGTGCTATTTCTCTATTGAGAGATACAGCTTATAATTGGTGGAAGACGTTGATATCTGTGGTTCCAAGAGAGAGAATCACTTGGGATTTCTTTCAAGCCGAGTTCAAAAAGAAGTATATCAGTCAACGATTTATTGATCAAAAATGTAAAGAGTTTTAGAGCTGAAACAAGGCTGTTTGTCAGTTACTGAGTATGAACAGGAATTTTTGATTTGAGCTAGTATGATGTGTTTTGACCAAAGTTGCTATGTGTAAGCGCTTCATAGAAGGGTTGAATGAGGACATTAAGTTGTTGATTGGGATACTCGATATAAATGAATTTGTTGTGCTAGTTGAAAGAGCATGCAAAGCCGAAGAGCTCAGTAAATAAAAGAAGAAAGCTGATTTTGAAGCTCGTGATGAAAGAAAAAGATCGATGAATAAGTTTTCTCAACCTTCGATGAAGAGATTTAGAGATGCAAGCAATCGTTCAAATGCTTCATTTGGACATCCAAGTAGAGATCGTTCGAGACAAAGTACTGGTCCATGAACTCAAGCTCCGATTGAATCAAGTGTTGACAGCATTAAGAGTAACAAACCTAAGTGCAGACAGTGTGGAAGATGACATGTGGGAGAATATTGGGGCAAGTACAAAAATAGAGTTTGTTATAAATGTGGATCCCGAGATCTTTTTATTCGAGATTGCCCAAAGATGGTTGAAGAGGAAAATGTTCAGAATGTGAGATCAAGTAATGTATCGACTAGGGGTAAACCGCCCAGAAATGCCAAAAATATGAGTGAAAGCCAGAGAGGGACAACCAATACAGCTGTGAGATTGGAGGCGAGAGCTCCTGCTTGAGCCTATGCTATACGAGCGCGAGAAGAAGCGTCATCTCCAGACGTCATTACTGGTACTTTTACTTTATTCGATACTAATGTGATTGCATTAATAGATCCAGGATCAACTCATTCTTATATGTGTGTGAATCTAGTATCGAGTAAGACTCTATCTGTTGAGTCTATTGAATTTGTGGTTAGAGTATCGAATCCCTTAGGCAAGTGTGTTTTGGTGGATAAGGTATGCAAGAGTTGCCCATTGATGTTTCGAGATATATGTTTTCCAATTAATTTAATGTCGTTACCATTCGATGAGTTTGACATAATTTTGGGTATGGATTGGCTTACTCAGCATAATGCCATTGTTAATTGTAAAAGAAAGAGTATTGAATTGAGAAATAAGAATAATGAGATAGTTCGAATTAAATCTAGTGATGTAAAAGGAATACCAATTATTGTATCTACGATGAAAGCTATGAACTATATGAGAAAGGGTTGTGAAGCCTATTTGGCGGACGTGATTGATACAAAAGTGTCGAAAACAAAAGTTGAATCTGTGCCTATGGTATGTGAGTTTCCAGATGTGTTTCCTGAAGAGCTACTGGGATTACCTTTGATTCGAGAAGTTGAATTTGGTATTGAGTTAGTGCCGGTAACTACTCCTATCTAAATAGCTCCGTATAGAATGGCACTAATAGAATTGAAAGAGTTAAAGTCTCAGTTGCAAGAGTTGACTGATAGAGGATTTGCTCGACCGAGTTTCTCACCCTGGGTAGCTCCTATGTTATTTGTGAAAAAGAAAGATGGAACTATGAGAATGTGTATTGATTATCGACAGTTGAACAAAGTGACGATAAAGAACAAATATCCATTGCCTCGTATTAATGATTTGTTTGATCAGCTGAGAGGAGCTACAGTGTTTTCAAAGATAGATTTGAGATCATGCTACTATCAGTTAAAAGTTAAAGAATCTGATGTGCCAAAAACTGCTTTCAGAACGAGGTACGGACATCACGAATTCTTAGTGATGCCTTTCGGACTAACAAATGTTCCTGCAGTGTTTATGGATCTGATGAATCGGATATTCAGATTGTATTTGGATTACTTTTTAATGGTGTTCATTGATGATATTTTGATTGATCCGTGTGATGAGACGCAACATGTCGAGCATTTGAGAACCATGCTACAAACCCTGCGTGAGAAACAATTGTACGCAAAGTTTAGCAAATGCAAATTTTGGTTACGTGAGGTTGGTTTTCTCAGGCATATTGTATTAGCTGCAGGAATAAGAGTTGATCCGAGTAAAATCTCTGCTATCTTGGAATGGAAGCCTCCGAGAAATGTGTCTGAAGTCTGTAGTTTTTTTTTGGGACTAGCAGGATATTATAGATGATTTGTGAAAGGCTTCTCGATGATGGCGACTCCATTGACAAAGTTGCTACAGAAAGATGTTAAATTTGATTGGTCAAAAAAGTGCCAGCAAAGTTTTGAACAGTTGAAAGTTTTGTTGACAGAAGTGCCAGTGTTAGTTCAACCTGAAACAGGCAAAGAATTTATAGTTTATAGTGATGCATCGTTGAATGGTTTGGGCTGTGTGCTGATGCAAGAAGGGAAAGTCATTGCTTACACTTCTAAACAGTTAAAACCGCATGAAAAGAATTACCCAACGCATGATCTTGAATTGGCTGCGATTGTGTTCGCATTGAAGATTTGGCGTCACTATCTGTTTGGAGAGAAATGTCACATCTATATTGATCATATGAGTTTAAAGTACTTCATGACTCAGAAAGACTTGAATTTGCGACAGAAAAGATGGTTAAAATTGTTGAAAGACTACGATCTTGTGATAGATTACCACTCGGGTAAAGCTAATGTTGTAGTTGATGCCTTGAGTCGAAAATCATTATATGCTTTGTGAGCTATGAGTACTCAGATAGATCCGTGTGATGATAGTGTGGTTATAGCTGAGTTGAAAGTTAAGCCGATGTTTGTACAACAGATTTGTGATGCCCAGAAAAGTGATGTTAAAATGAGGGATAAACGAATTTTGTGTGAATCGAATGTTGATTCAGAATTTCTAGTTGATAGTGATGATTGTCTGAGATTTAGAGATCAAATTTGTGTTCCAAGAAATTTAGAGTTGATTCAAACGATTTTGAAAGAAGCTCATAATAGTCGATTAACTGTCCATCCTAGGAGTACGAAAATATATCATGATCTGAAACAGTTTTATTGGTGGCATGGTATGAAAAGAGACACTTCTGACTTTGTGTCGAAGTGTTTAGTTTGTCAGCAAGTTAAGGCTAAACATCAAGTCCCGTCCGGTTTGTTACAATCGATTATGATTCCTGAGTGGAAATGTGAGAGAATTACGATGGGCTTTGTGTCGAGTTTGCCCTTATCTCTGAGCAAGAAAAATGCAATATGGGTAATAGTGGACAGATTGACGAAATTAGCCCATTTTGTTCCGATGAGAACTGATTAATCTTTAAATAAGTTAGCGGAACTGTATATTGCTAAGATTGTGAAATTGCACGGAGTACTACTATCTATAGTGTCTGACAGAGATCCGACATTTACCTCGTGATTTTGGAGGAAATTGCAAGATGCGTTAGGCACAAAATTGCATTTCAGTACTGCTTTTCATCCGCAAATGGATGGTCAATCCAAGCGAATCATTCGATTCTCAAGACATGCTGATGTGTTGCATACTTGAGCTTGAGAATACGTGGGAAAAACATTTGTCGTTAATTGAATTCGCGTACAATAATAGTTTTCAATCTAGTATCAAAATGGCACCATATTAGGCTCTTTACGGTAGAAAGTGTCGAACTCCATTGTATTGGACTGAGCTGAGTGAGAATAAGATTCATGGGATTGATCTTATAAAAGAGACTGAGCAGAAAGTGAAAGTGAAAGTAATTAGTGGCAGTTTGAAAGTGGCCTCAGATCATCAGAAGTCTTATGCAGATTTGAAACGAAAAGATATTGAATTTGAGGTTGGTAATAAAGTGTTTTTGAAAGTATCTCCGTAGAAGAAAATACTTCGATTTGGCCGGAAGGGCAAGCTGAGTTTGAGGTTCATTGGACCGTATAAAATTATTAAACGAGTAGGGCCGGTTGCTTACAGATTGATGTTGCCACCTGAGTTAGAAAAGATTCATAATGTGTTTCATATGCCAGTGCTTCGACGGTGCCGATTTGATCCATCTCATGCGATTGCTCCTATGAGGTTGAGATTTTGCCAGAATTGTTGTATAATGAAGAACTGATCCGAATTTTGGCACGAAAGACCAAAGAGTTGAGAAATAAGAAAATCTATTTAGTGAAAGTATTATGGCACAAACACGATGTTGAAGAGGCTACTTAGGAGCCTTGAACATTATGAGAGAGCAATATCCACAACTATTCACTGGTAAGATTTTCGGGGATGAAAATCCCTAAGGGGGAGAGTTGTAACAGCCCGATTTAGACCTAGTCAAAACAGTGGTTTCGAGGCCACAAATTTGAGGTCTAAATAATAATTTAATAATATTTTCCGTGTGAATAGTATGTGATTTAGCCTAAGTGAAATTTCTGTGTGATAATTTTATCGACTGTGTGTCAAATTGTGGGAACAGACTTAATTGCATAAGGTGTAAAATGATGTGTGCTGATTGTTAAGTGTTCAATTGTTGATGTCTTTATAATGTGAAGTCCTCAAAAGGCAATTAGCCCAATATTAATATAGTGGATGGCTAAATGACATGTAAACCATAATGTTTATTTGTCTCATATGTTTAATGAAAGGACAAATTGGTAAAATGTTTAATATTAATAATAAAACAAAAGCATGAAAATGGATGAATGTTCATCTTTCACTCACCGAAAATAGAAAAGAAAAGAAGGAAGAAAAAGCTTTGAAATTTTGACTAGGGTTAAGCTTGATTCAAGGTATGTTTAAGATCGATTTTTGATAATTTCTACGTTTCCGTAATCGCTGCTTCGTGCTTTAGCTAACCCATGTTGTAATTTTGTGAATTGATGATGAAACACCCCAAACCCAGCTCACAAACCCTAACCGGATCTGGTATGTTTCTCGAGTAAAACTTCAATTAAATCTTGTTTTGTTCTATTAGATAATATGTTGGTTCTGTAGAAATTAGGTCTATTTAGTGATCGCGCTGTAAATAGTGTTTAAATAAGTTGGTGTCTCATTAAAATGTTATCTTTATGAAAAAAGATTATAAGTTAAAAGAAAACCAAATTTAAAACTTATTATTATTGTGAAAACCATAGGTGTTTAGGTGTCAAAATAGTTTAAGTTATTTTTCGAAATCATTTAATTATTTAGTTAATATTTGATCGTAGCAGATTAAAAATTTAAAACGTAAAAATAAAACAGTTTATAGCGGCCTTATTACAAAAAAACATAACCCAAAATAAATCCCGAATAATAAAAGAAAACGTAGTAGGTTTAATTAAAAGAAAATCTGAAATACTGAGTTGAGCAATGGCCACCACGTAGTCCTCGCTGACCCGGTCCAACACGCTAAGCATCACCTGAAAAAGATATCCCACGTGGGGTGAGTCAACAGACTCAATGTACAACAGTACACTAAAAACCCAATTGATTATAGCCATTAAGCCCATTTAAAACACATTTAGCCATAAGCCCATAATATAGCAAATCAGATAATAACCGATTAAATCACATGTACATATAAAATGAAATGCAATCCCGAGCCCACCTAAATATCCATCTGCTACACACCACCAGTACACGCCAATCACGCCGGGGATTACTAAATCGACCCACCATCCGCTACACACCATCGAAGGCGCCATTGCCGCAATCAATCGCACATCGCCTTATAAATTGTGGCATGGCCATCGGATAATCGTGATGAGTCACCGGATTCATAATATGTGATCAAGTCACGGATTCATAATATGTGACCAAGTCAACGGATAATGTGGTAAAACCACCAAACACTTCCCTTTATCAAGATCACCCATGTGCCCATGCAATAAACATATTATTTCGATATCATGCCATATACCCCAAAATCATAACGGAATCATACACATTTCATATTCATGCTTATAGAATTATTAACGAAGTATTAGGGGGTAAACATACCTGAATACCATGTACCACTGAATGGTACCTGCAACCATTATCATACATATTTTTCTTAACACATGCAAATCATTAATATTATCGATCTATTAGAAATTTAGTGTAGTGCTACACACCTGATAACTAGTGATTACGGTACTATCGATACTGATACTCTTTCTTTTTCACAGTCAATTTCCCCTACAAGACCAAAGTCAATATCGGCCAACCCTAATAGACAAAAAGGCCTTTGGCCGAATATTAGACTCCTTACCTTGATTATCTACATCCCAAAATGTCACTTGTCCCTTGGAGATGTCGAAATCCTACATGGTTTATGTTAGATTCGATTTCTAACTTTTTAATAAACCAAAATACATGGCCTTCGGCCTAAGATTACTCTTGCTTACCTTGGATATTTAAATCCCGAATGATCTCCCCCTAAACGTCGGCTACAGAGGAACCCCAAAACTTTCCTTCAAGATTCGGCCAAAGAACTTAGGAGGATTAGAGTCATAATTTTTGACAGTCAGAGAAAGATAAAGAAAGAAAGAAAAAAAAATTTGCCTAGAAGAGATCCTTACCGAAAAAGAATGACCAAAATGCAATTGGTCAAATGTTCTTGGCTTTTGATGAAATATGTAAAGAAGAAATGAAGGGGATGGAGTGTGATGTGAATTGCTTTGATGACAAGAGGGAGTTTTGGCTTTAACAACAAAACAAGAAAAAGAAGAGAGAGATAGGAGGTTTATGGTGTTGCGACAATGGTGAAATTGGAAGAGAGAAGTTTCGGCCTTAGCAAGGTAAAAGAAAAGAAAGAAAGAAGAGAAAAGAAATAGAGATGAAACACAAAAGTGGAATCGGCAAAGATGAGGAGAAACAGAGAAGAAAAGAAAAGTAACAAATGACCCTTATGGTCAATGGATGATTCGGCCAAAGTGTACAAATGAAAAATAATGGTAATTTTTTTTTTTGTGTGGTTCAACTTATGAAAGAAAAAGGTGAGGTTTATGAGAGAATGGAACAAGTTTTTGGCAAAAGAAAATGGCCAAAATGGCACTTTGATGGCATTAGGATTTCAGCACCACACTAGAAAAGGAAAAAAAGGAAAACCCAAAAAAAATAAACACCTAAACCCCTTAAGAGAATTTCGGCTACTCCCCTCTACTCACATGACCGAAATGGTCATCAAAGAATTCCTTGGCCGGCCAACTCACATCTCATCACAAATCCCACATTTTCCTCTTCATTTCCTCCTAATCTTCCTCCTAATCACTTTCAAAATTAAGCCAACCCCCTTAGCCCCCTATGCCAACTACATTCATGGTCAAATGGCCATAGAAAAATTTCCAAAACATCACTCCATACTTCAAGCCTTATGTCCCCTTAACATACCAAAACTCCTTGATTCCATTCCTTAACTTAGCACTTGCCTTTTTCCTTAGTCTACTATCCATAAAATAAAATAGTCCAACTTTACCTTAATTAAAGTTTGACCAACACATGCCAAACAAGTGCAAAATAAAACCACTTTAAGACTATCCATGGATTCAACCCAAGACCATTAGCACACTCCACACGCCACTTGCCACTTTACCAATAGATTCCTTGTGATTAAATCCTCATACAAATTTTTCTTAAAGCCAGGTCTTGCTTAGCTCCCTTTAAAACTAAAATCTAATATTTTTTAAGGTATTCTCCTACATTCTAAAATTCCCAAGTCCCCAAAACACATACAGATAAACACATAACATGCCACTACACACATTCAAGTGAAAATTCATAACCCCTAAATCTTGGATATTACAGTTCTACCCTCCTTAAAAATAATTTCGACCTCGAAATTACCTTACTAGAATAAGTGAGGGTATTGCTGTCAGATTGCTTCCTCCGCCCCACGAATCTTCTTTCGATCCATGGTTACGCCATAACACTTTGACGAGAGGAACTGATTTCCTTCGTAACACCTTCACATCCTGTTCCAAAATCTGAATCGGCTTTTCCTCGTAAGACAAATCCGGTCTTAGTTCTACCTCCTCAACTGGCACTACGTGAGATGGATCCGACCGATAACGACGCAACATCGAAACATGGAACACATCGTGTAATTGCCTCAATTTCGAAGGCAACTCTAACTGATATGCCACTGGTCCAACCCGCTTCAAAACCCCATAAGGTCCTATGAACCTAGGACTTAAATTTCCCTTGCGACCAAATCTCATCACCTTCTTCCAAGGCAAAACCTTTAGGAACACTTGATCCCCCACAGAAAACTCTATCGCCTTTCGCTTAAGATCTGCGTACGACTTTTACCTGTCAGATGCTTCCTTTAACTGAGCCCGAATTACCTTAACATTTTCTTCGAATTTCACAATCTCTGGACCCAAAACATGACATTCCCCCAATTCTGTCCAAGACGTAGGAGTGCGACACTTTCGTCCATACAACGCTTCATACGGTGCCATCCGAATACTTGCTTGATATCTGTTGTTGTACGCAAACTCAGCTAAAGGTATGAACTCCTCCCAGCTTCCTCTGAAATCTATCACACATCCCCTTAACATATCTTCTAACACTTGGATTACTCGCTCAGACTGATCGTCTGACTGTAGATGAAATGTCGTACTGAAGTCTAACTTGGTGCCCAAAGCCTGATGTAATGCTTTCCAAAATCGAGACGTAAACCTCGGATCCCTATCCAAAATAATTGACACCGGCACTCCATGCAACCTCACAATCTCTGCCACGTACAACTTCACCAACTTTTGCAAGGAATAATCAACCCGTACTAGAATGAAATGTGTAGATTTTGTCAATCGATCCACTATCACCCATACCAAGTCTTTCTTAGTAGGCGTAAGGGAAGCCCACTAACAAAGTCCATAGTGATTTGCTCCCACTTCCACTGCAGAATCTTTATCGGCTGAAGTAACCCCGATGGTACTTGATGTTTAGCCTTGACTTGCTGACACGTTAAGCACTTCCCTACAAATTTTGTAACTTCCCGCTTAAGACCAGGCCACCAAAACTGATCCCGCAATGCATCGCATAAGGGTTACTATGCGATTCCTGAAGAATTCTCCACCTAAGTTCTTCATCCTTCGGCATACAGACCTTACCCTTGAAACACAAAAGTCCATCGCTATTAACACCATAATCTTCCAACTTCCCACTCTGCACTTGCCGTAATTTAGCACTTAGATCATCGTCTAACAACTGTCTTTCTTTCACTTGACTCAACCATGTCGACTTTACTTGCAATTCCGCCAGAAAGCTTCCGTCATCATAAAGACTAAGATGTGCAAACATCGCCTTCAAATTTGACACCACTTTCTGGCTTAAGGCGTCTGCCACTACATTTGCCTTGCCCGGTGATACCCTATAGAACAATCGTAGTCCTTCAACAACTCCACCCACCTTCGCTGTCTTAGATTCAGCTCCTTCTGAGTCAGCAGATACTTAAGACTCTTATGGTTCGTATAGATTACTGACTTTTCTCCATACAGATAATGCCTCCATACTTTAAGAGCAAAGACTACCGCTGCCAACTCCAAGTCATGCGTCGGATAGTTAACCTCGTATGGCCTTAATTATCGAGACGCATAAGCAACCACCTTCCTATCTTGCATCAGAACACATCCCAATCATGTGTGAGAAGCATCACAATATACCACAAAATCCTTCCTTGCCTCAGGCTGAATTAAAACTGGAGCTTCTATCAAAACCTTCTCAAGCCTCTCGAAACTCTCCTGCTGCTTATCTGTCCATACGAAAGGTACCTCCTTTCTCAACAATTTCGTTAAAGGTGCCGCTATCGATGAAAATCCTTCGATGAATCTTCTGTAGTAGCCTGCTAATCCCAAGAAACTGCGAACCTCAGCTACAGACTTAGGTGGTTTCCAATCTAACACTGCCTCAATCTTCCGAGGATCTACCCTTATCCCTATTGCAGACACCACATGGCCTAAAAACGTAACTTCTTTCAGCCAAAATTCATACTTGCTGAACTTGGCATAAAGTTTCGTCTCCCTTAACACTTGCAACACTATCCGAAGATACTCCTCATGCTCTACCTCAGACTTGGAATACACTAGAATGTCATCTATAAACACAACGACGAACTAATCCAAGTAGGGTTGGAAAACCCGATTCATCATATCCATGAACGCAGCTGGGGTGTTCGTCAATCTGAACGGCATTACTAAGAACTCATAATGCCCATACCTTGTTCGGAAAGCTGTCTTATGGATATCCACTTCCTTCACCTTAAGCTGATGATACCTCGACCTTAGATCTATCTTTGAGAATACCGCAGCTCCCTTAAGCTGATCGAACAAGTCTTCTATCCTTGGTAAAGGGTATTTGTTATTGATGGTCAGCTTATTCAACTGCCGATAGTCTATACACATACACATAGTTCCATCCTTCTTCTTCACGAATAGGACCGGTGCTCCCCATGGAGACACACTGGGTCGTATAAACCCATGATCAAGCAACTCCTGGATCTGAGCCTTGAGCTCAACCAACTCCTTTGGTGCCATTCTATACGGAGTGATAGATACTGGCGCCGCTCCAGGCAACAAGTCAATCCCAAATTCCACCTCACGATCCGGAGGCAATCCAGGAAGTTCTTCCGGAAAGACATCAACAAATTCTCTCACAGTTCTAACCTCTTCAACAGTTGTTTCCTTAACCTCCAAGGCACTAACCAATATTAGAAAAGCCAAACAACCCTTCCTAACCATCTTTTCTGCCTTAAGGGCAGATACTACATTTAACAAGTAATTCCGTCTTTCGTCATCACCATAACTTCATTGCCACCAGAGGTTCTCAATGACAGGCGCTTAGCAGTACAATCTACATTCGCACGATACTTCACTGACCAGTCCATGCCTAAGATTAGATCAAATTCTCCGAATGGTAACTCCATTAAGTCAGCTGAAAACTGCGTCCCTTACACTTCTAAAGGCACTTCCTTAAAGAGCTTATCTACTACTACAGTCTGCCCTAACGGACTAAGCACGGTCATCTTCCTTGGTACAATCTCAGAGTTCACATGCAGAGTTCTAGATACTTCACTAGTGATGTATGAATGAGTTGACCCTATATCTATCAAAGCAATAAAGGGTAATCCAGATATAAGGAACATACCCATGATAACATCAGGTGCATCACTATCCTTCCTGCGACGAACTGTATATACTAGACCTGGCTGTCTAGTTTCAGTGCTATCACTACCTCTGCCTGGGGTTCCGCGACCTCTACTAGAACCATTACCTCTACCATTTGGACCACGACCCCTTGACGATCGTCCACCACCGCCAACTGATTAAAACCACGACACATTGGCGGTTCCTATCTGATCCATCGGACAATCCTTAATCATATGATCCTTGGACCCACACTTAAAACATCCCCCTGTCTTTTTCCAACATTCACCTGGGTGCATCTTTCCACACTGAGCACAAGTACGATATTATCCTCCCGTAGTAACCTGCTGACCTCACGGCCCATCAACTCTAGGTCTCTTTTGAAAATTCCCGGGTGACCCTGAAGACCCATAGCTCCTCTTATTCTTATTCTGACCTCTGTCCCAGTTTTGTCTCTCAGTCCGCTTAACTTCTTCAACTATCTATGCCCTATCCACTAAGACTGCAAAATCTCTTTCCCGGTGCGGAGCAATCAACACTCGCAGCTCATCTCTCAGTCCATCCTCGAATCTAACACACCGCTCATAATCAGTAGCTACAATCCCTCTGGCATACTGACTTAACCATAGAAACTCTGCTTCATACTCAGCTACCGACTTATTTCCTTGTACTAAATTCAGAAACGCCTTTTTCTGAGAGTCAATGTAGCTAGCTCCAACGTATTTCCCTTCAAACTTAACCTTAAAATACCTCCAATCCACTCGATCCGCAGGGTACTCTCCTTGGCAAAGGAGCCACCACCGTAGGCCTCATCTCAAAGCAATAAACAAGACCTTTCATTTTTCCTCAAGAAGGCAAATAAATCATCCATGATCCTCTTGATTGCCTCTAACCAAGATTCGCTACATTCTGAGCTACCCCAGATACTCCCCTAAAAACCTCGGGCCCATTTGATCTAAGTCTCTCAAGGATCGACTTTCAACCCCATTACCTATCTAGCTCTCACTACTCACTCTAGAACTCATAGCATAGCTCAGTGATATCAAATCATCTCCTCCAGCTTGTTTCTTAAAATTTTGCCCTACAAATGGGTGGCGGTGCCTCATTTTCTAACCCCGACTGCACCTAATCGTTCCGGCACGACCATTCTGCCTTTACCACGTCCACGATGACCACGTCCCCTAGAACTCATGTCTACTTCGCGTCTTATCTGTTTTTACGAAAATTTTATGCATTAGAGTCTTTTCACTTTATTGTTTAAAGAAAATTTTATGCAACAGAGTTTTAATCAGTGGTTTTTTCATAGAAGTACACATATACCTAGGGTCCATGTCTCTAAAGTATAGTTTCCTTAGGCTTATCAACTAAAGTATCATACATTAACATACTCACATCAATTTATCAACAAAAGAACTTACCTCAAGGACTGGCCGAGAGCTAGGGTGTCATGCTTCCATAAAACCAGTTTAACCCAGAAATTTTAAAAACGCATTTTGGCTCAAATTTTAAAAATGTTGTGGGCTTCAAAACCTAAGGCCGAGTGTTGAAAATTGGCTCTGATACCAAGTTGAAACACCCCAAACCCAGCCCACAAACCCTGACCGGATCTGCTATGTATCTCGAGTAAACCTTCAATTAAATCTTGTTTTGTTCTATTAGATAATATGTTGGTTCTATAGAAATTAGGTCTATTTAGTGATCGCGTTGTATATGGTGTTTAAATAAGTTGGTGTCTCATTAAAACGTTATCTTTATGAAAAAAGATTATAAGTTAAAAGAAAACCAAATTTAAAACTTATTATTATTATGAAAACCATAGGTGTTTAGGTGTCAAAACAGTTTAAGTTATTTTTCGAAATCATTTAATTATTTAGTAAATATTTGATCGTAGTAGATTAAAAATTTAAAACGTAAAAATAAAATAGTTTATAGCGACCTTATTACAAAAAAACATAACCCAAAATAAATCCCGAATAATAAAAGAAAACGTAGTAGGTTTAATTAAAAGAAAATCTGAAATACTGAGTTGAGTAATGGCCACCACGTAGTCCTCGCTGACCCAGTCCAACACGCTAAGCATCACCTGAAAAAGATATCCCACGTGGGGTGAGTCAACAAACTCAATGTGCAACAGTACACTAAAAACCCAATTGATTATAGCCATTAAGCCCATTTAAAACACATTTAGCCATAAGCCCATAATATAGCAAATCAGATAATAATCGATTAAATCACATGTACATATAAAATGAAATGCAATCCCGAGCCCACCTAAATATCCATCCGCTACACACCACCAGCATTCGCCAATCACACCGTGGGATTACTAAATCGACCCTCCATCCGCTACACACCATCGAAGGCGCTTTGCGATCAATCGCACATCACCTTTATAAATTGTGGCATGGCCACCGGATAATTGTGACAGAGTCACCGGATTCATAATATGTGATCGAAGTCACCGGATTCATAATATGTGACCGAAGTCACCGGATAATGTGGTAAAAACCACCGGAACACTTCCCCTTTATCAATATCACCCATATGCCCATGCAATAAACATATTATTTCGATATCATGCCATATACCCCCAAAATCATAACGGAATCATACACATTTCATATTCATGCTTATAGCATTATTAACGAAGTATTAGGGGGTAAACATACCTGAATACCATGTACCACTGAATGGTACCTGCAACCATTATCATACATATTTTTCTTAACACATGCAAATCATTAATATTATCGATCTAGTAGAAATTTAGTGTAGTGCTACACACCTGATAACCAGTGATTACGGTACTATCGATACTGATACTTCTTCTTTTTCACAATCAATTTCCCCTACAAGACCAAAGTCAATATCGGCCAACCTTAATAGACAAAAAGGCCTTTGGTCGAATATTAGGACTCTCTTACCTTGATTATCTAGATCCCGAAAATGTCACTTGTCCCTTGGAGATGTCGACATCCCTACATGGTTTATGTTAGATTCAATTTCTAACTTTTTAATAAACCAAAATACATGGCCTTTGGCCTAAGATTACTCTTGCTTACCTTGGATATTTAAATCCCGAATGATCTCCCCCTAAACGTCGGCTACAGAGGAACCCCGAAACTTTCCTTCAAGATTCGGCCAAAGAACTTAGGAAGATTAGAGTCATAATTTTTGACAGTTAGAGAAAGATAAAGAAAGAAAGAAAAAAAATTAGCCTAGAAGAGATCCTTACCGAAAAAGAATGACCAAAACGTAATTGGTCAAATGTTCTTGGCTTTTAATGAAATATGTAAAGAAGAAATGAAGGGGATGGAGTGTGATGCGAATTGTTTTGATGACAAGAGGGAGTTTCAGTTTAACAATAAAATAAGAAAAAGAAGAGAGAGATAGGAGGTTTATGGTGTTGCGATAATGGTGAAATTGGAAGAGAGAAGTTTCGGCCTTAGCAAGGTAAAAGAAAAGAAAGAAAGAAGAGAAAAGAAATAGAGATGAAACACAAAAGTGGAATCGGCAAAGATGAGGAGAAAGAGAGAAGAAAAGAAAAGTAACAAATGACCCTTATGGTCAATGGATGATTCGGCCAAAGTGTACAAATGAAAAATAATGGTAAATTTTTTTTTGGTGTGGTTCAACTTATGAAAGAAAAGGGTGAGGTTTATGAGAGAATGGAACAAGTTTTTGGCAAAAAAATTGGCCAAAATGGCACTCTGATGGCATTAGGATTTCGGCACCACACTAGAGAAGGAAAAAAAAAAGAAAACCAAAAAAAAATAAACACCTAAACCCCTTAAGAGAATTTCGGCTACTCCCCTCTACCCACATGACCGAAGTGGTCATCAAAGAATTCCTTGGCTGGCCAACTCACATCTCATCACAAATCCCACATTTTCCTCCTCATTTCCTCCTAATCTTCCTCCTGATCACTTTCAAAATTAAGCCAACCCCCTTAGCCCCCTATGCCGTCTACATTCATGGTCAAATGGCCATAGAAAAATTTCCAAAACATCACTCCATACTTCAAGCCTTATGTCCCCTTAACATACCAAAACTCCTTGATTCCATTCCTTAACTTAGCACTTGCCTTTTTCCTTAGTCTACTATCCATAAAATAAAATAGTCCAATTTTACCTTAATTAAAGTTTGACCAACACA
The DNA here is from genome assembly GCA_025506655.1 of Gossypium rotundifolium. Taxonomy (NCBI): domain Eukaryota; kingdom Viridiplantae; phylum Streptophyta; class Magnoliopsida; order Malvales; family Malvaceae; genus Gossypium; species Gossypium rotundifolium. The sequence continues at coordinate 42,332,783 of CP106731.1, read as the reverse complement.
TGCCAAACAAGTGCAAAATAAAAATCACTTTAAGACTATCCATGGGATTCGAACCCAAGACCATTAGCACACTCTACACGCCACTTGACACTTTACCAATAGATTTCTTGTGATTAAATCCTCATACAAATTTTTCTTAAAGCCGATCTTGCTTAGCTCCCTTTAAAACTAAAAATCTAATATTTTTCTAAGGCATTCTCCTACATTCTAAAATTCCCGAAGTCCCCAAAACACATACAAACAACACATAACATGCCACTACACACATTCAAGTGAAAATTCATAACCCCTAAATCCTGGATATTACAAATGATGTTTTTGTGATGAGTCATTGATGAACACTTGAGCTATGTGTTAGTTGATAGTGAAATATGGAAACTTGGTGTTGGATTAACATAGTTTTTATTGGGATTTTTAGTGAAATTGAGTATTTTGGATTTAATTAAGAAAATGAGAAATTGAAGGGTTAAATTGTGAAATAAAGGAAATGTATGAGCTTGTATTAGCATGGGAGGAATTCGGTTAGCATATGTGTTTTGAAATTTTATGTATTTGATGATTTTGTGAAATAGGGACTAAAGTGTTGAAATGTAAAAATGTGAGGGCTATTTTGTAAAATACCCTAAATGTGTGTGTGTGTGTGTGTGTGTGTGTGTGTGGACTAAATGTGATGAGTCATTGATGAACACTTGAGCTATGTGTTAGTTGATAGTGAAATATGGAAACTTGGTGTTGGATTAACATAGTTTGTATTGGGATTTTTAGTGAAATTGAGTATTTTGGATTTAATTAAGAAAATGAGAAATTAAAGGGTTAAATTGTGAAATAAAGGAAATGTATGAGCTTGTATTAGCATGGGAGGAATTCGGTTAGCATATGTGTTTTGAAATTTTATGTATTTGATGATTTTGTGAAATAGGGACTAAAGTGTTAAAATATGAAAATGTGAGGGCTATTTTGTAAAATACCCTAAATGTGTGTGTGGACTAAATTGAATGAATTGGTGATTGAATGGATTGAATTTGAATGTGTATAGACCAAGAAAGGAGAGGTTCGAATCGAGATTGAGGAAAAGATAAAGTGCTCGATTAATCGGACTGTTTTGATAGTTCGACGTCCGAGGTAAGTTCAATATAATACATGTTGTTAACTTATGTTCTATATGATATCAATTGAATGAATATATATATAATTATGAGATTAGAAATGATATGTGCAGAATTGAATTAGAGGCACTAAGTGTGTGAAATTAGAAGCGGAATAAAGATGATTGGCACTGTGTGTGCGAGATGATAAAAGTTTTGGCTTATTAAATTGACACTGTGTGTACGATACCGATATAAGCTTGGTTTAACGATTTGGCACTAAGTGTGCGATGACATTGACGTATTGTTTACGAATTGGCACTATGTGTGCGAATAAAGCAAGAGATTAGCAAAGGTGGATCGAATGTAAAGTCGATTGGTTGAATAGCATGGTTGGTGAGTAACTAATTGGTTGAATAGCATGGTTGGTGAGTAACTAAGTATTGGTAAAGGTATGCATAATAACTATGTGGTTGATGAGATTGAAAGTAGATGAATGGAATGATATGTGAGTATTTGATATGGTTGGATTTGTGAATCAAATGTAAATTATCTATGTGATGGTTTGATATGTACATTGGTTTGATTTGATGAGTAATTATATTATATTTCGAACTTAGTAAGCTTTGGAAAGCTTACTGTGTGATTTGTTTCTCTGCTTTGTAGTGTCAGTAAAGATAGCTCAGATCTGGGGATCGTCAGCATCTCAATCACACTATCGACAATCTATTTTGGTACTTTTGGAAATATGTACATAGTTGAAATATGGCATGTATAGGCTAGATATGTAAATTATGTATGAAATGTGTAAATAGCCATATGAGGTGGCTAGATAAATGTATGAAATATGCTTGTGTGGATTTGGTTTGTGACGTGAGATTTGGTAAGTTTTGATGGCAATGGATATGTCTTATAAATGGTAATCTTGATGATAGGTTGATGCTAGTATGATCTAGTGAATTTGAGAAGGAATCATATTTGGTATTGAATGTATTCAAGTGGTTCAATTTAGTCTATAAGTTAACATGGTTATAATGAGATTGTATGAGATGTTATATAGATCACTTGACATGAGATTGGTTGCCAAATTGTGTGTGAGATTATGCTTAAATATGCTCGTAGGATTGACCCTTGTGTGGGTGGTAAATTGGCCTTGCATATGGTCTATTTTTCCAACACGGTTGTGGCACACGTGCATGCTTAATGGCCATGGGTGAATGACAGGATCTAGCCTAATAGTACACGGCCTTGACACAAGCGTGTAAACTAGCCATGGGCATAAGTCAGTAGCTAATTAAGTGTACACGGCCTTGGCACATGGACGTGCCAAGTGGCCATGTAGTTAAGTCAGTTTTGACCACGGAGAAGACACATATGTGTGTCATGCAGTCGTAGGAGACACACAGCCTGACCCATACGGGCATGTATCCCCTGAAACTTTGAGAAGTTTTAAATTTCTGAGAATTTCTATATGTGTTTCGATTTAGTCTCGACCCCTTTCTAACACGTGTTTAAGGTATCGAAGACCTCAATAAGGGACTATATACTTGTGATTGAATATGTTTGATTGATGTTTGACTTTGTATCGTGATATGGTAATGAAACGTTCTGAATGTTTGGTAATGTCTCTTAACCCTATTCTGGTGACTGTCTCAGGTTAGGGGTGTTACAATACGACCTGCCCACACGAGCATGTCCCATTTCACAAGGGGCTCTTTAAGGCCTCATTGGCCCATAATGAGGATGGTATGAATGTGAATGGGAAGTTTTATGTTAGAATGAAATTTTATAGTCCAAAGTTGTATGTTCAAGCAAGTTAAGCTTAGTAATGCCTCGTACCCTATTTCAACGTTGAAAACGAGTAAGGGATGTTACATTTAGTGGTATCAAAGCCATAGTTTAGTCGGTTCTCGAACTACCGTAGCGTGTATGAGAGTCTAGCTATACATGCCATAAGTACATATTGATAGTGTGGTGACTTCTGACAATATTAAACTGTGTTTCCGTATAGTAAATAGATCCCGACCAAGCGGCTACTACTGACGCTACTAGTAACACATCGGCTCCCGTGCAAGGGACCGTGCCTGTAAAAAATAGACCCGAGACTATGGGTTAAAGAGAAAAGGCTCGGGAAGCCTTTCTACACATGATGAGTAACTGGTACACTGAGTTTGTACAAGCGAACCCTAATGCTCAACCTCCTCCACCCCCTCCTATGCCTCAGTCAATTCATGTGGCTTCTCAAGATATAGATTTGGTGAGAATGACTAAACCCCCAGTCGATACGATTTAGAAACAAGGGGCCGAGGAATTCAGAGTTAATATAGACAATGACTCTGAGAGAGTGGAGTTCTAGCTTGAGAACTCAGTACGGGCATTTGATGAACTCTCCTGCACACCTGAAGAGAGCTTGAAATGTGCCATGTCATTGCTGAAGGACTCGGCATATCGTTGGTGGAAAATGTTGACTTCAGTAGTTCCAAAAGAGTGAGTGACAAGGGACTTCTTTTTGGAAGAGTTCCGAAAGAAGTACATAATTCAGAGATTTGTAGATCAGAAATGAAAAAAATTCCTTGAATTGAAGTAAGGCAAAATGATTGTGGCAGAGTATGAGCATGAATTTGTTGGGCTCAGCAAGTATGCACAATAGTGTATGTCTATGAAATCTATTTTGTGCAAGAGGTTCAAAGACGGGCTGAATGAGGATATCATATTGCTAGTTGGGATTTTGGAATTGAAAGAATTTGTGGTTTTGGTTGATAGGGCATGCAAGGTCGAGGAGCTAAATAAGGAAAAGAGAAAAGCCATGAGTGAGGCCCAAGATGCAAGAAAGAGGCCAATGAGTAAATCGTTCCAAGCTCAATCAAAGAGGTCCAAGGAAATTGATCGTGTCAAACAGTCGAGTTTTAATATTTATAAAGAATGATCGAACCCATAGACTAACTATGACAACGATTGAGGCAAGTGCACCTACCGAACAATAGTATAGTTTAGACAAGATTATTTTATTGAACCCAAAGGAACCTAAAAGTACTACTACTCACTTTCTTTCTATTATTTAGCCTAAAATATAGAGTGATTATTTTATTAAACTAATGAAAAACTAAACTAGATGCAAAGACAAAAGATTGAAACTTTGGGAAAAGACTGTGGAAAAACTCAGTTGATTACTACGATACCCTCAGGAAGAATCCACCTATGACTTCTCTTGTCATCTAACTTTTAATTCATATGACTTCTTTACTTAGCTTGATCCATGAGACTCCTTAACCTATATTAAACCCTCTCTCGAGGTGAATAACATCTAACCTTAGGTTAATTAGTGGAACTCTCGTTCTCTTATAATAACCCCCTAAGGAAGCAGTAAATCGATCAATGGATTCCCATATTAGGTTTCACCCTAATCTGGCAAAATCTCATCACCCAATCTCTAGGCGTGCGATCAACTATGCTTAATTATGCTAGATCTACTCTTAGGCAGGGTCTATTCCTCCTCCACCTAACCACTTCAGATTTAAATTAAGCAACATAATTAAGAACAAACTAAGTACTTATCATATAATTTAGAAATCAAATAACAAAATCCATCATAGGTTTCATCCCCTTAGAACGGCTACCTTGGGTTGTATATATAGGCTCCTTAGATGCTTTACTTGGTTCCTAAGTACCTCCTTCAAGTAGAATTACTATTAAGGTGTTTAAGTAGACTTAGGAGTATGTTTATTTGGCTTCAAGCGTCCAAATCCGAGTGAAATTGCTCATTTCCGTGGTAGGGCATGCCCATGGCACACGCTGTGTACATCGTCTTTAGGTCGTGTCTCGATTCTGTCGATTGGGGCATGGCCGTGTAAATCGAGGCATGGCCGTGTGAAGTAATTTGATGAGGCACAACCGTGTGGCTTGAAGTCCAAGCCGTGTTGATTTCCTCTTTGGCCCAAATTGGCCCGTTTTAAGCCCGTTTCTTGTTCTTTTCATCCTCGGGTGCTTTCCTGAGTATAAACATGAAAAGAAAAGATTAAAAGCACCTTTTTACATAAATCAAGGGCTAAATCATCCAAAAGCATACTAAATATGAGGTTAAAATATGTTACTTTTATGGTTTATCAAATACCCCCACACTTAAGCTTTTGCTTGTCCTCAAGCAAAATTCTCAACTTACAATTAAAACGAACTTTCCATAATTCATAATTCCTATCGACAATGTCTCATCATAATTCATAGATAATTTATACATGGATAATTCAACTCAAAGAGTCCTAAAGATTCAATCACGATAAGTCATACCTTTGTAGTACGAAAACATAGGTGTCTCCCCTTATCTAAATATTTACCTTTAATTTAAAACCGACAAGGATTGACATCCTCACAAAAGATTCACTCAAATCACTCGAAGTGTTTAAGGTTCAAGAATAAGCACTCATAAGTCAAACTTGAAAAGTTAATCCCATAGGCTTGCTTGAAAATCAAATCTCCACCACTGTATATGAGATGATATACAGATCAAAAGGTCTTTATCAGGGTTGTAACGGAGCTAAGATTAAAAGTGTGGATACAGGCTGAATTAGAGGGTTAGAATCGAGACTGACTTGACAAATTACCTAGCTAGAAATAATGAACTAAATATGAATATTTTCTTCGAATGAAAACTAATAATACCACTATTGATAATTACTCTATAATAAAGAGTATTTTCATCACTTAAAATTTAATAATACTTTAATACGAGCTTTTTCTTCAACAATTGGAATTTAAATGCTCTAAGCTTTTTTTTAAGAACAAACTAAAATATTACATCATAAATGATAAATGTAACTACTAAACTAATATAATTCGATAACTTAATCAAATCAAACCTCGATTAAAGGGTAGTCAAAAGAAAGGGTGATAACAAATACAAAGGGATTTTGGGTTAATATTAGTGGGTGAGTCAATAAAAAGGTTGTTAGGATTCAACAGGGTTCACTAGGGGTTAATTTGTGAAGGTAGGCTTTTTATGGAGTAAGTGGGTTAAATCCTAGGTGCCTTTATCATCTCTTTATATCAAATCATTAATGTGGTCTCGATATGTATAATCAAGGCAAGTTCTAGAATAACAGATCAAAGTTGACACACTCATAATAAAATGAGCATGAAAAAGAATATATGCTATATAAGGCTCAAAATCTCACAAAAATTATGGGTGTTTTTGACATCAATCCTTATAAATTCCAAATTTCAAGGTAATACTCAAATTCAATTCAACGACCCATCAATTTTAATTTTTTTAGAAAGTAGACTTATCATGCTCGATTCTCTAGTATTCTTCAAATTTAATCATCAATGCACAATTAACTATGACTTAATCTAAAACATATCAAAAAAATCATAAATCAAGGAAATTTCATCCTAATTAGTAATATGAGAAAAATACTTGAAAACGAGACTAAATTCAGGATTTGAGAATAATGTAAAAAGTCAGGCACTTTTACCCCTACACTTAAGATGTACATTGCCCTCAATGTACAAAGATAGGTAATAACAATTAATATAAGATCAAAAGAGAGGGAGAGAGTGCCACTTCCTGAATTTTGGGTGATTTTCGGGAGGATGGTAGAGAAATAAAAGTTGGAGGGGCCGGTCTGGATGACTTATGTAGTAGTGAATTACTCCTAGTGATTTGTTCGTGTATGTGGAGTGCGATGTCATAAGTTAGATATTTTAGAGGTGTAAAATAAATAAATGTTTGGAATACTCGAAGATTTGATAAGTAATGCTAATTATAATAAAAGTCTGCAAATGAAGAAAATTATTAAGTTATGATAATAATAAAGTAAAAATAAAATAGAACCAAAAATAAAATGTAAATAATCATAAGGGACTCAAAGGTCCTCATCATCATCTGGATCTTGAGGTGGGACTGGTGATGTGATATGGAGGTGCTGGCATATTTGTTGGAGGGTGGCTTCTATCCCATCAAAACGTTGAGTGTTGTCGACGAAATATTGCTCGAACTGGTCGAGGCGTGCAGAGATGTTTGCCCATGATGTTGCTGCATATGATGGCCCTTGTCTCGGAGCTGGTGGGACATCGTCAGTAATGTCCTTGGGCTCCCCCTTATCTGTAGATGTTACTAAGCGGTATTGAGGGGGGTCGGTCCCTCGACGAAGTTTAATCATCCTTATGTGCAGCATCGTCTGGATGCCTTGAGGCACCATCTGACCGATCAGTGTGAGGGATAATCTCTGCTCTTCAGTGCTAAGTAAGCCGAAGTGTTGTGCCAACCGTGTTATAAATGGGCCCATCGATATAATTCCCCTCCTGTGAGCCTCTGTTTGATGCTGTATTGCACCGGCGATAAAGTATGCGAGGATGAATATGGCCCATCCGACATGCAGAATAAGTAGTAAACATCGTGCCGGTTTACCATGCCGGTGCTCTCCCGATGACCTATAATGGTATGCGCGAGAAGGGTATGAATGTACCTTAAGGCTGGGTTGAGTGCTATTGCCTTAGAGCGACTAGGGTCGTAGGCGTTTGTGCTGGGGCCTAAGCTGAGCTAGCAGTGGAGGGGGTACAGTGAAGTTGTCGGTCCAAGTTATCGAGTTGGTTCTCTGCTATAAATTCCAATGTATAAAGTCTGAGTGCTGATCCAAATTGCGGTACACTTAGTCGACGTACCGTGCCCCCTAACCGAAATTGGATGGCGCCTAGATCATCGTAATTTCTCATCACTGTTTGCAAAGTGAACGTGGTGCAAAACTCAAGTGTGAGCTCTAAATACGTCGGCTTTGTGATAGAGAAGAATTGATCCCACGGATCTGTTGATATAAGAGCTCGAATGTCGGTTGTGAGTCTAACTTGTTCTAGCGCGTCCCAATCGATGCACCTACCGATGCCGAGTGGTCTATCCCTTATTGCCTTGTATCGATCTTCCTGAGTTGCTAGAGAGAATCAAATAAATGGGTGTCGTAACTCGGAAGAGGCGCTAGCGGATGACGAGTCGGGTCCTTTTCGCTTTTTTGAGCTCGGGGCTGTTGATCTCTTTCCTCGGGATGATGACATTATACCTAAAATTTGTAATTAAATATAAAGCAAGTTCTTTTTTTTACTAAGAACAATAATAATATAGCCAAAATATTCTATGCTAGATAAAATTTGAAGAGTTAGAATCATCAGAAAATTGCAGAGATTATATTAAACAATGAATTGTCTTAGTTCTAAAATGCAAGAACATAGAATCCAGCGATCAATAAACAGCGACCAATCATGCCTAAATTTTGATTATTCATAAGTTCTTGAGGAAAATTCCTAAATATAATCCTTCCTAATACTAAGCTAAAATAAAAATATAGCAAAGCAGTGGCAAATTTATCAAGCTATAAGTTGAGAGATTGAAGTAATGAGGGAAACCAGGGGTTGTGGTGGTGAAAATCATTTGAGCACGGGGGAGCACGGTGGTGCTGTAGGGATTTCTATAGGTACACAGCTATGGGGAGGGCATGGTCTACTGCAGCACGGCGGTGGTGAGGGCGTGCGGATGGTTTTGTGCGGTTTTCTTGAATAAATGAAAAGGTTGAGAGGTCTTTTCGTGGATTAAGGGTGTGGGTGTGGCCAGAATGGGGAAGAAAGAGGCTGAAAAATTTTTTTTAGGGTTAAATTTTGGGGGAAGAATGGTTAAAGTTTCCTAAATAAGGGTGGGGGCACGGGTAGTTGGCATACCCGTGTAATGCCTGTGCTTTTCGCAATTTTTAAAAATAGGCGCGTTCAGGGTTCTTGGCACAGTCGTGGGTTATTGGACCAGCCCGTGTATATTAAGTCAGTATCTCCACACGATCATCCGGCACGGGCGTGTCTTAATCGTGCTCAATAAGCCAGTAACCTCACATGGTTAGGGGACACGACCGTTTCTATCCCGTGCTCAATAAGTCAGTAACCTCACACGGGTGGATGGCACGGGTGTGGTCCCTTATCGCAAACCGTGTTGAGAAAATAATTTCTTCTTTGTCGTACACGGCTATTGGCCCGCCCGTGGTTTTACCCTCTAGCTTCCGCACGGCCACGGGCACGCCCGTGTGTAAGGCCGTGTGGTCTTAATTCTGCACTTAATTAAGTTAGATGATGAATAATGAAAATAAAATTTTTAGGGAGGTTAGTGCTCGGGTTGCCTCCCGAGAAATGCTTGTTTAAAGTCTTAAGCTAGACTTTCCCTGTTTTATGTTCTAAAATGAGGTTCATGGAGCAGAAGCTCCTCTATCATATCTCCAAAATCTGCACCATTATAAATTTTGAGTCGGTGACCATTTACCTTGAATGTGCCCTTAGTGGGGTGAGTTACCTCAATTGTGCCATATGGAAAAATTATTTTAATCATGAATAGGCCAGACCATCTCGATTTTAGCTTCCCAGGAAATAATTTAAGCCTTGAGTTATACAGTGGGACCAAGTCTCCTACTTCGAATTGTTTCGACTTCTTTAGGGGAGAGTCGTGGCGTCGCTTTGTTGCCTCTTTGTATAATTTCAAGCTCTTATAGGCCTCCAATCTCCATTCGTCTATCTCGTTCATCTGTATCATTCTTTTCTTTCCTGCAGTTCTAAGATCAAAATTTAAAACTTTATGGCCCAAAAGTCGTGTTCTAACTCAAATGGTAGATGATGACTTTTCCGTATACTAGTTTGTATGGTGATGTCCCTAAAGGTGTTTTAAATGTTGTTCTATGGGCCCATAAAGAGTCATCTACTTTTAATGCCCAATCATTTCTATTTGATTCAACCATTTTTCTAGGATGTGCTTAAGTTCTTGGTTTGCTACTTCAACTTGCCCACTGGTTTGAGGGTGATATGGGATAGCTGTCCTGTAATATACTCCATATTTCTTTAGCACTTTTTCAAATTGAGTATTACAAAAATGAGTACCCCTATGACTTATGATAGCTCTAGGTGTCCTGAATCGAGAAAATAGTTTCTTGAGAAATTTAACTACTACCCTAGCATCATTGGTAGGTAAAACTTTCGCTTCTACCCATTTTGATAGGTAATCAACTGCCACTAGGATGTATTTATTTCCAAATGAACTAGGGAATGGTCCCATAAAATCAATACCCCATACATCAAATAATTCGCAGGATAACATGTATGTTTGAGGCATTTCATCACGCATAGAAATATTACCCATTATTTGGCATCTATCACACGAGGTAACATACCTGTTGGCATCTTTAAATAGAGTAGGCCAATAAAAATCTGATTCGAGTATTTTGTGTGCTGTCTTAATTCCACTATAGTGTCCTCCTAATGGTCCTCAATGGCAATGGTCCAAGATTTTGTTTACTTCTATCTTTGTAACACATCTTCGAATTAACTGATCTGCACATATGCGAAAAAGAAAGGGATCTTCCCAAAAATAATTTTTCACATCAGCAAAGAATCGCTTCTTTTGGTGATGTGTCAGTTTTCTTGGTAGAATGTTAGTTGCTAAATAATTTGCGATATTTGCAAAATATGTACCTCAAAATGTTTTATAGAAAAGAGTTGTTCTTTAGGAAACGAATCATTTATTTCACTTTCGTCAAGCTCTTTGATGTGTGGATTTTCAAGTCTAGAAAGGTGATCTACTGCAAGATTCTCGGCTCCCTTCTTATCTTGTATTTCTAAGTCAAATTCTTGTAAGAGTAAAATCCATCGTATGAGTCTAGGTTTTGCATCAAGTTTGTTTAAAAGATATCCGAGAGTTGAATGGTTAGTGTAAATGATAACTTTAGACAGTATTTGATATTGTCTAAATTTATCAAAAGCAAAAACTACGGCTAGCAACTCTTTGTCTGTAGTGGTATAGTTTTCTTGTGCGGGCATTAATGTTCTGCTGGCGTTGTAAATTGGTTGAAAGTGCTTGTCTCTTCGTTGTCCTAAAACTGCACCTACTGCAAAATCACTTGCATCACACATTAGTTTAAAGGGTAAGTTCCAATCAGGTGCAATTATAATCGGTGCATTTATTAGTTTATCCTTAAGGACATTGAATGCATTCAAGCATTCCTGATTGAAATCAAAAGGAACATCTTTTTCTAGTAATTTTGTCAATGGCTTAGCTATTTTAGAAAAATCTTTAAAAAATCTTCTATAGAATCCTGCATGTCCTAAAAAGTTTCTAATACCCTTAACCAAACTAGGGGGAGGTAGTTTTTCTATGGCTTCAATCTTTGCTTTGTCTACCTCAATCCCTTTATTAGAAATCTTATGTCCTAACACAATCCCTTCCCTAACCATAAAGTGACATTTTTCCCAATTCAAAACGAGGTTCGTTTCCTCACATCTCATTAGAACTCTTTTTAAATTTTTGAGGCAAAGATGGAAAGAATTACCGAATACCGAGAAGTCATCCATAAATACCACCATGATGTCTTCCACGATTTCATCAAAGATTGCCAACATGCAGCACTGGAAAGTAGAAGGAGCATTACACAGTCCAAAAGGCATTCTACGATAAGCAAACGTACCGTATGGGCATGTAAATGTCGTCTTCTCTTGATCTTCAGGAGCTATGGGGATTTGGAAGTAACCGGAGAGTCCGTCCAAGAAACAGTAATACATATGACCAGATAATCTTTCCAGCATTTGATCTATGAAGGGCAAAGGGAAGTGATCTTTTCTGGTGGCATCATTCAGCTTTCTATAGTCCATATAGACTCTCCATCCTGTAACTATTCTTGTGGGAATTAACTCATTCTTTTCATTAGGCACTACTATCATTCCTCCTTTCTTTGGAACTACCTGCACAGGACTTACCCAAGTGCTATTAGAAATAGGATAAATTATTCCTGCATCTAGAAGTTTAATTACCTCAACTTTGACCACTTCTTTCATGTTGGGGTTTAGCCCTCTCTGAGGTTGCACACACGGCTTATATTCTTCTTCCATTAAAATTTTGTGGGTGCAAAATGCGGGGCTTATTCCCTTGATGTCAGAAATTTTCCAAGCTATGGCTTTCTTGTGTTCTCTTAGTACCTTTATCAGCTCCTCTTTTTCTTTGGATTCTAATTCTAAAGAGATGATTACCGGTAGTGTAGAATTATCCCCAAGGAATGCGTATTCTAAGTGTTTTGGTAATTGTTTTAATTCCAATTTGGGCGGCTCTTCGATGGAGGGTTTTTGTTTTATTTCATTATTATCTTCATTGCTTTCTTCTTTTATTCGTCTAGATGATGATATATTCAGATTCAATTCATCGTCCTCATCTTCTTTCCCCTCTTCTTGAGTCAGGCACAATTCCATCGTGTCATCATGTATGATTTCCTATAATGAGTTTTGAATGATATGATCAGTAGTATCAACAAAATAACAAAAATCATCTTGCTCTTGAGAATATCGCATATCATCATAAATTTGAAAAATAATTTCTTCATCGCCTATCCTTAGTGCGAGTTTACCGTCACCTACATCGATAACGGCTTTAGCAGTGGCTAAAAAAGGACGCCTAAGATTAAAGGAACATTAATGTCTTTATCCACAACCAATCACTTAACCTCCACTTACTAATCAAGCCACGAAGAAAACGGCTCCTCTTGCTTGCTTTGAAACCTTTGATGTCCTATAATGAAGAGATTAACAACGATTAACTCACTTCAATCCACAACCATCATAAGCTTTAATCTAATCGAAATCAATCATAAAACTAGAGAAAGAAAACATGACCATTCGCCAAGGACTTACCCCAACACCAACCACCAAGAATTCTACCACAAGAACCCTAGGAGAAAAGGGACATTCTGGCTCAAGAGCTTTTGAAATGGAAGATAAAAAAAAATTATATGAAATGGATGGGAACAAATACTTACGGTTTTGAAAGAAATCGCAATGAAATGGTAAGGCACAAATGAAAGATTAACTAGGATTATTGAGAAAAGCAAATGAGAGTTTGAGGAAGAAGATGATATGGTTTGACTTACTAGTAATGGAGAAGTCAAAATAGAAGCGGGTTTAGAAGTAGTATGATTTGGCACAAGTATGACAAGAGAAAATGAATGAAAGTGTGAGAAGAAAAGATACCGATTCAAATTTTACACAAATGAAGAAAGAAGGATAGATGCAAGAGTGTATTCTGCTACACACAAGCCAAGTGAACAAGACAATTTTGGCAACTAAAGAGACTTGGTATTTCGGTTCAAGAAGTGAAGAAAAGATGAGAGAATTCTTTAGAACTTGACTTTGGTGTTTCCTAAAATGAAAGAGTTTGGTTTGGTCTCCTAATGACCGAATATGCATCACATTCAAAAGGAACATTCGCCTACTCACTCCCCACTTCCCAAAACCCACCATACACTCCCCACTTCCCCAACATTCGGCCATATCCCCCAAACCTCCACTCCACATTTCAAATGTGTTTACCAAGTCTTACTCCTCGATCACTCTCCACCTTACTTTTGAGCAGTTTGACTTAGTCCAAGGTAGAATTCCACTTGCCTTCTACCTCTTCCTCCACGCCGTCAAAATGGGTGACAAAATGGGAGCTCTACGACTTGAACTCTGGACCTCCCTCACCAGAGATGACGCCACACCAAGCTCCTCCTTGCCACTCTGGGCTCTTCACTTGTGCAATAAAACACCAAAGAAAACCCTTATACCCTAGCTCCATGAAAATCCCACGACTTAACACCCAAAACCAAAATTTTCCCATTCACTCGTATACACCGAGGCTACAATTAAGCCTCGATACTACAAACAACAACACAAAGACACTAAACACATGCAATATCATGCAACAACAAAACATTTCTAACCCGGATATTACGGTTCTACCCCTTAAAATAATTTCGACCTCGAAATTACGATCGAAAGAGTTGCGGTATTCTTGTCTCATCATATCCTCTGGTTCCCACGTAGCTTCCTCCACGCCATGATTCCGCCAAAGTACCTTAACCAAAGGCACGGACTTCCTACGCAGAACCTTCACATCCCAATCTAGAATCGCAGGTTCCTCTTCCATAGTCAAGTCTGGATTCACCTCGATCTCTTCCTTTGCTACCACATGTGACGGATCGAGCGATAACGCGAAGCATCGAAGCGTGGAACACGTCGTGAATTTGACTTAGCTCGGTGGCAACTCGAGCCGATACGCTCGTCCCACTCGTCTTAGTACCTTATCTGCCCAATAAACCTCGGACTTAGCTTGCCTTTCTTCCCTAACCTTAATACTTTCTTCCACGGTGAGACCTTGAGAAACCCGATCTCCACAAAGAACTCAATATCTCTCCGCTTAAGATCGGCGCCAGGACTTCTGCGGCCGAAGCTTCCTTCAATCGAGCTCAATCAACTTAACCTTGTCTTGGTCTCAAAGAACCAACTCTGGTCCCAATAAGCGGCGTTCACTTAACTCATCCAACAAGTCGGTGAACGACACTTTCTCCGCATAACGCCTCATAAGGTGCCATCTTAATGCTCGCTTGGTAGCATGTTGTTGTAAAGCGAATTCAGCTAACGGTAGATACTCCTCCCGCTACCCTCAAGTCCAAAACACACCCTCGAAGCATGTCCTCCAATATCACAGATAACTCTTTCCGATTGCCCGTCGATCTGCGGATGAAATCCGTCTTGAAATCTAACTGTACCCAGAGCTCGATGCAAAGCCTTTGAAACCTTGGCGTGAATGGGATCCCTATCCGAGATGATCGACATCGCACCCGTGCGATCTCACAATCTCGACACATCTGACCGCCAACCTCGAGTGAGTAATCCACCTCACCGAATAAAGTGAGTGATTTAGTCGGTAGATCCACAACTACCCAAATCAATCCTTCTTGCTCGGTGTGGCGGTAATCCACCCATTTAAATCCATAGTGATCCTTTCCCACTTCCACTGTGGAATCTTCCTTTGGTGAAGCAACCAGAGGCGGCAATCGATGCTCGGCCTTGACACTGGCGACAAGTCGACACTTACCCACAAACTTCGGTCACCTCCTTTTCGGACCTTTACCACGAGCTGTTCCTCGAGATCCTTATACATTTTGCTACCTCCGGGATGCATAGCATAAGGATCGCTATGTAAATCTGAAGAATCTTCGCCTCACTCAACATCTTTAGGCATACAAGCCTTACCTTGGAAACACGAACCTCATCACTAGACAAGTCAGTAACCCTCCAAACCACCATCCTCTCACTTGTAACCTTCGCGACTCGTAACCTCATCCACTAACTGTTTCTCTCGATCCGCTCAACCTAAGTAGGCTTAACTGCGCAGCTACGCGAAAACTCCCGTCGTCATACAAACTCAAATGGGCAAACAAAGCTCTTAAGTCCGAAAACAACCTTACGGCTCACGCGTCGCCACCACGTTAGCCTTGCTCGGATGATACTCAATCGAGCGATCGTAATCTTCAACAACTCAACCCATCTGCTCTGCCTCAAATTCAAATCCTTCTGAGTCAAGAGATACTTCAGACTCTTATGATCCGTGTAAACTATCGATCTCTCTCCATACAAGTAATGCCTCCAAATCTTTAAGGCAAAAACTATAGCCGCAAGCTCCAAATCGTGCGTAGGATAATTAACCTCATGTGGCCTCAGCTGTCGGGATGCGTAAGCCACAACCTTCCTTCTTGCATCAAGACACAACCCAAGCTTGTATGTGATGCATCGCGATTATTGTAAATTCCTTACCGACCTCGGTTGAATCGAGCCGGAGCTTGATCAAAATCTTCTTCAACTTGTCGAAGCTCTCCGTTGCTTCTCGGTCCAACTAAACGGAACTCCCTTTCTCAATAATTTGGTCATTGGCGGCTGCGATCAACGAGAAACCCTCTACAAATCTTGGTAGTATCACCTTAAGCCCGAAAACTCGAATCTCCGCTCTTGACTTAGGCGGCTTCCAATCGAGCGGCCTCTATCTTTCGAGGATCCATTCTAATCCCTCACCGATACTACATGACCCAAGAATGTCACCTCCACAGCCGAACTCGCATTATTGAACTTAGCATGAGTTGCTTCTCCTTAGAATCGCAATACTACCATAAATGAGCATCATGTTCCTCCTCGGTCTTTGAATATACCAAGATGTCGTCTATAAAAACCACTACTTAATTGATCTAGATCTTGTTGGAACACCACATTCATCGATCCATAAAAATTGCCGGCGTTAGTCAACCCGAGCGGCATAACCAAGAACTCAAAGTGCCCATACCGAGTAATGAAATGCCGTCTTCACGATATCCGCCTCTTTTACCTTCAACTGGTGATACCGGACCTTAGGTCGATCTTGAAAAACCGATGCCCCCTTCACCGATCAAACAAGTCATCTATCCGAGGTAGTGGATACTTGTTTTTGATCGTCGACTTATTCAGTTAGCGGTAGTCTATACACATCCGCATAGTGCCGCTTTCTTCTTTACAAAATCTGGCGCTCCCCCATGGCGTAAATACTTGGCCCGATAAAACCTCGGTCCAATAACTCCTGGATTTGAGCCTTAAGCTCCACCAATTCTTTAGGTGCCATCACATGCAGAGCAATGGATACGAATGTCTAACACAACAAAATCAATAGGGAAAATGAATTTGTCAATTTTTACCAAGACATCTTCGATAACTCCTCTAGGATATTTAATAGATCTATCTGCTAACTGAATACTCATCCTAGTGGGTGTTGGTTCCCCAAGATCCAATTGTTTAAACATTTTATAAGGCATTAAATTTATACTAGCGCCTAGATCAGCTAATGCCTTCTTAATATTCAAGCTACCAATTAAACAAGGGATAGTAAAACTTCTTGGGTCATTTAATTTGGTTGGTAGCTTATTTTGGAGGATGGCTAAGCACTTTTCATTAAGTTCCACCGTTGACACTTCTTCAAACTTCTTTTTATTCGTTAGAAGTTCCTTTAAGAATTTTGCGTACTTCAGCATCTGTGAAATGGCTTCAACAAAAGGTAAGTTAATATGTATTTTTTAAAAGTTCGAAACTTACCATATTGAGCATCCAATTATTCTTTCTTCAGTTTTGCTGGATATGGAATTCGGGCTTTTTTTTGGATGCGTTGGAGTATTGGTTTCAACTTCTACACTCCTTTCCTTGATAATCTCATGTGGTTTTTTTCTTGGTGGTTCCATTAGCTCTTTACCACTTCTTAGTGTAACTGCCTTTACCTACTATGTGCCTTTGGAAAAAATCTTTGTCTGTATTTCACATACCACCTCAGTAAGTAATCTAATTTGATTCTCGATCCCTTTGATCGATTTTTGTTAGTCATCAAGAGCTGCTTCAGTCTTTTGGAAACAAGAATCTATGGCTGCCATGAATTTTGTTAGCATCTCTTCAAGGTTTGATTTCTTCTCTTGTGGATATAGCTGATTTTGATAATTTGGAGGAGGTTGTTGCCTTTGATTTCCTTGATTTCCTTGTCCTCCCTACAAAAAATTTAGGTGATTCCTCCAACCTATGTTATAAGTGTTACTATTATTGGATCTGAATTTGTTACCTATATAGTTTGTCTACTCATGTTCTGCTCCTAGTTGGTAGGGTGGGTACTCAGGATGTGCCACATTCCCACTCGCTTCGTATTGCATTACTGGATGTACTTGCAAAGAACATAAATTATCAAGCTTTTTATTCATCATCTCCACCTGTGTTGACAGCATTGTTACTGCGTTTATGATAAAAACTCCAGCTGATTTTGTCGGTTTGGCCCTTGTAATTTGCCATTGATAGGTATTTAACGACATCTCTTCAATAAAGTTGTAGGCCACTTTAGGAGTTATGTTATTCAAAGTTCCACCGGCTGATGAGTCAATCATTTGCCTCGTTGAAGAATTCACATCGTTGTAAAAAGTTTGGACTTGAAACCACAAAGGTAATCCGTGGTGCGAACATCTTCTCAGGAGATCCTTATATCTTTCCCATGCATCATATAATGTTTCTGCGTCATTCTGCATAAAAGAAGATATGTCATTCCTAAATTTGGCCGTTTTGGCTGGTGGAAAGTATTTTAAAAGAAATTTTTCGGTCATTTGATCCCATGTAGTGATTGACCCTTGTGGTAACGAGTTCAACCACTGCTTTGCTTTATTCTTTAATGAAAAGGAAAATAACCGAAGACGTATGGCATCGTCAGAAATGCCATTTATTTTGAAAGTATCACAACACTCTAAAAAATTTACTATATGAGTGTTCGGGTCTTCTTCCTGCAAACCATCAAATTGAACAAATTGTTGAATCATTTGTATTGTACTAGGCTTTAATTCAAAATTATTAGCGGCTATAGCTGGCCTAACAATACTAGATTCTACTCCTATCAAATTAGGTTTAGCATAATCATACATACTACGCGGAGCATTCTGTTCTTGCACATTTGGTGGTGGATTGTTTTCGTCCATCCCTTCAGTAGGATTGGATCTGTCTTATTCTTCTCTTTGGTAGTCTAGAGCTCGTCTAGTTTCTCTGCGATTCTTGCGAGCGGTAGCTTCAATGTCACTTTCGTACGCTAAAGGTCCTCTCGGGTTCCTTCTAGTCATAAACTAGAGGTACCTGCTAGGAGAAGAAAGAAAGAAATTTAGTGTAAATAAAAATCTAACCTAAACTAATAAAAGTAAATTGCGAAAAAATAATAAAATAATGGCTAAAGTAATAGAAATAGAGCTTTCTTAATATTTTAGTGTTCCCCGACAACGGCGCCAAAAACTTGATCGTGTTAAACAGTCGAGTTTTAATATTTATAAAGAATGATCGAACCTATAGACTAACTATGACAATGATTGAGGCAAGTGCACCTATCGAACAATAGTATAGTTTAGGCAAGATTATTTTATCGAACCCAAAGGAACCTAAAAGTACTACTACTCACT
Source organism: Gossypium rotundifolium (assembly GCA_025506655.1). Taxonomy (NCBI): domain Eukaryota; kingdom Viridiplantae; phylum Streptophyta; class Magnoliopsida; order Malvales; family Malvaceae; genus Gossypium; species Gossypium rotundifolium. The sequence goes on along the minus strand of CP106731.1, from coordinate 42,313,897 downwards.
TTCTTTCTATTATTTAGCCTAAAATATGGAGTAATTGTTTTATTAAACTAATGAAAAACTAAACTAGATGCAAAGACAAAAGAATGAAACTTTGGGAAACGACTGTGGAAAAACTCAGTTGATTACTACGATACCCTCAGGAAGAATCCACCTATGACTTCTCTTGTTATCTAACTTTTAATTCATATGACTTCTTTACTTAGCTTGATCCGTGAGACTCCCTAACCTATATTAAACCCTCTCTCGAGGCAAATAACGTCTAACCTTAGGTTAATTAGTGGAACTCTCGTTCTCTTATAATAACCCCCTAAGGAAGTAGTAAATTGATCAATGGACTCCCATATTAGGTTTCACCCTAATCCGGCAAAATCTCGTCACCCTATCTCTAGGTGTGCAATCAACTCCATTTAATTATGCTAGATCTACTCTTAGGCAGGGTCTATTCCTCCTCCACCTAAGCAGATCAGATTTAAATTAAGTAACATAATTAAGAACAAACTAAGTACTTATCATATAATTTAGAAATCAAATAACAAAATCCATCATAGGTTTCATCCCCTTCAGGTATCTGAAGGGTTTAGTTCATAACAAAATAAGAAAACCTCTCAAGAGAAAAGATAAAACAAAACGTAAGAAATCCCTAAAACCCCTAAAGAAATTGAAGAGGAGATCCTCTATCTTGAGTAGAACTCGGCTTCTTGGGATGGATCAACTGGCTATCTTCGAGTAATTCCCTGAATAAAAGCTCTGGCAGAAAACTCTACCTAAAACTTCCTCCCTTAGAACGGCTACCTTGGGTTATTTATATAGGCTCCTTAGATGCTTTACTTGGTTCCTAAGTACCTCCTTCAAGTAGAATTAATATTAAGGTGTTTAAGTAGACTTAGGAGTATGTTTCTTTGGCTTCAAACATCCAAATCCAAGTGAAATTGCTCATTCCCGTGGCAGGGGCACGCCCATGGCACACCTTGCAGTCTCGTCGTCTTGAGTAGTGTCTCGATTACATCAATTGGGGCACGGTCGTGTAAATCATGGCATGGCTGTGTGAAGTAATTTGACGAGGCATAACCGTGTGACTTGAAGTCCAAGCCATGTCGATTTCCTCTTTGGCCCAAATTGGCCCGTTTTAAGCCTGTTTCTTGTTCTTTTCGTCCTCGAGTGCTTTCCTGAGTATAAACATGAAAAGAAAGTATTAAAAGCACCTTTTTACATAAATCAAGGGCTAAATCATCCAAAAGCATACTAAATATGGGGTTAAAATATGTTACTTTATGGTTTATCAGAAATAAATCCTCAGATGACTGTGTCAGTTGGATATTCACACTGAGATCGAGGTAATACATAATCGGGCTCGAGAGTTCAAGCCACCTCGACGGCAAGTGTGGGCAATCCAAAGTCAAATAAATCAGAGTGTCCAAATTGTGGTAGGCAACACATTGGAGAGTGTTGGGGGAACAACCGTAATTGCTACAAGTGTGGTTCACCTGACCATTTCATCTGAAATTGCCCAGAGAGGGATGAGAAGGAAAGAAAGCAAGAAGTAAGATCAAGCAATTTATCTTCGAGGGGTAGATCACAAAAGAACTCGGGAGGTGAGACTAGTAGTAGAGGTGCGCCCAGAGACTCTACTGTGAGATCGGAGGGTCGAGCACCTGCAAGAAATTATGCCATTTGCGCTTGTAAGCTCGCAAAGAAGCATGGTCCCCAGATGTGATAACAGGTACATTTTCTCTTCATGATATCTCTGTTGTTGCTTTGATTAATCCGAGATCTACCCATTCTTATATTTGCATGAAATTTGCATCTAGCATGAGTATGATTGTTGAGTCTATAGAATTTGTAGTAAAAGCACCTAACCCGTTAGGCAAACATGTGCTAGTTGACAAGGTGTGTAGGAATTGTCCTTTGATGATTAGATGTCATTGTTTTTCAGCAAATCTCATGCTATTGCCGTTTGATGAATTTGACCTGATTCTTGGTATGGATTAGTTGTCTGCTCATAATGTTTTGGTAAATTGTGGTAGTAAGTTTATTGAATTGAGATGTGTAATTGAAGATGTCATTCAGGTTGAATCAGGTAAACCGGATAGTTTGTTTGTAATGATTTCATCTATGGTAGCTGAGAAATACTTGAGGAAAGGGTATGAGTCCTATCTCGCCTTTGCATTGAATACTCAAGAGTTAGAGGTAAAGATTGAATCAGTGCCTGTGGTATGCGAGTATCTGGATGTGTTCCCGGAAGAGTTACCTGGATTGCCTCCAGTTAGAGAGGTTGAGTTTGGTATAGAGTTGGTTCCGGGTACAGTACCTATTTTGGTTGCCCCGTATAGGACGGCACCAATAGAGTTGAAAGAGTTGAAGGTTCAGTTACAAGAGTTAATGGACAAGGGTTTTACAAGACCAAGCTATTCACCGTGAGGTGCTTCGATACTTTTTGTGAAGAAAAAGACGAGTCGATGAGGTTATGTATAGATTATAGACAAATCAACAAGGTGATAGTCAAGAATAAGTATCTTTTGCCAAGGATAGATGATTTATTTGATTAATTGAAGGGAGCTACGGTGTTTTCTAAGATAGACTTAAGGTCTAGCTATTACCAGTTGAGGGTTAAGGAGCAAGATGTGCCGAAAACTGCATTTTGGACGAGGTATGGTCATTATGAGTTTCTTGTCATGCCATTTGGCTTAACAAATGCTCCTGTGATCTTTATGGATTTAATGAACCAGATCTTTCAACAGTATTTGGATAAATTCATAGTTATTTTTATTGACGACATACTAATTTATTCCCGGGATGAGAGTGAACATGCAGAACACCTGAGAACTGTGTTGCAAACTCTAAGAGACAAGCAGTTATATGCTAAGTTTAGCAAGAGTGAGTTTTGGCTCCGTAAAGTCAGATTTTTATGACACAGTGTGTTGGGTGATGGCATTAGAGTTGATCCAAGTAAGATCTCGGCTATTGTGGAGTGGAAACTGCCAAGAAATGTATCAGAAATTAGAAGATTTTTCAATTAGTAGGGTACTACAGACGGTTCGTAAAAGGGTTCTCCATGATTGCTACCCCAATGACAAAACTATTGCATAAAGATGTTAAGTTTAAATGGACTGCGAAATCCCAATAGAGTTTTGAGAGATTGAAAACATTGTTGACTGAGGCTCCAGTTTTAGTACAACCTGAGTCGGGGAAAGAGTTTGGGGTCCACAGTGATGCATCATTAAATGGTCTTGGTTGTGTGTTGATGCAGGAGGGTAAGGTAGTAGCTTACGCCTCGAGAAGCTAAAATCGCATGAGAAGAATTATCTAACTCACGATTTGGAGTTGGTTTTGATCATTTTCACTTTGAAGATTTGGCGTCATTACTAATATGGTAAGAAGTGTCGAATCTTCATCGATCACAAGAGCTTGAAATACTTAATAAATCAAAAAGATTTGAATTTGTGACAATAGCGATGACTCAAATTATTGAAGGATTATAAATTAGTAATCAATTACCATCCGGGGAAAGCGAATGTGGTTGTGGATGTCTTGAGCAGAAAATACCTGTCTACTTTGAGAGCTATGAGTACGAGCTTAGCGTTGTCTAATGGTGGTGCTATATTGGCGAAGTTGAGGGCTAGACCATTATTTATTCAGTAGATATGTGAAGTTCAAAAGAATGATAGTGAGATGCAAGGTAAGAGAGCTCAGTGCGATTTGAGGAATAACTCTAATTTTTGGGTTAGTTCAGTTGATGTTTCATGATAGAATTTATGTACCAAAGGATGACGAGTTAATTCAGAAAATTTTACATGAAGCACACAGTGGTTGTTTGTCAGTACATCCGGGCAGCACAAAAATGTACAATGATTTGAAAAAGTTATATTGGTGGCCGGGTATGAAAAGAGACATCTCTGAGTTTGTTACAAAATATTTGATTTGTCAACAAGTGAAAGCCAAGCATCAAGTACCTTCGGGATTACTTTAGCCAGTGATGGTTCCCGAGTGGAAATGGGATCGAATCACCATGGATTTTGTAACGGGTTACTATGACTCTGAAAAAGAAAGATGATGTGTGGGTTATTGTTGACAGATTAACGAACTCGGCTCACTTTACACCAGTGCATATGGATTACTCACTTGACAAGTTAGCTGAGTTGTATATTGCAGAGGTGGTGAGATTACATGGGGTGCCTATATCTATTATCTTGGATAGGGATCCAAGATTTACTTCAAGATTTTGGAAGAATTTGAAGGAAGCCTTGGGTACAAAATTGAATTTTAGTATCGAGTTTCATCCTCAAACCGATGGCCAGTCCGAAAGAGTGATTCAAGTTCTTGAGGATATGCTCATATGCTGTGTGCTAGAGTTCAAAGGTAGTTGGGAAAAATACCTACCTTTGGTTGAGTTTTCCTACAATAACAGTTATCAGTTGAGTATACGGATGGCACTGTACAAAGCTTTATATGGTCGCAAGTGTCAGACTCCCTTGCATTGGACCGAACTTAGTGAGAAGCAAATTCATGGATTTGATCCAGTTAAAGAAACCGAGGAGAAAGTGAAAGTGATTCGTGCTAGTTTGAAAGCTGCTTCAAATCGAAAAAAGTCATACGCGGACTTAAAAAGGAAATAAATCGAGTTTCAGGTGGGCGATAAAGTATTCCTGAAAGTATCCCCATGGAAGAAAATATTAAGATTTGGTCGGAAGAGCAAATTGAGTCACGATTTATAAGGCCATATAAGGTTATTGAAAGCATTGGGCCAATAGCTTACCAGTTGGCTTTGCCGGCAGAGTTAGAAAGAATACACAACGTGTTTCATGTGTCGATGTTGTGGCGATATCATTCCGATCCTTCACATGTGATCCCTCCAATAGAAATTGAGATACGACCAGACATGACTTATGAAGAGGAACCAATTAAGATTTTGGCTCAAGAGGTTAAACAGTTGAGGAATAAGAACATAGCATTGGTAAAAGTTTTGTGGTAGAAATACGGAATAGAAGAGGCTACGTGGGAACCGAAAGAATCCATGAGGGAACAATACCCAAACCTTTTTACTGGTAAGATTTTCGGGGACAAAAATCTCTAAAGGGAGGAGAGTTGTAATAGCCCGATTATGGGGCTAGTTGAAACAGTGATTTCGGGACCACTAATCTGAGGTTGAAGAAAATTATTTTGATATTATTTTATGTGTTATAGCATGATTATAAGGTTGCATGGAAATTTTTGTGCTTTAATATTAACGATTGTATGCTTAATTGCGAAAGGACTAAGTCGCATAAAGTGCGAAAGTTTCATTTTTCAAGCTAGGAGTGTCTACTAGCTATGGAATATTAAATTGAAGGTCTTTAAAGTGCAAATAGACCACCCTAAGAGTGATAGCCATCCAAGGGGGACAAAGACATTAATTTGGTCAAAAATTTGGTGAAATTAGGCGACCAAAAATAAATAAAATAAGATAAATAAAAGAGTTGTCATCTTTTACTATTCACACTACTTCTCCACCAAAAATTGAAGATAAATTAGAGGTTTTTGGAGTTCAAACTTTCAGCCAAGCTATTCTCTTGCAATTAAGTGATTTTAGAGGTCTTTCTTGATAATTTTTGTACTTTTGGAACCCTTAAAGCTTAAGCTAGCTAATGAGGAGACTATTTTGCTAAATGATTGAAATTTTAAGGACTTACCATGGGAGTGTTCATGTTGTTTGCTGAGTTTTTATGGAAGAAAATGAATGTTAGTGAGTTAAGGAACAACTTCTGTGAAATGTGTTACCATGAAAACACCTAAATGGGACTTATTTGTAAAAGATGTAAATGAGTAATAAAGGCATGAAATGATGGGTTTTATGAATTGTTATAAGAGGAATAAATGTTCAGCTAGGCTTACTTAATAAGAAAATTTGATGAAAAATGATTTATGAGCCTAAGGATGAAATCATAATTTTGTTAAAGTATAAGGGCAAAATGGTCATTTTTGCCTTAGTAGAAATTTTGATGTGTCATGAGTTATAAAGTGATTGAATGAGTAATTTTATTATTATGGATCAAGAAGAACGTGGAAACAACCTTGACCGAGGAAAAGGTAAGGTTACGGACTAAGTCGTCGATTAATACATTTTCTACCGAGGTAAGTTTACTTGTAAAAGTTACATCCTCAATACTCATGATGCTACCTATTGATGCATTGTTTGATGCAAATGCTTGTTGGTGAGATTGATTGAAAATGTTAGATAATGAGTAATTATCGTTTGAACATCGGAATAGAAATTAAGTACAGATAAATATTTGTAATTATCATTTGGTGGGTTGTGTGCGATACCACCGTAATTATCATTGTTGGTGGGTTGTGTGCAATAGCACCTTATTATTTATTTACAATGGGCTGTGTGTGATACCATCGTTTATATTATCATTTGGTGGGCTATGAGTGAAACCACCGTAATTATTCTTGTTGGTAGGCTATGTGCGATACCACCCTATTACTGATTAATAGTTGGTTGTGTGTGAAACCACAGGGTACCTAATATTATTCCGAAAGGTTCATCGAGAAATTTGTCTAGGTGAATATTTCATGTGGCTTTGTGATGATGAGTGTAGGGTATATGTGCAAGTAAATGTGAGCAATATATATATTCTATATGGTTGGAATGTGGTAAGATTTGAGATGAGTAAGCATGTTTATGATAATGTGAATTGTTCTTACATAATGTATAATGGTTGTCGTTGCTTTGCATATGATATGATGCTTATAGTGTCAAAGAGCCAGCTCGAATCTAAAGATAATCAGAAGATCATCCACACTATCAGCTCATCTCGATATATTTAGACATAGCATTTTGAGTATAGCATGTATAGGGGCTAGACTTAGCGAAATGTTATATTATTTTGGCCAAATGTGTTGGCTATTTTTAAAGATGAACCTTGTTGTAAATAGCCATAGTTGATGGCTCATTATTATTAATATATGAAAAGATGAGGTTATTCATGAATGTGTATGATGCATAATTGGGTTGCTTGGTTAATGGTTGAATATGATTTATGTTGTATGAGTTAGGGTGATAAAAAGAGCTTGGCAAATATCCTTGTTCTTGTCCACACGGGTAGGCTGGCGGGCGTGTGTCTAGGCCGTGTATGACACAGGTCAGTCCCATAGGTGTGTGACTGGTCCGTGTGTCCCCTCCATGTAGTGTTGCAAGTCAGTGTCGACCATAGGCTAGACACACGGGCATGTGCCTAGGCCATGTGTTTCATATTAGGTTGCTGACGTCATAAACAGAATACCCAGGTTTTCACACATGTGTGAGGACACGGGTGTGTCTAGGCCGTGTGAAGGACACGAGCCAAAGACACAAGCGTGTGCCCAACCGTGTGAAACCCCATGTAGGTTTGAAACGAAAAATAAATTCTACACGAGCTAGGGACGTGGGCGTGTGTGACCACACAGCCTGCCCACACGGGCGTGTCCCATTTCACACGGGCGTGTGGCCCTGTTTAGGCAAAAATTTTATAAGTATACAAAAGTTCTCGGTTTGATTCTGAGACCCTTCATTTGCATGTTTAAGGCCTCGTAGACCTATAATGAGGATGGTATGAATGTGAATGGGAAGTTTTAAATTAGAATGAAATTTTATAGTCTAAAGTTGTATGTTCAAGCAAGTTAAGCTTAGTAATGCCTCGTACCCTATTTTGGCATTGAATACAGGTAAGCGGTGTTACACATGTACTCATTCGTGTGATGCAAGTCTGTATGTATTCCCTGTTCCCACACGGTCTAAGACACGGGCATGTCTGAAGCCGTATGAGGCACACGGTCTGTTCACACGGGCATGTGACCTTTGAAATGTTGAAATTTTTGTAAGTTTCCAAAATTTTCATATGTTATCGATTTAGTCCCGAACCACTTCTAAAACATGTTTAAGGCTTCGTAGACCTTATAAAGGGACAAGATGATTGTGTTATATGGTATTTGAATATGAATCCATAAATGTTTGAGTTATGTATGTTAAATGATGTGTATTGCTTGGTATATCTCGTAACCCTATTCTGGTGATAGATACGGGTTAGGAGTATTACAGATTCATCGACATAAACTATAATAATTACTATTCTACCTCTTTGTAAGTATTGATAGAAAATTGTGTGATCAGCTTGCCCTTGTGAGTAACCTTATTTTTTAACAACTTGAGTGAACCATTCAAACAAGCTTAAGGACACTGCTTTAGACCATACAAAGATTTCTTGAGCTTATATACTCGAGTTCCAAAATTTTCTTCAAAACCTGGAGGAGGATCCATGTAAATTTCTTCTTCAAGTTTCCCATTTAAGAATTCATTCTTCAAATCTAGTTGTTATAAAGACCAATTAAGACTAACAGCAATTAATAAAAGAACTCTAACAGAATTTAATTTGGCTATTGGAGGAAATGCTTCAAGATAAACTATCCCGTATATTTGAGTGTACCCTTTAACCACCAGTCGGGCTTTGTATCTATCTAAAGATTCTTCCAGTTTGAATTTGGTTTTCAAAACCCATTTACAACCCATTATTTTTTTCCCTACAAGTAATTCCATTGTTTCCCATGTACTTGTTTTTTCAAGAGCGCACATCTCCCCTAAAATAGCCTCCTTCCACTAAGGAATATGTAAAGCATCTTTCACATTTTTGGGCATTTTCACAGTATCAAGACACAAAAAAAAGGTTGAGAATTTCGAAGACAAAGCTTTATAGGATACAAAGTTAGACATGGGATATTTGACAACATTTCTAACACATTTTCTTTTAGCAATTGGAATATCTAAATCAGAAAATTCATTACCTGGATTATGAGCTTTACCTAGACTTTTGACAAGATCTTGCGGGTCGGATTCTTGGTGATGAATCTGATGGATTCCACTTTCTTGATTCTGATTTCTACTTGAATAAACAATTTACTCCTTTGTTTGTTCTTTATTCTCATGATCAGACTCTACACCTTCATACTCCTTTTTATTAACAACATTAACATTATTAATTTCTATGTTAATCATAAATTTGCCTTTCCCAGTATTAGAATCCCTATGTTGTATATTCCTAGTCTTTTTTGATCAATTATAAAATCTTCCTTACTGTAATTCTCTCCCTAAAGATTAGTGATCATGCGTCAGAGTCTTAAACATTTTATAATATGAATGATCTAGCCTAAAACTAACTGTGAGAACGACTTGAGGCAAGCGCACCTATCGAACAGCAGTATAGTTTAGTGGCAAGACCGGATTGTCGAACCCAAAGGAACCAAAAGTACTAATACTAACTTTATTTTTATTATTTAACCTAGGAATTAATGGAATTGTTGTTTAATCTAAAATTAACTAACTACTAAGCTAAAGATGCTAAGGCACAGAGAAGGAATTGGGGAAAATACTTGAGGGAAAAACCAATTGATTAAGACAATACCCGAGGAAGAATCCACCTAGACTTCACTTGTTATCTAACTCTAAACCAGACGATTTATTCACTTGACTTGATCCGTAGGATTCCCTAATTTATATTAATACCTCTCTCGACTCTATTAACGTCTAACCCTAGGTTGATTAATTGAAATCTCTTTCTAATTAAAACCCCTAGAATTGCATTAACTTGATCTATGGACTCCCATATTAGGTTTGACCCTAATTCGGTAGATTTTCGTCATCCTATTTCTAGGGTTACGATCAACTCCGCTTAACTATACTAGATCTACTCTTAAACAGGGTCTATTCCTCCTCTACCTAAGAGCATAAATGCTTGATTCAATATCCTGAGTTAAGAACAAATCAAGTATTTATCATACAGCTTAGAAAACAAAAACAAGATCCGTCTTAGGTTTCATCCCCCCCAGGTATTTGAGGGTTTAGTTCATAATCATAAAAGAATACATCTCAGAAGAAAATATAAAACAAAACATAAAGAAAACCCTAAAACCCCCTGAAAGGAGAGATCCTCGATCTTAAGTATGATTTCGGCTTCTTAAGATGAATAAATTGGCTTTCTTCGAGTGAATCCCACAATTTGGCCCCTCTGGCTTGTCTCCTTGGCCTAGCTAAACGCCCCTTTTAAGATTGGCCTCTAGGTTTTTTATATAGGCTTTTGGAATGTCTTTCTTTAACTCTAAGTACCCTAATCAGAATGCAACTCTTCTTTTCTACGGCAGGGACACGCCTATGTGCCACGCTCGTGTAATTTGAGTTATAGGCCGTGGTCGGTTATGCTAAAGAGGCACGGCCTTGTGACTCAAGGTCCAGGCCATGTGGATTTCGTACTTTGGCCCATTTTCTATGTTTTCAGCCCGTTTCTCGTTCTTTTCATCCTTCGGTGCTCTCTTGAGTATAAAACATGAAAACAAAGGATTAGGAGCACCTATTATAACACCCTTTTTATTCAATATACTTCATCCTATTTTAAAACAACCGAATTTGATACATGTCTAGATACATACTTCACAAGCATCTAACTCAAATTCATATTCATATCAATTTCAAAAAAATACAGAATGATCAATCAATATACATTTCTTTAATAATATACCACAAAACAAATACAAACACCTACTTAGCACCACCACCTTCGCATTCATTTCATGCAACCAAGCCTCATGTACAATCTTGTTTCGAACCAATGCACATCAAAACTTTATCGTTAGAACTATTAATAAGCATCATATGGTTACATGCATATGTCACCCGATTGCACACTTATAAACTAAGAAACAGTATACCTTTTACAAATACATATAACAGAAAGCACATCATCTTAACTTTTAATGCCATAATCACAAATTATCTTTGCATGTTATATGCATATGATCAAAGACCGAATGTACTAACTAAACTTCCACGATACATGAAATCTATGTCACGAATTTATACACTATTGACCATTCATAAACATAGATCTCAAACTAAATTAACATAGAAATATAAGCATATTTAATCACGCCAAGACCAAACCTTCCATACCACTTTTCCATATAATTTATAACTACCTATACTTATGATTAACAAACAAATCTAACAAATCAACTTACATATACAAATTTTCATTATGAGATCATTATTATCGCCTAACCATAACAACCATATTTAACATTCAATATCCCAAGTTAAGATTTTACAACTAAATACATAACATTCATATCACCTACCACATTTCCAATAATATCTAAACTTCAACCGAATACAAACATTCATTAATATAATGAGCAAGCCATTTCATCCAAGCATATTGATACAGTTTAACTCAAAATAAGTAGCCATTTTCGCAAGGCTATAATTATATACACGATTAAGTATCATTAGTAATACCGCTTAGTCTAACCTATACATGCCTTTTGAATCAAAAACCAAGTTTATCAGTACCAAAAGAGAGTGGATAGTGTGGTTGACTTCCTTGAAGATCCTTCGAGTCCGTAGCTTGAATCAAAAATCTATAAAACAGAGGTAGACAAGAACACACACAGAGTAAGCTTGCTAGCTTAGTAAGTCTCAAGCAAATATAAATGTAATGAACATACATTTAAACATGTTAATATCCAAACTTATAGTATGGAACATAAATATTTCAATATGTAAAATGTACATAGCTGAATACTAGTAGCGCTCTTGATTTAAATATCGTTGCTATGTCATCATGAACATGTACATTATCAAATCACATGGACCAATCTAGGCATCGATCTTCTATTTTTACTTATACACATAAGTAAACACTTTTGTCTCATTCATCACTGACCTTTCCATTTTATAACCGAATTTTCACTGTAACATACATGTATATAACCTGAGTTTACATATAAGAAATGTTCATACACATTAATGATAAGCTCAACATCATAAAATAAAATACTTATTGAATTGTCCATTTCATCACTTCATATTTAACTAAAACAATAAGAATTTAGCTCACTTCATTCCTTGCTAATATAGTAGGCTAATTCTTACCCGAGCTTTTAGCACATAGCACTATATATGTGTCTCACCTTGTTTGTTTCTCAAAATCTCCATTTATAGCATATCACCGGCATAAAGCCTACTAGGCATTAAAGCCCAAAATAAATCAAAGACGAAGCACGCTAGGCGATAAGCTTGAAATGGATCAAACACAAGGCCACTAGGCACAAAGCACGAAATATAACACCTAGCACAAAGCACGCTAGGCATTAAAGCACGATAAGTAACAAGCACAAGGCACGCTGGGCATTAAAGCTCGATAAGTAACACCGGCACAAGGCACGCTGGGCATTAAGCACGATAAGTAACACCTAAGACAAGGCACGCTGGGCATTAAAGCCTAATAAGTAACACCAAGCACAAGGCACGCTAGGCTAATAGCCGAGATATCAGCATTTTCAACATTCCAATGCACACTTCAATAATACCGTAACCAATTTAATCACTTACATTAGTATATACTCCGTATATCATATCAATTATACACCTTTACAGAGTGTTAACAAAACATATCTAACTCAATATAATACTTATACATTCGGCTATCACATAAAAATATGCCCAAATTTATCAAACATTGTCATTAAACACATTCATAATTCATTCTTTAACATAATCTAGCTTAAGGACTTACCTCGGCTGTCGATAGACCGTGCAAATCGGCTATTCGAGAACCTTCGTCTTTCCCCGATCTAAATCCATTTTTCTTTGCTCTTGATCTAAAACACATTAAAATTTAGCTCATTCAAGTACATTTCATCTCAATTTAGTCCCTAAGCACATAAATAGGCAATTTACCATTTTACCCCTACTATTTTAAATTTTTACCATTTAGTCCTATTTGCCTAAAACACAAAATACACCAAATTTCTCAATACTCCTTAAGGGCCAAATATGTATAGGGACTATACAAGTCCTTTTCTTTCAATTATTTAGCAAATAAGCCCCTCTAAAATTTCATTTTTACAATTTGGCCCTAAAAACAAAAATTCATCAAAATTTCCAATACATAATATACTAATTTTTAACTTATCTTTTATCAACATCATCACACATCAAAAACCATATAAACCTATCAATAGCCGAACTTCAAACATGCTTAGATTCAAAATTTTTAACATGGGTCAACTACGGTTTGAAGCAACGATCTCAAAAACGTAAAATTAACAAAACTAAATTCAAACTAACCTTGAAATCAAGCCTCCAAGTGTCGAAAATCAAAGAACAAAAACCCCCTTTTTCTTTCTCAATATTCGCCATGAGAGAATCATAAAGATGGTGGCTTTTGTTTATGTTATTTTAACATATTATAAAAGTAATTATTCAATTATTAATTTAACCTTTAATATAAAATAAAACTAACATATAACTTAAGGGTATTCTTGATGAAGCCACCCACTAACTCAAAATGGGTTATTTACCCTTTTAATGCTCCACTTTAAAAAGCCATCATCAAATAGGCACTTTACACTATAGTTTGAGACTTTTAAAATTTACGCGATTAAGTCCTTTTTGTCAAATTAAACACCCAAACAATGAAATTTTTCTCTGAAACTTTCACACATTTTAATTCACATATATTGAACACAAAATAAAATATTAAATTATTTCTCGGACTCGGATTCATGGTCCCAAAACCACCGCTCGCTTAGGTCAAATTCGCATTACAACTCTTCCCTTAAGGATTTTCGTCCCAAAATCTTACCGTTAAACAACATCAGATATTGTTGCCTCATTAAATCTTCAGACTCCCACGTAGCCTCTTCAACTCCGTGCCTTTTCCACAGTACTTTCACTAATGGAATTTTCTTGTTTCTCAACTCTTTCTTTTCCCGAGCTAAAATACGAATCGGTTCTTCCTCATACGTCATATTGGGTCAGATTTCAATCTCAGGTGGTGTGATCACATGAGACGGATCTGATCTGTACTTACGAAGCATCGAAACATGAAATACGTCATGTATCTTTTCTAACTCAGAAGGCAACTTCAACCTATAAGCAACAGGCCCAATACGTTCAGTAATTTCATAAGGTCCGATGAATCTCGGACTAAGTTTGCCTTTCCGACCAAATCGGAGTACCTTTTTCCACGGAGAAACTTTCAAGAATACTCGATCTCCAACTTGAAATTCAATGTCTTTACGTTTCAAGTCAGCATAGGACTTTTGACGATCCAAGGCAGCTTTCAAATTATCTCTAATAATAGCTACTTTTTGTTCGGTTTCTTTAATCAAATCAACCCCATGTATCTTATTCTCACTGAGCTCAGTCCAGTATAATGGTGTTCGACACCTTCGCTCGTACAAGGCTTCATAGGGCGCCATTTTGATACTAGATTGAAAACTGTTATTATAGCCAAATTCAATCAGAGGTAGGTATCGTTCCCAAGTACCTTCAAACTCGAGAATGCAACATCTCAACATGTCCTCAAGTATCTAAATAGTTCTCTCGGATTGTCCATCCGTCTGCAGATGAAAGGCTGTACTAAAATGAAGTTTAGTACCTAAAGCATCTTGCAACTTCTTCCAAAATCGTGATGTGAATCTTGGGTCTCTGTCCGAAACAATGGAACTCGGTACACCATGCAACCTCACAATTTGTGACATAAACAATTCAGCAAGTTTATCAAGTGAGTAGTCCGTTCAAATTGGTACAAAATGAGCAGGTTTGGTCAATCTATCAACTATAACCCAGACTGCATCTTTCTTGCTCGGTGTCATAGGTAAACCAGATACAAAATCCATAGTGATTCTATCCCACTTCCATTTAGGTATCATGATCGGCTGAAGCAACCCAGAAGGCACCTGATGTTCGGCTTTTACTTGCTGACAAATTAAGCACCTTGAAACAAATTCGAGATATATCTCATTTCATACCGTGCCACCAAGAGAAGCGCTTCAAGTCATTATACATTTTCGTGCTACCCGGATGTATCGACATCTGACTATTATGAGCTTCTTTCAATAGCATCTGAATCAATTCCACATCCCTCGGTACACATTCGGCCTTTGTATTTCAAGCAGTCATTTTCATCAATTCGAAATTCTGACTCTGTATTTTTTCCACATCGAACCCGTTTAACAATCAAATCTTTGTCGACTTTTGTGCATCACAAATTTGTTTGAATAAACATCGGTCTTGCTTTTAACTCGGCTATGATCGAACTATCACTTGACATAACCATCTGTGTTCAATGCACGAAGAGCAAATAATGATTTTGACTTAATGCATACGCAACCACGTTAGCTTTCCCGGATGGTAGTCAATCACTAACTCATAGTCTTTCAACAGTTCTAACCATCTACGTTGTCTCAAATTCAACTCTTTCTGAGTCATCAAATACTTTAGGCTTTTATAATCCGAGTAAAAGTGACATTTCTCGCCAAATAAATAATGACGCCAAATTTTCAATGTGAACACAATAGTTGCAAGTTCTAAATCATGCGTTAGGTAATTTCTTTCATTTGGCTTCAATTGTCTTGAAGCATAGGCTACAACTTTGCCTTCCTGCATCAAAACACAGCCCAAACCATTCAAAGAAGCATCGAATAAACAACAAATTCTTTACCCGATTCAAATTTGAACTAACACCGGAGCTTCATCAAAGGGCTTTCAAATGATCAAAACTTTTACGACACTTTTCCGACCACTCGAACGACATCTTTACGCAACAACTTTGTCAGCGGGTAGCTATCATAGAAAACCTTTCACAAATCATCGATAGTAACCCGCAAGTCCCAAAAAACTTCGAATCTCGAAAACATTTTTCGGTGGCTTCCAATCAAGTATAGCCAAGATTTTGTTTGGATCAACTCAAATGCCTAATGCTGAAACAACATGTCCCAAAAAGCTGACCTCTTTCATCCAGAACTCACACTTACTAAACTTCGCATACAACTGCTGATTTCGTAAAGTTTGTAGCACTAATCTCAAATGCTCAGCATGCTCGATTTCATCTTTGGAGTAGATCAATACATCATCAATAAACACTACCACAAATCGATCCAAAACGCCTAAAACCCGATTCATCAAATCCATAAAAACAATGAGTGCATTAGTAAGCCCAAAAGGCATAACCAAAAACTCAAAATGTTCGTACCTCGTGCGGAATGCGATCTTTGGCACATCCGTATCTCGACTCAGAATCGATAATAACCCGATCTCAAATCTATCTTGAAAATCTGAAGCCCTTTCAACCGATCAAACAAATCATCAATCCGAGGTAACGGTACTTATTCTTTATAGTTACCTTATTCGATTCTGATAATCAATACACATTCGCATCGTCCCATCTTTCTTTTTCACAAAAGAACTGGTGCACCCAAGGAGAGAAACTTGGTCGTGCAAAGCCCTATCTGTTAACTCTTGCAATCGTGCTTTCAACTCTTTTAGCTCGAGAGGTGCCATTCGATATGGAGCTATTGAGATCGAGAGTCGTTCTCGGTGCTAATTCAATGCTAAACTCAATCTCTCGTCTTTGAGGGTAAACCCAGTAATTCTTCAGAAACACATCCGGTATTCACATACAATCGGTATAGATTCAATCTGCTCTCGACAATTTATTATAACATAAGCCAAATAAGCACCCCTTTTCTCATATACTTCCGGCTAACATCGAGGATATAACTATAGGAAACCCACTTAAATCACTGGATTCAATTCTAATGATCTCACCGTTCTGATGTCTCAAATCAATAAGCCTTCTTTTGTAATTCACCACTATATCATGCGAAGTTAACCAGTCCATTCCCAAAATTATATCAAACTTATCGAAGGGCAACAGCATTAAATTGACTGGGAAACAAAAATCCCAAATCATCAACGGGCAACCTTTACACACTTTATTAACAAACACACATCTACCCAAAGGGTTGGACACACGAATCACGAACTCAGTAGACTCAACTGGCAAAGTCTTACCGAATACTAGAGTTTCACACACATATGAATGGGTTAAACCAGGATCAATCAATGCAATCACAGTAATATCATAAAGGGTGAAAGTACCGGTAATGACATCTAGAGAAGAAGCATCCTCTCTAGCTCGAGTAACATAAGCTCTAGCTGGAGCTCTTGCCTTGGATCGAACTGCAGTATTCTTCATCCCTCTCTGATCGCCACCTACATTGCGAATGTCTTGGTGGTCCGCCCGTCTTGGTGCCTTTGCTTCGATCTAGAGTTCTGTGCCGTATTCTCCTCAGCTAACATCGGGCACTCTCAAATAAAATGGTCCGAGGATCCACATTTAAAACAGGACCGATCATGAACTCTACAACTCCCAGAATGCCATTTTCCACAATGTTTGCATTCAACTCGATTCTATGGAACGTTACCAACACTGGCCATTGAGGTAGCTCGGGAGCCCACTGGAGGTCAATCACTCCTAGGTAAATCTGAAGTAACTTTATGTCAACTGAAATCATCTCTGAACTTCTTAGATGTGGAATGGAAAGTCTTACCCGACGACCTCTTACGAATGTCTCTTGCTTCTGTCTCAACTTTTCTTTTCTCTTTCCCGAGCTCTTCACTTTGTAAGCTCGCTCAACTAAAGTCACAAATTCTTGAATTTCAAGAATGCCAACAAGCAACTTTATCTCTTCATTCAGACCGTCTTCAAACCTTTTGCACATAATGGCTTCAGTTGATACACGCTCTCTAGCATATCTGCTAAGCCTGACAAATTTCGCTCATATTCTGTCACGGTCATCCTTCCTTGTTTCAGTTCAAGAAATTCTTTTCGTTTTTGATCAATGAATCTTTGACTGATATATTTCTTGTAGAATTCATTCTGGAAGAAATCCCACGTCACTTTTTCTTTCGAAACCAACGATACTAGTGTATTCCACGGTGATATGCACGGTGTCCGAAGTAAAGATATAGCACACTTTAAGCATTAAATGCAGTACAGGATAGCTCATCTAGTACCGAATAGTGTTATCAAGCCACATTTGGCTCGCTCTCGCATCATCATCATCATTGGCCTTGAATTCTTGACCCTAAATTTCTGATTTTATCAACTGAGGCCTACTAGATCTCATCGGATCTATCATCGAAGTCTTGAAGGTATCAAAGTTGGATTATTCGGGGTGGAGGTTGGTGTCTGGTAGGATTAGTCTGGATAAACCGGGTAAACCACTCATTCATCATCTGATAGAAGGCTTGTTTAGCCTCCCCATCGTGGCTACCCGAAACTGGTCGAGAGTCTACCAACACTGATCTATGTGCACGGCCAGGCGCTACACTCTCCACATCATCCGCTACAGCTCTTTCAGGATCAGTGTCCATTTACTATATAAAACACAGTTCAGAATATTAGAAGTCACCACACTATCGATATACGAAAAAGGCATGTATAGCTAGACTCACACGCACTACGGTAGTCCTAGAATCGACTAAACCGTAAGCTCTGATACCAATCAAATGTAACACCCTTTTTATTCAATATAATTCATCCTATTTTAAAACAACCGAATTTGATACATGTCTAGATACATACTTCACAAGCATCTAACTTAAATTCATATTCATATCAATTTCAAAAAAATACAGAATGATCAATCAATATACATTTCTTTAATAATATACCACAAAACAAATACAAACACCTACTTAGCACCACCACCTTCGCATTCATTTCATGCAACCATGCCTCATGTACAATCTTGTTTCGAACCAATGCACATCAAAACTTTATAGTTAGAACTATTAATAAGCATCATATGGTTACATGCATATGTCACCCGATTGCACACTTATAAACTAAGAAACAGTATACCTTTTACAAATACATATAACAGAAAGCACATCATCTTAACTTTTAATGCCATAATCACAAATTAACTTTGCATGTTATATGCATATGATCAAAGACCGAATGTACTAACTAAACTTCCACGATACATGAAATCTATGTCACGAATTTGTACACTATTGACCATTCATAAACATAGATCCCAAACTAAATTAACATAGAAATATAAGCATATTTAATCACGCCTGGACCAAACCTTCCATACCACTTTTCCATATAATTTATAACTACTTATACTTATGATTAACAAACGAATCTAACAAATCAACTTACATATACAAATTTTCATTATGAGATCATTATTTTCGCCTAACCGTAACAACCATATTTAACATTCAATATCCCAAGTTAAGATTTTACAACTAAATACATAACACTCATATCACCTACCACATTTCCAATATTATCTAAACTTCAACCGAATACAAACATTCATTAATATAATGAGCAAGCCATTTCATCCAAGCATATTGATGCAGTTTAACCCAAAATAAGTAGCCATTTTCGCAAGGCTATAATTATATACACGATTAAGTATCATTAGTAATACCGCTTAGTCTAACCTATACATGCCTTTTGAATCAAAAACCAAGTTTATCAGTACCAAAAGAGAGTGGATAGTGTGGTTGACTTCCTTGAAGATCCTTCAAGTCTGTAGCTTGAATCAAAAATCTATAAAACAGAGGTAGACAAGAACACACACACAGTAAGCTTGCTAGCTTAGTAAGTCTCAAGCAAATATAAATGTAATGAACATACATTTAAACATGTTAATATCCAAACTTATAGTATGGAACATAAATATTTCAATATGTAAAATGTACATAGCTGAATACTAGTAACGCTCTTGATTTAAATATCGTTGCTATGTCATCATGAACATGTACATTATCAAATCACATGAACCAATCTAGGCATCGATCTTCTATTTTTACTTATACACATAAGCAAACACTTTTGTCTCATTCATCACTGACCTTTCCATTTTATAACCGAATTTTCACTGTAACATACATGTATATAACCTGAGTTTACATATAAGAAATGTTCATACACATTAATGATAAGCTCAACATCATAAAATAAAATACTTATTGAATTGTCCATTTCATCACATCATATTTAACTAAAACAATAAGAATTTAGCTCACTTCATTCCTTGCTAATATAGTAGGCTAATTCTTACCCAAGCTTTTAGCACATAGCACTATATATATGTCTCACCTTGTTTGTTTCTCAAAATCTCCATTTATAGCATATCACCGGCATAAAGCCTACTAGGCATTAAAGCCCAAAATAAATCACCAAGATGAAGCACGCTAGGCGATAAGCTTCGAAATGGATCATCAAGACAAGGCACAAGGCACAAAGCCCGAATATAACACAAAGCAAAGCTCATTAGGCATCAAAGCACGATAAGTAACACCGGCACAACGCCTGCTAGGCATTAAAGCCTGATAACTAACACCGACACAAGGCCTACTAGGCATTAAGCCTGATAAGTAACACCGGCACAAGGCCTGCTAGGCATTAAAGCTTGATAAGTAACACCGGCACAAGGCCTGCTAGGCTAATAGCACGAGATATCAGCATTTTCAACATTCCAATGCACACTTCAATAATACCGTAACCAATTTAATCACTTACATCAGTATATACTCCGTATATCATATCAATTATACACCTTTACAGAGTGTTAACAAAACATATCTAACTCAATATAATACTTATACATTCGGCTATCACATAAAAATATGCCCAAATTTATCAAACATTTTCATTAAACACATTCATAATTCATTCTTTAACATAATCTAGCTTAAGGACTTACCTCGGCTGTCGATAGACCGTGTAAATCGGCTATTCGAGAACCTTCGTCTTTCCCCGATCTATATCCGTTTTTCTTTACTCTT